>JAKXYG010001233.1:0-625000 GCA_025895645.1 Cardicola forsteri | reverse complement strand
CCGCTACGGCGGGTGGGTGCGAGCATACACTCAGGGTACTTAAAAGGTATCTTTAGTTATATGTATACCATATATAGCCGTTGGGCTAAGGGAGATAACTCTGACAAAAATTCAGGCTTCTTTGTCAATTTTTGCGCACAGTGCCGATATGCGGTCTACTAGACAAGAAGCTGCTTTATTATTCTCCGTTTATCAAGCCATGAATTGTTTACTATGCCGTATAAATATGGAAAATAATGAAGAGGTGACACCACGTCACCAACCACAATGAATGAATGAAATGAGATTCATATGTTTTGTCTTTAAAGTAATTATTTTAATTGCAATTAGTGTTAACATTTTAGTTATTTTTGAAATATTTATGGTTAGTTTAAATAAATTTTTTTGTTGATAGAGTTTTACAATATTGATCGATATTTAAGTTAGTCAAGAATAATTTAGTTTTTTTTAGCTGCGCTAGTGAGTGTGCTTTGTTGGATTTTTTTACCGAAAAGGTTTTTGCCAGTAGAAATATATATATTTGTATTAGGTTAACGTTTTGTGATGGTTAGTACGATATTATTATGTTTTCGTTAGTTTAAGCAACACAGATTGTTACTTAGAGGAAAATATAAATTTCCGATAAGTATTAAGAAAAATAATAATTACCGTAATATTTGAATGCATTTTGTCAATTTCTTATTTAATTGAAAAACCGTTGTTTTTAAACAGAACAGTTTGATTTTAGAAAATGGAATATCGAATTGTGATTTATTGTACCAATTTTGAATTATGAAAATTTATCAAAAACAACTTAAATACCCAGCTTTAACATTTTCAATTAATAACCATGTAATTAAGTATTATTGATCTTTATGATAATCGATTTCTCCTTTGAATAAACAAAGATCACAGTTCTTATTCGTGAGTTGTATTCACTGGGTGGTTTAATTACTGCAATTTGTATATTTATTCTATTTTATTTTATTGTTACTGCTTTGAATGTTTTACAGAAAACATTTTTCAGTAAGTGGAAATTTTAGAGAAGCTAAACGGAGGTCCGTATTTACCTTACCGCTACACAACCTCGATTATGTTTCAAGGTCTTCTTCCTGTTGTTACGATTTATTTAGACAAATAGCTGAAGACTAAGTACCGCTAATTAACAGGTATTGGATTTGATTATTATACAACGACTGAGTATTTGTTAAATTATTATGAATACAAGACATGTAAAATATATATTGGATTTATAGTTAAAAATATTAGATATATTTTAACAAATTATTTCGCATTACATTATCAATTTTGTTTTTTGAACTAAATGTTTGAACATATTTTGTGCAGGCTATTTTTTAAATTATTGAATTTATTTTTATTTGGTACAGTGGTAACACAAGAGACTAAGACTGTATATTTTAAAATTTTGGTTCCTGTTTGAATGCTTTATGATAAACATATTTCAGCAACTAGAATATATTGCGAAGCTGCTAGCACTCGAATCCATGTCCACCCAAGTTCGAATTGGGCGCTCTACTACTAGACAAGTCCGGAAGTTCAGTGATTCATTATGGGCACTAGAATGAGGATTTTGATAAAAAATATGGAAAAAGACGATGAATAAGAAAAGGTTTTCTATTATTTGTTAACAATTTCATTTACCTTTTTATTTGTTGAAATTGTAGAAAGTGACTGGCGTTTGTATTTGATCAGCGAAAGTCGACATGTTGGCAATTTGCCTGACGGTCTCGAAGTGCGCCACATTAGCAAAGTTACAGTGGTTCCGTTGAATGCCAAGAACACGCAACAAATTAATCTAACAGTAAGATTTGGTTTTGTATTTATTGAGTCAATCGAAGTATAATCACGTGGCTACTTTTTGTAATCAATACATAATTGGATTTGGCAATTTAATTGTTGTTTTTACTTGTTGCGGTCGATACATATTGTCTGTTAATTGATTTATTTTAAATTGTTATAATACCCAACCTACGATTTAATTTACTAGTGTCAATTTGACGGATGATATTGGTTAATTTAGGTACACGTTTTTAATGGCAAGGTTTTGGTAGCTATCTATACATCTAAACTGAATGATTTATCAATGTACATTCGAGTGCTGTGCAGCATTTGACAAGTCATTTTAGAGGATGTATGTAATCCAATGATTTCTGCATCGAAAGGTGTTGATTTTAAATTTGACCATCGTTTTCGGTAAATGTAATACAAGCATTGACCTTAAGGAAAATTGTATATTGTTAGCCCCCCACCTTGTTACGCTACAAATTTGAATAAATATCTTTTTTAGGCAAGATCAAAGATGCGCACAACTAATGGTTACCATTTATTTTTGCTTAAATTGGGGATAATAATGTTTTTTTATCAAAGTAAATATTGTACAACAACTCAAACCCTTATTAATTACAAGTGATGGGTTAATTAACTTTTTTATAAACAAAAATATTTTCGTTTCGGGGGCTTTAACATAAATAGTATTCAAGTATCTGGTTGACGAGAGTTATAATTAAAATTTTTATAACAAATAAAATGAAAATCTTGATTATGTAACTATAATATTAAACAAAATGATTATTTATGAATTGAAATATAAGCGTTTACACATACGAAGTGCGCTAGATAACATCGATTGATAATGACTAAAAATGATTTGTTTTCAATTTAAATATAAAATTCAAAGTAATTTAAATTGGAAAAGTTAACAAAAAATGAAAAGTTGGTTTTGTTAGCCAATTATCCTTTTTCTGTTGAATTTTTTTTAGTAGATACTTGACAACATGTAACAACAAAAATGGCGAATACCAATGAATACAAATATTTATTATTTTGAAAATGTTGCACATGTAATTAAAATAAACACTTGGACTGAGTATGTAGTTTTGAACGAATTATCTAGGCTTGAAATCAATTTCAACTTTTTATACAGTTCACTACTAACTAGCAAAGAAAATAATAGTTTTATTTTTATAAAAATAACTTTTTGTTAATTATTTAATGTATAAGTTTGGATCAGAAATCTAGCCAGTCCCAAGCCTGGATAAAGGAGGAGGGTTTGAGCTCAAGGTTAGCAACCTGGCCTCTGTAAAAAATTCATACTGCTACGGGAACAATCAAGAGGACGCCAATCCGGTAAACAACGACAAAGAAGTGATCGCACGCATCTGGATGACAGAGTTACACAGATGACAGGGTTAAGTGAAAGCCGAAAAGAAGCTCAATCTTTGATTTGCAGAATTTTTAATGCCAACGAGACTTTGTTATTATTGTTGTTGTTTTGCTGTAATTGTTGTCTTATTTTCCCATGCTTATTTTTAAAGCAAATAGGTTTTGTATAATATATATAATAATAATATTAAACAAATATTTAAAAATCTAAACTTTGTATGAAAATAAAAGGAAAGAAAACTTTTATTTTATAATGTAAAATCAAATGCCATAACATTAAAATGACAAACAGTAGGACGCCTTATGTAAACACTGGAGGTGAATTATTGAAAACAGTAAATATTATCCAAAATATTAAAAGCCCACATGCCTTACTTACTTTTCTTCGTGTTTACATATTTTATAATATAATTTATTTTTTAAATAAACAATTTATTCTTTATTTTTTCAGAAATGTTTGAATTATGGTTTGTTGTTTAAGTTAGATTTTTCTGATGATGTTAGTGGAAAATGCTTTTTTTTAATATATTTTATTGATACATACATTCTTAATTTGCGTCATATTGACGCTGCTAACTTTTAGAAAATATTTTAATGGTAAAATAAACCATTCAGTGATACTTATAAAAAATTTAAAGTAATGGGTTCTCTTTATAATTCCAAATAAAAATAATAGTAAACGTAAACTATGAGATGAATTTATTTCGTATATTCTCCTTAGTCACAAATATATAATGTATATATATATATATATATATAATTACTACTTTGAATGTTTTATGGAAACGTATTTCAGCAGTGGATATTTTAGCGAAGCTGAACATTGGATTTGAACCCATACCCGCCCAGGTCTAAATCGAGTGCTGTACCGCTAGACTACCTCGGCATATATATATATATATATATATATATATATATATATATATATATATATATATATATATATATATATATCTTGTTTAAATTTGTAAAGACTGAGTAACAGATAGTTATCGATAGAACGCTAAACATGTTTTAAATCTAATAATTATAAATGATTATAGAATTGCAGCCACATATATACATTAATTTAAATATTAAAAAATCTTTTAAAACTGATTCAAAATACAGCGTTGGTTTCTAACTAAGAAATTATTAAAAAGAATTAATATTTTTATGATCACTGCTACTGTGATTATAATAGTCCTTTTATTATCAAAAAGTATTTTTATCAACTTACTTCGGCGTGTGTAAGAAGAAAATGAAACATGCGATTTGTTGATGCTTCATCAGGCTCCATATATATACCATACCATTCTGAATATGTGTCTATATTGTTTATTTTCATTTTAACTAAATTTATATTCAATCAAAATATATATATATATATATATATATATATATATATATATATATATATATATATATATATATATATATATATATTCTTTCTTTTCAGCTTTTCCCTCTTTTATGAGGGGTTACTGTTTCTGGTCAGCATTCTCTATTTGGTTTTGTTTGTAGCGTCAATTTTTGTTAGGCCCTTTTCCTTCATATCGGCTTCCACACAATCCAACCATCTACTGTTTGGTCGGCCACGATTTCTTTTACCTTCCACTTCCTATGCCATTATTCTCCTCGTAACGTAGTTTTCTTCTCTACGTAACCTTTTTTCTTGAATTTTTTTATGAGCATCGATGACTTTCAGTTTTCTTCTAATATCTTCATTTTCTATTCTGTTTAATTTGGACACTCCCAACGACCATCGAACTATCTTTATTTCTACTGAGTTCAGTTTTCTCTCTTGGGCTTTCTTAATACTCTACGTTTCCGATCCGTAAATCAAGGCCGCTTTTACTGCGGTCTTAAAAATTTTACCGTTTGATCTTGCTGTTATCCTTCTGTTGCACAGAAGTCCTGTAAGTTTTCTCCAGTCAAACCATCCTGTTTGTATTCTTTGGGCTATCTTTATTCTCTTCTAGCAATGAGTCAAGGTATTTAAACCTTGTCACTTTCAACAATTGGTGTTCTATTTTGATTTTCCTACCATTTTCTTTTGTTGTACTCATGTACACTGTCTTTTGTTAATTCTTAAATCTCGATCTTCCAGTGCCTTTCTCCATTGCTCTAACCATCTTTCCAAATCCTCTTGTTTTCTATCACATAAGACAATGTCATCTGCAAATAACATACACAACAGAGATTCCATTTTAATATTTCTTGTTAGCACGTCCAGAACTAGATCAAACAAATACGGGCTTAGTGCTGAACCCTGATGTAGACCAACTTTTAGTGAAAACTCATCAATCAGTCCCACACTGGTTTTCACCAACATTTTTGCGTTATCATATATATCTAGTATATATATATATGTATATATGATGTAATTAACTACACAAACATACACATACACAACATACCTATGTTACATCCAAGCTAAATTTAATGAAGTTTAAATTGTTTTTTGTGCACACAAATTGGGTTTTAATGTGTGAATGTAAACAGATTCATTTAGTTCAAACAAAACACCTAGTTAATTTTAATGATTGCTTGTTGATAATTGCTGAAGTCTCTAACATGTTAAAAACACTCGAATCTGTTTACATTCACACATTAAAACCCAAAAATATATTTTTTCTTTATATATATATATATTGATATATATATTAATCAAACCAATATCAATAACTACATATTGTTTAATGTTGCTTTCAGTAAAATTATTACGATTGTTATTATTTGAATATTTCACGAGAAAAGTGTTTCCAGTAAGTGAACATTTTAGTGAAACTCTAGACGAGGGCTCGCATTTAGTATCGGTAGTGGAATCCGAACTTATGCTCGCACAAGTGTTGTACCACTTCCGATTATATTTGTCAAAAGTCAACTACCCTTCGAATTAATTTGTGTTTGATGGATGTTATTAGTTAAATCGATAACGACGTTGATTCCTTGATTTCGTTGTTCTTTGCACATGTGTACTAGTGACAAATGGACAATATTATATATTCGAATTGTTTAAATTTGCAACCCAAACATACTTTGATAACGTCATGAATTCCTATTGTTCATTACAGTACACACGATTTATGTGAAAAATATATAATTTATCTACTGGTTTCCCAATTTTATTGTCATTTTATTAGTCATGCACTAGCGGTTATTGGTATAAACACCATTAAATTTCTTCCTTTTTTGTCTCAAAATAAGTAGACTGCATTGCTGCGTGTTTTCGCTTTTTATTCATCGCCCCCCCCACATTTTTATTAATGGTCAGCTATATTCATTTTAAATGACTCGAAAAGTAATTTTTTTAAATATGTGTTGTTTGTCATCCAATTCAAGTTGTTCGATTTGTGGACTTTTTTAATTTGACTTAATTAATTTAGACAAAATTGACTTTTGTTACTAAAACGTACCGTATTCGCAGGTATGACTAAAGGTTTTCGATTTGTTACTGGGTGGTAGGTATCGGTTTGAGTGAAACTGCCGGCACTAAATGCGATCCTCGTCTAGAACTGGACACTTGCTAAAAAATATTTCTCTTTTAAAAATTTAACAACGAAAACCATTATATATATATGTACACTTTTAAGGATTTTTGATTATTACACCGTAGTGGGTCCCAGGTTTGACTGAGAAAGGAGGACTGTTTGAGCGCAAAATTTACAATTTGCAAAATATTAATATTTCATAATAAACAACAAAAGGATAAAAATTGCATAATTTAATTCTTATTATTATGATTATTTGGTTTTAATTGTTTTAATGTTTTATAAAAAATCATTTTTCAACAAATGAATATTTAGTGAAGTTCTATATGGGGGCTCTAACCTATACTTACCCAACTGCGACATTATCAATTCGGTTACATTGAACCATAATGAATGTACAATTTTATAAAAAATATAGTTAATTATTTTAATTAATGTTTCATACAACTAATGCTTTTTCGCAGTATTATTATTAGCAATGGAATATAAATAAATTTTAAGTTCTCTGGTTATATTTAAGCAGATGGAAATTTGTCGTTTTTTACCTAAATAAAGTACATATTTTTAAGCATTAAACTTTGGTTATATATATACAGCAGTATAAGCCAATAGGATCGGAAAAAATGCAATGTTTCGGCGACACGTGATTTAATAATCATTAAATATTTTTAAGCATTAAAATATTGATTTTTGGACAATTTAAACGATTTTGGTATATTCCAGAAGTATTGTGTTCAATTAAATAAACGTATGATTTTTTGAAATCTGTATAATTAATGTAGTGGTGAAAACTAAATGGGTTGAACAGTATTCACGCTTGTTACTATATTTTTGCGTCTAATGACAGAAGTGACTTAACATTTGAAAAATATTTGTTGTTATTAAATAAACAATAGTTAAAATAATGAACAAAATAGGTTTACGAGAAAAATTAGAAATGTCTAGAGACAAGTTAAATTAAATTAAAACTTCACTGAAGTAAATATGTCAGTGAAAATATACTGATACTAAGTTAAAACAATGTTCGTTTATATTAAAAATATGAGTAAAACATAATTACTTGTTTCTATTATTAAAATTTGTTACGATTATATGTGGTTAAAGAAAAAATTACTTTAAATGAAAATGATCTTTAATTGAGTACAAGTTTCACAAATAATGTTACACTACTTTTTAAAACAACAGTAGTCTGTATATACGTGATTAAAGCATTTTTATATATCGAATAAATGTTTATTTCAGCCTTGTACAAATAATCATCCTGGAATTGAAAGTATAAAAACCAGTTTCAAACCGAATGAAAGCATTAATCCGCAACACTTTTTTACAAAAAGAGCACAAAGTGTAAGTAAAGAAACGTATATGTTTTGTATTTTCTATTATCTTCATGCTACTATTTTTCTTATTAATCAAGTTTTATATATATATATATATATAATTCTGTTATTCCATAATTTTTATTTACTCAACTTATAATTTTAATATTTAAATAAATGTGATTTGAGTTTAAGTTTAAGACCCAATTTTATAATTCTTATGTTTTTGAGAGTTATGGAATTTGTGGATTATGGGACATACCATCTCAAAGAATTATATCGTAGTTCAGACATACATATTTTTTTTGAAATTCTTAAAAAAAATCAGTGTTATTTAAGTTGTTATTTTTATTATTGCTACAAAACCCTTCTACTTTAAAAATAACCATGGGGCATTAAGATAACAGTTACAGCACAAAAACAACAAAGTCCCATAATTCAAAACGAACATGAAACAATAATTTTTTTTTATTTTGGTAGTTGCCAGTACTTAATTCCAAAATATCAATGATGACATGATGGATGCACGAGTTTTTTAACAGTGCAATTGTAGTCTTGAGGAAAATGGGGACCACAGATAACCGTGGACTGCACTGCCCATGGTTCGTACTTCAAAGTACACTCGTCAATAAAAAACCGATTTCTAAAAACAAACTGGACGGTTTTCATATATATTCTCGCAAATTTCACACGTATATTTCTATGTTCTACTGTTAAAGAAACGAATCATCTTGTTTACCTGTAGATGGTACAAGTCCACTTCCTGCTGTTCTTGGATGTGTATAATCCTTTATAACTTTGTATACAGTCCTTGTATTTATCTCAAATAAATCTGCAATTTTTTCAATAGTTGAACCGAAATTATAACTTTTTTATTTGTTCGTAATTTTTAGCAGTTAAAAAATAGCTTCCACCATTTAAATTCATTGTAATCACGTGCGGTAAGTGTTCGAAATTGTGCCAGGGTTAAGGTTAAGGTCGATAAAACAAACATGAGAGGTCACTTATTTAAAAATTTTCTTTGATCTTTTCACACTATACTTAATATTAAATTTTATATAAAAATACAAAATTTTAAAACTAATTAATTTGCTTTAAATAAAATGTATGCAGTAACGTGTGCTGGGTTATGTAAACACTTGTAAAATTATGTAAAGAAATAATACATTTTTTCCAAATTATTGTTGCGTAATCGTTTTATGTTATTAACTTAATATGTATTTAAGTGTAATTATGAACATTTACCCATTTGAATGCTATTCATCCAAAAATTCCAAGACACTTAAATATTTATAATTAGAAAAAAATCAATAATTGATTAAATTCAAGTATTGATAGCCCATATTATTTTAGCATAATTATTTTGTTAAAAAAATATCTCTAGTTAAAATTAAAAAAAATTGAAAAATAAGAGTTTATTGTCTCATTTTGGACCCTTAATAAAAGTGACTGCTAATGGGAAAGCGCATACATTACAACACACATTTATGAAGTATAGTCCTTTCATTGTTATGGCTTTAAATGTTCTACCGAAAACATTTGTTAGCAAGTAGATATTTAACAAATCTGATCGAGGTTGCGCATAATATTGTTTTTAAATTAATCAATTAAAAGTTAAATTTTAATAATAAGATAATGCGTTGCTAGTAGATTGTGCATTTAAAGTTGCAGCTGTTTTAGAACCTATATAATTTCTTAAAAATTTATTAAGAAAGAAAATCGAAGGATGAATGTTTTAATAAACTTTTTGGTTATCGTTTATATTATATATATTATTATTATATAATACGAAACCATTTTTCTTTAAAAATAAGCAATAAGACAATAAGTACAGCAAAACAACAACAAAGTCTCATTGGCATTGAAGATTCTGCAAATCGAAGATTGAGCTTTCTTTCGGCTTTCACTCAACCCTGTCATCCGTGGAACTCCGTTATCCAGATACCTGCAATCACTTCTTTACAGTTGTTTGCCGGAATGGCGTCCTCTTGTTGTTTCTGTATCAAGGTAGATTTTTTACAGAGATCAGGTTGCTAACCTTGCTCTCAAACTCTCCTCCTTTATCCAGGCTTGAACCTGGCTAGATTGAATCAGTTCTGATCCAAACTACAGTGAAAAGAAATTTGAGTTAGATTATTGATGTTTTAAGGGCTCTTTAGTTGTCTTAAATGTCCTTTTGTTAAAATGTTCTAGCTAAGCAACAAGTGAAGGATAATATATATATATTAATTTTTGTGTTTCCATTGTACTACTCACAAGTAATATAAGTAAGTATAACGTTTATTAAGTTTGATTAACTTAACACACCAGTATTAATAATTGATTTAATAACATTTTAAAACCAACTTTAGAAAACAGGAAATTGATTAGAAAAATAATTTTTATTAATTTACTCAACTTTCCTACATTTTGATTATTAGACCTAACTACATTTTTAATATGTTTAATTAATTTAATGTCTAAAAATATGTATATATATATATATATATATATATATATATATATATAAATTTTATATTTATATTGATTGTGATTTATTGAAACTTTTCATTTTATTTAATTTTTTGCATATAAAATTTTAATTTAAACATGTTTGCTTATTTAATACAAATACTCTGCAATTATGCATGCTATGATACACAACGACCATCTTTTTCGATTTAAATTACAATATATCCCTGTTATCATTTTTATAAATTTTTATTACATATAAATAATTAGAACCTTTATTTAGTAATTTGTTTTTTAATTATATATTTATATATATATATAACGAAATTAATAGTTATTTAAACGATACTTGGTTAAAATAGCGTAAAACTGATTCCACTGTTAGTTTACTTTATGACTCGCTTTTTTTTTGACGGCAAACATTAATTTTATTTATCCAACATTACGGAAAACATCGTTCAGCTGTGGTCATTTTAGCGAAGTCGAACGTGGGCCCGCATTTTAGTGCCGGTGATGGAATTCAAACCCATATCCACCTAGGTTCAAGTCGAGCGGTGTACCGCCAGACCATTCTACAGCAAATGAACATTTAGAAAAACTTTAGACAATGGTCATCACTTAATTCCATTTGTACTTATTCAACTAAGAGTCCCGCGCCCTTGCTTCCTCTGCTTTTTTACAACACTACCAAGCCGTTTAAAGCTAGAAAAACGGCAATCACTGACATCTAAACGCCAACCTTTTATTTTACTCAAACATTATGCCGCTTTTATATTGGGACAAAACACAGTGCCTAATTTTAAGCACTAAATCTATAATTTGGAGGCTAAACCTACAATCACTATATCATCTTTTTTAAAACATGATTTATTATATAATGATTAAGTACAGTATATTACTAATATTATTATTACTTTTGGCAAGTGAATATTTAATATAGAGCTTGTAATTAATATCAGTAGTAGAGATCAAACTTAATTAAGTACTGGTCTAAAGATTACTGCACCTTGTTTTTAGTTTTAATAAACTTCATTAATTTGCAATTTCATTTTATTTGTAAATGGGGTTTGCTTAATTAATTTATTTACCCAAAACGAATGAATCAATTTGGATTAACTATTTTAATAACAATTATTTTATTAGTTTGGTTGCACTTTTATTTGGCCGTTTAAAGGTCAGCTAGATTACAATGGCACAACAACCTTGCCTTTTAAATGTAACAATTATTGTTTTGTTTATTCATTTTTATTAGTGCGTGTCAATAATATTTTTGTGTCAAAAGTACAAAAAAACATTTTACTCAAGATTGAACCCTAGTATAGGATTACTTTCACATGGTTACTCCTATTATTGTGAAATTAGGAAATTGGTGTTTATGTTGCAATTAAAAATTATTAAATTTAAAAATGAGTGAAAATAATTTTATCAACTGACTGTAATTTATGTTTATATGAATATATTGAGCAGTGGGTAAACTGTTTTAATTTGAAAAATTGTTGGTGATATATATATATATATATAATTTTTAAAATAACGTGAATACAGTTATTACCATAAAATCACAATCAGGGAAGATTTGAATGTTCGATCAACATCAATTTGAAGGATTAGTTATTGTTTATTTTTAATGAAATTATGCACACAAAATAATAATAGGCTAATTATTATAAAAATTTATGTAATTTCAACTTATTATTTACGTTAATATAGAAGTAGCTTTTAAAATATGCCATTTTGGTAGACTCAGCCTTTTTAAATAAATATTTCTAAGTATATATAAGTGAACTATTAAGTACTTGACATTATTTTTAATTTTCATTGCTTGCTCCATCCGGAGAGGGGCCTAGAAAAGGTTGTTTAAATGTTGCTTGTTTTCTTACCAAGAAGGCTGGCCGCGACTAAGTGGTCTATGTACTCACGATCAAAGCTCTTACAAAAATCAATTAAATTCCGTGGTCAACAGGGCAGATGCTGATGACCAAATTAAAAAAAACACCATTCTCAAAGCTCAAGCAAGGCAGAATGTACCTCCTTTGTAAATATTACTCGCGATAATACACTGGTTATTAAATCTAGGATTTGCCCATTAAAACCAATATGTCTGCTTAACGTTGGCTCATGGAACGTGCGCTTATTGTCGACACTGGCTGCTCAAGATTGTGTTGCTGCTGAGTCTAACCGTCATTATGTTAATATTCCATGTTTTTAAGAAACCCATCATTCAGAAACTTGTGCTATGAAATTGCCTTTAGGATCAACCTTTTGGTCTTCTCAATGTGATGTTTTTGGACCCGCCAAATATGGTGTTGCGATCATTGCGTCCTCAAGTGTGACGGAAGCTCTTATTGATTGGTGTCCTATTAATTCTAGAATCATGACCGCCCACTTTCAGACTGGGAATTTAATTTTAGGTATAGTAAATATATACACTCCCACATCAAGTCACACAGAGTCAGAAATACAAACATTTTATGAACTATTGGCTGCCACAACAACTAATTTAGAAAACAAATTGAACTTTATAATGGTAATGGGGACTTTAACGCTAGGCTAAATGCTGCTTGCTTCTCAGCAGTTGGCAAATAGACGACTAATAATAGCAATTGATCAAATGGTGACAATCTTAGCATCTATGCCTTACATAATTTAGTGGTTACTAACACAATGTTCCAACATATCCACGTCACCTAACCAAGACATGATTGCCGCTCTCAAATTGACTATGTTTTTGCCTCTCGTAACTGGTTTTCGTCAATTAAAGACGTACATGCACTCCACGGTTGCTCTACTGGAACCTAAACTGGAAGTGATTACGGGTTATTGAAGTGCACACTATTACTGAAATTTCAATCCAAATGAAAGCACTTTAATCGCCCAAACTACAAATATATCAAAAATACGTCTCATATTAAGGGATTCTTTGAAACAACATATTTAAATACTGGTCCTTCAGTTAACTATAATAATAAAGTAGAATATAATTGGAAGTTAATCACATGTAAACTAAATGCGGCTTTTAGGTTTTTACTCAAGAAACTCAACATATGACCAACATTCCAGATTTCCAACTCCACAAAAATTTTATGAAATGAATTTTTGAACAAAAATTAGTACAGAAGATACAAGAATGTATAACAAATTTCAATAATGATTAAGAGAAATACAGGTTGGATGTGGCTGAGGAATTAGAGGATGTTGCAATGCGTAACAATATTCAAACCTTATTCAAGAAGACCAACTAACTTTGCAAAAGACATTCCTTCCACAATCAACCCTCATCGGTGATCTCTACAAATCAATGGGTATCACATTTTGCTCTTTAATCGCCCAGACTATAAATCTATTAAAAATGCGTCCTATATTCAGGAATCCTTTGAAAAAGCATAGTTAAATGTTGGTCCTTTTATTGATTATATTAATAAAGTAGAATATAATTGGAACTTAATCACATCTAAACTAAATGCGGTCTCTAGGTTATTACCCAGGAAACTCAACATACGATTAACATTTCAGATTTCCAACTCCACAGAAGTTTTACAAAATTAATTTTTTGAACAAAAATTAGCACATAAAATTGAATGGAGACAAGAAGATACAGGAATATATAACGAATTTCAATAACGATTAAGAGAAATATTGGTCGCATTTAGCAGAGGAATTAGAGGATGCTGCAATGTGTAACAATACTCAAACCTTATTTAAGAAGATCAATGAATTTTGCAAAGGATATTCCTTTCAATATCAACGCTTATCGGCGATCTCTGCAGATCAATGGACATTACACTTTGCGAAATCACTTAATCCCATCAAACACAAAGCGGTGAAGGTTTCCAATCAACTCCATACACAATCCTTGGATCCGCCATACTTAGTTTCGACAGAGACTTCCTCGCACGAAGAAATTATCTTGGGATGTCATTATTTGAAAGATGGGAAAGCTACAGGAGTAGATGGCTACCAATAGAAGTTTTTAAGTATGGGGGGATAAATATTATACAAGATTTATACTCCTTGATAAACTCCATTTGGAAAGAAGAGAAAATTTCAGAAGCATGAACACAAGCTATTATAATCCCAATCCATAAGAAAGGAGACACAACGGACCCCGCTAATTATAGAGGAATCAGCTTACTTTGCGGGACTTCAAAAATGTTGGCAAATATTATCTTACGCAAGATCCATGGTGAACGGGAGTGTCGAACACGAACCAACCAGGTTGGATTTCGTCCTGGTATGGGATGCATCGATCAAATCCATACTGTTCGTAGAATGTTAGAACTTCGATCTCGCTACCAATAGCTTACATATTATACATTTATAGATTATTCAGCCGCCTTTGATTCTGTTGATCGCAACCTGCTGTAGAATCTTCTCATTACCAAAGGAATTCCTGCCAAGATTGTTAACATTATTAAATCGTTATACACGTCGGTAAACGCAGTAATACGGAATAGAGATTCTTTAACTGATGCAATTTACATAAATTCATGTGTTTGCCAAGGATGTGTTTTAGCACCCACACTCTTTAATTTTGTAGTTGATAACATCCTTGATGAAGTGTCCCGGTCATTTGAGGGCTGTATAACTCATGATGGTCGTAAGGTAGCGGATCTTCAATATGCAGACAATGCGGTTTTTATGACAGAAACCGAAGAAGATTTGCAAAATGCGGTTGAACTTACTTAAAAAGCCTTAGAGAAATACGGTTTATATCTTAATACTAAAAAAAACAGTGGTTTTAGCGAACGTCTCCTTTAGAAATTCAATTATTTTCAATGGTAGCCTACTCCTTGTGGTTGATGAATTTACGTACCTAGGTTCGGTCATAGATAATAAATGATCCAGCTCTTCAGAGATTCGGCGTTGTATTCGCTTCTCTGCTGCAGCCTTTGGCCGTTTAAGTAAACCTTTATGAAACAAAAGTAATATTTCTATTAAAACCAAGATTAGAATATATAAGAGTTTAGTGCGTTCCATTCTACTTTATGCATGCGAAACTTGGTCTCTCACCCAAGTGGATACACAAAAGCTTGTTCATTTTGAGTAAAGATATTTAAGATCCATATGGTTTTCCTCATTGTCCTCTATTAAACGCACTCATTTAATAACTAATCAAATATTTCGACCATTCCCAGATATTTGTAAGTCTCTTAGTCAGGTATCTCTAGCACAATAAAAGAAAGACGATTAAAATGGATTGGCCATGTTTTACGTAGATCGCCCACTTATCCAGCCAGAATAGCTATGGAAGCCCATCCATTACCCGGATGGAAAAGAAGGCCAGGCGGTTAACGGAAAATTTGGACGGACATTGCAGCATGCGAACTCAGTCTTTTTATTTATGCTAAGTCCCCTCGTCCAAATGAATTATTTAAATGGGCGTCTGTTTGTTTACCCTATGCAGCCAACAGAGATCATTGGAGGGGTTTAACTCGGATGTAATTAACATTTAATGTCAGCACACCTCAAGTGTCGTTCATTAAGTACATATTGCAAAAGTTGATGTTTTTTGTAGACGTTTTGGTATTTGGACTACCCTGGGTGATAATAACCGGTGGGGGGTGTTTATCTCCGATGATGATAATAATGATGATGATGATTATATTTATTGCTATTATAACATTTTAATACTATACATACATATATAGTCTTTTGCGTAAATTAACTAAGGTTATCATTCTGTACCGCTATAAATACATAGTTAATATACAAATATTGCATATTTTGGAGTTTGTATAATGCTTACATGTTGCTATTGTTTTGTACTGAAACATTATGTAATAATGAATACACAATGGCAATTGATTCTAATGTTATAATATTTGCTTGGAGCCGTTCAGCTTGGTTGGAAATCGACCGATTTCTGCTATTTGTACCCTATTTGTCAGAGATAGGGATGATATATATGGCGAAACGTTTGTTATGTTGTCTTCAAGGAAGTGCGTGCGTGACCATAAATCTGTGAAATTAGTTTTTGTTTTCCAACCAATTTATATAACGCTGTGTACTTGCCTAGAAACTTTATTTTTTCTAAAACTTGTTAGTTATTGGCGGTTTTGTAAAAATATTGGAAAGAGTTGAACTTTGTATTAGAACGTGTTGATATGTGTTATCAGACATAACTCGACAGCGTGAGCACATTAAAATATGTTTGCATACTGTATTCTCTTTATTTTAAAAATTATATATATATATATATATATATATATATATATATATATATATATCCGTGAAATATAACGTTTTTACTTTTTAACTTATTGCATTGTTATATATTTTTTCATGTATATTTTCATATAAAACGTTTTTTTGCCAATTATTCAATAAAAATAAACTTAAAATATTCTAAAATGACCTATGAGCTAGATCAAAGTCGACATGATTGAATTATTTAACATTATATAATAAATATTTTGTTACATTTTCTAGTTTTATTGCTTAAATATTCAGATCAAGTTTAACTATAAGCTAATCTATTTAATGGTAATATTATAATTTAAACCATTTTTACTTTGTTGGATGCTAATGATTCTGAAGATTTGAGTAATGCTTATAAAGTCCCAATGCCCAATGATAGTAATATTCCTAACTGTTTGTCCTCCATGTGGTGCATCCTGGACTAGGTGGCAACAGACATATTGACTAATAACAGCAGAGTCTGAGTGCACAACGATATAACTGGGCTTCTGTTACTGGTGGTAGGTGCGAGCATACATTTATGATACTTAATCGGTATTTTAAGGTATACGTATAACATATGTATCCGTTGGGCTAAGGTAGATAACCCTAACAAAAATTAGGCCGCTTTGTCAATCTTTGCAAACAGTGGTGCAGTGGTGCCATCTACTAACCGAGAAACTACGTTATTCTTCTACATTTGTTATACTTTTCAAACCATTGAATTCGATTTTTTTATATGCCGTATAAATATGGAAAATAATGAAGAGGTGATCACGTCACCAATTAAAATGAAAATGAAATTATGGCATTGTATGACATAAGTTTTGCAAATGCACCTTCTTTATATAAACATACAGTTTAGGTAAACATGATTTTTACAAATAAGGGTTTATACATCCTGTTTTCAATTATCCTTCTATTGATCTTGAACGTTTAGTCTGTTACCTGTTCCCAAAACATTAAAATTTTTTTATTCTATTTGAGCAGGCATAATTTAGCAATTTGGTTTGTCTGTTAAATGTATCGTATTTCCTATTTATTGATAAAAATAGGATATTATTTTGAGATAAGGTACCACATTAAATACTAGTGATGGGACTAAGTCCCATGCTTACCCAGTGAGGAGTCTAGCGCATTGTTTTATTATTAACATATTTTTTGAAATAACAATAGTGCATTTACCAAACATGCTGAGTAAATAGTTTTATAAGGTATGTTTTCTATTTACCTGAATGTCTATTGACATTGTAAAAGATATTACTTTAGAAATTTAAAATAGTAAAAATTATTATTATTGTTATGATTGCTATGATTATTATTATTACATTAAGCTTCAATATCTCACTAGAGATTCATTCAGCGGAAAACACATTTTTACCATTAATAAAACACATAATAACAAAATTAAAAGAAAAGTGGTAGTACAAATAATGGGAATAAAATGAAATAGAATATCATATAATAATAAATATAAATATAGTCAATACAGTAAACATGTGATTTTAAAAAATTTGAAATTAATATACTTTAAATGAGTTATTATAGGGCATAGTGACATTATTCTGTAGGAAATCCAAATTAGTTCAAATAAATACGTGCATGGAATGATTCCTACTTTGATAAGTTTGTTAAAGGTTCAATTTTGTTTAATTCTGGATAAGTGTAGCAGACATTATATATATATATAATGTTGCGGACCCTCAAATATCTGCGCTACTATAATTTACTATAACCATATGTAGAACATATTTGTATTTCCCATAATCATAAAATTCAATAATGTGTATGTTGAGATTATTTAAACGTATAATCTGATTTATATTTATATACCTATGTTCCTCTACTTTGCGCAATAAATAATTATCATTAAAATCCAAAAGTAGAATTAATCCTTCTTTTGTACCTAAGACGTTGTTTTGAAAATGTATTTATAAAAGATTTTAAAAGCAAAAGAAAATATAATTATAGTCGATTTCAATGTGCTGTAAAATCAACTTTACTAGAAAATATGTCACTACCATTGATATTATCTTTCAATAAAAAATCTATTTTTGATAAAACTGACGATTTGCGTTTACTAATTGAATGCGGAAATTGATGTTGGCAGTTGCTTTATGTTATTTTTAGAGTTCTAGCTAAACAAATACTTGCCACTTGATAATTACATATATTGATTTATTTATATAATCTTTTACTTTGTTCTTTTAATTCGTATTGTTTTTATTTTTATTTGATAGCACTAATTATGTTAATTATATATTTACGTGCTCAATGTACTTCTATTGACGGATTAAAGTTTGTATAGATAAATATATTAAAGGGTTTTTCATGTGACTACTTTGAATGTTTTACGGAAAATATCCTTCATTTTATATTAATAAGGACAGAAATAGATATTGATATTTTTAGTAAAATGTTTACTACCTTAGAATACCGTAATAATAATTTTTATTTAAGTACTTGTTACTGATTAAGTAGTGCATGAAAACCATAATCATCATCATCGGAGATAAACACCCCCCACCGGTTATTATCACCCAGGATAGTCCAAATACTAAAACGTCTACAAAAACATCAACTTTTGCAATATGTACTTAATGAACGACACTTGAGGTGTGCTGACATTAAATGTTAATTACATCCCGAGTTAAACCCCTCCAATGATCTCTGTTGGCTGCATAGGGTAAACAAACAGACGCCCATTTAAATAATTCATTTGGACGAGGGGACTTAGCATAAATAAAAAGACTGAGTTTGCATGCTACAATGTTCGTCCAAATTTACCGTTGACCGCCTGGCCTTCTTTTCCATCCGGGTAATGGATGGGCTTCCATAGCTATTCTGGCTGGATAAGTGGGCGATCTACGTAAAACATGACCAATCCATTTTAATCGTCATTTTTCAGCAAGTAGACATTTAACGAGCCAGAAGGATATGCTGTCGGGTGTCGAAGAAGTCTTCCATTTTACAATAAAGATAAATTAACAAGGTGTTTTATCATGTTTTTTGTATATTATTCTGTAATCTATAAATGTTATTATTTTGTTTCATGTTGTTTGATATTTTTACCGTTTTTTTTGTCTTTAAAATAGAAAACAGCTGTTCGCCAGGCAAAGTACGAAAAACAAATTGAGGAGGTAAAGTTTGTCAAATTAAATATTTTTACTATTTCTCACAACATTCATTTCGCAATTGGTTTCCTTTTCCACTTTTATTTATTCAAAAAGCAATTGATATTGAGAGAATTGGCGCTAAATAAGATTGTTCAGACTATTAAATTAACTTGTATATATGCTGCATGATTGAAGAAGATTGAGCTTCCTTTCGGCTTTCACTCAACTCTGTCATCTGTCATTCAGATACGAGTAATCACTTTGTTTGCCGTTGTTAGCCGGAATGGCGTCTTCTTGATTGTTTCCGTAGCAGTATGAACTTTTTACAGAGTCCAGGTTGCTAACCTTTTGTTTAAACCCTCCTCCTTTATCCAGGCCTGGGACTGGCTAAATTGAATTATTTCTGATTGGTATTCACCAATTCCCTTATTGTTTTTATTAGTAAATGTGAAAATTGTTTAATTATTTAACAAATTTTTTGGGAAACATTTTTCAATAAGTGGACATTTAGTGAAGCCGAACGGGCATTTGTTTTTAGTGCAAACTGTAGCATGCCCATCGAAGTTCGAGTTAGGCGCTGTACTGTATGTTACCGAATGGCATAGATGGCTCAACTACTAGGTTTAATGTTGGGTGGCCGAAAATTTTGGTTTTACCATTGGTACATGGAATACTAATAATTATGTAACTTTCATTTATTGATTGCATTTATATTGGTGATAACTTTGATGGATGATGAACCTTTTACTGTTCATATATTTTAAAACAACTGCTTCTCAACTAAGTATAAAATACTTTGCATTATGGATTATTTACAATTAATTATGTTTATTTAAAAAAAAGTTGACTAGAAAGAAATTATCTAAATTTAATACTGCTTACATCTTTCTTATTATTTTTTTAATGAGCCTTTATTTTATGTTTAATTATATGCATTATAGTATTTGTACAAGCTTATAAAACTGCACAATTCTCATAATAAATAATTGTAAATTGAAATTAAGCAAGCTTTTCTTAATACCAGATTATGACCTGCACGTGTATTAGACAAGGTAAACAAGTATAACTTTGCAATATTTAAAACACTGTCAAAAAAGAATTAGTGTAGATTAAAAACGTGTTTTTAAAAATTATTTACTTCTTATTTTTAAAACTTTAAATACCCAGATTAAATAAGTACAATTTAATGAATATTGAAAAAATAAATTTAAAATAAATATATTTGTGAAACTTATGTTCACTATAGTGACTAAAAATACCCTCAGTTTTTATAAATAGATAAAGACATGTTTGCATGATATTATTTAACTTATTTTTACTTCTTTCTAGATAAAAATCTACACTTTTTATTTTGAAATTTACAGCATAATTTAAATATTTATAGTTACATATTTCAAAACTTTTTTAAAACTTGATTTTGCATTTTAAAAAAAATACAAAAACGGATGAGATTACTTTTTGATTAAAAATATAAATCTTTCAATATTTTTTTCCACAATATACAATTATGAAGTAAATTATTGTAATTTGCATATTTATTTTGTGTTTTAACTAGTAATTGATGTAGTTTATGTTGACCTCAGTAAGTACATTTTAGTCAAACTACTGCGAGCACATTTATTTGTCATTTGTCTTCTTTTTTTGACATTCTTCTTCCACAAACAGCAATTAGTTCGTATGTTGCAGTCTGAAGATGAAGGTTACTTTTATTTTTCACCCAATGGCGGAGATCTAACCAATAGTGTTCAACACAAATACAACCCATCCTATTGGCGAGGTTTTAATCCACATTATGATAATTCAACACAATCAACAATTACAAATCCAATCGCCAAAGTTCAAAATTGCCTCAACTGGTTTCAACCTATTTGGCGCAGAGCTCGTGATCAATTTTTTTGGAATTTCGAATTAATTAAAGATGCAATTAACGAGGCAAATCACTATCTAAACGAAATGAATTTCCCCGCATTTGGTCAATCAATGAATGGTTCATTCGACGTCAATCATGTCATGAACACAATTCGTGATTTGCAAGGTTTGCTTATGCCTATCGTTCAAGGTTTTGTTCAAGTTGAAAAATTCGGTCTGCACGATCCCATTGAATCGTCTAATTTAGTGGCTACGTTTATTAACAAATGCGATGAAACTGGCGATTGCCACTTGCTGATTGATGGTTTGGACAAACTGGACGAGTTGACTGTGGATGAAAATAAGCAATTGTTGGATGATGACAAGCATTCGCACGAAATTTTAACAGTCATATTATTTTCACGTCGAAGCCGACACAGAGCTGGTAGGATTCGAATTGGGGTTTGAATGCTATTCATTTTTTGTCATGTGCTAACCATTTTCATGATTGACTTTTTTTAAAAATTTTTTATTTATTTTATGTTTGCTACTTTAAATGTTTACACGAGAAACATCTTTCAGCAGTGGACAATTAGCGAAGCCAAACGTGGGCCCGCATTTTAATACCGGCAATGGGATTCGAACCCATGTCCACCGAGGTCCGAATTCGAGCGCTGTACCGCTAGACCATCCCGGCACAATTAATGTTTTTAGTTTTTGGTTGGATGACATCATGACAAGTCACTTTCCCTATACACGCTTGAGATTATCTTGGATTCATGTATTTTTTTGGAAAGAAACTCAATTCTCAATTTAGTTGTGAATGTATTTAAATTGTGTTTACACAAGAATTGGAGATACAGGTTATAGTGAAATTGTGCCGCAGGTAGGACAGATAGTGAAGGTACTAGATTGGATTTTAGAAGCCAAAATATGTTTACTTTAAATCAAGATCTTCATATATTAATTTTATTTCACATCCCATTGTGTGAACTTTGATGAAAACAAACATTTTGAAAATTAAATGTTTAATGAATTGGTGTTGGGTAGATAAGGGATATGTTTGAATTTTTATTTGACCTTAAAAGATTTGAATTTTTAAATCAATCATCTGTTCCAATATATCCTTTTCTCAAGATTCTGTACAATATGTCTTTTGTTGGTGAATTGGTAGAAGTAGCTAAATCGTGCGAAACACGGACTTTTGTTTGACCTTATTACTAAAAAGATTTTGATGTAAAATATTCAAATGTCCATCTACAAGCATTTGACTAATTTCAAACTGCAAAACTAATTATTGTTAATTTGGATGACATTTATTATGCACTTAGTATTTAATAATTAAGTTAAATTGAACGACGATTATTTCCCGGAAATGAAGCTATTATAACGAGGTCATTTCCTGAACAATCTCTGTACTGATTTTTACAAAAATGAAATTTTGTGTTTGGGAATAATAAAACGAAAATTATTTGGTTAAAAGACAATTTCACTGAATAATTGGGTTGTGTATACTTTGCCCGTTACATATTTTTTATTGCTTGAACGAAATACGCATACATATTTCAAAAAGTGGACATTAATTAATAGTAATTGTTCAGGGCCTCACACCAATATTCACATAGTTTTATTTTATTGATTTGTTTATTTATTTTGGTTGATTACGTGATCACTTCTTCATTATTTGCCATATTTATACGGCATAGCAAACGATTGAATTCAATTGTTTACACCCATCCCCACTGTAACGAATCCCAGTTATACCGCTATGCATTCGATCCCTTCTGTTATTAGTCTAGATTCCTGTTGGCACTTAATCCAGGATGCACCACGTAGAGGCGGAACAATTAGGAATATCACCATCATTGGAAATTGAGACTTTATAGGTATCACTCAAATCTTTAGGATCATTAACATTCCACACCTAGTTTCAAGTTTCGATTTATAGGCATTCTGCCGGTATTGATAATACTTTTCAAGTGTCTTTGACGTAAGCTTGCACTGTCCACTTTATATTTGTCGTGTTTGAGTCTATATTTATGAAGCACTACGTGGAAATATGGAGTCAGCACTGTCATTACGATTGTGCAAAATATAAAAACTTTTGTCAACATTCAATATTGTTGACATCCAAAATAAAATATTTACTGGTGAATAGTTTGCAAAACAAAAATGTTGATTTTCAAACTTAAACGTTTCTAGTATGTACGTCATTAAAAATAAAACTTGGTTTTATTATGCAATATATAATATTAAATTATGAATAAAATGTAATTATAGTTTTATCTGGATATATTATTAATGATTTTTAAAAGTACTGTGAATGTTAATTATGTAAAAGTAACAACATCAAATTTAATGTCAAAAACCAAACACTACAGAAAGGATATGCATTTTTTAGTTACCACATGTTTTTTGTATTATAATCAATCAGAATCCAATTTTCTTAATATTTACTTGAATAAAGTGTTTTGGTGTACGCCCTTGGATAGGTTGTTAATATAGTCTTATGTAATCTTATTTTGAACAGAGGAAAAAGTTCAGATAGCTAAAATGTTATGATTGAAATGTGCTTATTTATAGTTGTTTTCCCTTTCATTATGCAAACAAAATTAATTAACATTAAGTGGGAATTTTATTTTTATTTAGAATTGTTAGATTCACTTGAATAATAAATCCACTTGGTTTTTAAGTTAAACAGGAGCACTATACAGTTGTTTCATCCTGGTTTGGAATCATCAGTTGCTCATATCTTTCGAGTTTGATTCTAATCTGACAATTCTAAATAAAAACCCATTAATAAATATAGCCGAACCCCACCATATAAGGCTATTAAACCTGGCAGTATGCAAGGACCTATATGGTAAAGTCTTAGTGAAAGGGTTCTCTGACTTGCTAAACCGGTATTAACGTAGCAGCATTTGAGGACAGTGGGCACTGGCTTGACACCAGATAGGGATTGGGTTCAAATTCATAGGTATGCTGATGATTTTAAATAAGGATGAAACAGCTGTACAGTGCTCCTGATTGACTAAAATATCTAGTGGATTTATTATTTAAGTGAATCTGATAATTCTAAAATAAGTAGGAATCTTTATACCAAAATTATTTTTAGGCGAACAAAATAAATCTGGATAATGTTGAGGTATTTTAATGTATTATAAGCCGTTTTTTTCAAAATAATTATGACCCTCGCATGTATGTATTTTATTTTAGTTTAAAAATATTCCTGCACATTGAAATAAAAATACCTCTGCTTCAAGTATTTAATATAATTTGTTATACTACTAGATCATACTTTTAATACAAAACCAAAACATTGTTTGTTAAATATGGGTATTTTTCTAATCGCTCAAATATGATGGCTTCATAATCATGTTTTGTACATGGTATATCATTTTCAACTGGCATTTATTTTATTTACTGAAAAAGAAAATTCCAACAATTCCAACTATTGTACAATTTTATTTATGTTTTTGGTTTTATAATAGAAATCGGTGATTGAAAATATAAAATATTTTTTACTAACGAATCAATAAATGAATTTTTGTAAATTAGACTTGTTTATTTTCTTTTTCAAGTTGCGCAATAATAATGAAAAAGAACATTTTTTTCGTTTTTTCCTAAATTACTCATTATCTCGTCATTTTTCACCGCAAAAAAACATGTTATTGATTTTTTTCCCAACTGTTTACAGATATACCGACTTTTTTTACATTTTTAAATAAAAATTAGCTTTTTATTATTAAGAAAATAAATCATTTTTAGTTTTATTATTCGAATTAAAAGGGAATATAACTACAATTTGGTTCTGATTAATAGTATAATATAATTGTATATATATATATGTATATAATACAAAACCCTTTTACTTTAAAAATAAGCGTGGGACAATAAGACAACAATTACATTAAAACAACAACAACAAAGTCTTGTTGGCACTGAAGATTCTTCTTTTCGGCTTTCACTCAACTCTGTCATCTTTGCAACTTTGTCATCCAAATACGTACGATCACTTCTTTGCCGTTGTTTGTCGGAATGGCGTCTTTTTGATTGTTTCCGTAACAGTATAAATGTTTTAGAGAGGCCAGGTTTCTAACCTTGCGCTCAAACCCTCCTCCTTTATCCAGACTTGGGACTGGCTAGATTGAATTATTTCTAATCCAAACTAGACGGAGTTTATATATATATATATATATATATATATATATATATATATATATATATATATAAAAAATAATTTAACAATAAATAAAATATATGCACAAAATTAATGATAAATTAATTGTTCGAAAATTTATGTAAATTGCATTTGATCATTACGTTTAGATATGTGTTGATTTTTAAATATTTTTATTTTTTGTATATGTTTAAATATTTTTGAATAGATGTATAATTTAATATTACCTTAGTTGTAATGTATGTATTTTTAGGGGTTGTATTTAAACACGTTTTTTACTTACATAATAACACGTATTGTCAAATAAATATTGTTTATGTTTTTAATTAAAAAAAAACATCTTTTTAATCTAAATCTGGTATTACGTTATTTCTCAATTGAAAAAAGTACGTAAAACATTTCATAAAAATTGTTAGCAGCAAATCTGTTTTTGTTAGTATGTAAAAACGTTTTAAATCATTAATTTAATGTAAAGAGAGATCGATGTATCTCTGGATTAGACAATGACGTGTTTCAACTTATAAATCATGTTTGAGCATAAAAAATATTATATATATATATATATATATATATATATATATATATATATATATATATATAGAAAAATTAAATGCACTAATTACAAATAAGGTCATATCATAAATACGCCAACAATAGATAGCAATGGTAGACTTATATCAACATACAACTTACTATTAGGAACAAAAATATATTTTGACACTAGCAATGACTTCGAATGTATTCTATAAGTGTTTAATTGGTTAGAAAGTAACTAAATAATTTGTTTACTAGTTAATAATACTTAAATAAATATTTTGACACATTGATTTAAAACTGTCAGATTTACTTGAGTAATAAATCCATTTGGTCTTAAGTCAACTAGGAGCCTTGTACAGCTGTTTCATCCTTATTTGGAATCATTTGGAATCATCCCTTAAAAACTCATTGATACATTTATTTAACACAAAACATTATATACTACTTGTATATATATATATATATATATATATATATATATATATATATATATATATATATAATCAAAGTCGAAATGGATAGAAAAACAAATATAGTTAGCGATCATTTGGTAATAATGAACACGATCAGTACAAAGATAAATAGTATTACTGCAGGTGCACATGCTACTCTGTCAATAATAAGCTTTTATTAAATTATTTAATTACATTTGGCTTATATACATTTTATTGAATCATTTTTAAACACTAGTTCAATAAAAACATTACATGTAAATTTCATCTAAACTATTTTCTTTAATTTTTATTCAAAATATACAAAAATTAATTATTTTAATAATATAAATGAACGTTATTTAGCGTATTTGTTTGTTGATGTAAACATTTACATTTCAGTTTCTAATTCACAATTCAGTTTTAAATTATAATTGCTTTATCATTTTATTTTTTTGTATATAAATTTTAATTATATCTATCGTCAATTAACTACTTGAGTACTATTTATTCTACAGGGTAGTCTTGTTGTACAGCACTCGACTGGAAGTTGGGTGGGCATGGTTTCAAATCTACTACTGGCACCAAATGCAGTCCTACGTTCGGTTTCACTAAAATGTCCACTGCTGAAAAATGTTTTCCGTAAAACATTTAAAGTAGTAAAAAAACTTGCTGAAAAATGTATATCATGATGCATTCAAGCAATAACAATAATGATGATGATGATGATGATGATGATAATAATAATAATAATAATAATAATAATAATAATAATAATAATAATAATAATAATAATAATAATAATAATAATAATAATAATAATAACAATAATAATAATAATAATAATAATAATAATAATAATAATGAAAATAAAACAAAGCTTTGAAAACGTAAATCTCTTTGTTTATAGATAAATAAATAAATAGATTGATTAATAAAATTTAACCTATTGTAGAATATTTACTTCGATCAAAATATCAGAATGCCTTTACTTAAAACAAAAATGGAAATGTTTTGGCTATTTGTGAGCAGATTCAAACTTTAGGTCATGTGGTTTGAGAAAAACAAAAATGTTTCAATAATATTGTATTTATTAAGATACATTTTGGTTGTTTATAAATAAACAAAAATATGCTTACTGAAAGCCCAATGTTATCTTGTCACTTTGTGGTAAAATTTTGCATCATGTTTAGGTATTCGATTTCGACGAAGGGGAGTAGACGACAATGGCAATGCAGCAAATTTTGTAGAAACGGAACAAGTAAGATGATTTGTATATTTATTTATTTTTTCTACTTTGAATGTTTTACGGGAAACATCTTTTAGTGGTGGACATTTTAGCGAAGCCGCACGAAGGTCTGCAATTAATACTGGTGGTGAGATTCGAGCCCATGCCTACCTAGATCCAAGTCGAGCCCTGTGCAGCTACATAGCCTCGGCTTTTGAACGCTTTTAATTAACTCGAACTTAGCCATTTTATGTCTACGTTGGAAAAGGTAGACAGATAAGGTACATAGCTACTTTGTGATTTATATATATATATATATATATATATATAGACAGAGAGAGAGAGAGACAATTGGTTAAGAAACAGTAAAAAAGCAATACACTTATATAGAAAACGATCAAACCGCAAAAAAAAATGTTTTGTTTTTCAAATGTGCTTTTGAAATGTGAACATTTACTGTGGGTAGTGAAACCCAAGCTCATATTAATTCAAATATGTGTCAAACGTATTAACTATTTGTGCCATTGTGGTACTTGAAAGAAGGTTTATGAAAATGCAACCAAGTATTTGAATGCATTCATTAATATTTTTAGAGCAATATGTGTAAGTTAAACGTTGATGTGAACAGACAAAATTTCTAAGTCGGTTAATGGATGTTTATAGCTAATTTCCAGAAAACATTTTAATGATTAATAGTAGA
The DNA here is from genome assembly GCA_025895645.1 of Cardicola forsteri. Taxonomy (NCBI): domain Eukaryota; kingdom Metazoa; phylum Platyhelminthes; class Trematoda; order Strigeidida; family Aporocotylidae; genus Cardicola; species Cardicola forsteri. The sequence continues at coordinate 596,381 of JAKXYG010001233.1, read as the reverse complement.
TTAACCGATTAATAGTAGAACTGACTCTTGTTTACTCCATGATATATTCAATTGAACGACGAAAATAAGTTGGTTAAATTTTACGTTTACTGTTTAAAAGACCAACAAAAACTGTTTTGAATTGGTAGTGGATGAGAAAAGTTGATAAATTACTGAAAAAATTGGCTAAGAACAATTTGTGAAGATTTCTTTTAAACTAATGTAACGTCGCAACAAACAAAGATTTTGGAAAATTGTTCAAACACATGGAATACACGTACCGGAGTGGTTTAGTGCTACAACGATCGACTTGGATCTGGCTTGGCATGGGTTCGGTCTCTACCACCGGCCCACCAAATGCGGGCCCACGTTTGGCTTCGCTATAATGTTTACTACTGAAACATGTAAAAGTGGTAAAAATAAACAAATCTTCAAAGTGATCAAGTTTGTGTTCGGTCTTGCTATGCTTTTTGTTAATGGTGGCTTTGTCTTGTTGTTATGGCTGAAGGAACGACGATTGGAAATGTTACAAATGACATTATGATTTTATATTGTACAATTGTAAAAAATGTTTATTTTAGAATTACATTTTGTTCTAATGCCAAATTGAAAAAAATAAAAAAAATATTTAATTGTTTGAAATTTACGAATAGAAATATGTTTTCAAGGAAAATAAATAATTGCCTTGTTTTAAGCATGTGATTTATTAGTTTTAAGCCTTGAGGATATTTTAAAATTATCTTTTCACGCTTTTAAACCAAATTTTCAATTTTTAAATTGCTAATTTAATTGGATGATATTATTAAAACATAAAAGATCTTTTTAATTTTTTTTCTACTTGTGGATGCTAATAAAATGCTTACCACTTATAGTGTGGTTTCAATAGCAATTAAAAGAATTATTTTTTAAAACTTGATACTTTTTTAATTATTTTTTGTCCAATTCTTGTAAAGCTAAATTGCACTATAATGTTATCGATGATTATAAAATTCAAAAAATGTATTCAATGTTATTTGTATTACTATTTTTTTAATTCGATTTTTTTAAGAAATGGTTTTAATTATAAAAAGTTTTACTTTTCAAGTTTTTTATTTTATCATTGTTCCTTTTGAATTACTTTAGTTTCCATTTTGGTTAATTTTGGACAACACATCAAGATGGCCTTTTTATAAACTATTCGCTTCAATAATAATGTTTACAAAGGTTTAATTTTTAGTGGTAGCACTATTTCTTATTATTATTTATCTGCATGTAATGCATTGTAGACACAGACTAACACAGATCGGTGTATGACTGCACAACTGTACAACTAGGATTCTGCTTTGGCACATAAATGCAAGCATACACTCAGCGTACTTGATAGGTAACTTTTATCGTTGCCGGTTACTTGTCTTGTTAAGAAAGGAAGAAGGTTTGAGAGCAAGACTAGCAATCTGGTCTTCTTAAAAATATTCCTAACAAAAACAACATTTTCTTAAACTAGGGCAAGGATGTGAAAGCAGCATGATTCTGATAACGGGGGCTTTGGCAAGATCCGAATAGAATTTCACTCTTTGATATGCACAATCCTCAACGCCAAAATTGTAATGTACAATCATATAGAGCAATCTTATTGCATTCTGTAGCCGTAGGGCTTAGAGTGACAGCATTGATGAAAAATAATAGATGATCTAGCAGTACAGCGCTCGAATTCGGACCTTGGTGGACATGGGTTTGAATCCCATCGCCGGCACTAAAATGCGGGCCCACGTTTGGCTTCGCTAATTGTCCACTGCTGAAAGATGTTTCTCGTAAAACATTCAAAATAGCAATCAAAATAAAACAAAAAATAATGGTACCACTATAACGAAGCTTTTTATAAATTAAGAACTATTGTTATTTGACCCTCGATATGCATACAAGAGTTCCTTTACATTTGAAACCGTGTGATATGATTGTTTGATATAATTTTAGATTATGGAAATAATGAAGCTGGTGATAAATTTACTACACCCTTGATTGATTATTTGAAATTTCCTTTTGATTGTTAGTGTTATTGGGGGATTTTGTTTACAATTGAATTTTTTTACAAACTTATTTACATTTGAGAAACTTATTTTCTATTGTCTGGGTGGTCCAGCAGTACTGCGCTCGAATTTAGACCTCACTGGCCATGGGTTCGAATTCCACCACCGGCAGTAAAATACGGGCCCACGTTCGGCTTTGCTAAAATATCCACTGCTGAAAGATGTTTCTTGTAAAACATTCAAAGTAATAAGCATAATATATATATATATATATATATACTATTTTAGCAAGTATATATATATATATATAATGGATTAGTTTGGCTTAAATAACTAGTGAATTGATTTCATTTAAACAGACTTTTATGTAGTTACACGTTACGTGTACAACTTTCTTACATATATGATTGTCATGTTTTTTTACAATTTTAGAACAATAAATGGTGTACATTTAAAAAAAACAATGATTGTTTAAAGTACAGTTGATATTTTAATACGTGCTTATTTGCTTATGTTTGTAGCATTGGGATTATTTGCTTCTATTATTATTATTATTACAAAATCCTTTTGCTTTAAAAATAAGCATGAGGCAATCACATAACAGTTACAGCAAAAACAGTAACAAAGTCCCATAATTCAAAACAAACATAAGACAATAAAATTTATCCATGTATTCGAACATTTTGCCAAACGTTTTGTTTGAACCCATGAAACATTTTTTTAGTTAGATCTTTCCGTGTAGTTCTTAGCCAAGTTTTTTGTGGTCTAACAACTTTTTATTTACCATTTTCAATCGTTCATTCGAAAACTGTTCTTGCTGGTCTTTCGGGCGGTATAATTTGACTAATTAATTTTTTTTCTTCTAATTGTAATGATGTCATGTTGTAAACGATATTCAGTTCTTCTCATGATCTTATTATTTGAAGTTTGATATATATATATATATATATATATATATATATTTATGGGATCAAGCAGAACGTTTGGCGGAATGTTTAAATACGTAGAAACATTTTGTTGTTTCAAGTTCTTTTTGAATTATGGGACTTTGTTGTTCTTTTACTGTAATTGTTATCTTATTGCCTTACGCTTATTTTTAAAGCAAAATGGTTTTGTAATATATATATATATATATATATATATATATATATAATAGTATTATTTATTTTTAAGCAAATGATTTAGTTATTTTTGCAATTTCTTAAAAGGAATAAATTCTCTATTTTTTGTCCAAGTGAGAATTTCGTTATAATATTTGTAAAAAAATATTTTTTATGTATAATGTTTTACCAATACTTCTAAAATAATGTTTGATAATTATTTTATTGAAATGTATACGTACCAAACAGTTATAATGTGTTAATATTGACAGAACCCCGTTCTTATATTATAATAGAACTATTTGCTACTTGAGAAGTTGTTGATATTACAAACTATTTTTCATACATACATATTTGATAAACCAGGTATTTAAGAGTCACTGTGTTACACTAGATGAATTTATACACTTTATTGATGGCATGAATAAATCAATCCGATGTCACATAATTTAACATTATACTTAATTGTCCTTATATTTATTTAATTATTTTTGTATGGCGATACTACCATATTATATGTATACATACAGTTCTGTCACGTAGAAGGACACAAATATAATTAAAATTTCGATTTTTTCCGTTTTGAAAGACGTGATTTATAATAATTAATTTTTATTAGATAAGTAATAGTAATTTGATCTTTAAATATAAAACGTTTGTACAATGATTATTTTGTTTGATCTTTAATGTTTTTTAAGTTTGCAAGGAAATTGTTAAAAGTTTTCTAAAGTTTGTATGCATAATGTCGTTTAATTATTTCCTATGATTTTTTATACTTTTCTTATTATAATTGTTAATAATAATAATAATAATAATAATAATAATAATAATAATAACAATAACAATAATGGTTGAAGCAATTTACCAAAATTATTTTTTAATAATATATACAAATAATTTAGATTAACTTCAGTTTTTAAATTATTTAATTTATTTTATCAAGATTGCAATAAACTTGTGCTAAGTTAGTATATGGACATTTTTGAGTTATAAATTGTTATAAAAATAGAACTATGGTTTCGATATTGAAATAATCGCACAGTCGATCGCTTTAACACAATTTTAAATTGTGACAAATATTTTATATTTTCTCATTTAATAATTTATTTACAACTTCTCAATGGTTAGTGTGTTAGTAGATTTTGATATTGAAATAAATGATACAAGTAGATAATTAGTATACATTTCATAATTTGTTTATTTTAATCATTATTTAGTGTATTATTAATTGTTGATTTTAAAAAATCACATTAATTCACAAGTAAGATACCGATTTAAATGATCAAAAAATTTAATTTTAGTAGTTTGATTGATTGCTATTAATTATCATATTTTAAAAAGTACTTATATATATATATATAAGCCACTATTAAAATTAACACAAAAAATTGATCTACTCTCCTCATTGCTTAAGCATATTAACCACGTCAACATTTCACTAAAATAATCAATTTAACAACACTGATGTTACATACTGCTAATTGTATTGTATTTTTATAATTGTACGTGTCTTTTGTGTGCTGAAAACTACTTCTACTGAAATATTTAAGCCAATAACCATAAATAATAAATAATTAAAAAATCTTTTAAAAAAATGTTTTTTTACAAATAGCATTACCGAATTTTCGCTTAGACAAAAAACCTATAATTTTCACATTTCGAGAAAATAGACTTTCTATTACATCGTTTGTCTCAAAAAATAAATTAAACTATTTCTTTTCAATTTGATAATTATGAACAAATTATTTCGTTTACTTGCAGATAAATATATACAATCTTTAAAACTTTATACACAGTCAGAGTATTTACTTCAAATACATTTATAATTTGTTTAACAGTTAGACCAAAATTGTAACATTTTTTATTTGTTTGTAATTTTGAACAGTTAGAAAAGCTTCCACTATTTAAACTTATTGAAATAACGCGCCGTAAGTATTCAAGATTGTGTTTAAGGTTACGAGCTTAAATAAAATAGGACACATTATCAAAACAAAGTGTTGTCTTTAAAATACTTGACTACTTTGTTTAATTTTTGTACGCTGTAAATTATTTTAAATTTTATATTACATATAACCTTTAAAAACTAATCAATGTGTGCGGTAACATGTTTTTGATTATGTAAGCACTTTAAAAATAATTATTTCGTTTGAAAGTATTGTTGCTTAATTGTTTTATGTAATTAAGTTAACATGTACATACATTTTTAGTGTAACCATTGCAATTTATTCATTTGTATGCTATTTATCTTAAAACTCCAACATACTGTAATATTTTAAATTATAAAACGCTTTCAAAACAATTAACTTTAATTATTGATAGCCCATATTTTGATAACAATAACAATTTGGAAATAAAATATGCCAAGTAAACATTTTAAAAAATAAGAGTTTATTGACGAGGCCCGTCTAACTATTATATATATATATATATATATATATATATATATCCCAAGTAAAAATATGAGAAAACGTAAACTGTGAGATGAATTCATTTCGTATATTTACGTCAGTCACAAACATATAACATTTTAGTATATATGTATACAAAAAAGGGGTGTACAAATGACACAAAGCAGGTTTCAATATGCGAATCTGTTTGTATTCACAAATTGAAATCTGCTTTGTGTGCACAAAAACAGATCGTCACTACATTGAACTTAGCTTGGTCGTAATGTTTGTGTTTGTGTATGTTTGTGAGTTGTACGAAATTAAATGTCATCTGTACTCCCTTTTTGTGTATATATACTAAAATGTTATGTTTGTGACTGACGAGAATATACGGAATGAATTCATCTCACAGTTTACGTCTTCCCATATTTTTATTTGGAATTATAAAGGGAACCCAATGCTTTAATATATATATATATATATAGTAGTTAGTTGGGTTTTGTCAATAAACTCTAATTTCTCTATATATACGGATATATCGTACACCTTTTACCACATATTTCTCTAGGATGTTAATGATCCTCAAGATTTGAGTAATGCTTATAAGGTCTCAATTTCCAATGGTTGTGATATTCCTGACTGTTCCTCCTCCACGTGGTGCGTTTTAGACTAGGTGCTTCTAGGCATCTAGACTAATAACAGCAGGATTCGAGTACACGTCGGTATAACTGGGCTTTCATTACGGCGGGGGGACATGTGAGTATACACTCAGGTTAATTAAAAAGTATCCTAAGGTATACGTATATCATATGTAGCCGTTGGGCTAAGGTAGATAATCCTAACAAAAAATCAGGTGTCCTTGTCAATTTTTGTCAACAGTGCCGACGTCATAAGGATGCCGTCTACCAGCCAAGAAACTTTGTTACACCTATTAAGCTATCGAAGTCGATCGTGTTATATGCCGTATAAATATGGAAAATGGTGATGAGGTGACTACGCCACCAACCAAGATGTATAAATGAAGGACATATTTCTCCAGTGGGTCAAATACAACGGTCCTGATTGGCTATTTTATACCCCATTTATTGTACTTGGCATTTACTTGTGCTGGAATAATAGAACTTGCTAGAGCTTTAAACTCAAAATTGGATGGGTATAGGTTTAAGTGTTACCACTGGCATTACATAACAGTCTCATATATGACTTTGCCAAATGTCTATTTGCTGACATATGAAATAATATTTGACGTTGAAGTTTTACCTATTATTATAACAGAGATAATGATGTTATTGTACATTTTTCATCACTATTTTTGACATATTTAGTAGATATTAATGACCAATGTCATTTTCTGCATGAAATTACAGTAGATAATTTTATTTCAATATTTTGTTTGCTTATAATTGAAAAATATGTATCGTTTGTATCAATTGTATCTTCTAGTCATTCTCTTTTTTGTGGCAAATTGAATTGACTAATTTATTTATTAAAACATTTTTGAAGGTTTGGTTTATTACATTCAAGCCTCCATAAAATAAAATTAACTCACGCAATCATTTTAATGCAATAAATTAATTTCAAATAATTGATTTTTCTGGTATAGTGTTTTGCAAATGCACCGGATTTTTATAAATGCTTTCCAGTTATTTGCATATTTTGGTTGTGATGACTTGATTTATTATTATTATTATTATTATTATTATTATTATTATTATTATTTGCATTATTATTTGCATTTAGCGTTTTCACAATAGTTGAAAAAAGTGACCTTGATGCTAAAATAAAATTTGCAATAAACCAAAATTCCAAGACCCGTTTTATTTCTCCACACTAACTTTATGGAATATGCAATGCGGTTTTGTCGATACAATTATTTACTATTTTTGTTATTTATATTTAGTTTGCTTTCATTCTGTTATTATTGATTGTACATTTGACGGTAAATGCTTTTTAGCAAGTAAACGTTTAGACAACAACTCACAATATGTATAGGTAATGAGACTCGACACTAATTCGAAACTTAAACGATTGTCATGTTTTAGGGCGAAAAACACTTGTTATACATGCCTCCGATAATACTTAACTTTTATATCTAGAAAATAATTTCTAATACAACAACATTCGTTATAGAATAATGCATAATTATACCGTTTATTAGAACTTGAAAACATACATACTTTGTTAAGGAAATAATTTTATTAACTAAAATACATGAATATATAAAGGAAAAATTACAAACTTTATAATGTCAATATTTTAAGTAGTATTCACTTTTATTTTATAACTTCTATCAGCCGTTTTGAATTTGAGTTTAGTAACCTGCCGATATAATCCTTCAAAATTTAATTTTTGTAACATAAATAAGGCTCTATTTTTTATATTAAAAATAAAAATGGTTATTTTAGAATTGAGTTAAATCAAATTCATTTCCTACTGATGGTATACCCAGATACGAGATCTATTATTATTATTATTATTATTATTATATTTGTTGACTGAGGTACTTCAGCTAAAGGTAGCTTTCAGCACACAAAAATTATGTAGAATTATAAAAATACGGTACAATTAACATTAGTGCCGGGGTGGTCTAGCGGTACAGCGCTCGATTTGGATCTGGGTGGGCATGGGTTTGAATCCAACCACCGACACTAAAATGTGGGCCCACGATCGTCCTCGCTACAATGTCCACTGCTGAAAGATGTTCTTCGCACAACAGTCCAAGTAACAAACAAAATAAATAAATAAATAAAAAGTATGTAACGTCAGTCAGAAAATAGAATAAGATTAAATTACATAGACTAAAAAAACTCAAAGTTAATTTATATTCAAAGGTCATGTGAATTATGATATGCGTGAAGGGGCACGATATATCCTAGATACCTTTGCTACCTAAGTACATCGTAGTTGGCATAGTTGATTTTTTCACATATGTGTACAAAACAACGTCGTTAAAAGTGGACGAACTGAATTCAGAAAATAAAAAAATTAAGATGGCATAGAAAGGTTTTTTGGTGAACTGCAGTTTATTTTAGTAAAACTTGTACTCGGATAGAATAAATAACCTTGTTTTCCTATGCACTTTCAAGTGAAAGGAATTTTAAATAATGTTAGCTATACAATTTATATGCATAAAGTTAATTTTTTTATATGTTTAAAAAAATATTAATTGCAAGTAAAGCACAAATTTAATTTTAACTCTTATTGTTTCCAACTAATGATAAATATTAATTTTAAATAATTTAAATTTAAGTCATTAATTTACTTTCATTTGTTTTTTTGTTGATAAATTTTTATACATATACTTGTTTATTTGCTTGTGTAAATTAATTTTAATAGGGATGTTGATAATTCTATATTAAAAAGCAATCCTTTTCAAGTGTTTTTCTTTAATTTTAAATTATTTATCATGTTTTGTGTGTGTGTGTGTGTGTGTGTGGATTTTGTATCACCTATATTGACTAATTTTTGTTTTGAAACATTTTCTTTGTTTTATCTTATATACCTTTTTATAGAGTTGTTTTGTAATTATTAAGCTATTAAAATGGTTAATAATAAATTAATTTAATATTTTTGTCGGGTTTATCATTTTACCTTGTTTCCAGATTCTACTGATAAATATATCAGGTTAAAGCGTGGGGCAAAATGATATGTTATGTGGGAAAGTTGGTAGAGGGCTAGACCTGAAACTAAGTGCACATGGATTTAAGTTTTACCACCGGTAATATATGAGGGACCTTGTTTGGTTTTGTTGAATGTTCAGGAACTTAAAAATATTTTTTGTAGGATATTTGAGCAGTAAAAGCCGGGGTGGTCTAACGGTACAACGCTCGAATTTGGACCTCGGTGGGCATCGTGGTTCGAATCCTACTACCTGCACTAAAATGCGGGCTTACGTTTGGCTTCGCTAAATGTCCACTACTGAAAGATCTTTCTTGTAAAACATTCAAAGTAATAAAAAATGCTTGTTTTCAATAATTAAAGAAACAATTGAAAAAAATAATTCACATTTATTAACCCTGGTATGGAAACCATAACCATATTTCACTTAACTATATCATCTGGGTCATGCTATTACTTCTTTGTTTGGCGTTTTCTAGTTACTTCTGTAGCAATACTGATTTTTTACAGAGGTCAGGTTTCTAACCTGGTGCTCAAACTATCCTCCTTTATCCAGGCTTGGGACTGGCTAGATTGGATCATTTTAGATCTTTCCAGACGTATATTTCTTGATTAAATATTTCTTTGATAAAACTAGAATAAACTTTATAGTAATTTCGACATGGTAGACTAGTGCGTTTTTACAGTAGAATTTGGTGTCAAGTTATATATCACATCGCATAATTGTACGAAGCGATATTTAGTCCATTCGTTTTATTATAAACACTAAATATATTATTACGATATTTTAAATATGTAAGACGTTACGTTTGGTTTTAGGAGAATAAGATAGCTTATCAGGAAAATACAAAATTGATCGATGACACAATTTTTACAAAACTACAAAATTAGATTATTGTGATTTACTAGTTACCAGAATTTTTGTAAATCATATTTTACGATTTTAAACCGTAGTTCTTTTTAATGTTTAAGTTGCTTAACAATTTCTTCAATATACAGAAACGTTTTTTTTGCAATTTTTACTGAATTAACAAGTTATTTGATGGTTTTTATTATTCAAAATACGATATTATGTAGCAATAAATTATTTATCTATCTATTGCATCAACAATTATTTATTTACATATTTTTCAATGAACAAACGCAGTTGTCAATATTAAAACTTTTAGTTGTATAATTGTACCAAAAAATACTAACCAATGAGCGTTTTTAAAAAATTATCAAAATAATTTTAAAAATTAATTCTATTTCTAAATAAATACAACTTAAAAAATAGTCAATTATTTATTACATTTATTTAAAATGTAACTAATTAATATTTTGTTATTATCATGTTTTTAACAATAACACATTTTAGCTATTAAGTAGTTAAGCTTTAAAATTAAATTAAATATATAAATTAATAATAGGTTACTTTTATGTAGATGCTGACTAATATATATATATATATATATATATGACTATTTCATTGCTGTTGTTATTAAAAACAGACATTTCAAACTTACTGTAAAATAAAACATGAAATATTTTATATCATATGTTTATTATTTTCTTTTTTTAAAATTTTTATTAAAAAATGACCTGTCGGAAACAAAGATTCATTAAAATCCATTTTTGTCATTTGAATTTAGATAATGGTTGAATATATGTGTGTATATATATATATAGTGTACAGATAATTATGATACCAATTCTATGAAATTATGAAAAAAATAAATATGTTTTTGAAAAACAATTTCAGTGTTGTGTGATGTCCAAAAATAAATATTTGAATATTTGAGTGAAGCAATTTACTCACTGAAACAAATAAGCTTAATATGTTTAATAATTGTATTTAATTACATATTGTAAGTATGTGTGGGCACACATTAAAAAAATTTCGATTACTTCAACTCAGAATTATGATTACTTGAATTGTAATTTTATTGCATTTTTAAATTTGTTTTGACCTCAAATGTGGTCAATTTTAATATTTTTAAAATTCACAATTTATTAAACTTAATGAAAATTTGTTATCGATTGGTATCTACCGCTAAAACCAACCAAGGAAAAAACTATTTTAAAAAATCCTATTGGTCAACCTTTGCGAGTAAGTGTGAGTCACGTTGGTGCATTTTTTTATCATAAGAGCATTGTTAGACTTTGTGAAGGTGAAAAAATCAATATTTAGCTAGTACTATACGATTCGTATTGTGTCATCGTGCAAATCTGGTCACACATTTAGAAACTTTGCCATCCCCAACTTACGATCAAAAAATTGCGTTTACACACTCACCAAAAGGTGCATACGATTATACTGCAATTCTCCAGTGACTCAACTTTTACTGAAGTATTTTACCAAATATAGATAACATTATTAAGATTGAAAAGCTTAATTGTGTAACACTGTTATATTATAATGAATTATAATACTATTACGTTGTTTAGGTTTAAATATCATGTCTTAATTTGAACTAAAGATTATTGACTCCTTAAGTATAATTTCCTAATTGTATATTCTAGATATGTATTAAAAATGATGTAATATCAGTTACGTCAATCATTCTTTGTTTTCGTTGTAAAATTTACATACGTTATTTAGTCAATGTAAAATGCAAACAGTGATGTTAAACAAATATACATGCACTGTTGTTTTACAATTTTTTCCACATTGATGATTATTTTCATTTTTCTCATAAATCGCATTTTTATTATTTATTTTTTGCACATGGTATAAAAATAATTTTTAATTGTTTTTCTAAATATTGTTCATTAAATTTTGCTTGCAAAATTTACGTTACAATAATTTTATTAAGCAACAATTATGCGTCTGACTTGATCTTATATACACCATTTGCTTTGCATGACATTAGGTCTAATAATTATAACTGATTGAAAAAAGCACACTTATTTTGAAGATGGTTTGTACTTTTAAATTAAACAATATGAACGTAAAATCCAATGTATAATTGAAGCGTACTTTTTTTATCCTACGGTATGTAGCCATTTTACGGTTAATTTGTTATTTTCGATAATAACAGTTTATTGTTGGTTTAATCACTTGGATAGATTTATTTTATTTTATTTATATTTGCATTTGTATAATGCAATGCTTATTGTTAGGAATTGGCTTATAAGCACTTAGCAAAGCTAAATGAAAATTCACACTTTGGCATTGCTTTCAAATATGTGTGTGTGTTTGGGCAAGCGTTTGGAATCTTGGCGTATGACTGACTGAAATTTTAAATGACTAAATTTGTTTAATACAATATTGCATTCACTGGGGGGGAAGGGGGGTAGTGTTGTTGAAATCAAGTATATTGCTTATCTAATTGTCACGGAATGAAATATTTTTAACGATAAATTGTTAATTTCTTAAAAAATAATTGTTTTGTCACAATTCAATTTTAGTTTACAAATGGATTTATTTCTACTGTGTTTATCTAACCGATCTCTACTTCTATAAATCGTTTTCCTTGTACGTTTGGAAACAATATATGTTTTACTGGTCTTATGCCATTGTAGACGTGTTTAAAAGTATATGAAAAATAAATATTGTTATTTATCCATTAGTTTGATGGATGGACAGTGATATGATGTCAATCTGTGTGGAGTCTTGAATACAATAGTCAGCATTTCATTACGGGTTGTTGTCACATAAAAATTAAATCTTTTTTATGTTTGTAGTAATTGGAGGCCATTCCTTTTTTTATGAATGTAAATGTTCTACAATGACTACTTAAATGATTCCTTTATAAACAACAAAAATATTTATGTTTTAGGGACTTCGGTATAAATAGTTTTTGAGTATCTAGTTGATGAGGGATATAATTAAAAATTTGTATAAAATAATTACACAACTATAATTTTGAATAGAATTATAAATTCTGTATTTAAATAGGCAGACGTTAATTGGATAATATTAAATTACAATAAATGGATTTTAAATTTGTAATATTAAATTATATACAATCTGTTATGTGAACAGTTAAATTCACCAATTAATATGATTTTGTAAGAACGTGTCACCTGTTTTTGTCAACTTGACTTTAAGAATGCATGTAGCAGCAACTTAACTTAAATAGGATTGCAATTTTTAACACTAGCAGATGGATTTTTAAAAATGTGATACATTTATTTTGATTATTTAAAAAAATGTTGTATATATATATATATATATATATATATATATATATATATATTAAAATGAGTATTGAATTTGGAGTATTGAATTTGGATTATTTTACAAATTATAAAATAATTACAACTATTCGCATTATGAACTAGTAAACTACATAGACAATCATTTTTATATATAGACGATATTAAAAAATTATTTAAATATTTGTATAATGTATAATTAACAAAAGAATAAAATGAGCTTATTTTAAGTTGTAAATAAGGTCCATCACAACTTAATAAAATATATTATGTAGAATGTTTTAATATATAAAAAATATCATATTTTTTTGAATTATGTTTGAGTCCATGTTTAATACAATAGCATAACATGTATTTTAATTTTGAAATTAACGAATTTTTGTTTTTTATAAGGGAGAAAAACGTTGGTTTTACCGTCAACTGTCAACAGTTCAACCCTTAAAGCAATTTATATTTTTATATAATTATCTCAAAAATAAACCAATTGATTAGGAAATAAAATTATTTAACAAAAAAAATTGTAATGCAGAGTAAAATTTCACATCGGGTTGAAAAACGGAAAAACCACCAAGTTAGACACAGAAAATTATGGAAAGCATTGAATATTACCTTAAATGTTCAAAATGCATTATTTTTATCACTTATTTTCCAGTATAGTTGTGCTAGTGTGGTCTAGAGGTACAATGCTCGATTTTTTTGGCTTTGTACAAATGTCCACTGCTAAGAGATGTTGCCTGTGAAACATTTATAGTAGTAAAAATAAATATATACATTTTTTACGGTTAAATTTACTTTGGAGCAAATAATTCAATTGTTTTCTCAATATTTTCAAAATGTTCAAATTGTGACTTTTTGTCCAAGTTAGAATTTAATGACGACATTGTTGGAACATTTTTATTAATTCAATTTTGAACAATATCTGAAGATTATTTTAACAATTTTTTTAGTTGTGCTTTTTATAATTAAGTAACGATACAACTACTAAAAATTGATACTTCATATATATATATATATATATATATATGATGTATCGCAATATTTACCATTATGGAATTTAAAACGATTTGATTCATTTCTATTGTCTAATTATTAATATTATTTTCAAAAAAATGCTATTTGTTTATCTCTACATTTTTTTAAATAATCATTTTTATTGCCTCATTGCATTCAATTATTTATCCATTTTTAGTATTAATTTATTTATTCTCAATTGGCCTAATGAATTGGAAATTATGATTTAAATAAAAGTTTCTTTTTTCAAATTACTGCTATATATATGGAATATATTTTTATACTTTTGTAATTTGTTTCTATTTCAATGAAATTTATTTATTACTAAATACCAGTGGATAATGAGATTATTTATTATATATATATAGTATATATATATATATATATATATATATATATATATATATATATATATATACCTAATATAATTAAAATAATGTTTTTTTTAATTATAATAATTTATTTTATTAGTTAATTAATAGAAGTAAATATTTTGGATTTGTAATAATAGTAATTAGATTTGTAATATATATTCATGTGAATGATAATGAATTAAGTGTTTTTATTGTTCATTAGCAATTATTAAACTGTGCTTGAATAATTTTTAAAATAAGATGTTTCTTATTGGAACTTTTTATTAATGGGTGAAATATTAGAATTAGCGGATTCATTTGAATAATAAATCTACTTGACTTCAGCTAACCAGTAGTACTGTACATTTATTTTATCAGTGTTTTGAGTCATCAGCCGTTTATACCTTTCAATTTTTACACACAAACTTAAACTTTTGTCATATCTGGGTTTAGGTTAACACCTTAACCACTACGCTAAGGATAGTGAATCTGATTATTGCTAATTACGTTACTACCGTTAACAAGTAAGCAAGTAAATGATTTCTTTTACTAGGGCTTAATAAATAGGATTTGTGAGATTTATCAACTGTATATTGAAACTAAATTCAAAAGTGTAACTTGATTTGTAATTAGTGTGAATTGTTGAAAAAGAAACATATTCTTGATATACATGTTTTCAATTTAATTTACTTTTTTATTTTAAGTCTAAGGATGTCAAACGGTTAAAGTTTAATACTTAAAAAATTACTAAATGTGGACATTTGTTAAAACTATTGTCATTATTGTTGTTAACTTAAATCATTTATTCACATTACGTTTATCACATGGATTCGTTTAAAAAGCATACAAATAGAAATGAAACAAACACTGATTACAAATACAAGCGATTTGGACATACGTTTGTTTTAAGATGAAGTAAAATCAATAATTTGGTTATTAATTGCATTTTAATCTATACAATGTCAAAAATTGTAAATCAGTTACTAAAGGAACCACATTGTTCGATGGCCATTGGACTGTATTTCATTCTTGGTACAATTTAATACAAATTATAAACTCATGGAAATTAAACTTGTATAATTTTATGTCAATGACAATTTTGTTGACGTATAGTAATACTTTATGGTTTAATTATTTTGAGAGTTTGCTAAACAACCGTTAGTTTGATGTCATGCAATTTATTGGTCTATGCTTTTTGTAAATACATTTATTAACTTGATAGAAATCCAAATACATGCATGATTTATTGTATAAATTGGCTATCGAACAATATAAACAAATGTATATAGATTGATAAATGTAGTTTAGTTTTTGTTATAAACAATAGTAACATGATCAATGGTTTTTTTAAAGACTACGTTATTCAATAGTGTTCCGATTTAGTCGAAAAAACAACGCAGTTCTTAAAATAATTTCAAACGACTTTGTTTATTCATGTCGTCAGTCTGTATGTTTACTTCAAAATGTGCGCCATAATTTGAAGCGTGGGTGTGTTTGTCAAAATGGTTCCGTTTCCTACTAGTCTATATTGAATTTTACGTATTAATTAAATGATTGTTCCTTGTATTTTTTCTGTTTTTGCTTTTACTTGACACTTTGTTCAAAACAATTACTGAAAAAAGGTAATTAATTTTAATGGAATATGAAGAGTTGGGAGAAATTTTTCAGTTGGTACTTAATAATTATGCATTTGCCTTAACATTGAGCTAGTAGATTTGATGATAATAATTGTAACTGAAGAAAGCATTTGTAGAAGCCGTTGTTTCCGTTGATGTTACTCGAATTTATATTTACTCTGTTCCAAGTCTGGTATTTTAACTACCTTTGTCACCCAATCAATTTGTATGAGTACTGTTCGTTAAACTGGTACCAAACATCATTAATATATGTCAAAGTGCTTTCTCTCTTTTGTTTTATTTAAAGATTTATTTTTCCATTTAAAAAAAAATCAAATTTTAGATTGTTCAAAGCACTGTTGGCAAGATATCAAATCTGGTGGCCTTTGTTCAAACTCGCGGATCTGTTCCAATTTATTGGAGTCAGCCGGGTTTAGTCTACAATCCTCCAATTGTTCTAGAAAAAGGTTAGTATCAGTAATAAAGCAATGTTTATATGACTCAGTCTCTAGAATTGTAGTTGCATAGGCATTAGTTTAAATTTTACCACCGGCGTTGAAGGCAGGTTTTTGTATGCGGACTTTGCTGCATGTTCAGTAGCTAAAGTGAGTTGTTTTATGAACCAAAAACAAAAATAAGTTATTTCAATTATTATTGCTTCAATTAGCGCACTTTGGCGTAAGCCATTAAAGGTTGTCATTATTACACAATTTTTATGAAAGATTGTAATATTGTTGACTGTTCAGTTGATATGCATTTGTATTTCCGTGTACTGTTGACTTGTGGTATTTGATTGAGATTTTAGGTTAAATACATTTTTGTATTTGAAAAATGATTTACTTTTATAAAATGTAGAATTTTAACTATTAACTCTAAATAAGTTAAAACCGCATATATATATATATATATATATATATATATATATATATATATATATATATATATATATATAAGATTTATAAAAAAGTCACTTTAATTCTAGAATATATAATACTATATAATAATTAAAATAAAAGTGTAATTATATACTTATAAATATGATAATCATTATCATTATCGGAGATAAACATCTCTCACCGGTTATTATTACCCAGGGTAGTCTAAATACCAAAACATCTGCAAAAACATCAACTTTTGCAATGTGCACTTGAGGTGTGCTGACATTAAATGTTAATTGCATCCCGATTTCACTCCATTGTTTACAGAAGACAAATTTATTATCTTTTTGTTTTTTTAGTAATAAATAGTTCAACTTTCGGCGATTAAAGTGTTAAACCAACTTCTACTTCCTTGTTTGTAATCGTTGAATAGGTGAACTTGTCTTAATTATTTTTTAGTTTCTAAAATAGGTTTATTATTATTTTTTTATTTCAGAAATTTTCCCATGATCTGAAGTAGTTGTTATACGTTTTATTCCTAAATTAGCATTGGTTCGGAGTTTTTGAATATTTATTACACAAGAAATCGTTGAAAGATTAACTCTGAGTAATTTTGCCAGTTTTTTTGGTGAAAATCGTTCTTTTTTTAATTCTTTAATAACATTATATTAATTGCCAGTAAGATGATAGGCTTTTCTATCACTATTGTTCATTTTACAAACAATGCAAACAGTTAACAAACCAAATGTATACGCGCAATCTGAAAGTTAAACGGAAATGATTTTTAATTCGATTAAACATGCATACTTTAAAAAAAATTGAAATTAATATTTTATTACGTCAAAGTTCAACGTACATATAAGTATAAATTTAAAATATTTTTTTAATGTTTACTACTTTGAATGTTTTACGAGAATCATATTTAATTATTGTTAATGTTTAATAAAATTAAGCACATAAATCAATAAAAGACCAATTATAACAAAAAATATGTAACTTCAACTAACATTCCACGTTTATATGAAGCAGTTTACAAATATGCTTTTTTGACTAATTCCACATTTTAAAATTAATATTTCTAAGTAAATATAAGGTAACTACTGAGTATTTTACATTATTATTAATTTTTAATATTTATTTCTACAAAAAACAATAGGATATAAGAAATTAATTCAGATTTGTAATTTTTTACAGAATTTGTTGTAATGGCTGTATATACAATTTAAATATTTGTTACAAACATTAAAAGTTTTTATCGTATTTCAAAAACTACAATTTTGCATTTTAATTGGGCCTTGTAAATGTGTCGAAACGGTGTTTGGAGTAAATTAATCAAACTCGCATCCAATAATTCGTTGATTTGATCTTGTTAGCGCCATCACACTAACATTTTAAATCATCTAAGCTAAATATTTATTTTTGATAAATAATTTTTATGAAATAAAATTTTTTTTTTAAATTTGAAGTTAATAATTGTGAACTAGTATGTTTATTATTATTACTATTATTATTACTATTATTATTATTACTATTATTATTATTATTATTATTATTATTATTATTATTATTATTATTATTATTATTATTATTATTATTATTATTATTATTATTGTTATTATTATTTGTTAGAAAAAGAACAAAACGTAGCAATTAAATATACTGAATTTACTTTCAATAAACAGTTCAGTTTGATTATTATAAAAAAGTTTTAAAGCTGATTTGCTTGTTAATCCTAGAATGCGCGTTGTCTTGTACCAATTATATTTTTTTTAAATAATGAATTTATAAAAGAATTGTAACAAAATGTATATATTTTATTTGAATATTGGTAAAAATTGGGATTAAAATTGAAATGATACTGCAAACTGATCTTGAACATTGTGGTTATTAAACAATTATATTTAGTTACAACTTATTGAAACCCATTTCGAATCAATAATTAAAATTTAATTAAAATTTTGAAATCCAATTTAAAATAACGAATGAAAATAACAAATAAAAATTATTTATCTATATGGAATTTGATGTTGATATAGATTCAAGTATAATATTTGTCAATTTAAGTCAGTATGAAGATTATTTGCAAGTGTATAAGAACAAAATATTTTGTTTGAAGACGTCACGCTAGAAAAGATTGTATTTATTCGTTTATTTTCTAACTTTTGTTGTTTTCAAAATGCACATGTCCAGTTTTTTGTTAGATTATTATTGAACTAATAATTGTATATGTACAAAGATGCTGTAAATTGAATTGGTTATTGTTTATTAACTTTTTTGTTCATTTTTACATCAATGTTATATATATATATATATATATACTCGGAAACATAAGAATGTATTTATTAAATTTATGACAATCGATTTTACTTTAAAAAATTAATTATTTATTTATGAAAAATAAAGGATGTTGTTTTTGTTATCGCTAGATGAATTCTAGGCTATTTGAAGTAATTCATAACAACCTGTTTCTATTTTAAGTAGTCTTTCTTATTAAGCCATCAGTTATTATATAATTGTGAGAAGTAACGTTTATTTGTCATACATAATTGCATTAATTAAATCACTTTGCTACATATTCAAATGAGCTTCACAAAATTATAAGATGTTATTGCGATATGACAATTTATCTAAATATTAACCTCGTTATTTGTGTATACAATTATGCATATTGATTATTTGCATGAAAAGAATGTGTAAAATAAGGCTTGATTGCTTTTTCTTGTCGTTTATTGTTATGTAGATTTTATTTATTTATGTTTGTGATAAAACAATTAATAAAAAATAAATAATTATTTGTCTTAAGGTTAGTTTCTTTTTTATGTAGATAACTAAATTATATGTGGTTTAATGTCAGGATATTTGTTTTAGGAAAATACGCATGAAACATTCAATAATAATTGACTCTGTGAATGGTATTATTTTTGATACACATCTATCACGGTATGTGGTACAAAGTTTGGTCTCCCGATTAAAACAGAGAATTTTATCAATTCTGTTATTGTCCCATTTCTAATCTCGTTTGTACAACCTAATTCAATGGTTTATTGATTGGTTTACTCATTATGCATTACGTATTTCAAATTTATTGTTATATTATATATTTAAATATACTACAAAAATATACACTAGTTATTTACAGTTATTTATTTATTTTTCAATTCTTTTTTTAACATATGCTGTTATTTACAATTGAAAAAGAATGTTCACTGATCATATTTGGCAGTAAAGGTTTTTAATAATAATAATAATAACAATAATAATAATAATAACAATAATAATAATAATAATAATAATAATAATAATAATAATAATAATAATAATAATAATAATAATAATGAACTAACTAAACACGGCACTGACCCAAGTCCCATTATCGTTTACTTTTACTACATGATCACTGGTTGAAAACGGTTCCCTGTTAAATATTTAAGCAATAAATATTAAATATAACATACAATAAATAGAAAAATTTAACATCTTGATAGATAGTAAATGTAAAATAATGATAACTATGTTTATATTGCTCAATATGTATTGTTTTTCAATCTATATATTACTTATATTTGCATTGAAGTGTTTAAGAGTAAAAAAGAATTAATTTTGACGTCAATGTTTTTATTAAATATATAATAATGACATTTTAAAAGAAAACAGATAAAATTTTGATTTTTTAAGATGAAGAAAAATGCTAAGGTGTTTGCGATTTTTATTAAATTTGGTAATGTTATATAATTGCAAGCTAAGATAAATTTTTATTATTTTAACAGTTTAGACAGCATATAATTAATTAATTGAATTATTCAATGATAGTGGGGAACCTGCAATTTGTATTTGTTTGTGTTGTTTTTTGTTTGACATGGTACATTTGCTATTAAATGATCTGTTTATTTCAGTGAATTATATATATATATATATATATATATATATATATATATTACATCATCTGATTGAATTACATCGGTGACATACAATCTTTGTAATATAATTTTTACACCAAATTAAATCCACCATTAGATTTTAAAAATGGGCAAATAACTTTACGTTTCTTTCTTTCAAATGATATTAATCAATTAATCAACATTTTTAAATGTCAGTTATGATATTACAATTTATTTGTATTCGAAATAACGATATAATTGAAGAATTCTAATTTCTTCTGGATGTTCAAATAGTATCCATTTCAAAGAAGTATGCATGTTGGTGTGAATGTTGTAAAAAGCACACACACGCACACATATTGAGTTGAATGAACGTAATTGACAACAACAACATTTTGACATTTACATGTCGGAAATGCAGGTTTTTTATAACATTTAATTATATAATTTGTATTAATTAATAGAGAAATAATAATACGTATTTAGGTTACCGTTTTATTAACTGGTTTGGAAATTATAGTTTTCATATTTGTTTAGGTTGTCTAGTGGTATAAGGCGCTGGACGTGAACGTGGGTAGGCTTGGCTTTGAGTACTGCTACCGACACTAAATTCGGGCTTCCATTTGAAGTATTGAAGCAATAATAATAATAATAATAATAATAATAATAGTAATAATAATAATAATAATAATAATAATAACAATAATAATATTATTAATAATAATGATAATAGCAATAATAATAATAATAATAATAATAATAACAATTAAAATAGATTTAATATATTTTTTACGGTAAGTACATGATTATTCGGGGTGGTCTAGCGGTACAGTGCTCGATTTGGACCTTGGTGGGCATGGGTTCGAATCCAATCGCCGGTACTAAAATGCGGGTTCACGTTCGGCTTCGCTCAAATATCCACTGCTGAAAGATGTTTCTCGTAAAACATTCAAAGTAGCAAAAATAAAATAAATAAGAGGCAATATTTTACTATTTTTAAAAATGTGTTTGCAAACATATATTGTTAGCTTTTGCCTTAAATACTTAAATCATATATTAGATCATTCAATCAAAGATGAATATTGCCAAACAATTTACTAACTTTAAATTTCATACCGTTTTTTATCTTTTTTTTAAAATGTGTCGGTTTCGTCCAACTTCAAACACAAACCGTTGAATTATTTTATTTTTTACACAATTCTATTTGTTAATATTTTTTTCAATATATCAGATGGAATTGCACTAGTTTGTATGATATTTATTTTATACATTTTCTATAAAACGTTTATTGTTGTGCACAATTTGATAATTTAGCATTTAGTTTTTAAAGTATTATTTAAAGACAAGAAATTTTTTTATTTAAGTTGCACTTTCACTGAAGATATTTTTCATTTACAATTAGGGCACTATTAGATCTAAATTCATTTTTATTTGTGATGTTTTATAATTTAATATTAAGGATAAAAATAATTTAATATTCCATTTTTAATTATATATTTATTTTAAAATATACAAACACCTATATAAATGTACATATGAGATAAAGTTTTTATAATATATAATTTATTAGCCTAATTTCATTTAAAAAATCGTTTAATGACTAAAATTTATATTTATTAAGCACAATATTAATGTTCTATTTACTTTATAATATTAATGAAAACTAAAATATAAAAAATATTAATAACAGTGACTACTTTTTGTTTACTATTTTTTAACAAAATAGTCTTTTCATTATAAAACTTAATAATATAAAAGAAATTGTGTATATGTACTAATTTGAATGTTTTTACGGGAAATATCTTTCGGCAGTAGACATTTTAGCAAAGCCGAACGTGAGCCCACATTTACCGCTGGTGGTGGGATTTGAACCTACGCCCACCCAGGTTTAAATCGAGCAGTGTACCGCTAGACCACCCCGGCATAGGGTGATTTTAGACAAACGTTTTAGGAAAATAATACAACGACGGGCATTTTCTTACTAAATACATTTTTTAATTTTAATAAGGGTGTTTAAATTCATATTTCCATAAATAATTAAACCATTCAACCAATTAAGCATTGAGGTGAAAACAGGTCAACATAATAAAAATTAAGTTAAAATAATATACCGTGTTAACTTAATCTTGCAATATTTATATTTAACCAACCATGTTTTGGTTTTGCATAAAGTGCAAAATAATTATTAGTGAACAGTATTACACTATTTTGGTAATTATATTTTAACCTTAATGGATAATTTTTTGAGCTAAAATTTAATGCACTTATGTAATAGTTACAATTGATTGAAGAAACATTGTACATTGTGCTGCATTAAACAAATTAACTTCAATTTTATATAAAATTATTTTGTTTTCCTAATAGGAGTTAAAATAAATAGAGTTATTCTTTCAAAATTTGTTACTTAATAGTACTAATATTAATGTTATTCATTTTTATCAATAGTATGCAGCAAAACATTGATATGCAATATCAAATTAAGGGATTGTAGCGATCCAAATGAATAGATTATGTGATACTACATATACGATCAAAACAAGAGTTTACTATTGCACCTGAATGAAATAATTACAAGATTGTTGATTACATTTATTATTAAATTTTTCGAAGTTGTTTAGTGACTATGCATTTTTAAAAATATTTGACTTTACATTTTATATTAATAATTTCAATTAACTTCGATTATTAACTAGTTGAAATTTTATGGAAGTGATGAAGCGCTGGACTCGAACTTGGGGGTGGGTACTGGTTTGAGTGCCACTACTGGCATGAACTGCGGACCCTCGTTTGGTTTTGCTAAAATACTCATTGGCTGAAAAATGTTTCTTCTTAAGTATCCAAGTAACAACAGTATACATATAGATGTATGTATAAATGAAATTACTATTGTATTTTATTTTCAATTTTGTAGAGTTAGAATCACACATCAATTTTATTTGTGAAAAAAAATATTGGCACGTTTGTAATAAATTTTAAATTAATTAAAAATTAGTAATTTTTTAACACAAAAATATAGTGAATTTGTTTTCCAAGCAATTAATCTTTTCCACATCTCGTGAACAAGTGTAATTAGTTGTTAATTTTTTTTACAGTAAAAGTAAACTTTCTTGTTGTTGTAGTTTATTGTTGGACAGAGATGGAACTTCCAAACGTTTTATTATGTTTTTAATTTTATTATTGTTAAATATGTGTGTATTTTTAAAATGAAGTATATTTTTATGCGTTCACTTGAGTTAAAAGCGCATTGTGTAAGATAATTTTTTTCTACATTGGACATTTTGTCTATCTATAGTTTATTTTGTTATCCCTACTCTGGTCGGTTCCAAGTCCGGTTGTAAAAGAAGAAAGGTTTAATAAAATTGTTAGTTATTTCACGTCTATATAAAAATTAATATTACTCAATAAACGACAAGATGACGCCATAGAGGCAAACAACAGAAAAGAATTGATAGCACGACCCTGATGACAAGGTTGAGTTAAAGTCGAAAAGTTGCTCAATCTTCGATTTGCACGATCTTTGAGTTCAAAAATGTAATCCTTATGGGGCACGGAATGTGTGTGCACGTTTTTCAAATGGACAGATAAAAAAAGTTATGTTTTTTGAAAAATGATACGATACAATTTAACTATATAAATGATAAATTGCGATAAACAGGCTAATGTTATTTTACGAGTGAACATACACCAATCTTGCACTCTGTGAATGAACTACATTATATGTATGCAGTTAAAGTTATGTTAAGTACAAAATGCTATCAAGGTTTTAATTGGATAGAAGCCTGTGTGCGTCTGTATCATCTAGATCAAACTGAACGTTAGATTTGCAAAATTGACAGTTGTACAAATTCATGAATAGAAGCTGTATTTCTATATTTCTTATTTGATAGCTAGCTGTTTAGTATTCATTGTCCGTACTAAATATGAATTGTCATTTGGTTGCATTGATTATCACAAAAATGTTTCTAGAGCAAATCTCAAAGTGGTAACAGAGTTTGTTTACACTAATCGGTTTTTAAAGTACAAATAGCTTGGGAACTTAGATAACGTATGTGTTAACATTTGTTTTCGAATCTTGGTATGTTAACAACGGCATTTATTAACTCGTTTACTACTTTTCATTCTATGAGTGTTTTGTTTCCTTTGTGTAAAACATTTATTTTGATTGATATGTGAATGACAAATGTATTATAAATTTCAACTTAGGGTTGTTCTAAACGTTACAATTTGTTTACTTAAAATTTGTTGTTGGATTTCATATTTTTGCATCTAAATGATTTGAACGAATATTTTGTTTACTTTTTAACCTAAATGAATGAATATTAATTAAAATTACACATACCTTTTTAAAGCAAACGTGAAATAAATGAACATTAATTCAAACGTTTAATCCGTAATTCATTGTTTAGCTCTTGATGTCATAAAATGATGGCATATATTTATCGTTCTATTGATAATGTTTTCAAGGTTATTTTATAAATTTTTGTTATTTATCTGATTGTTAGTTCACTTTATCAATGTTGAATGCCAAATGTTTTGTATTAGAAACATATTTCAGAAAGTGGGCATTCTAGAAAAACTAAACCAAGGGCTTGTCACAATTGGTAAAACTTGGGTATACTTACTGCTACCTAGTCATTTGTGATGTTGTTAATCGTAGATAAAAACTAGTAATTTCACTGTAAACGTTATTATGAAGTATTTGTTGTAGTAGAATAATAAAATGACATTGAAAATAACTGAATAATTGGACACGTAATATTTAGTTAAAAGCGACCTTGTTAGTTGTGAGATTTGAATGTTAAGCACTGCAATATATATATATATATATATAACACTGTACTTTGATAAGTAGAAACGTTTGAAATATAAGTGTATATATGGAAATACATTATAAGATAACTGTTGAAGGTGTTTGTTGTATTGTACAATATATTTGTAGATAATTCTCAAGTATAGATAAGTTTAAGAGCATTATCATTTGTGTGACTTTTGAATCGGGATTTACAGTAAAACTTGGACATACAATTTTTAAAAATAAAGTTAGCAAATAAAAATAGTAACAATTAATTGGGTTAAACAATTTGTTTTGTCGCATTCAATAGTGATATCCATGCGTTTGTTTTACAAAATTGTGTGTTTTTTCATTGTCATACTACTACTTTTGCAATTAGTAATATATGAAGAAAATAAATGGATTTGTTTTTTGACTATATTTATCTAATTATTTACTCAATTTTATTAAAATATTTATTCTAACTAATTAAATATTAGTTTTATTGATTGTAAAAAGTATTATTTTTTTAAATATGTTACTGTCTGTTGGTCAATATATATATGCGGAATAATATTCCTTGTAAAACATTTACACATTAAGATATAAAAAACAGAGGAAGGTTGCTTTATTTTATTTCTTCATTATTTTTCTCAAAGCACTAGCGTAACTTTGTAACATTTTTGAATAAATGTTTATAATTTTTTTTATTTAAAATGATTGCGAGTTTATAAACATTTTTTTATAATTACGTTTTGTGAACGAGGATTTCATTAACATTTGAAAATTCTGTATTTTAACGTTTTTATAAACACGTTGCTACTATGTAATGTTTATGTAGCATCTATATACTGTAATTTTATAAATGGAGTAATATTTATTACAGATTGATGTTTTTAAGCTTCAATCATTGCTATGTTTATGCTATCTTTCCATTTCTACTATGTTCATGTTTCTTACTAGACACCGTGTTTAACGATAAAATTAAATAAACATTATTTTTATTTGAGACGCCTAGTAAATAAATAATATTTAGCTTAAATTTAAGTATTGAAATTAATGCAAAAAATAATTACAATTCTATTAATAATGCATTTCGCTTTATCCATTAATTTTTTTGAAATATTGCTGGTTTTAATTATTTATATTTTTTCCCTTAAAATAATTTTATTATTGATATATTGAGGTACGATTATTTCATTATTGTGACCAAAACTATTGATATTTGTATATTTATATATTTATATTGAAGTAGCACAGCTAAATAGAACGCTGGATTTGGAATTGTGTAGACATGTCTTTGAGTCCCACTGCCTTAATTTTGTTCTTTTTAATAGCTACTTTCTAAAAAAGGTTTTAGTATTACTGTTAAATACTAATTCAATAATTATTTTGCTAGTTTTATTAATAAATGAAAATCTATCCTTGCTTCTTATTTACTTTAATCTTTACTCTTTATAAACGGAAGTATTTAGATAATTATATAGCGTGTGTTATATACACATTCTATTAAATCTATCTTATAATTGCATTGTTTGTTTTTTATGTATTTTGGATAGAAAAACTAATAGTTACATTATACAAAACTGCAATTTAGCCTATCTTCAGCCTATTTCGACATAGGATTCTTTGAAGCGTTTAATACAATAATAATAGGATCGATTGAGATATATAGCACTGGGGTGTAAAAGAATCTACCTACAATGGTTTAACTTTAAAATATGCACCTATACTGAAGGTTTCTTTAGAAACAGAGTAACTGTATGATACATATGCATTGTTTATGCAAAACCATGTGAACACTCTATTTACTTTCTAAACTCTATAATATGCTAAATGTTGTTTTAATGTATTGTAAAAGTAAACAATATTTAAATAAATAAACTGTTGTTTATTTCATCAACAAACTAAAACTTACTTTTGTCTGAAGTAGACAATATCATTAAAAAAATACAATGTTTGATGAGAGTTAAATATTTTTTAACCAAAAAATTATCTTCCTCAGACTCAACATAAAAATATCGCATTAATAAATATTTCTTTTATTTTGTCTTATGCAATATATATATAACATATTTTTGCGAAACCACTTAAACATTGACACAGACAAGCATTAACACAAATGAAAGTGTACATGTGTGTTTGTGTATAAAAATGTACACAATTATATGTATTTGTTTATACAAAAAAGAGAATTAATTATCTGTTGATTGGCCTTGTCAATAACGTACATTGCCAATTGGCTTCTCAAAATTATTGATCACAGTTGTACATTATCTTTTCAATGATCTGTGTGATTTGCGCAAACCGAAGAAAGACATTTGTTGCAATTTGCTGCAGTTCAAAATTGTGCTAAATGCCTTGCGAAAGTCACGATTGAAAACAGCATACAGGATTGGATTGATTGTACTATTTGCATATCCCAGCCATGTGACCACTTTACGCAAGTCAGGTATGTCGGGACATGCATCATTACCACACAAACCCCGAACCAAATACATGAGCGTAAATGGAATCCAACACAACACAAAAATAAAAATGATGAGAGCCATGCGCTTGGTAGCTCGACGTTCACGTTGTTCTACCTTGTCGACGACGTATTCCGAATTCGACTTTTTTATGTCGACCTTGGGTTGTGGCAAGTGTCGTGTCGGTTTGTTTGCATTTCGCATTGGCGCCCTACTCGAATTGGACGACATCCGATTGGAATTTTGCCTATTTTTGCAACATTCAAATAGTTGATTTGTGATCGCTGACTTGGTTTGTTTAGACAATGACTTTGTCGCAATTTCGTTTTCAGTGTAAATGTCGCCAGTTGTGTTTTGTTCATTGTCGACGCTGCTACAACTATTACTGGAGATTGTTGTTTTGGTATTTTGAATACTGATATGTGTATCGTTGTCGTGATTTTCATTTGAATCGCTACGATCCTCGTCAATCATACTAACTGCATTCCCATGTTTGCAAATTTCGTCATAATTCAACTGAATAATGGGAATATGCGAATTTGTCAAGGTGATACATTTCAAATTGGAATCATTGTGATCATGTCTACAATCCAACTCGCTTCCTTTCACTTCCATGTTATTTAAATTGTTTGTAGTTGTTGTTCCAACAATTTCATAATTTGCACGTGTCGTACGTTTTTGGTCTGAAAATAGGGTAGACAAATTGCACCAAACAAATTTGCCAGAAAAACATTTGCTTGTACAACACGTGCACAAATTCATATTGTGATGATAATGATGACGATTGCAATAGGCTGACGATGTACAGCAAATGCATACAATTGAATTTGTTTGTGAATAGATCTCGGATGTTACACTATAATGACTATTGTCATTAGTTTGCTTTATTGAATCTGTACTTTGGTTGACATATTCACTGTCCATTTTGTCTGTATTCAAGTCGGGCGATTGATAATTCGTCAACGAACTCGACGTTACTTGATCGTCAATTTTGGTTGGTGAACAGTGCAACTTTTTGTTGGCCACATTGCGGTGTCCTTTTAGCAATTGCATTCGGTTTTGCAACGTGACAAATATTTTGGTATACAAGCCGATCATGATGAATAAAGGCAAAATGAACGATCCAATAGCCGAATAGACGACGTAGTGCGACTCGGTAAATAGAACGCAATCGAAATGCTTGTGTTCCATCACATACACGTGCGTACTTGTCGATTTGGTGCGAATTTCTTTCGACACCATTGACCGATTGGACATAGTTAAACTGCCCACATCCGTGCTACCCCATCCAAGAAAGCCAGGCAAACAAATGAATCCGGAAAAGATCCATACAAGGACGGTGTACGAAATGATGCGTGTTTTCGTTTGATGGCCTCGATACCAAATGGGAAATGTCGTTGCTGTAAATCGGTCAAATGCTATGGCAACCAAACTCCACACCGAAGCAGTACAATAGAATACGTCGATTGTTAGCCAAATGTTGCACAGAATTGGACCGAACAGCCAAATACCCGTAGCATCCATAGCAGCCGAAAAAGGCAAAACGGTGATGGCCAATAGTAGGTCACTTAGGGCCAAATTGCCAATAAGAAAATTGGAAGTAGTGCGCAAACGTTTGAAGCGAAAGAGGGCAGCAAAGACTAGTGCATTGCCAATGGCTGTAATGAGAGTGATGACAAGAAAGATGCTCGAAACAAGAATAAAGCTCCAATTGGAATAAGTTATACTCAATTGCATTTTTCTTTGTTATTTGTGGAACTATGAAAAAAGTTTTAATATTATCATGGTGATAATTGTATTTATTATGTGTTTGTTGTGATCAAAATTGTTCGTCCGAATGAATTTTCATACTTGATGAGCGGTTTTTATACGTGACTTTCTAAAATTATTCATTTATGTAAATTATGTGAACCAATGAAAAATTAGCTTACTTTTCATTGGTTGATGCATAAAAACGTTGTGTAAAATTTGGCCACAACAAAACCGATCGTCT
Source organism: Cardicola forsteri (assembly GCA_025895645.1). Lineage (NCBI taxonomy): Eukaryota > Metazoa > Platyhelminthes > Trematoda > Strigeidida > Aporocotylidae > Cardicola > Cardicola forsteri. The sequence goes on along the minus strand of JAKXYG010001233.1, from coordinate 566,183 downwards.
TATTTCAATTGACGTATAGGCTGCATACTTTTAGTTTAATAATTTATTGAGTCTTTCTATTTAAATCAAACTTTTTAAGTAGGTATACATGTTTAAATATAATTTAAAGATAGAAATGTAATTTACGCCTATTTACCCATTTGCAACTTATTAAATTTGAATTAAAAAACAAAATTTTATTATTTGAATGTAATTGACTTAAAATACATTTATCAAGTAGATAATTAGCTGTGCTAGACAAGGATTTGCATTTTGTGGATCGTTGATTGAACTCAAATTGATGACCAAGTTTTAATTCCAGCGTTTTGGACACACGACTGGTTATTACATAATGTTTTTAAAGAATTGTTGGACAGTATGATTACTTTATATAACGGTTACTTGTTATTAAATGTTTAGTAAGGAAGTATACAAGAGCCGTTAGGCTCTGTTAAAAACGTAGTTCAAGGTCAAATATAATTTTTAATTATAAATACTTTTAGATTAGTAAATAACATTTATATTAAATTAACTTTTAAAAACATTTTTACATAATTAAATTATAGTTTTGATGAGTATTACGGTGTTACAATTAGATCAAAGTTGAACTTACATATAAGTATAAATTTTAACTAATAAAATTAAGTACACAAATTAATAAAAGACCGATTGTAACAATAATTATATAACTTCAACTTATTATCCACGTTTATGTGTGTTGTTTTAAAAATATGTTTTTCTGACTAACCCCACATTTTTAAATAAATATTTCTAAGTAAATATCAAGTACCTATTAACTATTTTACAGTCTTGATATTTATTTTTACATAAGAAAAATTGGGGATAACAAATTAATTTAGGTTAAAATCTTTTTGAATTTGACCACTTCAATCAAACCGTTTACCTTTTGTTGTATAGAGTTTACATGTTAATTTTAACTCTTGTTTACCGTTTCATTTTATTGTTTCAATATGTTGTTGTTGTTGTTGCAGTAAATTGAACATTAAGTAAAGCTAAATGTGGGGTAGTCATTATTGAACAAATTAATAATGATTTGGACTGAATAACACTTATTACCGTTGTATTGTTGTTAGAATACATTTGAAACACAATGTTTTCATTACAAATTGTATATATAGTTTAAAAATTGTTTTTCAAAATACTTGTATTCAATGATAGTTTTAATTATTTAACAATTTTAAACGTATTAGCTTTTTTAAATGAATAAAGATAATTAATACCTTTGAAACGCACATTTAAACTCGTTAATTACTATTTATATCAATTTTAAAAATGACCGTAGCATCTTATATTGCTATTTGCATTTTTACATCTTATATAGTTCTATTAATAGAATGTAATGTATTAATTTTAATTAAATTGTGACGTGCCAATATAAGATAACTCGATGGTGGATAGGAAAGAATTAGACTGTTCTACTACCGGCACATTTGTTTGGGTTTGTTGAATATCCACTTGTTAAGAATGTTTTTATTGTACAATATTAAAATAAAAAACTCAAATGTAATCTTAACAGTAGCTTGCTTGATTTTTTAAAAACTTGTTTTTGAAAATATAGTAAGAATTATTTAATGATTTTTGGATATTTAAATTAAAATTATTACTTACTTTGTTTAATTGTATTACCATTATTAATACGTTTTTTATTTTAAATATGAAAAACTTTTTTTAATTTCCTATGCTTGTATTAAAACGATGATAATATTTATGGAGTGTTTCATTGGTAAGAATTACATCTCCGGGATGAATGCGTGGGTTTAATACTCTGCTTATCACCATTTGTGCAAATTTAGATAATATTAATAATAATAATACAACACCCTTTTGCTTTAAGAATAAGCATGGGGCAATAAGGCAACAATTACAGCAGTACAACAACAACAATAACAAAGTCTCGTTGGCATTAAAGATTCTGCAAATGGAGGATTGCGCTTTCTTTCGGCTTTAACTGAACCTTGTCATCTGGTAACTTTGCCATCCAGAAACGTTGTTGTTTGCCGGAATGGCGTCATTTTTTATTGTTTCCGTAGCAGTACAAATTTTTACAGAGGCCAGGTTGCCAACCTTGCGCTCAAACCCTCCTCCTTTATCCAGGCTTGGGACTGGCTAGATTGAATCATTTCTAATCCAAAACTAGGCGGAGTTGCAAATTTAGATAGTCTAACATTATTACAGTCCTATATATATATATATATATATATATATATATATATATATATATATATATATATATATATATATATATATATATATATATATACAAATCGTTAACAGTAAGGACTAATAAATTAAAATTTTTATGTATGCCACCATCCACCCGGTTTACACCATTTTGTTGCAACTTATGTGCAGTTTTAAGGTTAAACAACTCCGTTTTGATAGAAAAATGCACCAATTTACAAAGAATAATTGTTTTTTTTCGAGATTGGTATTAAGATTTCTATACACTTTAAGTACATACTTTATTTTATGACTCATTATGGTGCCGGGGTGGTCTAGCGGTACAGCGCTCGAATTCGGACCTCGGTGGGTATGGGTTCGAATCCCATCACCGGCACTAAAATGCGGGCTCACGTTCGGCTTCGCTAAAATATCCACTGCTGAAAGATGTTCTTGTAAAACATTCGAAGTAGAAAACATAAAATTAAAAAATTAAAAAAATTATTTATGCTTTAGTTTATCTAATTTTTTTCCCTTATACTTTTATTTTCTTTTATGCTGCAAATTATGTTATGTTAACTATTGATTTGTTTATTTGAACCAATTGACATTGCATGAATAAGTACTTGAATTCAAATGGGAATTTTACTAAAAATAGTTTTGTTTTGACTTTTATAAACAAAAGTACAATGTAAAAAATTACGCAAATGAATCAATTTGTTATTATGATGTAAGGTAAGCATCAATATATTTGTTTAACCACGATTCTTGAATTAATATTACAAAACAACTGTGTTGACATGAATTTTTCATTGATTAGTAAACGTAAATCAGCAGTTTTATCAAGAATAGATTTTGCATTGAAAGATAGTATTGGTGGCAGTAACATAAAGTTGATTTGAAAGCACATTGAAATCAACCATGATGATATTTTTTTTTACGTTTAAAATGTTGTTTTTAGATTTATTTGCAAGAAAATGATTAGATACAGAAGAAAAACTAATTTTGTTATTAGATTTTGATGATAACTCTTTATTACACACAAAAAGGACAATCAACATATAAATATAAGTAAAATTATATGTTTATATTATTTCCATAATATATTTTATTGAATTTTAAGATAGTGGCATATAAACATATGTTACATATGCAGTTATGGTAAATAAGAGTAGCGCAGCCATTTGAGGGTTTACATAAATCCAGACAAGTTGTTACCAACTGCTGTCCCAACTCACAAGATAACATTATTCAACCAGTAAAATCACTACACTTACCATTGCGACTTGTTCCCACGTTCTAATCCAGGAGCGACTAAACCTGGCCGGTCGCACTCATTACTTTTGCTTTAGAACGCGCAGGGCAACAAGTCTACAATTAAAAACTGTATATTAAATATTGTATTCTTCTTACTTTTTACTCAAGTCTGTCATTAAGATTAGAGTTTTATTTATTAACTTTATTTTGCTGAAATGGCGTTCTTTTGTTGTTTATTTACTAGTATTCATATTTTCCATAAGTTGTTCAATCTTCTCCTTTTTCAACCGAAATTGGGACTATTTATGGCGGAGTTATAGTAATAATAATAATAGTAGTATTTTTGCTAATTCATTTTTTTTGCTTTATTAAGACGATGAAACCAATCAAAATGCATTTGAAAAACACTGGACTCAACAGTTGGAACGATACGATCGTATATTTTTAATAAATTTGTTAAGTTCAACCCGAAAACATCGTGAAACGCACTTGACCGATGCATATTTACGTCATCTCGTTCTATTGAACAATCCCAACATTACCTACATAAACTTTGATTTTCACGATATTTGGTACGTAAATGTTGGATGTATCATTAATTATAAATAATGCATTTGTTTATGTAGATAAGCAGCTTTTTGCCATGTTTTCCCATTAAAGTAAACAATTAAGTATTATTTCAATTCAAATATGCATTGTAGTTGTGTTTGTTATCTGGCATTTCGTTTTTTACTAATAGTTTAGCATATTTATTGTTTATTCAATGATTTTAATGTAATTTTATTAATAATATTAATAATAATAATAATAATAATAATAATAATAATAATAATAATAATAATAATAATAATAATAATAATAATAATAATAATAATAATAATAATAATAATAATAATAATAATAATAATAATAATAATAATAATAATAATAATAATAATAATAATAATAATAATAATAATAATAATAATAATAATAATAATAATAATAATAATAATAATAATAATAATAATAATAATAATAATAATAATAATAATAATAATAATAATAATAATAATAATAATAATAATAATAATAATAATAATAATAATAATAATAATAATAATAATAATAATAATAATAATAATAATAATAATAATAATAATAATAATAATAATAATAATAATAATAATAATAATAATAATAATAATAATAATAATAATAATAATAATAATAATAATAATAATAATAATAATAATAATAATAATAATAATAATAATAATAATAATAATAATAATAATAATAATAATAATAATAATAATAATAATAATAATAATACTAATAATAGTAATAATAATAATGTCTAGAGGTCCAGAGTTCAAATTTGGATCTCGGTGGGCATGGGTTCGAATCCTACCACCGGTACTAAAATACCGGTAACACGTTTGGCTTCGCTAAAATGTTCACTGTTGAAAGATGTTTCTTGTAAAACATTCACAGTAGCAAACATAAAATGTAAAATAAATAAATAAATAAAATTAAAATCACTGTTATTTTTAAAAGCTTACATTTCACAAACAAATCTCATTTTATGCAATTCAATCATATTATTTTTCAAATAGTAATCTTATATTTGTTGTTACTATTTGAAAAGTACATTTGTAAAAAAAGTTAAAGATTGAATAATGATTGTTTTTTGGAATTAAATAATAATGCCGATGTCCATTTAAATTCAAAACACCCACATTTATGAAAAAAAGTTCATGTTACATTTAAAATGTTTATATAGTTGTTTTTCCCTCGATTAGTCATGCCTCATTAATACTGTAATTATCAAACATGGACACGCAAAATATACATAGACGCTTGAGTTTGTTTTCTTTGCAATTGTTTTCAACTTTCATCAAAAGAAGACAATGAATTACAAATATTTTTGTAAATGTCAGATTTAGGATATAATAAATGCAATAATGTCTAATCGAAACTGTAAAGATTTTTATTATAATTGTACTTTCTTTTTTTCAAGCTTCCTTTGTAGTAAACAAATAAATTGTTATTTTTATTATTGTCAATGTAATGGACACATAAAATGACGGAATTTGTTTATGTAGTAATGCATATATTGCTAGACTTATGCTCCCAATGGATATAAATTTGATCCCACCATCCACTTTAAATGTAACTTTCCGTTTCGTTAATGGAAAACATTTTTGAGTAAACTATTGAGACAACAGATTTAAGAAAGCAAAAAACATTTGATAGAATAGAATGAACTATTAAAAACGTTTGCAGTATTTATTTTTCTGAAGGTATGTTGATTTGAGCCGCAAAGCCGTTTTTTGACAATGATATATTTAATGTTTGTTTCACTATTTTTAGAAAAAAAATTAATTGGAAAACAACTATTAAAATTGATTGTTTTAGACACACATTGCGATTATGTTTCGTTTGATCAAAGTAATTAGTTTCTTTCCGTTTTCTTCTGTCAATACACAAGTACAATAGAATAAGAAATATTGTTCATTATTACGCAAAAATACCGAAATATTGGCATTCACATTGCACGTTTCTGTTTTGCTTCAATTTTCAGCTTACATTTATAGTTTTTTTTGAGTCAATTTTTAAATTCAATAAATGTCACGTGATTACTCCTCCATCCTTGCCTACTTGAAGTCGGTGTTGAAAAAGTAGAAATATCAAAATTATTTTTTTATTTTGTTGGCATTAGCGATAAATGCCATCAAAGTATAGCGATACAATGCAGCTATACATATCGTGTTAGATACCGATATAGTACTGTTAGGCTTTTTGATAAATTCTTTAGAGTCTTTATCTAAGTTGGTTGGCTACAACATAGAACTACAAAGCAGTGATAGGATCACCGTTAGTTTGGCCTCTATCTTTCAACTTGTCCAGCCTAGGCAATCTTTCCGGAAATAATAAATATCGGTCAACAGTGCACGCCAGTTAGTGAACCACAACAGAACTGTGATGGTGAAGTGTATTGATGCTGTAGAATCGAACAGAAATAAGACTTTAACCTAATCGTCACAAATTGTATAGATTGAAGACCCTCATTTGCTACCTGTATATCGCTTTATGGACTCAAGTAAAGGTTTCTACCCGACAACTTCAGTTTTGTTAAATAAATAGAAAAATAATTAAGATTTTTAGAAACGTGCACTATGTTGTAAAATAGAATTGCCAATAGTTGTGCAAAATACAAATATCTATTTATTGCTATTATTAATTCATCAAGCTTTAATGCCGCACTAGAGATATATTTAGCACCTAAATACATTTTCACCATTAAAAAATAAAAGGAATAAAATTAAATATAGAAAATCGGAAGGTTCTAAACCACCACAAAATTTTTGCGCAAAAAATAATTTTATTGGTCAGCCTCCATGAGTGAGTGTGAGTCACGTTGGTGCATTCTTCTATCAAAAGGGAATTGTTTGACCTTGAAATATAGATAGGGTGGAAAAATCAATATTTACATAGCACTATACGATTTGTATTGCGTCATCGTGCAAATTTAGTCACACTTTTTGAAACTTTTCCATCCCCACCTGCCGAGTAATTACACACTCACACAAAAGGTTATCTGACTCTTATTGGCTCCTTCTTTCGCAACTTTTTCCCTTTATCATCTACCGAAAATTTTGTGTGCAAAAAGAACCTCCCATTTTGATATGTCGGAATACTTGATTCCTGTATATTTTGACACCAAAGATAGAAATGTTTTTAAAACAACACAATCTTGTTTTAATAAATCCGGAAAAAATACAGATGAGCAATATAACATTAAGGGATAAAACAAGATTTAATATACAATTTAATAACATTTGGATCTGGCTGGGGTTCGAATCCCACCGCCGGCACTGAAATTCGGGCCCACGTTCGGCTTTGCTAAAATCTCCATTGTTGAAAGATGTTTCTCGAAAAAAAATTCAAAGTAGCAAACATAAAAAGAGAAAATAAAATAATAAAATAGTTTCTTTAGTCCAAGGATTTAGGTGTTTTTTATATTTGCTTTACGTGATTATACCAGGTAGGTTTGCTATTTATGTGTGCTACAAGATACTCAATTTTGCTACAGATACATATAGTTATCTGATTTATGATAAATGCTTTATTTAATTCTATTGTTTCTATTGGACACCTCGTTATAAATTTAACCAGGTTGCATTTCGATAAATTTAAGTTACTAGGCCACTGTTCAATTTTATTAAATTAATTTTCAAGCTCTTTTTTGAATATTATTTATTATCCAATGTTGCTCTAGAATTAGAAAAACTTAAGTAGGATAATAAAAGATAAGGGCGTATATTAACACAACTAATTCCTTTTTATCATCATTATCATCATCATCACTACCTGTTACTCAACGTTTTTTAATGGAGAAATAGAATTTTTAATTAAATATGATTATGACTGTTTATAATATTGGTAGTCATTCAACTGTGCTATACTTAAACGTGTGTGTGATGAAATGTAAATAAAATATTTTTTGAATTTATATTATATTTTTTCTCCAATTGTCATGATTGATTAAATTCATATTGTTTTCTTGTTTTTTTGTTTAATACTTGTTTTGTTTTGGTTGACTAATTAGATTGACACATAATTAATTTAAATTAATTGTTTTTTTTTTAATGACTAAAAATAATCATTTTTTTTACTGATTGTAATCAAATTTATACGATGCTGAAACGTGGCACACAATTGAATGGAGTGGTTAGGTATTTAACCTTACATTTTTTGCGTTTTTATTAACCTTTTTATTTGTATTTTAAACCTTATGACATTGGGATAGAATTAAATGCAATATTAAGGTGGGGGGATTTGAATAATGATTATGAAATTTTGATTTTAATGTTGGTGATCTTACTGGTTTTGCAGCCTTATGTGGATCTGAATGCACATTTGTACAATTTGGTTTCTTGTTCTGACTAAACTGCTAAATTTTCATTTTTTATTGCATTGGACCTTAAATAAATGTTTCCCATTTGCATAGTGTTGGTGGTTCATTTTACAGCTAAATGTATTTCCTATCAGCTTTCAAACATATTTATCCTTTTTCAACACACGGTTGGTGAAACGGAATTTTTATTTTTTTTAAATATATTTTTTTATAATATAGGTATTTTGAAAATTACTTTTTATAGTTCAACGGTTTTAATAAGTTTCTACGACTATTTTAGATTTGAACATTTTGCATATTTAAACAAGGCTAATAGGTTTCAATTGTCTTTAAGTTTTGATTATTCCAAATACAATGGCGAGTCTTTATATGAAGTCAAAATATTGTCTAATACCAAATTTGATTCATGTTACGCAAATGGTGGATTATACAGGTGGTGGACAAAATAATGGAAACACCTAATATTTTACCATCATAATCTTAGAACATAATTTAAACAATTAAAACTTGGCATATGTTCCTATTTTCTGTATAATAATTTTGTTATTTGGTATATTGATGTAAAATGTGTTATTTTTCTGTTTTCAGATATTTAAAATATTAATTATACCTGATAATGGCAGACCTCTCAGATTTTAAAAGAGGCCAAATTGTTGGTGCTCGTATGGTAGGGGCTAGTGTAATTAAGACTGCCCAAATGTTTGGTGTTTCAAGAAGTACTGTCTCAAAAGTAATGATGCCTTCGAAAAAGAAGGGAAAACGTCCTCAGCAAAACACAAGTCTGGCCGAAAGTCGAAGTTGTCTGAGAGAGACCGTCGGACTTTAAATCGAATTGTTAGAAAGGACCGTAGGACCACGGCTCTTAAAAAGCGTTTGATTCAGACTGCCTCCAACCAATCGTAAAACATGGCGGGGGTTCTGTGATGATCTGGGGCGCTATTTCTTGGAAATCCAGAGGGCCAATGATTTCCCTTTATGGAAAAATTAACAGCAGAGACTATTTACAAATTTTGAGCAATCAAGTTCACCCTATGGTTCAAGCATTGTTTCCAAATGGAAACGCCATTTTTCAAGATGATAATGCCCCAATCCATACAGCTAGAATTGTTAAAAAATTGCATGAGGAACATTGTAATGAAGTTGACCATCTTGCATGGCCAGCACAATCTTCAGACCTCAACATCATTGAGCATTTATGGTCAGTGTTAGAGATTCAAGTGAGACAACGATTTCGACCCCCATTATCTCTTAAAGAATTGGAGGATTTTCTAACTGAAGAATGGCTTGCAATTTCTTTGGAAACAATTCACAAGTTGTATGAATCAATACCTAGAAGAATTGAAGCTGTAATTTCCTCAAAAGGCGGACCTACACCATATTAAATTATAATTTGTTGATTTTTTAAGGTGTTTCCATTATTTTGGGGATTTGGTCCTCTGGTAATTAATTTGTAATTATTATGTAGTAACAATGACTATATAAACCGTTTACGCAAGATTTATTTTGGGTTTTTTTTGCATATGTTTACCAAAATAATCTTTGTGTTTCCTTTTTGTGTATACTTTCAGCATTTTTGTTTATTAAGTGTTACATATGTATAAGTATGTATGTAAGTATATTTAAGTATAAAGGTTCATTTTGAAAATTAATAACCAACACAAACAGCATTTACAATTTTGTTTAACCATTAGTCTTTTTTTTTCTATTTCTCTATGGAACAAAATGAAAAAACTTCACATCCTAAAGTTCAGCAAAATAAATGGAGAAATAAATATATATAAACAAAACACTGTACTTTTTAAGCAGCTATATACCATAGTAAAGTGATGGTTTATAACAGCTAAAAGTAACGAAATTTATCGTTATACTTTTAGAAGTTTATAACCTTTAACATATCGTTTATAACTATCTTGAGATTTGTATGGACTTTGATGTTTGTTTGTTGTTGTTGTTATTGTTTTGTAAGGAAGAACGTTTTTATAAACATTTGTTTGTTATTTGTTATTTTTGTAAAAGCATGGCATATATAAAAACATGGCTTGTGAATATAATGAATCAACTTATATATATACAACTCTCACAACAAACCGAATGCGTTCACGTAAATCCTCAATTTCAGTATGCTTATTGATTTTACGCTTTAGCATACTAAAAAAATTTCAATAACATTGATCTCCGGGCTGTTAGGTGTCAATTGAGTGAAAGATAGCTTTTTCAATTTTATCCCCTCTATTGTCTAAATGTAAATTTAAGCAAATATAGTGAACTTAGATAAATATGACGTTACCTTTTTGAATGTATGATATGGAGCATTGTCCTGAAAAACAGTAGTAACCCCCGTGTAAGTGTGTTGCATTTCATAATGAAAAACATCTTTTATAACTGAAACAAATTTTTCCCTATTTAAGGTACCTGATATAATTCTGCATTTGATAGGTTGATTATACTTAATACCACACCAGTACATTATTTGTCAAGGGTGGGCTTTCTTTTTAACAACCGGGAGTGAGTGTTTTTAAAAACTCGACCCACACAACACTTTGTTTTTAAAGCCAAATGGTTTGTCCCGAATCATTGTTTCATCGGCAAAGTATACGGAACGCTAATAACAAAGGTGTCGTTCACTCCATAGTTTACAAAAGGCTAATCTATCATCCTTTCGTTTTTTGGTAATAAATGGCTTAACCTTTGGTGATTGTAGAGTTAAACCAGATTCAATAGCACTGTTTCTTATTGTGGAATAAGTAAAATTGTTTAAATTATTTCTTTTGGTTTCTGAAATAGGTTTATTACATATATTTATAATTCTTTAACGATTTTCTGATCATCTGTAGTGGTTGTTACACGTTTTCTTCCAACATTATCGTAATCTCGTAGTTTTTGACCGGTAATAATCCGATAAATTGTTAAAAGGTTAACTCTGTATAAATCTACCAATCTTTTGGGCAACAATCCTTCATTTTTTAATTCTTTAATGACATGATATTCATTTTTAGTAAGATGAAAATATTTTTTACCACTACTGTCCATTTCACAAGCGATGCAATCAGAAAGCAAAATTAGCGGGTGAGCGGAATCTCAAGGTTAAACGTAATAATAAATTATTCGATTTGTTTTTAAATTTTTATTCAAAATAAAAAAATTATTATTATTTTTATTTATATAAATTAGAATAATTAAATGTTTATTTTGATAATTACTAAAAACATCACAATCAGGGAAGATTTGAATGTTTGTTTAACATCAATTTTAAGGATTAGTTATTGTTTATTTTTAATGAAATTATGCACACAAAATAATAATAGGCTAATTATTATAAAAATTTATGTAATTTCAACTTATTATTCACGTTAATATAGAAGTAGCTTTAAAATATGCCATTTTGGTTGACTCAGCCTTTTAAATAAATATTTCTAAGTACATATAGTGAACTATTAAGTACTTGACATTATTTTTAGTTTTCAATATTTTTTTTACGAAAAAACAATTGGACATAACAAATTAATTTAGATTTAATACTTTTGTAATTTTTTGCGCTAATTTTTGAAATGGCTGTATATATATATATATATATATATATATATATAGGGAGAGAAATAACGTAACAACATATTTGGAAGTTCTTTTTCTTTGTAAGGAAAATTTAAAATTAAAGCACAAGTTACACACACACACTTTGTAAACTTGTAATTGTAAAAAAAGGATATGGGAGACCGACCCCTACTTTGCGCGTTTACAGGTGACGGATAGTGGAATGACCTTGAGCAATAAAGGTTAGCTGTGAATAAGGCTGTGCCAAATAAACAGCCGTGGACCAAACGGGTACTCAGGTGTTAAGGTCGTTAACGCGTTGACAAGAAGGCGACAACGGTTATCGGTGTCACCCTGAGTATTATCACCAAGCATCCCTATTTAGGGACAGCATTGCTTACACTCCATCCGGAGAGGGGCCTAGAAAAGGTTGTTTAAATGTTGCTTGTTTTTTTACCGGGATGAAGCTGGCCGCGACTAATTGGTTTATGTACTCACGATCAAAGCTCTTACAAAAATCAATTAAATGCCATGGTCAACAGGGCAGATACTGATGACCAAATTCAAAAAAACACCATTCTCAGAGCTTAAACAAGGCAGAATGTGACTCGTGACGCTACTGCCTGCTCTGTGAATATTACTCGCGATAATACACTGGTTATTAAATCTAGGATTTGCCCATTAAAACCAATATGTCTGCTTAACGCTGGCTCATGGAACGTGCGCTTATTGTCGACACTGGCTGCCCAAGATTGTGTTGCTGCTGAATCTAACCGTCATAATGTTAATATTTTATGTGTTCAAGAAACCCGTCATTCAGGAGCTTGTGCTATAAAATTACCCTCAACCTTCTGGCCTTTTCAATGTGATGTTTTTGGACCCGCCAAATATGGTGTTGCGATCATTGCGTCCTCAAGTGCGACGGAAGCTCTTATTGATTGGTGTCCTATTAATTCTAGAATTATGACCGCCCACTTTCAGACTGGGAATTTAATTTTAGGTATAGTAAATATATACACTCCCACATCAAGTCACACAGAGTCAGAAATACAAACATTTTATGAACTATTGGCTGCCACAACAACTAATTTAGAAAACAAATTGAATTTTATAATGGTAATGGGGACTTTAACGCTAGGCTAAATACTGCTTGCTTCTCAGCAGTTGGCAAATAGACGACTAATAATAGCAATTGATTAAATGGTGACAATCTTAGCATCTATGCCTTACATAATTTAGTGGTTACTAACACAATGTTCCAACATATCCACGTCACCTAACCAAGACATGATTGCCGCTCTCAAATTGACTATGTTTTTGCCTCTCGTAACTGGTTTTCGTCAATTAAAGACGTACATGCACTCCACGGTTGCTCTACTGGAACCTAAACTGGAAGTGATTACGGGTTATTGAAGTGCACACTATTACTGAAATTTCAATCCAAATGAAAGCACTTTAATCGCCCAAACTACAAATATATCAAAAATACGTCTCATATTAAGGGATTCTTTGAAATAACATATTTAAATACTGGTCCTTCAATTAACTATAATAATAAAGTAGAATATAATTGGAAGTTAATCACATCTAAACTAAATGCGGCTTTTAGGTTTTTACTCAAGAAACTCAACATATGACCATACCAGAAGCATGGTCATAAGCTATTACAATTCCACTCTATAGGAAAGGAGACACAACAGTCCCCGCCAATTATAGAGAAATCAGCTTACTTTGCGGGGCTTCAAAAATTTTGGCAAATATTGTTTTACACGGGATCCGTGGTGAATTGGAGTGTCGTACACGAGCAAACCAGGCTGTATTTTATCCCGGGATGGGATGCATTGATCAAATCCACACTGATCATAGAACGTTAGAACTGCGATCGCGATACCAACAGCCTACATACTGTGCATTTATACATTATTCAGCCGCCTTTGATTCCGTTGATTTCACCTGCTGTGGAATCTTTTCATTTCCAAAGGAATTCCTGCCAAGATTGTCAACATTTGTGTTCAATATGTTTGAAAATAAAGCTTTCTTAAAAATCTCAATTTAGTTGTATTCAAAATATTCTTTTAATTCTGTGCCTAGTTATATCACTTATGGATTAATTTACTTAGTTGTGTGATTTATTTCATATTTTCTGTTTTAATTATATTTATTTATTTTTATTTTATATACGTATTCGAAGAGCGGATTAAATATTAAATGTTACAAACCCTAAAGTGATTGCACGGTTTTCAGGCCTATATAATGGATAAGAATTTAATTTAAAATTTTTTTATTATACTTTAAAACTTGCTATTTTTTTTAGTAATATGAACCACATATGTGCCGTGGTGGTCCAGTGGTATAGACCTGGGTGGGCGCCAGTTCTATCTACACCACCGTTATTAAATACGAGCTCTTGTTTGGCTTAAAATGTTTTTCGCAGAACATTCAAGCTGTAGCAATCTGATATATATATATGTATATATATATATATATATATATATATATATATATATATATATATATGACAAGTTGTACAGAAACGAATTTCATCATTTAATAAAATGAAATATTATTGTACATGAGTTTAAAGTTAAACAATTTTCTTGTTTATTATTGATATTGTTTCCTCTAATTTACGGAAAACAACAAAATAACAAATATTTTTTTCTAATTAAATGTAGATGAGGTATGAGAACGAGACAGTTGTGATTATTTAAAAAATACGCTTGATTGGGTTTCTGTGTTTTGTCAATTATCAACATTTTACAATTAAAAGAAATTAATGGTACACACACACATATATATATATACTCTATTCTAGATAATATGGCTAGACAAATAATACACTTGTACCTTTTGTTTGTTTTATTTAACAGTTGTTCGTTTTTGAAATTAAACAACAAAGAAACGTTTGTTATTTTCACACAATTACTATGGGTCGTTTTTAAACTAGAATATATTTTCGTTTTTTCTTTGTTTCTTACCGATTCCAGGTTGATTTAGCTCTGGACTTAAACCTGAGTTGGCATGGACTCGATTCCCATCACCGGTGGGACCCTCGTTTGGCCATTGTAAATGTCCACTTGCGGAAACATTCAAGCAATAATATTAGTACTCATACTACTACTAATGCTAATACTAATACTACTACTAATAGTAATATTGATAACATGTTTTTACATTAGATAGAATTGCTAGATTTATTCTTCAGTTTTTTTCCCCAATGCATTTTAGTTATGTCAAATGTTTTGTAAACTGCAATGTGATAGATTTTGTGTGTTTAGCTAAACATATTGAATGTTTAATTTTAATAAGTATTATAGGACCTGTTAAGTTGAGTGTTTCTTATAAAAGCTGGAATCCTTTTCTTAGAAGTATAAATTTAATTATGTAAACTTTGTGTAAAAATTTGTTAAAAACACGATTGTGTTGTTATTTTTTAATGATACCATTTATATTATTTTGGTTTTATGCATTTGTGCTTTTATTTTGAATAAATAAAACATTTGATTTCTTTTTGTGCTAGCCGAAATTCTCAATTTCAAAATGTGTCAACTTTATTAAGTGGAATTTCTCATCTGTTTCAAAACTTTCGATATTTTTGGTACGTTTACGTTATTTTTTAAATTGATAACCGGTTGTTTTGAACGATAATTTTAAAAGAAATTTCAAATAATACGTTTCATTTATGAACTTTAAATTATGAGTTATATTTTAACTGACTGCAAAAACTTACATTTTGGCATCTTTACTTTGTGAATGGATCCAAGATATTTAAAAGTATATTATTACTTTGTGTAGCTATAAGAAAGATGCGTCATCTTTGTAGAAAGTAATGCGGCTTATGCAATGCTACTGTATTTACAAAAATCGTGTTTTTTGCCCAAAAACCTTTTTTATTATTTTTGTTGCATTATACTATGTTCATTTTACAAGGTTAATGGTGAAAAGACGATTGAACTAATTTGCAGATTTGGAAATAATGAAATATTGACTGTATTACCAACTTCTTTGATTACAATAAATAGCTTATTACTTATTTCTATGTTTCATATAGCCTATATTAGTAATTTTAACACCATAATTATTTTAATATTTGTCAATTATACCAATAGAAGCATCGTATGTACGATTAGTAGAAAGTCTAAGTGAAAAGGAACGTACATTACATTTACCGCTCTTGGCTTTATTTTTTATTGCAGTGAACAAAAATTTAAGTACTATTGTTACTGTTGCAGGTGAACACTGTTCACAATAGAAAACATTTATTTGTGATGCAAAATCATCAGACGAGTGTTTCAGAAGCTTTATTTAATGAATCTTAAACTGTAATTGTATGACATATCTCAATTAGTCAGCAACTCATTATTTTTTCAAAAGTTTAATTTAAATTTTAAAATGTTTATAATAATGATAATAATAATAATTAGTAGTAGTAGTAGCAGCAGTCGCAGAATTGGCAGTATCCATATTAAAATAGACATACACAATCTTCAATCGATATTATTTTCACAATTTTATTGCATTAAAAGTTTTAAAAATAATTTGACGCTATGTATTGATAAAATTCTTTGGTTTGACGTAATCTTTTATGTCATTTTACAAAACGCTTTTGGTGAAATCTCTTTTTTCTTATTTAAACGATAAATTATTTATTACCTGAGGCAATTTTGTTTGGTACATGCAAAAAATAACAGTTTTTTATCTTAATTTGCCAATAGAAACAAACAGCAGATGGATTGAAAAGCCATGATGAACAACAAAAACTTGTATAATTATTACTTATAATTATGTGTATGTTAATTAGTATTTTTATCTCTATAAAATTATTAAAAATATTGACTTTAGAGAAGTCTTTTTTAAGACTTGACATAAAAACACATTATTATTATTTTAGAATTGTCAGATTAGAATTATTATTATTATTACTATTATTATTATTATTATTATTAATTTTATTGTTAATAAAATGTCAACAAAAAATCAATAATTTAGAAGTACAAAAATGAAAATTATTTGCCAAACAAATGCGGTGTGTGAATTAGTTTGACAAGTCATTGTCGTTTTTGCTTTTATGAGTTGGTCAGTAATCCCACTAGGACTTTTATGGGAATGTATAATGTTTTCGTTTTGAGGGTTGTGCAATGTATTACCAACATACGTTTAAAAGTTTTGTTCCCATACAAGATAAACGTGAAAACCACACCTTTTACTTAGATTAGAAAAGATTGAAACTATTACAGTCGTTTAAAGGCTTTAACTGTTTGTCGATCAAACTACTACCACTTAATTATTTATGTTCATGTCAATGAATGATAATTTTGTAAATATAAGAATTCATGTCCAATTGTTAATTAGGACCAGCAACAACCGTCCAATTTGCGAACAAAACTGGATTTTTCATGTCAATTGTCTTGATTGTTTAGATCGCACCAATGTTATTCAAAGTACTTTTGCCATGGAAATGATCACAAAACAAGTGAGTATATATATATATATATATATATATATATATTAACGCGGACGCTTGAACGGCTGCGCTACAATTTCATGAACATTAGAATTTTACAAATTATACGTAAAAATATATTCCACATTGATTAGATGTATTTTTTTTACCAATGTTACATACTACTAATTTTTTTTGTATTTTATAATTGTCCCTATTTCTGTGTGCTGAAAGCTACTTCTACT
The DNA here is from genome assembly GCA_025895645.1 of Cardicola forsteri. Lineage (NCBI taxonomy): Eukaryota > Metazoa > Platyhelminthes > Trematoda > Strigeidida > Aporocotylidae > Cardicola > Cardicola forsteri. The sequence goes on along the minus strand of JAKXYG010001233.1, from coordinate 548,644 downwards.
GAAGTATCTAAGCCAGTAACCATAATAATTATAACTATATATACATGGTTTTTATTGATTATATGTGTTTGACAAGAAACATATTTTCAGCACTATTGGCTCTGTTAAACGGCAATTCACCTTTCGATACCGTTGCCAATTCTTATCTCGATTTGTATCTAGTGCTTTACCCGATCGCTTATTATACGATGACTTTAGCATAAATAACTTGCGAGCTACGAGTTGCATTGTATTCATTTTTGTAACAGGAATTTTGACTTTTTTAGTTTACATAAATACTTTTTTCAAAATTGCTCTAATTTCTAAATGTTTCCATTTAGTCCTATTTAGGTTCAACTTTACCATTTTTATAGTTTTGAGTGTTTTTTTAAACACCACGGTTCAATTTAGAGAAAATATCTTTTTACCAATCTTTTTATTCATTTCATTTATTTTGGTTGGTGACGTGATCATCTCTACATTCATACATCATATAAAACGATCGACTTCGATAGCTTGATAAAAGTAACAAACGTATAAGAATAGAGAAATATCTTGACTTCTAGAGGGTATCCTTGTGATGTCGCCACTGTTTGCAAAGATTGACGGGGCTCTCTGATATTTTGTCAGGGTAATCTCCCTTAGCCCAACGGCTACATGTGGTATACGTATACCTTAGGATACTTTTTAAGTATCCTGGATGTATGCTTGCATCCATCCGCTAAAGCGGGAACCCGGTTATACCGCTGTGCACTCGGTCCTTGCTGTTATTAGTATAGATGCCTTTCAGCACCTAGTTTAGGATGCACCTCGTGTAGGAAGAACAGTCAGGAATATTATCATAATTAGAAATGAGCTTTACTCAAATCCTCAGAATTATTAGCATCCAATTTCAAACTGCCAGCTCCTTTTGTCAATTGTTTTTTTCTTTAAAACGATCTTGGGGTTATCTAAGGCGGAGTTTTGAATTGATTTGTGTGCTTTTATTTAAAATACAGTGTTTTCTTCTTAGTGTAATTTTTATATTTAGTTTTATCGCGTTTTTATGAAACTATTTAAACAACTTGCGTTAGAACATCAACAGTTACAAAATTTGGTTAATTTACTACCTATATATTTTTTATTTATGCTCTAGCTTCGAAGAATGAATTTATTGAAACCCGAAGATAGCTTACCGCAACAATTTACTCGTATTATTCAACATATGTGGGCTTCTAATGGAGATGCCATAAGTCAAATTTATGCTGGCACTGAGGCCCTTAAAGTTAGTTTTAGAATATTTTTTTAATGAACGTTGCTATTTTAGATAACATTTAATATTATGGTAATAATTAGTCAACAATAAACGCTGTTAAATTATTGAATGCACTATGTGTCATTGTTACAATGAGATTATTTATGAGTATATGTTTTTACAATGTGTATTATATTAGAACAATAAATATACTTGTTTCGTACCAACCTAGGAACTGTTTTATCCTTGTTAGAAATTATCGACAGCGTCAGATAAACCCGTAGCCTGTGTCTTTCACGTTTCACATTAAAGCCTTGTTCACTGAGCTAGGATGCTTGACACAGACTGTGCAAATGTATTATACTAATTGATAGAGGAGACGCTGAATGCTGTATGTTACTACCACACACGATCAAGTATATGTCTCAAGTTTAATAGCATAGTTTAATGTTATTTGCCTGCAAAAATTAATGATTAAAAAGGTAAAAAACTGAGACTAAGTTTTATTTAGAGAAACGTCATTACATAGTCTTTTCAACCCAATTATCCAAATTAGAAATTTTAATAGAAAATGTGTCTCTTAAAATTTACGTAAGTGTAGAATGTGTTAAAATGTTTTTTTCGTTGTGAAATGGTACAAGTAACTAATTAACTACACCAGTAACTTAGTCAGCAAAGCTTTAATTATTCCAGCATTTGCTACATCTTTCAATTTTTAAAATTTCAAATTTATAAAAATAAAATATTAACAGGTTGGTTTTCATCTTACACAAAAATGAGGTCAATGTACATTTGTTTCCTTCCTGCGTCGATAAATGAGCTTATTAATCTGGTAAATTTGAATTTTGAAACACCGTCGCATATTTGTATAAGTTAACTGAAATTGTGTATCCATATGCCTATGGTATATATATTCGGAATTTCTGGATACTTTAACAACGTTTTTCATTTTATTTAATAACCTTAAGATGTCCGTTTGCTTTTTTACCTTGAGCGAAAACAGCTGATGTGATTTGGGAATAGAGATATTTTTTTATTCTATTTAGAAAAACTAAATTCTGTTATACTTAATGTGTAAATGAGTTTTCTACTACAACATCTGTTTCAGGGTGATTTTACGAGAACCGGAGCACGTACGGTGAATGGCTTGATGCGTGATGGTGTTAATTCAATGAATCGGTACGCTCAATACTTTACTGTTACTATTATTTTTGTATTTGCTTATAAAAACTACGATTATTAATATTGTTTGAACTGGGGGGCATTCATTGTTTTTATAATTGTACGGTATATGAAAACAACCGATTTTGATGGCTTGATAAGCGTAACAAACTTGTCTGGTAAACGGTATTTTTGCAACGGTGCCATCGTTCACAAAGATTGACAAAGCTGTCTATTGTTTAGTCAGAGTTATCTCCCTTAGCCTAATGGTTAAGATAACTTTGCACCTATCTGCCGAAGCGGAAGCCCTGTTTTACCGCTGCTCACTCGGTCCCTGCTGTTATTAGTCTAAATGCCCATGGGCACCCAGTCCAGGATGAACTAGTCGGGAATATCATCATAACTGGAAATTGATACTTTATATGCGTTACACAAATCCTTTGGATCATTACCATCCCATTGGGGTAGTCGAACAATTACCCTACTACTTTTCCAACATTGATTAATTATTTGTATCTATGCCAGAATAACATATTTGTTAAACTTATACTTGAGTTGATAAGTATCTAAGGATTTTTACTAACACTGAAATGTTTTTACTTTGTTTATGTAAGTTAAATTTAGCTTATTTTTTTACCATTTTCAATCAATAAATAGATGTAGTTCAACAATGAAACTATTAATAGGGTAACGAAAATCGATAAATGTATTTTTCATTTTTGGTTTTTTGTTCAAACTTTAACACATAATTAATAATAGTGCTAATATTAGTATTATCCTTGCCAATACATGATACAACTTTATTTTATTGTTATTTATTTTTACAACTTTGAATGTTTTGACGGGAAACGCATTTTTCAGTAGTAATAAGAGTTGTAATAAGAGTCTATCAACGTATAAATATATTCATCTAATAAGAAAACCATTCTTACTATTAAGAAATTCTTCCACAAATGATATGCCGTTTTAAAGCAATTAATTCCACATTAAAAATGAACTTTAAAATTTTTAATAGCATTTAAATCCTCCCAATAATCAGGCAAATGTATGAAGGTCATATTCTAGTTTATTCAGGTATGTGTAGTTTAAATAGGTCAATCATATGCTGAATTTCAATTTTACCAACATGTAATTAATTAAACATTCTTAGATCAAATAGTTTAAGATTTAGTTATTAGATAAATCCATTATTTTTAAATATGACCCAATTTTTAAGTTCGCGTGAATTAATGTAATGCGTTAAAATATGTACATCGTTCAAAAATACAAATATTTTTTATTAACAACAGACATAAAAGGTTTTTGTGATCTCAGTTTACCAAAATACTGTAAAAGCCTGAAAAGAAATTAGATGTGTTTAAATTTTTTGAAATGCATGGTCAAATTCTACTGTTTGTTTCAGTTTTAAGATTATAATCATCTATTTATAAATCAAGATTACTGTTTAGCTTTTGTAAATTTATAAAAATATATCGCTTGCACATTTTGAAAATATTTCATTTTTAATGAGATGTTTAAAGCTTTGTTTTCTCAAAATACCTAATGTAGTCTAATTTGTAATATTTACAATATCGCAATGTATAGCTTTATTTGAAGGTATTTTTTAAATTAAAATTAAATATTAACTTTATAATTACTTTTCTTAATTGCCCGGATTTAAAATTTAATTTGTTTAATAAAAAATAACATTTACCTTTTTTCCCACTAAATTACTACGTTTTTCCTATATTAAAAGTAATTAAAGAGAATTTATATTTTTGGGTGAGTTATAATTGTATTAATAGTGATCAAATCCTGTTTTCATAATTAAGCTTAATGGCATTAAACTTTTTAAAAAAATTGTTTTTTATTTTGTTTGTCCTTTGTTTGAATTATTAGAAAATGTAAGCTTAACAGATTAATGGATTACTTTTAATAAATTATAAATATCAATTTTGTGCTTTGATTATGATTTTAAGGTAATAAGTTGGATTTACTTTATTTAGTTTATACATTGTTGACCTTTCAAACAAATCCACTGAGGTTTTAATAGATACATTGAAAATATCGAGGAAAGGTTTGTGTATGGTGCTAGTAGCATTGGTCATATATTAGTAGTAGTAGTTGTTGTTGTTGTAGTTGTAGTTGTTTTTATAGCAGTAGTAGCAGTATTAACAAAAAGCAATATAAATGATATATCGATGCTATTATAAACCACCAGTATTGTAGTTAATGCGGGCTAGTTTTTTTCTCAATTTACATAACAAGGAACTACATTTATATTATTATTTTGTATATTACAAAAAACAGAAATATTTTAATCAACTAGTTGCTATTAAATCAAGCGCTTGAGTATCTACGTACGCCAACTCCCAATACTGACACCTTTGACAACTTTAAAACGTTGCCAATAGCAATAACCCTGTTTTATCATAACGGTTTTGTTCTATTACATGCTGAATATACTTATACCAATTTATTGTGACATATTAACTGCAAAAATAACATAATGTGGGTTATTAATCTCAATCAAAATACAACCTACCATCAATAAGTGGACTATTACATATTTTGTACAAAAAATGAACATTTTTGATGCGTTGTAATATTCAACTTACCGGATAGAATGTTTTTTAAATAAGACAACTGATCGAGTATCATTTTTTGAGAAAAACAACTATTTCAATTTTTAGGCCGACTATTAATCACATTTAAAATATATTCTCATTTTATTTTATTTTATATATTTAGCTTGTTTTATTTAATAAAAATTTTTTGTATGATTTTATCACTATTTTACAGTATTTTTTGCTAATTTCCAACGTTTTATTTTACTAAAAAATTTACTATTTAATGGTAATAATAATCAAAATAAGCGACATATTTTTTAAAAATACACTTGAAATTATTTTTTATCGATTAAATAAATTAGTTGTATTTTTGACTTATTTATGATATAATTTGTATCTGTCAAATTCAGGTTTATTTGTTTTTATATAGAAAAAACAAAGGTTTAATTTATAGACTAAATTAGCTTAAAACAATTATTTAAAAAAATATATTTTTAGATATTACTTGAGATTGAAAGATTTGTCACGCCAAGCCGCAATTGATTTGTTTATTGCAAATGAAAACAGTGTCGATTTGGCACTGTTTCGAAATACGTCCGGTTTAAAAGACACTACTTTGCAAGTATGTATTTTTTGTTTTTGATAGCATACTACTACTTATTTTTCAATCTACGTGAGTAGTATGACAAATTAAAATAATATAGATACACAAGTTAAATGGTTTTTTTTATTTGTATAGGCTCAGGAAGCAAAAATCAAAAAAATTATTCGATACTGCCGCAAGAATCTTTTGGCTTCAAATGAAAAATGTTTCTCCGAAAGTCTACTAGCATCCTACTCTGTGTAAGTTGCCATATCTATTTCGTGTTTTGGCAGGTAGTTAAGCACACATAAATAACTTGTGGCCAGTTTGAAGTGTTTTTCTTTAAAAAACGATTCATTTATGTAGTTTTGTTTTTGCCAAATGGCTATTCAATTTTTAAAACGTCTAACGATTGTTACAGACATGGTTGATCAAATGCTATCTCTTTCACTCTACGTGAATTAATTTACTGTTTATTTCTATTTTTAGACGAAAATAGTTGTTCCTTTTTTGTTTTGTTTAAAAAAAAGTAAAACAACTATCTATCCGTTTGAGAGTAAACATTTTTTAAATAAAAATTTTTACTAGACGACAATTATTAATGAACATTGTTTGAAAAGATTTATTGAAATTTTTTTGATTGATTAAAAAGTAATACTTGTTAACGTACAATTTCATTTGTTTTACTATAACTTAATTAAAAATATTTGTTTATATTTTGTACTATTTATTTGGTTATTGTAAAAATGCCTTAATCGATGTCACATTAATCCAAATATTTTGTAAATTATAAATTGTAGCAAATATATGCCGGGTGGTTTAGCGGTACTACACTCGACTTGTGCCTGGATGGGCACGTTCGGCCTTGTTAGTATGTCCACTGCTAAAAGATGTTTTTCGTAAAACATTTAAAGTAGTAAAAATAAATATATACTATTAATGGCTTAAGTGTTTTTCAGCAAGCGGACTAATTAAAAGTTTACATTCAGATCAAGCTATTGCTTACTAATGGAGCAAGTTTCATTTATGAAAATTTATTATGAAAGATTTACCTGTTCAGTTTTTAACATTTTTCCGTTACGACCATTTAGTGGAACATTATTGATTATTGCAATAACCGATTTTTTCTTAGAACAAACAAACGTCATGTTTTTGTCATTTGTGAGTTGTTTTCTTTGTTCATTTAAGTACTATAATTTGAATAATTGATTGTGTTTTAACGCGATTGACCAAATACTGGTCTGATTTTGTTAACTTTCTGTTATTATAATTGATGTCGGCAAATAACTACGAACTAATTAACGCTTATAAACGAGAATTGGATTTGATCATCATACAACGTCCGCGTATTCGTTAAATTAGGACAAGATTCTATCAATGTATCTGCATACGTCCCCTAGGTAGACGTTAGGCATAAATTGTACAAAAAGTTTAGTTATTCAAACCAAAAGTGGATTTATTATTTAGTAAATCTGAAAATTAAAATGTCAACAACAACAACACAACTTGGTGGCAGAGTCACTTCTTCAATAACTTCTTGAATTCCTGTTCGAAAAGGTTGTTGGATGCGAATTGAACTTGGGGGAGGGGGTATAAATAAAGTTTCTTGGCTAGAAGACCGCTTCTTTGCGACAAAGCCAGTGTTCACAGGAATTGATGGGGCGATCTTCTTTAGGGTTGACGCCAGTTGACAGATTCAGAAGCCTGACCGGTTACATATGGTACAATGGATACCTTGAAATACCTAAAAGGTATATCAAGAGTAGATGATAAAACCAAGCAAGGTTAAAAAAATTTTTTTAAATCCTATTGGTCAACCTCCGTGAGTAAGTGTGAGGCACGTTGGCACATTCTTCTATGAAAAGGGCATTGTTTGACCTTGAAAATGTAAATAAGGTAAAAAAATTAATATTTAGCCAGTACTATACGATTTGTATTGCGTCATCGTGCAAATATGGTCATTTGTTGAGAAACGTTTTCATCCTCAACTTACGAGTGATCACACACTCACAACAGGTTATCTAACTCTTATTGATTCCTTTTTCGCAACTTTCCCCTGGTTGGTTTTATCATCTACCAAATGATCTAATAAAATTAAAGTAAGGTAAAGTGCCGGAGGGATGAGATTTTTTAAAATTTGTTACCTAATTTTTTTATCAAATCAAATGATGAGATGATTGTGTAATATGTACAATTTTGACTACTAACCCCATGAATGAGATGAGGAAGTTGGTTAAATGATAAAACCAACCATGGAAAATTTTTTTAAATTCTTTTGTGCCGGGGTGATCTAGCGGTACAGCGCACGAATTCGGACCTCGGTGGGCATGGGTTCGAATCCCATCACCGGCACTAAAATGTGGGGCGACGGTCGGCTTCGCTAAAATGTCCACTGCTGAAAGATGTTTCTCGTAAAACATTCGAAGTAGAAAACATAAAATAAATAAATAGATAAATAAAAGTATAAAATATCTCTTTCTGAAAAGTCAACTAATAAATTTTTTTAATTAAAACTTAATGACAAATTGAGTAATACATTATTATTAATAAATGCAATGTTACAATTTTATAGTGTATTTTCTCTTAATTATAATGTAACGTGATATAGATTCCTTATATACTGACATAATGTTAAATGGAAAGAGCCTCATAAAATCGATAAATTGTCTGTATTTGTTACAAAAGAAGAGGAATATGAATGTATACCTTTGATTACACTTACACTGTTCTATAATTACAATATTTTTTGGAATATGGAACAGAGAATAATCTAAAATCGTATCTTTGTTTATGCAGCCATTGTCTTTTTTAGAAAATGACTTATTTCTGTATTAGATTAATTCCAAGCTGCAAAATACTACAATTTGATTTTCATAGGCCGTAAAAACACGATTTACTCACACGATGACGCAATACAAATTGTATGGTACTAGCTAATTATTGATTTTTCCACCTTTTATACATTTTGAAGGTCAAACAATCCCCTTTTGATAGAAAAATGAACCAACGTGACTCACATTCACACACGAAGATTGACCAATAGAATTTTTCCGTAGTTGGTTTTATCATCTACCAAAATCCCTACTTGTCAACATCCGTGAGTAAGTGTGAGTCACGTTGGTGCATTACTTGACCTTGAATATTTATATAACGTGGAAAAATCAATACGTAGCTAGTACTATACGATTTATTGCGTTATTGTGCAAATTTAAAAACTTTTCCATTCCCAACTTACACACTCACTAAAGATTACCTAACTCTTATTTGTTCCTTTTTTCGCAACTTTTTCCCATGGTTGGTTTTATCATCTACCAAACTTGTAAAGTAAGCACTGCATGATGAAACAGCTATGGATTGATTGTTCATTAAATCGGACTTTTCTACATAATATAAGCCTCGGAAACTCCATAATAAAATTTATCAACTTTTGAGCTGTATACTTACCAATGTATATTAATTCACATTTTGTTATTATCTACTGATAACAAGTGACGCATTTTCTCCAACCAATGCAACAGGCCATGTTTACAACTTACAATATACAATAAACATTTGAAAACAATCATTTCCCAATTTTGACGGACAATGTCAATATGATGAGACCACCTTTAATTGACGGTACATGTAGACACAAAATAGTAGCTTTATGTTTAAATGTTTTTACTCCCGATTTGAAAAACATTGCCAATTTTATCGAAGTTGCATTGTCGCATGTTAATTTGCTTTTTGTTTTTCAAATTAATTTTTTTTTGAAAATAAAACAATGTTTAATTTTAATTTTTTCAAACGAAATGTGTTTTTGGTTATATACTATATGTTTGAATATACCTTTTGTATTAACTAGTTTAGTACAAAAATTTACAATGTATAATACTGAATGCACAATATTTACATTGGACTAGAGATAAATATTTTCAATGTCCACATTCCTCGGTTGTTTATTATATACTGGAGTGTGTGTAAATTGTTTATGTTCTGGAATGGATTCAATGATTATAAACGTTTGTTTTACATGTGAAACAGATGAGTTTATATTTTCACTCTTTTTCAATACAGTTTTGAGTTAGTATGCAAATGCCACTTACTTTTCTATAATATACAAAATACTAAACATATTTTTTTAATGTCCGCGTTTTTACCTAAAAATATCCTATTTGTTTATTTATATAGAAATGACGAATATTATACTTATTATCCTAACACAATAAAACGTACTTGAAAAAATTCTCTATTACTTACGAAATTTCATCTAGGAATAGCATGTTTCAATATTGATTATTACTTATTCTTGTAATTGATCTTCAAAACTTTATTTTCAAGTACTTTTGCATATATGTGGGGGACAAAGATAAATAGAAACAACTGCAGATTATTTATTTTTTAATTAGAAATTGTTTGCGTGTTTTTTACAAGTAGTATTAATTTGAAAACATAGGCTATTGCACAAGGCTTTAATTAACACATTAACCATTTTTTTGTTTTAAGTTTTATATGTATGAATTAATTGTCTACTTGAAGAGTTGATATAAAATTCTAAAAACTGGTTAATAATTGTATTGATTTTTTTAAACGGGTCCTAAATTCATGTTGAAAAAGGGGTCTAAAATTTTACATTTTTCAATAAAAGAACTTTCCAAAATGGCACAAATTAGAAAGTTACTTTATGATTGCTTAAAGATGAAAGGATTTGTACTGTATTAATATGTTAGAAGTACTATTTGTTTGTAAATATCGAATTACCGTGCAATCTGTAATGAATGAAACACTTGTTGAGTTTAATTTACCAATTTGTTCTTAGTTGTGTTGAGGATGATAAACAAAAGCTTTGTTAACTGTGAATATATTTTTGACAAAAATAATTTAGAAAGATTTATTTATAATAAATATTAACTACGTTGAGTTAAATTGAAAACTTATGTTGCTTCATATTTTTCAGATGGGAATGATTTTATCATTATTATTATTATTATTATTATTTCATTACCATTATTATTATTATCGTCATCATTATTATTATTATCATTATTATTATTATTATCATCATTATTACCATTATTTTATTATTATTATTATTATTATTATTATTATTATTATTATTATTATTATTATTATTATTATTATTATTAATTATTATTATTATTATTATTATTATTATTATTATTATTATTGTTATAAAGCGGTTTTCAACTGCTTTAAATAGCTAAGTTGCCAAACTCATTCTTTAATGTTTATGGATTTGAATGACTTTGGTAGCAAAACTGGGAAGAACAATCATCGTGTTGTTCGATGCATGTTAGTCCTGGTAGTGTAAGTCAAACGTTTGTTCACCAGTATACGTGTAAACAAACTTTAATATCTATAGTTTATCAGGTTTAAGATTGATTTAAAAGTTATATTATCTATTTTGTTTTAGTAGCTTTTATTTACACCGTTTTGTAAACATTAAAATATACAAAAGTCAACATAATCTCCATTTTATTGTTGTATCGTAGATATATTTGACGGGTTATAATTTTTCTCCTGTTTCAAATAACACTATACAATTTAACCAACAATTGCAACATCTATGAAGCAATATTGCAGTTTTACCAATTTAACTTGTTTATAAATTAATTAACAGATAAATATTTAACGTTTATCCTCATTAATTAACCTAGTTTTTAAAAAAGTTGTTAAAACAAATTGAACTGAAAAAAGATGACATATAGTGTTAACTACAGATTTTAAACTATCAAATACTTAACCAATAATGTACTTTTCCATGCATGATCAAACCCAATTAGATTATCATGATGATGATTATGATTAACCTAATTTATTGTTTGTTATCTTAAAAGCATTCTACGTTTATTGATTATTATTTTTAAAAGTTTAAACGTATTGAGGTAAAATTGTAATAGGAAAAAGTTTAATTTAAATCATATATATTACTTTGAATATAAGTAACAATAACTATACTTTATTAAATCAAATGGATGGATTGAGATGCTAATGATTTTGACGATTTGAGTAATGCTCATAAAGTCTTCATGTTTAGTAATAGTGTGATTCCAAACCGTCACCTCTACGTGGCATATCCTGGACTAGATGTACTTAAGCACCTAGACTAACACAGCGAGGACTGAATGTACGACGGTATAACTAGGCTACTGTTTCGACGGATGGGTTTAAGCATACACTCGGGGTACTTAAAAGGTAACTTAAACTATACGGCCGTTGAGTTAAGTGATATGTATCTGACAAAATATCAGGCGCTTTGGTCAATTGTTGCAAACAATGGCACTGTTTCAACCATTTGTTAGAAGAGGAACTTTGTTATTTTCCTACGTTTGTTATGAAAACATTAGAAGCAATTGTTTTACATACCGTACAACTATAGAAATAAGAATGCGGTGACCGCGTCACCAACTAAAATAAATAATAAGAAAGTATTAAATTGTTTGATGGATTACCTTTAGTGTATGATGGGATCATTGTTTATATTATATTATTAATACATATTTTATTAATATTGTTTTCATTAGTTGGCTGAAAGTAACATTTGATACAATTATTACGTAGCCAAGTGAACATCTACTATTTTGTTTAATTGTTTTTTAAACTTTTATTTATTATAAATAATATAACTCACTTTATTAGGCTGCTACATAAAATGCATTATTCAAGCTACTACTCAACCTGAAAAAGTACAATAAAAATCCTTATTTATATCATCTGGCTAACAGCATTAGCCTTGGTCTGACTTCTGTTCTTCAGTTTGTCCGGAATGAATGATTTTTTCATCATGATAAACAAAGTATAATTAGGTTGTTCTTGCTCAAACACATGATCAAAATTTTTATTATTAAACTTGTTCCATTCTTCTATTGCACAGGTAGATTTTATTACAAGAGTTGCGTTATCTATAGTCACTGTATTAAATTTACCTTAAAAAGTTTAGATTAATTCTTGAAGTCATTTTGTAACATTTTATCAAATTATATATATATATATATATATATATATTACAGCAAGATGCGTGATCTACGTTACGCGAATACTGTGCTTTTGGTCACCGATCAATATTTGCACTTTATATGGTAAATTACTTTTTAAATATTTTTTCTGCATTTTCAGATTAGGAGCAATTATTTAATTTGTAAAAATTGGTTTTCAACTAAACACTTAATGTAGACAACTATTTTAATTTAATTTAAATTTAGCAGTTTCAAAACAAGAAATTTTACTATTTTTAGACAGTTTGAAAAATTAATTGTACATTTGGAGATCGGTATTTGAGATATTCATTCCTAATTTAGGTTTAATAAATCAATTTTTTCAGTAATGTGCATTTTTGAAAAAAAAATTTTTTAGGTAAAGTGTTTTTTCACAGCACTAAGAATTTATATATTTACGCTTATAAACCACTTCGATGCTTTTGACAGTAGATTGGATCTGTCAAAATGAAGTTAGACTACCACATTCTAGTAGTATAGCACTCGGTGGGCGTGGGTTCGAATCCCACCACTGGCACTAAAATGCGGGCTTACGTTCGACCTCGCTAAAATGTCTACTGCTGATAGATGTTTCCCGTAAAACGTTTAAAGTAGCAAACATACAATAAATAAATAATGACGAGTAGATCAATGCTCTAGAGATACTAATCGCTAGTCCTTTTGTGATTACTCTAAATTTGTACTTTCTAAACATCGTTTTTATCAAAATATCCAAAACAATGTAGGGATAGAAGTTTGTTAACAATGTGAATGCTTATCAAATACAAAACTATCAATTATATATATATATATATATATATATATATATATATATATATATATATATATATATATATATATATATATATATATATATATATATATATATATATATATATATATGTAAAAACAAATTTAATGATGTATCTCTTATTGGTGATATTTGTATAATACGTCAAATTTAATTTATACTAATGTATACAAAACTTCATGTTTGCAATCATAAAATAAACATTGTTATCAACATATTGGAGATTTCATTTTTTTAAATGTCCAATACATTTTTTTACTGTTTTAATGAAAACAGTATCATTTGTAAATTTGATATTTAGTAAATAATAGTAAATGTTGTTTCAGTTTGACAGTGTTTATTTTGCTAATTGATTGATGTATTATATATATATATATATATATATATATATATATATATATATATATATATATATATATATATATAGTGTATGTATGTGATTAATTACAGTCAAAATTGAATGTAACATTAACCTGCTTTTAATCATGAATTAATTTGTGCGATATAATGTATATATATATATGATAAAAAATAAAATATAACGACTTAAATAAGCAGATCATGTTTTTTCTCAAAATTCTACTTTTTGTGTTATGCCACTGTTAATTTACATAAAGCATGAATTAAATAGTGGCACAATTATGACATCTGTTTAGTCACTCCCGCTTTCATTTTTGTCTACTATACTTTTGAGTTGTTTTCACTTTAAGAACATGTCCATTGTAGGCTTCACACTTAGATTAATAAGAAATGATGTTATTAAGGTATGTCCATTACTCACATTTATATTTATATTCTAATTGTACTTCACCATGTTTGATTATCAATGCAGCTTGGACAAAGGAAAATCGTCCAAAACTCCGCCATATATCCGTATTCCTGTTGAATCCCTAGTCAAAATGGAATTAGGTAAATGTCAAAAATTGAGTTTGTTCATTGTAATTTAAATTGTTATATATTTGTATATTCTTATTTTTGCAATGTTTCAAATGTTGTACTCCTATTGAATAATTGATCAATCGCTTCTCTAAGTAGTCATGTGGCTTATGCGTAGTTGGATGAAAACGGTTCTGCTACTCTTAACATTTTCGGATGGATTAAGACTAAACAGAAGATAGTGTTAATATTTACATTTTAGAACCTTTAGATTGAAGAACCGTAGAATGTGCCATCAATAACGAAAAAAGTTACAGTTTTTTAATCAAGAATTAAACACTAAAAATTGGTAATTGGCTTTGGGAAACCAATCATGTAGCATACTTAAACTGGATACAGAACCGAAATTCATAAACGTGCAATTAGTATGTATCTGGATGGGAGAAATAGACTTAAAGTTGGATGGGCATGGCTTTATGAGTCAACTACTAATTAAAAACCCGTCCCTTTGTTTGGGGGTTTTGTTAAACGTTAAACCTGCCGATAAATGGTGCCTGATAAAACAAAAAATTACAAATGGCATTATTTTCTCCATTTTGTTGAATCAAGGTTTGGAGCCTACCATATTTCGGGCACGGTATCATGTATTACGGATTTTTTACACAATCCCCAATGTTTTAAATTCCAAACTGTCAACTTGTCGTTCAGCAATTTCGACAAACAAAAATGATTCGCCGTTTAATTCAATTATAGCACAAGTTATCAAGGTATATATTTTTGTTATAAAACATGTTAATTCGTTATTTGTACTTTTTATGAATTTATTGTTTTCAAACTTTTTTTGCAAATAATGTATTTTTTTAATAACGGAAATATCGATGTAACGTAGATAAATAAAGATGCACATTTTGTGTTAATAGTGGGACTTAATCCCGCTAAGATACGAGTTAAATGATTTATTTCAATTGAGTAATGTGGCTAATGTAAAGTTGGATAAAAACGGTTCCACTACTCAACATTCTCGGATGGACTAAGGCTAAACGGAAAATTGTGTTAATATTCAAATGTTAGAACCTTTGAATTTAAGAACCGTACTATTTACCATATGTATTGATGAGTTCAGTCGGTGATGAAACAAATTACAGTTTTTTAATCAATAATTAAACACTAAAAATAAATGCGCGACTGAAAATAACTAATTGACTGGGATACCAATAATGTAGTATACGTTAACTGGATAGCGTTCAATCTTCAATTGGAATTATATTGCGAAAAATATTTAAATGTTTGATAGAATCTACAACTCCTAAACTAATTAGTCTTGAAAACGTATTTTTTGAACTGAAACATTTGTAGCAATCACATGACATACAATAAAGACATCACTTTAATTGTAAAACGTATAATATTATCTGATCATTAAAATACAAGTATAATTTAGATATATATATATATTGTAGCTAATAAAAAATTACATAAAACATTAACTGGTTCATAATCTAAGATAGAGTATAATTACCAATATAAAATATAACGTCAAATATATTTAAAAATGTAAAATATATCCAATTTTTAGGGCTAATAAATTGTTTTATGCATAATTTACTCTAAAATATTAAATAATAAATGAGATAGCTTGTGTTTGTAACCACTTGGCTTAAGTGTTTTGGCATGCTTTTGGTTAAAATGTTGATATAGTTTTATGAAATCTCAATTTTTACAAAAAAAAATGATTTAGATAAATATTTTTTCAGTTAAATATGCTTATACATGTTAAGTTTTATTATACAAAAAATATAATAAATAACATTAGTGTTAGAACTATTAAATAGCGATTTTTAAAAATTTTATTAATTTTATTTTAGCCTGTGTTATGGTTAAATTAAGTTTTTTATCTAAACAAAGTAAATTTAAATACAATTGTAATTAATTTTGTAAAATTACAGTACAAATTCTTATTTTTATAAACAATTGTAACCCTGACATAAGTAAAATACATTTTGGCATAAAAAATATTGATGTATTTTACTAGAAAACGACCACTGTTTAAATTGGTTAGTATAATTTTTTTACATAAGGGTTATTTAATACATTTTATAAAACCAATTTAATATTTGTTGCTTATATATATATTGTTAAACAGTAAAATTTTGAGTTTGTACAAAACTGTTTATACACAGCAATTCATTTTCCAACATATTAATCCTTTTAAGTCAGTGTTTTATTAGCTACAATTAAAAGTAATTTTTATTAAAAACCATTTTTTTACTATTACAAAACACAATTTTTGTGTTTTATTTGGCAATAAAAAACTAACTATACTTCCTGTGACAAAGCAGATATAACATATTATATTTTCTGCTCCTAAGTAGTAAATAACTAAATTTGTGTTAATTGTATTTCATATTTTAACAAAATAATGTATTTTATTATTTTTGAGTTAAATAATAATTTTTTTAACAAACAAAAAAATTTTTAATATTTTTAAGGAAATACATTAAAATATTGTTAAAAACATTATTATAATTTGTAAATCGTTTTAACAAGATATACTGGATTTTTAATTTTAATTTGTATGCAAATATTAATTTTCAATTACAATTTAACAACAAATCAATATTTTAAAGTAAAAACCGAAGCAACCTTTTCACAGTAACATTACACAAAAAATCGGTCTTTAAATTATTTCAAATTTTTGGTTACTATTGTAACTTTTGAGTATAAATATAGTTTAAAAATTATTTATTTAATATTTAAATATTGGAAAAAAATAATTAATTATTTTTTAATATAAATTAATTTTTCGTAATTTCAATGTTTCTTATGAGGTAATAACAACGTAAATTTTGTGTTGTAGAAACGTAAACTTAAGGTATTAAAACGTATTTTTGCCGGGGTGGTCTAGCGGTACACCGCTTGAATTTGGATCTTGGTGGACATGGGTTCGAATCCCACTACCGGCATTAAAATGCGGGTCCACGGTCGGCTTCGCTAAAATGTCCACTGCTGAAAGATGTTTTTTGTAAAACATTTAAAGTAGCAAACATAAAAAAAATGATTTTAAGCACATAAATTAAAAATGTATTCATTATTATTAAAAAAGTGTAAATTGCGCGTAGGTATTCCGTTTGTATAGGTGTGTTTTTAAAATATGCTTTTTTGGCCAACTTGGTAATTTTAAATAAATATTTCTAAGTAAATATGAATTAACTATTAAATACTCAACATTATTTTAAATTCTTAATAATTATTTTAGAAAAGCATTAAGAGATAAATTAATTTAGATTTAATTTTTATTTGAATTTTTAACACTAATTTACTCAAGGGGTGTATTTACGATAAATAATGTCCAATTAATATTATAATACTTAGTTACTTGTAAATAACATGAAGGAATTTTCATTAGATTATATTATTTGATTTTTATTAGTGTAAAAAACTTTTTAAAAGTCATATATTTAGCAAACTCTGCCTAGTTTACCCATCAAAATTAGTGGACAAAATATTGATACTGTTGATTCCTTTACATATCTGGGAAGCATCATTGGTAAAGACGGACAAACCGAAATTGATGTTAAAGCCAGACTTGGTAAGGCGATGTCAGTCTTTAATAGACTCAAATCAATATGGTCATGTTCTTCCATTCGCCTAAAGACAAAACTTCGTTTGTACGCATCAATAATTATTCCTACGGCAATATATGGGAGTGAAACGTGGAAACGTACGGACAATATTGATAAGATGGTGGATGTTTTATTATCACCGGTGTCTTAGAAGTATTTTAAAGATTACCTGGCGCGATTACATTTCAAATGATGAGATCATGAAAAGAACTGACTCTCGTTTACTCTATGACATCATTACAATTAGGACGAAGAAATTACTTGGTCAAATTTTACGTTTACCGCCCGAAAGACCAGCAAGAAACGGTTTTGGAATGGACAATTGTAAATGGTAAAAGAAAGGTTGGCAGACCGAAGAAAACTTGGCTAAGAACTATTCGGGAAGATCTAATTGAAATGAATGTTTCGTGGGCACAAGCAAAACGTTTCGCAGAATGTTCAAATACATGGAAACATTTTGTTATCTCATGTTCTCTTTGAATTACGAGACTTTGATGTTAATTTTTTCTGTAATTGTTATCTTATTGCCCCATGCTTATTTTTTAAAGCCAAAGGGTTTTGTAATATAATAATAATAATCCTTAAATGCAGAACCTCGATCGATTGTGCTAAATGTTTCCAAATAAGCCAAAAAATATTTTTCACCAAACAATACAATAATTAATAATTTTAAATTTTATTACAATACTTTTTATTTTTTTAAGGCAACCATATCACCTGTCGGGTCGAGCAGTAATTCCATGTCAGTTTTAAAAAAAATAAGTTCTATTTCAACCGAAAGTTTTTCTCTAATGAATCGATCCAAAAGTTCTCTGTCCAATTTTAAAGCAAAGCCCGATTATCAACAGACTACTACTCCTACTACTACACATAATAGCAACAATAATAAAGATCGCAATAACAATGACAAGAACCGAAACAGTGCTTTGGACCAAAAGCAGCAGTTGTCCAAATTGAAACGTTTGGGCAATCGCTTTCGTCCGCCCAAGCCTTTTCTACCAACTCAGGTGCATTTTTTAACTTTTCTCCAGCCCGATCAACGTTTGTTCAACACGGTTTTGGTCAATGTTCCGGTGGGCGACGAAATGACCGAAGCCTTGCGTGTTGTGGCTTCAATCATTCAAGTTGCTGTACATTCGCAAAGTAATTTATCAATTAGTTATTTGTGTCGATGATTGTTCAAATTGGTGAAGTCAAGATTGTTACGTTTTTTTTCTTTTTGTTGAGATGTTGGAAAATCTGTAAATAATAATTACAATTTTTGTATGGAGTATTGATGGCAAAAGATTTGGCCAATTAAAATTCCATCAATGAGAGTTGCCAAATGTGGGGTACAAAAGTTTCTAAATGTGTGACCAAATAGGCACAATTTTGGGCAATTTACTCACACGATCGCGCAATACAAAGATCAATAGTTGTGCTGGGCAGACCCCTCCATACTGATAATCTTCGGTTTGTTTTAGTGACGGAGGAGTTTTTAACTCCGCTTATAAAACGATCAATTCTTAAATTACTCGGTTGTTTTAATATAATTATTTTTAAATCATGGTTTATCTATTATGTATGTGAGCTTAAATTGAAGTTGAATTGAACCAACTGTATTATTAGGTGTTATTGTATACATGTATATATTTCAAACTTTAGTACAATTAAAGTGTCCAAGTGTAGATTGGGAACGGTGACTAGATATTGAATGCCACACTTGTCAGTTTGAAGGATTACATAACTATTATCACAGTTACACTCTTTTAAGAACTAGAATACAGTTAGGTTGTCTATGACAACGCAATGTTCAGATTTAAAATATACGCTATTTGAATTAGAGAAGATAACTTTAAGTGTTGCTAAATAATTAATTAAATTAGTTTTCATAAATTTTGTGTTTTTTTTACTTTTCATAATTTAAGAAAACATTATCTATTAGATACTGACATATTTTGATAGAATTGTATTAATTATTTATGTACTGAGCTTAATCATCTTGAATAAAGTTACATTTAACAGAATGGAGTTTATTTAAAATCTACTTAATTAAAATTATACAAACCAAACAGTTCAGCTTTTTAACCTTTATTATTATTATTATTTGCTACTAAAGTTTGAGTTGAGGGTATGTATTTAATTTCTATCATTGTCACTAAATATGGCCTTTTATGTAGGCTTTTGCCAAATATCTTTATACTAAAAATGTTTTACATTAAAAACTTCAATAAAAAGTAAGCATTAATTTGAATAATGATAATAATTTTTAAAAAGTTGTACAATGGCATTGTTATGTCATTTTACATTTTATTTTCCTTTTTCATATAATATAACAAATTGCGTTGATTATGTATACAACCGCACATTATGGTATTTCCATTTCAAGATTGTTCTTTACAGTTGGATGAAATTTATCCGCCTAATAAACTCGAACGTCTCCGTTCATTGGAAATACCGTCGTGTTATTTGCCCCATTTCAATATCCGAACGAGTTTCAGTACACAACCCAAACTGTCTCTATTGAAATCAATTGATCCAAGCAATTTGCCTATAGTTTACAATCCCACCGATGGCAATACTATTCGACCTAATGATAATACGGATTTGGGTACGCCGAAAAATTTAGATGGTCAGGAAGACAGAAATCGTACAACTACGGAGGAGGAGGAGGAAGAAGAAGAAGATGCAGAGGTTGCTGACGATGATGAGGAAGACGATGACATATTTCTGTCTAATTCTAGTATGGATGATTTGACCGACAGCAATTTGGCAATTAATTTGCAACAGAATTTGACAAAAGCGGGTCAATTACTCGATGTGAGTTTTTTTCGTTTTATTAAAATTTGTTTGGATTGAGTGGGGTTGTGATTCATATTAAGGACATGATGGCCAAGGAACTTTACATTAACGACATTTTAAAAAGCGTTTCAATTACTACTATTTTGAATGTTTGATGGAGAAATACCTTCCAGCAAGTGGACATTTTAGTGCCGGTAGTGGGGATCCAACCTAGATTCTAGTTTAGTGCTTTGTTACTAGACCACTTTGGCAAAATTATTAATTCTTGTCGACAGAAGCAATGAACTTTTTTATTTACCATATGACATTTCTCTTGTACCAGGGCGGTAAAGATCGGTGTTTACGTTCTACTATCGGCACTTAATGCAAACTGTCGTCTCTAACTTGGCTAAATGTTCACTTTCTGAAAATTGTTTTTTATGTGAGGAATAAAAACCATGCATGTATACACTAAAATTTGGTGTTTGTAAACAAAATGGAATAAGTTCAACTTACAGTTTACATTTACCACTAAATCGTTCCTTTTTACACTTGATGTCATTTAAATTTATATGTGCATGGTGTTACTAATTTACCATTATTGTGAAATAACTTGACAATTACACAATTTATTAACTTAAACGTTTAGTTTCACACTTCATTGCCAGTAGTGTGTAAATTATTTACGAACGTGCTGATAATTAAAATAGTATTCCAGTAAACAATAATAATAATAATAGTGGCTAACAAATTCTGATACTACTATTACTACTAAACTTTATCAAATACATTTTTCTTATAACTGGGAAGCTATTTCCAATAATGGTGATATTCCTGACTGTTCCTCCTGGACTGTGCCAGTAGGCATTTAGATTAATAACAGTATGGACCGAATGCACAATAGTATAACTGGGCTTCCAATACACCGAGTTAGTGCAAGCATACATCCAGAATACTTAAAAGGTATCTTAAGGCATACGTACACCAAGCACAATAAAAAATTTCTCATAACGCAAAAAATAAAATTATATACTATTTGCTTATTCAATTTAGGTATCTCCGTTACTACGGAAATCGAGTTCAATTGGATGTTGTGCTCAATTAAATTGTGATTCTTATCAGTGTCGTCAAAAACACTGCGCATCTTTAAGTCAAACAAGTGAGATATAGATATTAAACAAAATTTTTAAAAATACTTTTCTATTCACCATAAGTGTGAATTCCATATTTTATAATTGTTTATAATTTATTTTTACTACAGAAAATGTTTTACGGTTAACACTGTCAACAGTGGCGAATTCAGCAAAGCTAAAACTGGGCGGGTAGTTGGAATCCACCCCATGCCCACCAAGGTTCAAACCGAGCGTTTTAGCCCTAAACTACTCTGATAGTAGTCGGTACATTAATTATATACGTATTACTATGCACTTTTAACTTTCACTAAAACATTACTTTAGTAGTAGGAATAAAAACATTTTTTATCAGTCAATACCAAATTCTAATTAGGACAAAAAACTGCAAATTATACACTGTTGGAAAATAAAAATAACAATTAAATTATTTCTTTAAAAATATCATATATATATATATATATATATATATATATATATATATATATATATATTAAAAATGATTCATTTCTCATCCTCTGTAGACGGAATTAATGTTTGGTTTCAATATGCTACTTAATTGGCATTAATTTGTGATCTTTACTTAGTTAAATGCTAGCAAGTAGAAATCTAGTTCAGCAATACAATGACCACTATTTCGTAGCAGTGGTGTGATTTAACATCCTTCTTATTTTGGTGAAAGATCAGAAAAAAATAATTTTTAACTTATAATTATTATTACAAATTCTAGATTTGGGTGAAAAAATATTGAATCAGTCGATTCATTCATCCATGGATATACCGACTGTTTTCGTAGAAAATGTTAATAGTAGCGAAGAAGATAGAAACGATGGAATAAATATGGGCGAAAGAGGATTATTAGGTTTTCAATCGCTTTCGGTCAGCGAAAATTTGCATATGCGTCCATCAAATGTGGCTACGAAGGAAGTTGAAAACGATTTGACTTCTGCTGAAGCCCTTCAATTGGAGAAGTCTAAATTAAAACGTTCGAAGTCCGAAGTGAACATCACCCGTAGTATTTATGAAATTATGTTAAATATTGACACATTAAAAGGAAATTACCCATTGTCAAACAAAAAACGGATGCATCAACAATATCGTCACAGAAATGTACGTTTGTATATTGTATACTATTTTTAATATTATTAAAGTGTAATATTTAAAACAATTGTTTAGTAGTGAGAATATAATAAACCGTTTATTTAATGCTATTAAATCATTTAATACTTTAACTACGTGTACATGATAACATGAATAAACTCTCTAGTGTAGTCAGAATTGTTTAGCCGAAACAAGTTCACATACATCTTAACTGTACATTACGAAAATAAACTTGAAAACAATTATTTACAATAGTTGTTTTACAAGTGACCAATAACAGCAAAGCGTTTTAAATATCGGCAACCAATTAGGAGAAACCGTTTTACCAATAAAAATCAGAACATTTTCTGATTAGCTATACAATCAACAACCAATCGTATTAATTCATATGTTGGTAGTTAATTCTTTCGGTGAATGTTCTACTTACCTGTAGTACAAATAATACAACTCTGACGAATTTTATACTAAACACACTTTTTATTCTACTTCCCCCAGTCTTTAGTCTATTTCAAACGTTTAGAAGAACAAATTTTCAGTCAACCCGAACCAATCAAAGGCGCAGAATTGGCCCAAATGATAGAATCATATTTGTATAATCATCAACCAACTGTAAGCAATTTCCTTTTAACTTTGGGCTCGAGCCAGTGGCCAAGTCAACGTTCACTGAATATGGCCGATCTAACCAGCGAAGATCGCAATGCTTGGTTCGACCAATTCGAAACATTATTACGTCTCGAATGTCCAAACAACTTGATGCAAATGATTTCGGTAACTGACGATTGTGCCAATACGTCACCAACCAAATTGGGTCAGTTGTCTTCTCACACTTATTTGCCCAATTGGTCTGCGAACGGACTGACCCAATCGAAACGTTTGAAACAGAAACAACTCAAGCTGTTTATCGCATTGTATCAGACTGTTAAGGATGCATTTGATGCAGTGAAAAAGCCGTTGGCCGAAGATAAATCTGAGCCAATTCGAATGTCTTTCATTTTATTTTAATTCAATGTGTAAAGACCAATCGAACTTGTTTAAAACAACGTCATGTATACAGTGAATGTATATTTACCATTTTCATTTCGTGTGTACGTGATTTAATCGTTATTTTAATGTTCTGAAAAATGGCAGGAATTGAGTGAAGTGGCTCAGTGATCAAAGCACAGATAGCTGGAGATTATAAACTGAACATCATCCTCTGAATAAGTCTTAATAACCCAATAATATTATACGCTTTCAAACGGCTAAGCTGCAGTCTTAGACAAAATCTCTCAAGCGTCAAGGATTATTACCAGTACAGGAAATGGTAAATGCCATTAATAATTATGCATCCATCTTACCAATACAATGCAATAAACATCATAAATAATGCAAGAACACTATATATCAATTTCTTTTCTTGCAAATATATAATTTATCAGTTTCGCTACAAGTGTGAATAATAAGATCTGATTGAACTGTTAACCTTACCACTCCATTTCAATCACTGGTTTTCACAAACGCAACACAATTTGAGCTTGAAGGTAAATAAATTATTTTTCTTCATTTTTTGCTATCTGATAGATCACATACTTGTTAACTCTCCTGCCCGTCTATATAACTAGACAACTTAATAATCGTCATATAAAAATAACTTGTGGGTATTCAAGTGCATCTTTTAAACCTCTTAATTGCATCATTATAATGGTAGGGAAGATGGAAAAATGTAATATTTTGAAAACATATATTGGAAAACACTGATTATAATCAAAACCCAATCCTATTCAAAAAAACAACTTAATTTAATCGAACAGTTAGTTTTTATATAAACAAACGATGATTATATTACACGAATCAAAATGAAAAATATATAAATGTGTGTGTGTATAAACGAATAAAAAATAAACAGATTATAAAAAAATTAAAAAACGCTTTCAGGTTTCATTTGCTGGAAAAAGAAACCACAAATGCAATTTGGCCTAGTTACCATGCGAACAATTGAACAAGATTAGCCGTGTGTTTGATCGTCCTCCACAAAGTCCAGAGCTTCCTCCTTTGTGACACATTCAATGTGACTGACCTAAAATATTAGAATACATTGCCATGAATGAAAGTACAGGTTGTCCGGTTATCGAAGTACATTTAATTGGCTATCAAAAACTGTAATAAGATGAAGAATGTACATTTATTTTAAAAATAGAATATAATGAAATGCCCAAGTAACACTATAGACCGCAAAATGTCTCCAAAAACTTAGGGAGTTGGTAGATTCATTAACTGTCCACATTCTATATTTTTATCCATCTTCGTTAATTTAAAGTTGTGTAAATTGAGACACTAGTTGGTTCGATATATACTTATGTACATACGTCATTGGGATTGTGGTTAAGATTCATAGTTTCCTTCTTTATCTTCTCTTAAACGAAATAAATTAATTGTTAATCAATTAGTTAAACCATTTCCAGATATATGTAGCTCACCAAATATTGTATGTCCATATATCTCCAACACAGAGAAAATGACGTGGACTGACCATATTTTGCATAATTTCTCTACAAACCAGAATAGCTAAAAAATCTATCACCCGCATAGAAAATAAGGACTGGTGGCCAACGAGTGATTCGGACTGGCATTATAGCACGCAAACTCTTTTTATTTATGCCGAATCACTCCGTTCAAATGAATTGCTAAATTTACTCAATCTGACAGTAAATAAAGCCCACTGAAGACCTTCGATTTAAGATTTAAAGTCAGCATATTATGCGTGTCGGTTATTGTATACACGCTTTAAAAGTTGATGATTTAAGGGAGTTTAGTAACTTGCACTAACCTGACCGATAATAACCAGTAGCAAATACCTATCTCCGATAATGATCTATGAAGAATTATAATATCGTGTAAATCTAAACACAAGGCAGTTACTAAGTATCGAAGTTTAGACCTAGTATGATGATCGAAGCTCCTTACTACAACCATAGAATACTAATAATCCTGAAGATTTGAGTATTTCTTGTAAAATCTCAATTTCAAATAATAGCGATACTCCTGAATGTTCCTCCGCGTGGTGCATCCTGGACTAGGTGCTCACAGACATCAAGTTTAATAACGACAGAGACCAGGTGCATAACGCTATAACTTGGTTTCCACTTCGGCAGGTGGATGCAATCATACACTCAAAGTACTTAAAAGGTACCCCAAAATAAATGTATACCATATATAGCCCTTGGGAGATAACTCCGACAAAAAATTAGGCGGCCTCGTTAATCTTTGCGAACAATGGCGCGTCTATCAGCTAAAAACCTTCATTATTCTTCCACTTTTGTTACGCTTATCAAGCCATCGAAATCGATTATTCAATATACTGTACAAATATAGAAATAATGAAGAGGTAACTATGTCACCAACCACAATGAGATAAAAAACTGTCGCTAATATTACATTGTCAACCACATAAATTTTATCAAACATAACTACAAGCATACCTTGTTTCTAAATTTGACACCATAAAACTTTTCTGACGACTCCAACAGCTCCGGCCTAAACGTCGTTGTAATAAATTGCGCTTCCGACTTCAGATCTCGAATCATATCGGCTACAGCTTTGCGGTATTGGGCATCCAACGCTGCGTCAATTTCGTCAAACAAGTAGAAAGGAGCAGGATCACATTTTTGAATAGCAAAAATTAAGGTCAGAGCAACGAGTGACTTTTGACCGCCTGACAATTGATTCATGTCGCGCATATCAGCTGTATCGCCTGTAAAACTCACTCGAATGCCGACACCGGTAAATCGTTCAATGTCCGGTATGGCGCTTTCGCCAGGACCCTCGTCACCACTACTCGCATCTTCTTCGGACTAAATACAATTGTCAAACAAGCGAAGATACATCAATGTTTATATATTTTTTAATTCATTATTTTTGTTCTACGTGATGGTACACTACAAATTCTGGCATTCAAAATCGCGTATATTAAAGATTAAGCTTTTGATTAAAACTATTTAAATCCTGTCATCGAAATCAAAGTTACATTTTTCGTTTAATTTTTTGTAAATGCCAGAAACTAACCCTGCGTTCTAATCCTCCAACATAATCATAAACCAATTCCTTCAAATTTACATCTGTCTTTATAAGTTCGGCATATTATAAAACCAACATGATAGATATCGGGGCAACATATTAAAAACACAACAGAATAGTACATATCATTGAAGAATACAAACTTAACACTCTATCACATACACGAATACCCTTCTTCATGACCAATTCTGCTCGACCTTCGGGAACAAGACGTTTAAATATATCTTGGAAATTCTTCGAAACCTTGAATATACGTGTAAAAAACATAGATATATAGTAACCAACAATAGACAAACAAACATTCATCAAATGACAAAGTTTAAAAATAAAACCTTAAGTTTAAGCAAGAATATACATAAAAACAAATCAATAATTTCTTAAACAATACCCTCCCCCCAAGAAATATCCAACTGGAGATTCGCTGTTTAAAGAACTATCAGTTAGAAAATACAACACTTGGGCGCTTTTAAGAGAGATAAAGTATCACTGTAATATAGCAATGTTATGAGGTAAACTTAAAACTCGTACAATAAGAAATGTGAACAACCTTACAAAAACTGTTACTAAAATGTAATTGAACGTCCCCATCTGATTCCTTAAACCAAATTCGCCAACAACATCCAAAACAAACCTGCTTAAATGTCAACTGTATCGCTTCGTATTTCTGATGATCCAGCGCATTCATCAAATCCTTGATAGCCAAACATCCTTTGTCCAATTCATCTTTGCGTTTCAACAGTTTTTCTTTTTCTTCAGAATGCGACACAAACTGATCCAACGCTTTTTTGTTCACGTGACTGTAGCGCTTCAATTCGCGATTGGCTTTGTCCAATGATTTAAACAACTAACAATTTGAAACAATACAAATGAATTGTTGTGTGGTAAATAGAAAATAATGATCTCAATAACGTTTTTAAACTAGATGCACCATCATTCGAAAAAACACGTGAATAGTGTAGCAATGATTATCACAAAACAAATGTTATATTCAGCTGCCAACCATTTAGAAACCATGTCAGTCAACAACAACAATCAATTACGTGTCTACAAAGTCTCCATCTCCAATAGGAGTGATTCAGTATCTCCGTGTGGTACATGTTAGACCTAGACTACCGTGGATCAAGGCCCGAGTGCACAACGGCGCAACTTGGATGTTTCCTTAGCTGATGTACATGAAGGTACACTCAGGGTATTTAAAAGAGATTAAGGCATACGTACATCATATGCACGTACTGGACCAAAGGAAACAATCCTGATAAAAAATCAGACGACCTCATTAAATACAATAGTGCTATCACAAGAATGTCATATGTTAGCCAAAAATACCCTCAATTACATTCCTGCGTTTGCTGTTCATATGAGGCTTTCCTCGCATTAAAAGAAGGGAAAGCAATTGTTTGAAATTGTCTGCAAATACGGAAACAATAAAGAGATAATCATGTTACTGACCATTGATTCATTTCACTTCTAAAAAGTTTTTATGGTCTGTTTTTCTATGTTGTATTAAAAAGTAAAAATCAGTTGTTTGTAATAGTGTTTAAAAAATGAATAAAATATATTTAAACTTAGACTGACGGACAAGTACAAAATATGTTTGAATTACCTGCTTCATACTCTTGTCATGGTATTTATCAAAAGCGTTCGCTGGCAACGAACCCAGATCTCGAATCTTTTTCATATTCTCTTCTTTCTAAAACATGTATACATACACATATATTTATATATTATTTATTTATTTTATGTTTTGCTACTTTGAATGTTTTATGAGAAACATCTTTCAGCAGTGGACATTTTAGTGCCGGTGATGGAATTCGAACCCATGCCCACCAATGTCCGATTTCGAACGCTGATTGTGTTGTCAAGAGTCGTCTATTACAAGTATACTAATTTTTTTTAAATTCCAGTAACAATTACTTCAATTTAAACAATAATCAGTGTGGAATAAAATGATAAGTGGTGCATCAAAATTTGGCACAAACGGATAAATCTAAGAGGAAACAATCTAACAAATAAAAATGAGTTATAATTTTCCATTTAAACACCTAAACATTATATAACGGGTTGCTAATAGGCCTGAGGATTTTAGTAATGCTTATAAAATCTCCAATTTCCTAGCTGTCACCTCCACGTAGTACATCCTGGACTAGGTACATCAAGTACCTAAATTAACACAGCGGTATAACTGGGTTTCCGTTTCAGTAGGTAGATGCAAGTATACACTCAGGATACTTGAAAGGTATCCCAGGATATATGTATATCATATGTAACTGGTGAGGTAAGGGAAATAACATTGATAAAAAATCAAGCAACGTCAATCTTCTAAAATGGTGGTGCTGTCACAAGAATTCCATCTATTAGCCAGGAAACTTCGTTCTACTACTCTGTCATACTTATCAAAGCATAGGAGTAGATTGGTTAATGTACTGTACATATATAGAAATAATGAACAGGTGACCAACCAGAATGAGTAAATGAATAATTATGTGATGTTAAAAGTAGGATTGTACAGACTGATCCTACACAAACCGAAATTTTGTATTTAATTTTAAAATTTATGAAAAATATCAATAATAATTTATAACTCAAATAGATAGATGACACAGTTAGGTGGTTTATCAAACATACACAATCAAACAATAATCCGACCCTCTAATAAAAAACCCTAATTCCAATAAATCTAATTGTCTTCTTCTACATTCAAACAAACCTTTTTCAACAGCTGACTCTGTTTAGACTGCATTTTTTCCAAACTCTGTTGATCGTCATTAATGCGTTCCATGTGTTCCTTTTCTTGTTGACGCTTCGATTCCAACTGCGACTCCAGTTGCCGTTGTTCGTGCAACAGAGTTCCCAGGCGAGCTTCGACTTCATCTACTGTACGCTGAGCCACTTCGATACGGCGTTCGACCTAAATTTGAAAAAAAGATTATAACTACAATTATTGTGTTGTAGTGTTTAAGGCGATAAACATGCAGCTCAATATGCATTAGTTCGAGTTCCATATTCGACACTAAACGTGAGTCTCCATTTGACTCCGCCAAATGTCCACTAGTTTAAAAATGTCAAACATTAAAACAATAAAAACTACATAATAATTATTACTATTATCGTTATTATGGTAAAGTTTTAATATCCTCACTAGTATCATATTATATATATATATATATATATATATATATATATATATATATATATATATGCCATTAGGAACTCAATAAAATAAGAAAGTAAAATTAAATATTAAAACGAGCAACGTAAACATTTGACAACACAAACATACAAGCATACAAAAATTTAATTAAATTTTTTTATAATGCTAATGATCCAATGAACAATGAACTAGTTCCTTGACTCCGTCATCTACATCGTCCATCCTAGAATAAGATAAAAAAGAAGCATGAAAATCCAGTGTACAGTGGAATTCCGGCTTAATAAATTGGTAGAAATATACCAACACAGTGTATGTAACTATTTAGATAAACGAATCATCAAAAAATACCGTCTATTTCATCATCTTTCAACTTTTACTCTAAGAAGAATCCTTCCAAACGTTGGACAAACTCGTAAATAATAAAAAGACAACTTTATCACAAACCAAATGAAAAAAATCATTATCAACTATACACACAGTCAATCTTGTCAACAAACACAACAAAAGAATAGCCAACAACCTCTCGCAATTCTTCCGTTGCTTCAGTCAAACGATCTTGCAAATCCTGCTCAGACGCTTCGGCAACCTCGGCCTCCAATTGATGTTGTTTGCGCAAAAAATTGTGTTCCATTTGGGTTTCTTTTTCGTTTTTCTCCGTTTCGAAAGCAATACGTTTTCTGGTAGAGTAAATGGACAACATCGATATAATTATTTAAATCGAAATCTAGATATTTGTTTACCCGTCACACTACTGTCATCTAAATATGAACACGACCTCCTACATTATGATTGGATTTGCATAAAACCAACTGTGCTATCATTTATTCCTCTATATATGTATAATTTTAGAACTCTAATACCGTTAGATTTCCTAAACCCATACATGTGGTGATTCTCAAAAAACCAAACCCACCAAGCTCTTTCAATCAAGAAGCGAAGTCCTTACCTCTGAACCATTATATAAATCAGATAATTCAATAATCAGGTGACAAATATAAACATTTCCTTGTACCAATCAACATATAAATGTGCCAGCACCGGATTCGAACTTGGACGGATATGCCACTACTGGCATTGAATGATAGTCCCCGGGGTGGTCTAGCGGTACAGTGTTCGATTTGGACCTCGGTGGGCATGGATTCGAATCACACCACTGGCCCACTAAAATGCGGGCCCACGTTCGGCTTCGCTAAAATGTCCACTGCTAAAAGATGTTTCTCGTAAAACATTCAAAGTAATAAACATTTAAAAAATAATAATAAATAAATATCCACTTAGTAAAAAAAGCTTCCCCTAAAACATTCAAGCAACAACAACCGAATAAATAAAAAAACAAGTAACCAAATCGCCCAAAAAAGGAAAACGATTAATAAAAAAAAGTCAATAATTTACTTGTAAGCCTCCTTGGCTTCTCGAGTCAATTCTTGAATTTTGTCATTCAAGCGGTCTACTTCTCGTTGTTCTTGTACCGACAATTGACTCAGTAAATCCGTGCCCAATTCAACCTAAAATAAAATTGACTCAATAGGATACTGACATTACATAGATAAAGGAAACAGCATTGCATTTATAATTATCAGTCAAAGTGATATTGTGTACACAAATAACATAAAGTAACTTGGTGCCACAGCCACCTCTTCGTTAATTCTGAGTTTGAACTTAAAGGAATAAATGAAGTTGTTTAGCTAGAAGACTGCTTCCTAGCGACGACGCCAATGTTTACAGAAACTGATGAGACGATCTTCTTTAGGATTGACGCCGGTTCACAAACCCACAAGCCTAATCGGCTACATGTGGTAAATAATTACCATGAGATACCTTTCAAGCATCTTAGGTGTATGCTATTATCCATTCACTAAACGGGAATCCAGTGAAAGCCCAGTTATACCGCTGTGTACTCGGTCCCTGTCCAGATATCTGTTAGCATCTAGTCCAGAATATGCCATATGGAAGAGAAACAGTCAGGTATATCACCACCATTGGAAATTGAGATTTTATAAGCAGTGCTCAAATCCTCAAGATTATTACCATCCAAAGAGCGAAAGCGCCTGATGAGGGATTCAAACCTGCGACCCTCAGATTAAGTCTGATGCTCTACCGACTGAACTAACCAGACTACACATACACATACATATGTGTATTTTTAAACTTGATACTGTCAGCCTGTTTAAGACCAAACATGAAGCAGTTATTGAAGGTTCAATTGCCAAATGTCCCAGGCAAAAAGCCAGTGTTCTTACGGTTAGAATACTGACACATCATTAAGATGCAAATAATCCTGAGGATTTGAGTAACACTCATAAAAACCGACTTTTCAATTATGGTAAATATTCTTGACCGTCACCTCCACATGGTGCATCCTTAACTAGATACTTCTACATTGATACAGTAGGTATCGAGTGCGCACCGGTATAACTGGGTTTCCGCTTTGGCTGATGCGTGCAAGCATAAGCCCAGAGTACTATACTATAAAAGACAACTCTTAAAAAAATCAAACAACCTTGTTAATATTTGCGAACAGTGGCGCCGTCACAAGAATTCCGTCTTTCAGCCAAGAAACTTTGTTATTCTCCTACGCTTGTTATATTTTTTTATAAAGCCATCTGAGTCGATCGTTTAATATGTCGTACAAATATTGAAATAATAAAAGTAATTACGTCATCAATCACAATAAAATCCTCATTAAAAGCCATTTTAAATCGTCAGATTCAAAAAAGGTTTACTTTGTATGAATTCATCGTGTATTCCATTTGATCCAAGTCGTGCTTGAGCGAAGACAATTTGTACTCCTTTTGCGGTTTACTTTCTTGTTTGGCGCGCAGTTCTTCCTTCCACATGTGAATGTCTTTTTTCAATTTGTCAAATGTCATTCTGTATTTGGGGAAAAATGCACAAGTCAATAATCACACACACAAATTTCGATTTTATAACTGCATCCATTTTTCAATGTTGTAAACATTAGATTTTTGTAGTTGGTGACGTGATTACCCTTTCGTTATCACCATATGTGCAGGGCACAAACGGGGCCTTCCCGTGCTAGCGTACGTGCGCGCAAAAAAAAACAGAAGCATGACACCACTAATAAAAATTAACCAAATCGCTTTATTATGTTGTCAGGAGTATCTCTTTTTAGCCCAATGGCTACATATATCTTGAGAAATCTTCTTAATATCCTGAATATATGTTTGCACCTCTTCGTCAAGGTGGAAACCCAGTAATACCGCTGTGCACTCAGTCCTTAATCGGCGTTATTACATCTCCAAAATGGACCAAATGATGTACGGAATCAATAATATGACTATCGTTGAAATTAAGCTTCAAAAGCATTGCTTAAATTCTCAAAATAAATGCCCCTAATAGCAATTAGTAATACATTATGTATCTACTTGTAGTTAAAAAAAGTAATATCAATCTTCATAACATCTAAACTATCCTTGCATCCACTTCTACAAAATCAACGATTTAAGTACAAGTATAAATAATCGTTCACTATAGAATTACTTGAATATTCAAAACAAACTGCGACGGACTTAAACAAAAATTAACAATTTAGCTTACAAAGATAACATTCAACTTGCCACACTTACTCGTGTTTTGATCTGACTGTATCTTTGCGCTGAATATCATCAATAATGCGATTGATCTGAGCATCTACTTGTTCCTTGCGTTTGACATTGTTTTCTCGTACATTCTCCGTTTCTTGAATTTCCATTTCAGTCTTTTGTTTGCGTTTCTGCAATTCCAATCGTGACAAACGATTGTCGTAATAACCACCAGTCAAAGTTCCTTTCCGTGAAATTTGATCGCCTGATGATATATATATATATATATATATATGGTAATGGCCCTGAGGATTTTAGTAATGCTTACAAAATCTCAAATTTCAATGATGGTGATATTCTTGACTGTTCCTCCTCCACGTGGTGCATCTTGAACTAGGGGCCTCTAGGCATCTAGACTTATGACAGCAGTAGTAACAGCAATAATACTTGCTTCCCACATGGTGCGAATTATAGCAACAAACTAAAAACTTTCTTCCATTATAAAATCCTCCATATATACTTTGTTTCTCGTTCATTGCATATAATAAAACGATTAAATAAAGACAATAATAAAACATATCATTCATCTTTCTACCAATAATTCAAAGTTAATTTCTATCCCATTCCTCAATAGGATGATAATTATCCTGAAGAATTGAATAATACTTCCAAAATCTGAACATCCGATGATGGTGATATTTCTCATACCGCGTCCATAGAATAACACGGAGAAGGGATTGAGTGCATAGCAATATAACTTAGCTTCCATGCTAGTGGATAAGTGCAAGCATACACCAAGCTATTTAAAAGTATATGTTTACCGTATGTAGCCATTGGACAAAGACAACCTTAACAAAAGATTAGGAGACCTGGTAAACTTTTATCACAAAAATGCCATCTATGAGTCAAAAACCTTCTTTATTCTTCTATTTTCCTACGTTAATTTGTATATATACCAAATTTTATTTCCACACTAAAGAAAATGGAAAACAGATGCTCTGTGAATACGAAAATAATGAATAGGTCACCAATAAGTGAATTAAATATTGAAACAAACGACATCTATATAAATGAAAAATGTACTAATCGCAAATTGTAAAAAGCCAACATCACGACTCACCATCCAAAGTGATACAGTCGAAATTCATGGTACGAGCCAGTTGAGACGCTATTTCGATGCTTCGACAAATCAGCGTTTTGCCAAACACATGCAACATAACCGACCGAAATTTGTCGTCAAACGTCAAGCGAGAAATCATTGGAATGGCGTCCTAAAATGGTTTGAAAACGAATGGTCAACGCGGCTACTTATATTCATTACTTCCAGGTTAATGAAACATTTTCAATCCAGGGGATTTAAGTAATTAATTCGCAATAATGATGATATTCCTGACTGTTCCTATTCTATATGGTGTATCCTGAATTAAGTGCCCGCAGAAATTTAAACTAATAATAGCATGGACCAAGTGCACTGGATTTCCTCTTTAGTGAGTCTGTGTAGGCATACACCCTGGGTATTTAAAAAGTATCTTTAAATAATGTATACCATATGTAGCCCTTAGGTTAAGCACAATAATGATTTTAAAAAATCAGGTGGTTTCGTCAATCTTTGGAAACAGAAGCGCCGCCACAAGGATGCCGTTTATCGATTGTTTAATATACCGTACAAATCTAGAAATAATAAAAAGTTGACTACGTCATCAACCACAATGAAATAAATGAATAAACTACATTCTATGAAAATGGCTGAGTAGTAAGAAATGTAACCTAAGGTTTTGCATTAAATCCTTGAAATATATTGTTTTAGCCTGAACTTGAACAACTTCATAAAATTCTAGTCCGAAAATTATGCATATAAGGCCAATTAGCGGTGCAGTTGATTCATCATAACTTCAAACTAGTCAAAACAGACCAGTGAGATATCTTCTTTAAAGAACTAATAATTCGGATTAAAATAAGTCAAACACGCAGCTGACAAAATTAATTATTAAAAACGTATCTACAATAAAGGTTCTATTCACACACACCATCTTTTAAACCGTAATTACGTAAAGCCCAATAACTTACACTATTTTCGGGATAATTGGATTCTTGTACATGAAGACGATTGATTGGCAAAAAATTCACTTCACCCGGCAAATTGTGTTTATTAATTTCGGTAATAATTCGAATAACTTCTTTGTCATTTTGAACAACGTGATAAAACAACCTTGATCCGGCCGTAACCTCGACACATGTGTAAAATGTTTCAGGACAATCAATAAGTTCTATGAGTGTTCCATGATAATCCTGAACGATGTCGCAATCAGGTCCGTAACGTTCGCGAAAAATGTCAATAACCTACAATGAAAAATAAGAATCATACAAATTTAGTTATGAATTGCTACTTAGAAACACATGTAATTCAATAAATGTATATCGTACAGTAAATAGATTCTAAATCATTGCAACAAATTAACTTAAACAAAATTGCCTATTTACAAAAACTTGATCAAAACCGAACTTATATAAACAGTTAATATAATCTCAAACCATCCGAGCTTAAATATTTAATTAGAAACGGAGCTAATAATACAAAACTCTAAGATTATTAATAAATCAAAAATAACTATCTACAGCTATATAAAACATTATCTGCCACCAAAATCATTCAAAAAATAACATCTTAATTAAATTGAGTAAAGGTTTACACTGTGTAATATGTACATATTCCTACCGACATAATATAAAAACTTTAACAAAACTTCCCATACATACATAACAATCAAAATGTAGTAAATAACTTAATATGGAAACCTTGTACAATGGTAAAAACGTACTTTGCGTACTGAATCCAAACCATTTAACATAGCTTTTCCGGTAATTGACCTCAAATTGTGTTCAGTTCGGGCAAGTTCATCTCGTAAATTATTCAATTCGTGAGCAATACGGGTTTCTTCACGATAAACAGTCTGGCGATCGGTCTGAATTTCGTCTTTTTCTCTTCGTAAACGACGCTGTTCTTCAGATGCCTTTAACATGTCAAACAGGAATATATATATATATATATATATATATATATATATATATATATATAGTGTCATGTCAAACAGGAATATATATATATATATATATATATATATATAGTGTCCAAAATATGAATACTTACCAGTCAATCAACTAATAGTCTCTCCTAATCGATAATCATGATCAGGTTTTATAAAACTAAAAGTTCGAAAACAAAGTTCAGTACAAAATGTCCTTTAATTTTTTCATTTCATTTTGGTTGGTGACGTGGGGTCACCTCTTCATTATTTCCCATATTTATACAACATAGCAAACGATCGATTTCGATGGCTTAATAAGCGTAACACAAACGTGGAAGAATAACAAAGTTTCTGGACTGGTATACGGCATCTTTGTGACGATGCCACTGTTCACAAAAATTGACGAGGTCGCCTAATTTTTTGTCAGGGTTATCTCCCTTAGCTCAAGGGCTACATATGGTATACGTATACCTTTAGATATCCTGGGTGTATGCTTGCACCCACCCGCCGTAGCTAAAGCCCAGTTATCAGTCTAGATGTCGGAGTTTAGTGAAAGTCCAGTTATACCGCTGTACACTCGGATCCTGCTGTTATTAGTCTACGTGCCTACAGGCATGTAGTCCAGGATGCACCATGTGGAGGACGAACAGTCAGGAATATCACCATCATTGGAAATTGAGACTTTATAAGCATTACTCAAATCCTCAGGATCATTAGCATCCCTATGTCCTTTAATAATCTTCCTTTAAACAGTCAAAGTATTATTATACAACAAAATTCTGTTGGGGTTGGAAACCGCATTGCTGGATGTTAATAAATCTGTTCCATTTGTATCAGTATAAAGTGTAAAATGCATTATTAACTAGTCTCTTCGATGCTAATGATCCTGAAGATTTGAGTAATGCTCATAAAGTCTCAATTCTCAATGATAGTGATATTCCTAACTGTTCTTCCTCCACTTGGTGCATCCTAGACTAGTTTAGTGTATAAAAGTTGAAATATAAAAAACATTTCGGTTCAAAACTGAAGTTAGTAGTACTTATACACGATCATCCAAATATTACAAAAAACTTAACAACCGCTCTCTTTAAAGCCATATTAAAATTTTTTTATTGTTATCTACAATATCCAACACAAACTAGGCAAATAGAAATGCAAAATAATTCATTCAATGTGGCTGGTGATGCGTAGTCACTTCTTCATAATTTCTATATTTGTACGCATATTAAACGATAGTCCAATGGCTCGATAAGCGTAACAAACGTAAAAAAATAACGAAATTTCATGGCTGGTAGACGGTATCCTTGCAACCTCGCCACTGTTCGAAAAAATTAACGAGGCCACCTGATTTTTTGTCAGGATTATCTCCCTTAGCCCAAGGGTTACATATGGCATATATATATACCTTTAAGTACCCTGGGTGTATGCTTACATCCACTTGCCAAGGCCGAAACCTAGTTATACCTGTTGTTATTAGTGCAAATACCCATGGGCACCTAATCCAGGATGCATTACGTGGAGGACGAACAGCTAGAAATATCACCATAACTATAAAATAAAACTTTATTACTCAAAACCTCAGAATCATCCCAAGTAAATTTATAACATATTTAAAATTCCAAACAATTATCTATAAACCTATTCACATACAATCAAACCTTGTGACTATTGCGTTACACAGTAAAAACTAAATCCAACTACACTAAAACTACTTACACTCTCCAATTCCTTTCGAACACACGCCATATTTTCCTCAGCAACATCGAGATCTTTTTGCAATTTTTCGCGACGTTCGTCATCTCTTTTAATTTCTTCGGTCAACTTGTTAATAGTATTTTCTTTATCTTTAATTGCTTTACCCAAACTCTTCATCTGATCTTTAATCCAATCGTCACGTTGGCCTCTGGATTGAAATTGATTGACACGACCTTGTTTGGCAAATAATTCCTTTCTACATATTCGATATACAGTAAAATATTTGAATTAAAAATTCCATAACCGTTAACAATCGCGATAATAATATTTGGGCTATTTAATTACCTATCATAAAAATTCATCAAATAAAGAAAGTACAAATCTTTTTTAACCATCGCTACACCTTGGAAACGAAAAAACGTTAATCTGTGCATCATGATCAAACTTTTCTGTTCAAGAGTTCCAAAACGAAGAGTTTGAACTTCAAACTTTAATGTTGCTCCTTCGTTATACTAAAATCCATACATATACTAAGGATGCTTAAGAATGCTTAAAAAACGCTCATATATTCTTTGTGTAGACTCAAGTTCTGATAAGTACAGTAAAAAACTGTATTTCATTTAGTTCTTGAAAATTGTATTAATCAACAATAGTAAATTTACTTTATTTGTTTTTCGTTGTTTAATGAAATTTAGAAAAAACGATAAACAAAAGGAGAGCATTCGGTTTGTTTTTACAAAAATAAGCTTCCTAAATATCTACTTACTTCTGATCTAAGTAATGTATAATTAATTAATATTTCTCACATTCAATTCTTAAAACCAACAAATTCTATCTAATCCATCATTTTATTTCAAATAAAGTTTTTCTGTAGCAACTAAATAAAACACAGAAATAACCTACTCAACAAACATTAGGAATAATACTTGCTGATAATCCCAACTGTATCAAAAAGTGTTATCATTAAACGCTTAAATAAAAACAAATACCTGCGATGTTCTGCATCACTAAGAGCATTAGCCAATTCATCTTCAAACTGTTTGGCTTTTTTGTATTGCGGTCTAACTTCGGTTAATCTTCTTTCAACTTGATTAATTTGTTCTTTCACTCGAGCTAATTCTTCTGCAGCTCGATCACGAGCAGATTTTCCACCTCTCAAAGTAGCAGAATAATCAGCAATGCTGAGCTCGAGTTGCTCACGTCGTTGAAGAACATCGCTTACTGACATTTGTACTTGTTCTACTTCATCCTGCATTTGAGCTTCTTTCAATCGATTATCCCTTAACTCGCGTTCTAATCTCTAAATTTTAAAATACAAATTAGGTACATTGTATTACTTACTTCTATATCATCAGCGCAATCTTTAGCTAAACGTCTAATCTCCGCTGCGCTTTCACTACTTTGCTCCCGACGGGACTGCAAATCGTCCAACTTTTTTCTAGTTTCCTTCAATTCACGATCGTAAATTGTATATTCTAATGCTCGACGATCCCTATCCCAATGTTGATATTCTTTCAACTCTTTGGTTTCATTTTCTAATGTACGCAAACGATCTTCAATGCTATTCAATAATTCAGAAATTTGTTCACGTTTAGCTTCTAAATAAAGACAACAAAGCAAAACAAAATTAAATTTAAAGATCTCATCATTATACAGAATAATAAAACATTCAATATAATTACGCTGTAACACTCTTAATTATTATTTCCAAAAGTAATAAATATGGTATATTGTGACGTAATCAATACCTGAATCCTTAAAAATTTGTTTGCTTTCTTCCTTGCGTTCATCGTAAACTCTAGTACCTGCTACCTCCCTTAAAAGTTTCAAGCGTTGATTGTCTGGTGCAGTAGCAAGTTGAGTGATCTATATATAAAAAAATGCACTAGCATGAAGGTAAACAAAAAACTGAATTATAAATAGACATTAATTTTAAGTTAAAAAAGAGAATGAAAACCAACCTGCGATTCAAATTATACAACCACATTAAATCAGATACACACCTACCGCAATTCCATAATTAATTTTATTAAAGCGGTTACTGCTGATGACCACATCTTTTTTAATAATTTCACTTTACTTAATGACAGCTATAATTTCATCACATTATATGAAAAAGAACTAACCTTCCTCTAAGTGCAAATCATTTTTTTTAATATCCTTTAAAAACAATTTAAAATACCTAAAATAATTCAACTCAATTTAAATTATCATTTACTCAGCACTTTAAAATACCAACAAAAAAAACATAACCACATTGTATAAATTACTACTAATTTTGTAATGTTAATCACTAACAATAGAACATTAAGCTTCTCAATAACAAAAATGTTAGGATTGTAAATGTATAAATTTTCATTCCATTCTAAACAATGCGTTTTAAATCAACATACTAAATCAATAAATTTTATTTAAATAATTTGCTCTAGAAAAACCATCGACCATTTTTAAAAATAATAAATATTAGGATTATAAAAATTCCAATCTTTAAATAATTTTCATTCATATAATCTTTAACATCAACTCATAATTTTTCAAAATGTAAAAAAAAATTAATAACTTACTTTTCCCTGTTTAACTATATAGTATGGGTTACTACGTGAAAATCCGGCGCTTTCTAACATATTCATTACATCGGCTTTCCTAGAAATAAACATACGTAAAACTTACGTCACCATCTTCTTATCCAAAAAATATTGATCCTTTTTACTGCCAATTATTCTGCGTAATGAAACCTCATTTTTATCAAACTGATTTTTTAAAATAAAAAGTTCTTACCGGAATTCGGTTGTCTGAATTATCAAAAATCATTTCTACATATGCTGATATAACTCTCGGACCAGTGCCTTCGTGGAGCAAATTTTGTCGCTCCTGATTGCTTAAGTGACTATATTCGTCCGATAAAACAAATTGAATTGCTTGAAAAAAATTAGATTTTCCTGAACCATTACGACCAACTAGCAATCAAAAACATTGAATATGTAATTACCAATAATATTATGATGAGGACTAAATTCATCAGGGCATGTTTGATCCCTGTAACTGCGAAAACCTTGTATAATTACTTTCTTAATATACATTTTTACGTTTACCAACTAGTGTGCCATCTGGCATACACTAAACAATGTAGCGCATATTTCAACTTTGCAACAGATTAAAACAACTGCATTATAATATTAAATAATAAATATTTTAAACATATTATATTTTTAATAAAAAATATTTTATATAATTAACAAAATTAAAATTAATTTAAAAAAAATAAAGAAAAAATTCGCTTTTGAATCTGTGCGATACGCTTGCGTGATGTGCTAATCAAAAGTTGCCGCTTTCATTGTTGCTAATTGTCACTTGCTCGCTTTTTGCTTTTATTTTTTGTATTTTTGGTGTTAATTTGAGTACTTTTTTTTGTGTTATCTGTTTTTAGTGTATATTTGTCGCGTTGTTTTTTCAAGTGTTCGTTTTGTGTTACTGTGCCTTTTTGCCTGGGCATCGTGCTTGAACACTAGTTTTATTTTAATATCTCCATCAAAAGAATATTATTTGTCTTTCTCTAGTAATAAAACTTGTTTTTAATTTTTAATCTGTGTTTTTTCTCTTACAAAATTCATATTAGATATGGTTTCCTCTATTTCGTCCATATGTGGTTTTCAACGGTGCAAGAAGTCTGTGAAGGTTGGTATCTTCTGCGCCATCTGCAAAAATTGGCTTTACAAGGCTTGTTCCGGACTGTCTTTGGTGCACTACTCGCAACTTGCAAATAGTCCTCTGGATTATAACTGCATGGATTACAGATGTGAAATTGACTTGCAGGCACTACCTTCTAACACCGTCCATAAGTTTGATAAGTTAGATGAAATTTTACATTTAGTTAGTAATAATTATACCCTGTCCTCCAAAGTTAATGAACTAGATAGTAAGATTACTTCCGTTACCAATGCTTTATCTAGCCCGGTTGATAAGATCTCTGACTCTTCCTCAAAATCTGATTTAGTCATTTTCTCTTTATCTAAGCTGTCTAACTCCTTATCCCAAGATATTATTTCCCTCAAAACTCAAGTTTCCAGGTTTAACTCCCCTTCTACTATATCTAATACCGTCCTCAAATTTTTTCAAGAGAAAATTTTAAAAGGAACAAAAAACTATGTAAATTGCGTTAAGCGTGATCGCAATCTTGTAGTCAGAGGTATTAGCTTTGATATTACTAACTACAAGGATCTTGTCTCAGACATTGTTAAAAAAATGTCATCCTAAAGCCGGTATTTTTTTAATTGACAAACTTTTCTGTAAGCGTCAGCACACTGCTCCATCCATCCTTGTCTTTTGTACATCCTCTGTAGACAGTGAAACTACTTAGAAATTGGACTAGTGTCACGACACAATT
The DNA here is from genome assembly GCA_025895645.1 of Cardicola forsteri. Taxonomy (NCBI): domain Eukaryota; kingdom Metazoa; phylum Platyhelminthes; class Trematoda; order Strigeidida; family Aporocotylidae; genus Cardicola; species Cardicola forsteri. The sequence continues at coordinate 506,012 of JAKXYG010001233.1, read as the reverse complement.
TAAAGGGATTAAAGTCACGAAAGATTTACCTTTATCTGAACGCTTAGCTAGACTTTCTAAACCTCCTATTTCTGAAATTGATGCTCAACCTATAGTTAAACTCACTACCCTTAGGCTGGATATTGATATTGATAAACAAGATTTTAGGACTGCACTCCGGAGTTCTCACAGCCTCCCATTCCTCCACAGGTTAAGACAATTCACCCCACTACTACCTCTCCCTTAGCCGTAAATGTTACTTTCACAAATGCATTAAGCCTTTACAATAAATTAGAAAAAGTTTACCTGCTTTTATTTTCTCTTTTGCCTCCACATTTATTTGGCATTACTGAGTCCTGGCTATCTGACGATGTACTTGACTCTGAACTTTATATGAATGGGTATAGTGTAGTGAGACAAGACTCACATAAAGGCAGATATGGGGGCTGTTTATTTTATGTCAGGGACAATTTAACTTACTTTACTATCACTGTTCTTTCTATCCACAAAGCTGATAATGACTTTTTTACTTAGTTATAGGGGGTTCAAATTCTAAAACTTTATTCTCTTTGCTGTACCGCCCCCCAACTCTTAATTATCACTTGAACATTGAACTTTTAAAGGAACTCCGTCATGTCCTCTCCCTACCATTTAAAAACTTCTTCATTATGGGAAATTTTAACTGTCCCTCCATAAATTGGGCCGTTCCTTCGATGTCAACTAATGTCTTTGACTCTAATCTTCTGAATATCTGCGCTATACATGCCTTCAAGCAGCATGTACTCTCTCCAACTCGATATAGATCTGGAACAAACCCCTCTTGTTTTGATCTCGTCTTTTCAAACGACTCCATAGATGTCGATTCCATGTCTTACTTACCTCCTTTGGGGAAAAGTGATCACTTTTTATTGATCTTTGTAGTCAATTATCCAGACCCTATCTCTAACACTTGTGAACTTAAACCGAAACCTATACCTGATTTCAGGAAAACTGATAACAGCGGGCTTTGGGCCTTTCTGACTAATGCTAACTGGGAAGATCTATATACTAATGATCTTGAAAAAGTTCATGCTTTTTTCAACAAGGTAGTTATTGAAGGGATAAATCCCTTTGTTCTTCTTAGAATTTCTAAACACACTAAGCCTAGATTTCCTAGTTCTATATTCAGATTAATTCACAAACAAAATAAGGCTTTCTATTTGTGGAAAGTTACTAAGTTCCCTTGTTTCCACTATAGGTACCTAGATATTCGTAATGACTGCTCTAGACTTATTAAAAAGTACAGAGGGAACCTACTACATAAACTTTTAAATAATGCTAAGTTTAACAAAACGCTCCTATTTAAATTCATGAGGAATAAGCGGGTGGGTACTCTTTCTTTCCCTCGTCTCAAAGATCAACAAGGTAAAATGTTATTAAGACTTTCTAGCTGTAACCTGTTTAAAGAATTTTTCAACTCAGTCTTTTAAACCCCTGTCGATACTTTGTTACTCTTTACCACTAATTGTTCACATATAACACCTCTATCCATTTCTAATCTTTAAGTCTCCAACTGCCTTAGAAACCTTAAGTCCATGTCTAGTGATGCAGATGGCATATATCCTTTAACTTATATTTTCAATTTTTCGGCCCAGTCCGGTCAAGTGCCTTCTATATAGAAGGGCGCTTTTATAAAGCCTATCTACAAGACAAGGTGTAGATCTCTACCTGATAGCTATAGGTCAATAAGCATTCTTTTCACACCAAGTAAAATCATGGAAAGGTTTATTAGATCCTTTAAACTTAATATCGTTAGTCCTGCTCAATATGGTTTTATGGTTTTGATTAACACAAATCGGGTGTTATATAGAAATTTATATCTTATTTATTATACTGTAATCTTTTACTAGCTTTAAATCAGCTATTTTTAATGCTAGAAAATTAAACTAGTTTTATGTTTTATCAGCAAGATTGAAGTGTGTACCACACATACTTAGTTTCGTAATCATAACATTTTTGCAATTTATGAGTTGTTTTCACTAGTTTAAATTTTGTAATTAGAATAACTAAACTGAATTAATCATGTTTTAAAGCAATTGAATAAACGCTGGTCTTAGTATTACTGATTAATGGCTATTAAATCCGATTATCATACAACTTCCGCGTACTTGTTAAACAACAAATAACACTAATTATAGTTTTAACGTGATCTGGTGGTACAATATTAAACCTGAATTTGAGTAGCCACGGACTCAAGTGCAATTACTGGCACTAAATGTGGGCTCAAGTTTGGTTTTACTAAATGCCCACTTGTTGTAATATGTTTTGTGTAAAACATTTAAGCAATAATTAAATTAAATAAAATAAAAAATAAAAATATAATGTCTGTTTCTAAAAAAACATTTATTTTAGTACTTTTATTATAATTATATTGTAAAAAACGTTTGTTTAAAATTGAAAAGTATAGAAATAACAAAAAATCTTTATTTATTTCTGAAAAACTTAAGTTCAAATTTTTCTAAGTCAATTCTATAACTAATTATAAAAAAATAAACTGTTTGGTGATTTTGATATATCCCACCACCGACACTAAAATGCTGGCCCACGTTCGGATTCTCTAAAATGTTCATTGCTGAAAGATGTTTCTCGTAAAACATTCAAAGTAATAAACATTATATACAACTCCTAAGCTAATTAGTGTTAAAAACGTAGTTATTAAAATAAAACATCTGTAGCAATCACATAACTCAAAAAAAGAACTCAGTTTAATCATAATATATACAATATTATATAATAGATAAAATACAATTACAATTTTATTAATATCTATTGTTATTATAAAAAATAATTGTATAAAAGTTAAACTTGTTAAAAATTACAAATCTGGTAAAAATTATTAATACAAAATATAACGTCAAATATGAAAAAAAACAGAACACATGGAATATTTTCAGTTACCAAATGATTGATTGAATAATAATGAACAAAATGTTTAATAATTAATGTGATCGCCTTTCTTTTTAACCACTTGATCAAGGCGGTTTAGAATGCCGTCGATGAGATTGTTGATATATTCTTGTTTCATCTCATATTGAACAACAAACTGAATACGATCACACAAATCCTCAATTTCAGTATGCTTATTGATGTTGCGCTTTAGCATACTGAAGAAATTTTTAATAACATTTATGTCCGGACTGTTAGGTGGTAATTAAATAAAAGAAAAGTTTTTTGATTTTAGCCCTTCTAATGTCTAAATGTAAATATAAAAGAAATAAAGTAAACCTAGGTAAATATGACATTACCTTTTTGGACGTATGACATGGAGCATTGTCCTGAAAAACATTAGTAAGCCCGGTGTGAGTGTGTTGCATTTCATTATAAAAAACTTCCTTCATTAATGAAACAAATTTTTCACTATCTAAGGTACCGGATATAATTTTCCATTTAATAGGTTCATTATACTTAATACCAAACCAACACATCACTTGTCGAGGATGGGCTTTTTTTCTAACTACCGAAAGTAAATGTTTTTGAAAATTAGGCCCGCATAGTACTTTATTTTTATATCCAAATGGTTCATCCCGAATCATTGTTTCATCAACAAAATATACCGAGCGCCAATAAGACAATCTTCGTTTAATCCACTTGTCACAAAACATAGATCTACATTCTTTTTGTTTTTTATTAATAAATGGTCTAACTATTGGCGATTCACGTGTTAAACCAAATTCTCTTAAACGGCTTCTCACCATTGTATAACTAAATTCTTGTAAATTATCTTTTACAATATTCGAAATGGGCTTGTTGTAATTTTTTTTAATTCCATTAAAATTTTTCGATTATCTGTCTTACTTGTTTTTCTTTTTCTACCAACATTATCATAGTTTCTTGGTTTTTGTCCATTCAAAACACGATAAATTGTTGTAAGACTTACTCTATACAATTCCGCTAATTGTTTAGGCAAAAATCCGTAGTTTTTTAATTTTTTTATAACATGGTGTTCATTGTCATTAAGATGGTAATCTTTTCTATCGTTGGTACTCATTTTACAGAACGAAAATAAATAACGAAATTAATCTGATTCTCAAGGTCAATTATAATTTAAAATAAATAAAAAATTTTAAATTATTGAAAAAAAATTTATTTACAAACAAATAATAAATAATTTTTTAAATATATTTTTAAGTATTTAAATTTTAATTTTAATTAGCATTATGACGGTACAACTGGATCAAAGTTGAATGTTTAAATTTTAACTATTAAACGTTGTTTATTTTTAATGAAATTAAGCACACAAATTAATAATCGACCAATTATTATAAAAATTATATAGATTTAACTTATTATCCACGCTTATATAACTGCTGTTTTTAAAATATGCTATTTTGGCCGACTGAGCGTCTTTAAATAAATATTTCTAAATAAATATAAAGCATCTATTACATATTTTACATTATTTTTAATTCTTAATATTTTTTTTTACTAAAAAATAATTAGAGATAACAAATTAATTTATATTAATTTTTTTTCTGAATTTTCATCACTAATTTATTCAGTAGCTGTATATAATTTAAAATCAAATTTATAACTCAAAAAATACTGGATAAAGTTTACATGACTTAAAATAAAAAATACAAATTTTGTATTGCATTGTTAAATTGGACAATTAAAATTCAAAATAAACTAACAAATGCTACAGTGAATAATGATTTTTAAATTTGGTATAAAAGTTGTTTGCAGTAAAATATACTTTTATTTTTATCTATTAAAGAAAAGAAATCATTAACTGTTTTTGTTTGTGAAAAGTATGTTATTATAACATTTTTATGTTGTAATCTAATTTAAATAAATTAATTGACAGTAAATTTATTTGCAATATAACAAATATATTTTAGTAATAACATTTTCTACAAAAAATAAGTTAGTTCTATTTTGAATTTAACATAAACATTTGTTAATAACGTTTAACTGAAAAATACCACCACTGTGTTTTTATTTTTAATGTGTGTATTCTAATCAATATTCCTAAATTGTTATTACGTTTTTTATGTAAGTAATAAAGGTGAATTTAAAAATATATTTATAATGTCTCATATTCACTTATAACATTTAAAACAGCCATATGTCAATATTTCTAATTTGAACAAATTCAAATGTTGAAATTTATTTAAATAGAATTAATTAAGCAAAATTTATTTATATGCAGCAGAAACTGTACCACAAATGTTTATAATTTTAGAGTGTTTTCGGGTGTTTGTTTGGAATTAATATTTATAATTGTTACTGAATAAAATAATATTTTACAAATATAAAATAAATAAAACAAGTAATGTTATTTATTATTATAAAACATTGTTAATTAATAAATTAAGTTATACAGAAATAAAAAAACAATTCAATACTTCTGTTAATAACATTTATAATTTTTGTTACTTAAAAAAATATTGCTTTATTATATTTTTTAAAATATAAATTTATAAATTATATTTTATTTCTTGTAATCAAATTTATTTTAAATGTTTAATTAATAGTAACATGTAAACAAAGTGAAAATCTAAATTGAAATGTCAATGCATGTACATTTTCAACTAATAAATTTTATATACACGTAATACAAAAAAAACAATAATGTTTTTCATTAAAATGAAATTATAATTTTATATAGTTTTACGTAGATAATGTTTTTAACTTGTTTAGAAACAAACGCGAAACAAAATATGGTGTACTTATTAGTTTAAGCGGAAAGATGGGATTTAAATAAAGTCGATTTTGTAGAATATGTATATGATATCACTTTGAATGCACAAATTAATCATTTTGTACGCACAATGTTAGTTAATCATGCACACGTTATGTTTTCAAAAAAATCTAAATTAAAAAATAAACAAGATATATATTTGTAAATGTTAAACTATCCAAAGTAGAACCAGCTACAAATGGAATCACCACTTACTGAAAAATAAAATCTCATTGAAAACCTATACGAGTTTTTTCACTCTTAATAGATAATTAAATCAAACAATTGATTGTGCATTAGTAAATCATTACAAATGCCCAAAACAAAAATATTAATAAAAAAAGTAATAAGCAATTAGTAAACTCAAAAAACAAACATGTTAAATAAAAGATGTTAAAGTCCAAAATAGTTGAAACAATATAACAACATTGTTTCGTTCAAATTAAAAAATAAACGTTAGTTACAAGCATGTTATATGTATATAATTTTGTTATATTTTCTTTATAAAAGACATCCAGTGTCTTTTACAAAATTGTGTTTCTTTAATCTGCATTTTACATAAAAATTGCAATAAATCTTAATTTTGTTTATGTACAATGTGGAATATTTCAAATTTGTTGGTTGTTGTTGTTGCGGTTTTGAAAATTGTCAGTACACATCCCAAATAAGCACATAATTGACTGAATCATCATCTCCTAAACAGGAAATTGCTTGTGCATCTTTTTTGATAAAATGTTCGAGACCTTCACCGCCACTAATGACTTTCGATTTGGTTGCAATTGTAGAACAAGGATTGATAGACGATCGCCTATTTGAATTCAAATGATGACGAGCCGTTTGATATTTGGACATTTCGGCCAGATTGACACTTTTTGACAAATTGTTTTTGTCATGCGTGCTGCTGTCTACACTCTGTGATTGATAGTGAACAATGTTTGATGGCTTGGCTGACATTTCCAGTTCCGTTGAAGTGTCCATGCTCGAATATTGGTGGAACAAATTTTGTTGTTTGGGCGATTGAATTTGTGACGATAAATTGGTTTTGTTTGACTTTAAATTTAAATTGGTATCCGTGTTTGGCGAAGTAATGTTGCCGTCGGTATCGGCAGTACATTCGAGAGTAACCAAGAAGCGCACTTGACCAATATGGCCGTGAGATAAAGCTGGAGACAAAATGTTTTTTGGGGAGGGGTAGAAGGGTTGTTTAAGATAAATTGTTTTTTTAAATTGTCTGTATTTATAAGTTGAATAATTTTATGTTTTGTACAGTTTAATGTAAATTCATAAGTGAAGGCACCAGATTGTTGATTGAGACAATAACTGATTGTTTAATGCCAAACTTACCAATTTTATAAATTATTTTGAACAATGTTGGATGCACAATAAACGTGATGAAATGATAGTGTTTTTTATATCTACTAAGTAATCTAATTAGGTCGATGTTAGTGTTTACAAAAATAAACAATTCTATCTGATTTTCAGTTTGGATATAAATTGTTGTACATGTTAATGCTGTATATTTAGATATTGTTCAATGTTTGAAATTTATATCTGCAACTATTTTTAAAAAACAAAACACTGATATACCGTTGTGCATTGAGTTACTACCTTGTTTTGCCTTATGTATAAAGTTTTAAACATAGAGATACGGAGTAAGGATTATTATTATTACTAATATTATTATTGGAAAGAAAAATTACATTTAAATATAAGTGCTATTTTAATCTTTGTAATCATGAATATCTTATTGCCTACATAATGCAGGCAAAAGATTAAATGTCTTTCATTTTCAAATTTAAAAAAATATTTTTTTAATGATGTCATATACACTTTGTTTTTCTAAAGCAATAGTTTAACAATATAAAAAAACAAAAATTATAAATCTACTTTTTAACTGAGGTTGTTTAATATTAGCCTCTGTCGATGCAGCTCCCACTTTTGGAATTGCTATGGTAACAATAACACCTGCACTTGTTCCAGCCCATAACAAGTCTTTGCAAACGGTTAAATAGGTAATTCGTAAACATGCTTCTTTGTGACGCATAATAATTTCATCGTAATCTGTAGGATTTACAAAAAATAATAATGTATTTGTTTACAACAAAACATTATTAATGTACATTAGTAATAATTTTTAGAAAGAAATACTATTTAATTTGGCGCTTTTTAAAATGCAACAATAAATTACTTTAAAAGGTTTAATTAAATTGTGTTTATTAGTAATTTAGATAATATTTTAGTAGAAATATAACTGACAGTTATTTATAATCAACCATACATTATGTAACCATTTGGTAAATGTAAGTTCCGTTGCTCAAATTAAAACATTTGGGTGTTAAGCCTGATTCGTGTCTACTTTTTAGATTTGACCAATTTAACAGAAAAATACTTCTCAAAGATTAAATATCTTATATTGTATTAGTACAAAACTATTTTTTACTAAGATATCTGAGTCTATATCAATAGTAATAATAATAAAATAATAATAATAATAATAATAATAACAATAATAATAATAATAATAATAATAATAATAATAATAATAATAATAATAATAATAATAATAATAATAATAATAATAATAATAATAATAATAATAATAATAATAATAATAATAATAATAATAATAATAATAATAATAATAATAATAATAATAATAATAATAATAATAATAATAATAATAATAATAATAATAATAATAATAATAATAATAATAATAATAATAATAATAATAATAATAATAATAATAATAATAATAATAATAATAATAATAATAATAATAATAATAATAATAATAATAATAATAGTAATAATAATAATAATAATAATAATAATAATAATAATAATAATAATAATAATAATAATAATAATAATAATAATAATAATAATAATAACATTACTAATAATAATAATAACAATAAAAAATAATAATAATAATAATAATAATAATCATCATTATCATCATTATCATCTTTATCATAATTTACTATATATATATATATATATATATATATATATATATATATATGTCGTACAATCATATTTAATTGAATAATATTATAGAAAGCTAAATAACAAGAAATTGTTTAAATTAAAAAAATTATTAACAAACAGTTTTTTATTCTATGTATTAAACAAAAAAAAACAATAATTTTATCAAATTAAATTCTGGTTTATTTTCTATACTACCAATTAAAGCCAACAGTTAAACTCTACCTTGCAGTCTTTGCAACACAACTGGTTTTAGGTCAATTTCCATAAGAAATTCTTCAGTAGTCGCATGATACATACTAATTTTCGAACTGTTTTCGGTAGCCATCCAAACAACCTGTTTACCATAGGCCATAAAATAAATTCCTCTTGGATCGGCACTAATTCCATTCAAAGGAAATGAATGCTGCAATAGATAAAAAATTGAAAATAGTCGTTAAAACATATTTTGCGAATTTTTAAAAAATTATGCCTAATTTTAAAAGATATTTATCAATTTAACATATATAAAAACAATAAACAAACAAACAAAATGTGCATTTACATTGTACTTCTAGAAAACAATTAAAATCTCATTAAAAAAAAAGAAATTTGATTTCTATTTATTACAAGAATAAACATTTCGGGTCAGTCACTTTAACAATTTTTAATTCAGTTGTGTTTTTCCAATTCAATAATCTAAACCAATATTTGCAACATAAATTAAAAAAAATTAAAATTCTAACATTGTATTACTAAATTTTAATTATTTTATACAATACATTATTACAATTAGACAAAGAAAATTATTTGGTCAAATTGTACGTTTATCGCCCGAAAGACCAGCAAAAACGGTTTTGGAATAGAGGATTGAAAATGGTAAAAGAAAGGTTGATAGATCACAAAAAACTTGGCTAAGAACTATTCGGAAAAATTTAATTGAAATAAATGTTTTATGGGATCAAGTAAAACGTTTGGCAGAATGTTCAAATACGTCGAAACATTTTGTTGTCTCATTTTCTCTTTGAATTACGAGACTTTGTTGTTGTTGTTGTTGTTGTTATTTTTTGGTGTATTTGTTGTCTTAATGCCCCATGCTTATTTTTTAAAACAAAAGGGTTTTGTAATATAACTTTTTAAATGTTTAAGTCATAACCATGAAGTTAGTATAGACATTACGCATTTTACTATTAGCTTTATTATACCATTTTGCTGGAAGGTACACTTATTTAAATGAATAAAACATTTTAGTATGCTGACAAATGTACTTTAAGCCTTGCAATGTTTTAGTTTTTAAACATGTTGAATTTTTACAATCTATTCCTAAGTTTTAATTTTGATGCTAAACGTTTCGAAGCAACTTTAATGAACTTGACTCCAATGCAAACTACGTAGCCTAGTTTCACTAATTAACGAGATGGGGCGGTTTAATAGAACAAGCAGCGTTGCTTGTCGTCGAAGGTTGCGTGAATAGTGCCTGTCGCTATTTCCCCCCAATATCTAACGTCTTTACTGATTACGTGGAGTAATAAATAGGAACGCAAATTCTGGATGGGGAAAAGGTTTATGGCCAAACACTACAGGATCGGATTGCGGGTTGAACGACGGAAACAAAAATGAAACCGAATGGAAGTTGGACGAACGGAAGTGTAAAACGGCGTGGAAACGGTTGTTTATATAGCCGTTCCCAGCGGTATGTACCACTGACACATTCAAACAAAAATGTAAATATTCGAAAAATATTCATTTCCAAAAAAATAAATGTTAATTTTTGTGATGAAATAAAAAATATACTGTTTATTATTTGTGACTTCGAATTATCTTCGTCGATTGTCACTGCTACACAACTTATTAGAATTCAAAATTGTACTTTTAAATATTGATGTCCTTACTAAACTTGTATCAAAAATAGAATTTAAACCGATTATCATATTGTTGCAAAATCTTAAGCTACTAAACCATTGTGAGAGTTTTTAAACTTTTTATATATACACCCCTTAAAAAAATTAGTGTTTAAAATTCAAAACAATTTTTGATCTAAATTAATTTTCTATTTCTTAATGTTTTTCTGGAAAAAAAATTATTAAGAATTTAGAATAATGATAAGTACTTAATAATTGCTTTATATTTACTTAGAAATATTTATTTAAAATGCCGAGTTGGCTATAATAGTATATTTTAAAATCAACACTTACATAAACGGAATAACTAAAGGCAGTTTACACTTTTTAATAACAATTAACGTTGCTTTGGTTTTTACTTTAAAATATTGATTTGTTGTTAAATTTGAGTTAAAAATTAATATTTGCATACAAATTAAAATTTAAAATGCAATGTACCTTACTAAAACAATTTAAAAATTGCATTAATGTTTTTAATAATATTTTGTGCACTTTCTTAAAAATATTAAAAAAATCTAAGTTTTGAATGTTAAAAAATTATTATCTAATGTAAAAACAATAAAATACACTATTTTGTTAAATTATAAAATATAATTAACACGAATTTAGATATTTCCTACCTAGGAGCAGAAAATATAATATGTTTTATCTTTTTTATCACAGAAAGTTTAGTTAATTTTTATTACAAAATAAAAACACCACAATTATATTTTGTAATAGTAAAATAATATTGTTTTTAATACTAATTACCTTTAATTATAGCTAATAAAACACTGACTTAAAAGGATTAATATGTTGGATAATAAAATAAGTTGTTATGTATAAACATTTTTGTACAAACTTAAAATTTTACAGTTAGAACAATATATATAAGCAACAAATATTAAATTAATTTTATAAAAAATATCAAATAACCCTTATGTAAAAAATTATATTAGCCAATTTAAACAGTGGTCTTTTTCTAGTGAAATATATCAATATTTTTAAACTAAAATGTAGTTTACTTATGCCCGGGTTACAATTGTTTATAAAAATAATAATATGTGTTATAATCTCACAATTAATTATAATTATATTTAAATTTACTTTGTTTAAATAAAAAAGCTTAATTAAAAACATTACATGGGATAAATTAAAAATAATTATATATTTGAAAATCGCTATTTGACAGTTTTAATATTAATGATATTTATTTTGTTTATTTTGTATAATAGGACTTAACATGTATAAACATATTTGAATCCAAAAATATTTGTTCAAATCAATTTTTGTTGAGATTTAGACTACACAAAAGTATATCAGCGTTTTAACCAAGAGCATACCGAAACACCTAAGCCAAGTGGTTACAAGCACAAGCCATCTCATTTATTATTTAATATTTTAGAGTAAATTATATGTAAAACAATATATTAATCCCAAAAGTTCGCATTTTTAAAAATAGTTGACGTTTTATTTTATGTTGGTACTTTTACTCAATCTTAGATTATGAGTCAGTTAATATTTTATACAAATATTTTATTAATTACAATATATTTTTAAAATTATACGCATATTTTAATTATCAGAAAAAATATTGTAAGTTTTATAATTCAAGTGATGTCTTTGTCCTATGTTATGTGATTGCTACATATGTTTGAGTTTAATAACTACGTTTTTTAACACTAATTGGTCTCGGAGTTATATATATATATATAATAATAATAAAAACTACTTCATTTAATCAAAATAAAAGTACACAGCAAATATATACTCACTTCAATTTTCAACGTCTTCGGATTGAAAATGTAAATGTAACGATGAACAACACACCAAATTTTTCCAGCTACAGCTAACATTCGCCGAACAACAAGCCGTTCTGGAGATTCTGGTAGTAAACGCACTAAGGTAGGCGAATCAATATCCCAAATGCCCTCTAATACGAAAATTGTGGAAAAATAATTTATTTTAACAATAATGCTACTTGTAAGTAAGATTGTTAACTAACAAAATTAATGCATTTGAAATGTTGGCCTATCAAAGTTTACTGAGTCAACTATAGACAGAAAGAATAACAGATGTTGGAATGTTAACAAAAAGGTAACTAAAATAAAAATCTCAATTTATGAAATTATTCAAGGTTCTGTTAGCTTGTATTGAGTGGAATCTTCTGTATTAGAAGCAATTACAAGAATTTGTAAAAATTATTGCAACATTTATCGTCAGCAGTTATACAGAAATAAACGCCTAAAATAATTTTTAAACAAACCCTTACTGTTAAAAAAAATTAAAATTAATTTTTTAACAATAATTTAATTATTTTATTCCGTCAAATAATAATAAAAATAACTGTTATTTGTTATATAATTATTTTAGTTCGTACAATTAAAAAGATAATGATAACCAACAGTTTAAAATATGTTTAAGTAATCTGTTTGGATTATTTTACGTAACTCTAATTTTATGGGCTAAACCAACTCAATAACTTCAATTCAAGGTTTTAAAATTTATAGTTTAAAATAGAAAACAATCTTGCCCTATATATAACTGTACTAAGTTTATACTTTTTAAAACCACGTCTTGGGGGGTAGTTTTAAACTAATGCCAATCTCAAAATGTATCAAATGCTTTATCCAATAAAAGTGACCGAATTATGGATTATTATATAGTCTTACCAATGATAAATGCAATAGGATTCCCAATACACCCATACTCGGTCTAGATTTTTAATCATTTGTGTTTATAATAAATCAATCAAGGTTAGATAGACTTGTCTAAGCTGCAAATACAGCATTATTTAGTTCTCAAACTTTTGGGTATGCATATAAACACTTTAACCACTGATTGAAAACAATGTTTAATATTTTAAATATTTGTCTGTTCAAAAAGTTATATATATATATATATATATATATATATATATATATATATATATTAAATAATCCATTTTTTTGCTTGAAAAGAAAACATACCCGCATTACGATTGTATACATACAAATCTCCGTTTGCACACGCCACAAATATGAGCAAATCTAAGTGCAATATACTATTTACACTCGATGCCAACTTCACTTTTTGCCGATGTCTGCTTTTCACATTTTCAGTCACGTGGAAAATAAATATGCTGTTTGACAGTGGGAAAAAATGAACACCATACATCATTCTTGTTATTGGATTGTAATTATTTAAATACCTTATCAAAAGTTGTTTTTTCTTTCATTTTAATGCTTCATTGTTTATTATCAAATATTGCTTATTTACATATTTAAATAATCAAAACGATATTTTAAAAAGCTTATTGTAATAAATTCAAATGTGTGTGTGTGTGCGCGCGCTTATTCAAGCACCAATTTTTGATTTCTATGGTTATTATCTGTTTAAAATTTATAATTATATAAGAAATTCAAATTATACAGATTTGTAAAACGCATCAACTTGTTGGGATAATTCATTGAAAAACAATGGAACTACATGCTAATATTTTTGTTTAAACAAACCAAACATGGTTATGTATCATACGTCATAATTTCCCAAGTTATATCGATATAATAATAGAAGTTAAATAAAAGTTACATTTTCCGTTGTGTAGTAGCACAACTTATTAGATGGTCAAACGTCAACAAGACTAGTAAAAGAAAGAGTATTATTATTATTATTATTGTTATTATTATTGTTATTAGTATTATTATTATCATTATTATTATTATTATTATTGTTATTATTATTATTATTATTATTATTACTATTATTATTATTATTATTATTATTATTATTATTATTATTATTATTATTATTATTATTATTATTATTATTATTATTATTATTATTATTATTATTATTATTATTATTATTATTATTATTATTATTATTATTATTATTATTATTATTATTATTATTACAAAACCATTTTGCTTTAAAATAAGCATGGGGTAATAAGATAACAATTACAGTGAAAACAGTAACAGCATAGTCCCATAATTCAAAAAGAACATGAGACAACAAAAGTTTTCCACGTATTTCAACATTTTATTTGATTCCATGAACCATTCATTTCAATTAGATCTTCGCGGATAGTTTTAAGTCAAGTTTATTGTGGTATACCAACCTTTCTTTTACCATTTTCAATCCTCCATTCCAAAACCGTTTTTGCTGGTCTTCCAGGCGGTAAACGTGAATTTTAACAAAATAGTTTTTTTGTCTAATTGTAATGATGTCATGTAGTAAACGAGTCTGATCTCTATATGATTTCATTATTTGAAATGTGATTGCGCCAGATAATTTTTAAAATACTTTTAAGTTACCGGCAATAAAAAACATCAATCATCTTATCAATCTTGTTTGTTCACTTCCTTTTGGCTTTCACTCAAGCCTATCATCCGGGTACGTTCGATAACTTCTTTGCTGTTGTTTGCCGGACGGGCATCCTCTTATTGTTTTAGTAGTAGGCCAGATTGCTAATCTTGCACTCAAACCCTCCTCCTTTATCCAAGCTTAAGACTGACTAAATTAAAGAAAGAATATGGCGTTCAATATTTATTTAATGTCCATAAAGTCGTATCGCTCTTTTTAAAACACTTATTTTAATTTAATTTACAGTTTTTACAATTATCACGTTTAAATAATAATCTATTCTTAATAATTAATTGTTTTGGACAAAATATATAACAAAAAAGATAATTTTTCATACCTTCCGTCTTCAGTTCCTATCCACATCAAAGGCTGATTCAAATTTGACCCGGATTGACCTTTCGTAAGATCGAGGTTTGAATCTAGACAGTAGGTTGAAGCAATAACACAACACACACAATTAAAACTTCACTAAAATAGGTTGTTTCACATCTTTTTAATATCCAACTTAAAAAAATATGCATCTTCCAACATTAAAAAAATGGTTAGTTAGTGGTATATTAAATTATATATATATATATATATATATATATATATATATATATAATTTACTTGGTTTCTATTGCTGTAATGTTTTACGAGAAACAATTTTTTATTAAGTGGAAATTTGATTAAATCTTAGACAAGGGCCAACATTTAGTACAGGTAATAGAATTCAAACCCATGCTCACCCAGTTTTGAATCTACCGCTCTATTAACTGTGTCTAATTTCAGACAGAACATTGCAAGTATTTCCATTTTCAAGCAAATTTTTGTCAAAAGGAAGAGTATCACAATAATAATTACAATACAAAAAAAAACACAATTATCATTTAAAAACCCCCAATAATTCATACTTTCATTAGATGCCTTTTGTTCGTCTTCATTCGAAACTTTTGCTTCGGTCTCTCCAGATGACAACGACTGTCCCACTTCCACTTCCGTTTCGCTTGTGTCGGATGTATCCGATTCATTTGACGTTATATCATCGTCACCTTCATCAATCAATTTGTTGTTGTCATTGTTGTCATTGTTGTTGTTGTTGCTGTTGGTTTTGACTTTTAACGCCAACTCACAACTCGACAGCTGAACATTGTCTTCCTGTGTCGGTCGGCAGTCAGCTTCTTTATCGGTAGCATCCAAATAAATTGTAGCTTCGTCATCGTCAGTTGACTGATTAATACTCGTTGTCGTCACAAGGACGTTTTTTTGATTGGATGGCGATATGTCCAACGATTTGGCATCTGATGATTTGGGAGATTTGAAGTCGAAATGGGACGAGTCGGATTTGGTGGGCGTTGACGAGCACTGGGGTGTTAGTTCACAGCTTTCGACCAATGGCTGTGGCGTTAGAAGTGAACGTTTGCGTTCGTTTGGACGCGATCGAATATTGAGTGTGTTGACGTTGTGTGACATGCTAATTGTTATTTTTAAATGAAAAGATTCATTTATTTGCATATATAGAAATATTAGAAGACGTAAGCCATCAGTCACAAATATATGAAGTTTTATTAAACAATATTCACACTACGTTAAAGTTAATACAATTCTGTAAAAAACGAACTACTATTTACAAACAAACGCACATTGGGTTGAAATCAAACTAAGTTTAATGCAATTACAATTTGTTTTTGTGCACACAAACTGGGTTTCAATGTGTCATTATCAACAAAATCTAAAATTTAAATCATATTAAAAGCTTGAGAAGTAGCCGATCTTGTTTGAAGTCAATTTGGTGATTCGTTTAAAGTAGATGACGGAATGTGCATAAAAGTTCACTTTTGTTCGACCTCTTATTTTTTTAATTTGTAATGTGTTTTTTAAGCCCTATTAATGTTAACTGTAAACATTATATATATATATATATATATATATATATATATATATATATATATATATATAAATTCTACCATAACCGGTTCTAAGTCTGGTTAAGGAAAGAAGACAGTTTGAGTACAAGGTTAGCAACGTAGTCGCTGTAAAAAAAATAATATTGTTAAAAAATATCAAAGTACGACGACGCGGTTCGGCAAAATTTGAATAGACTTTCTAATCTTCGATATGCACAATCTTTACAGCCAACAATTTAATATACACAAACATGTGGAATAAAATGTTGTAATGCAACTATCACAAACACTAAATGTGTTTACTTTTTACAATTTACCGGAATGGTCCAGCGTTACTTGGTGAACGTAGGTTCGAATCCCATCACCGGTCCACTAAAATGCTGACCCACGTTTGGCTTTGCTAAAATGTCCACCAATAAAAGATGCGTTTCCTATCATAACATTTAAGGTAGTAAAATTTTTTTTAAATGTTTGACGAGAAGTATTTTTCAGTAAGTGGACATTTTTAGCTTAAGCCAAGCAAATGCCCACATTTAGTGCCGGAGGTAAAGATCAAACCCAAGTTCCTTCACAGTTGTGAATCAAACCCTCTATCAACTTGGCTACTTGCTATTTACAAATGTTTCGTATAAAACATTAAAGCAATAAACTAAAGTAAATTCATATTTTTACGCAAGGTTAGAAACCTGGCCTCTGTAACAAATCTACGCAAGCAATAAAAAGACGTTATTTTGGCAAACAACCGCAATAAAGCAATAACAGGTTTGAGTAAAAGCCGAAAGGAAGCTGAATTTTTGATTAGCAAGATTTTCGATTAAACAAAGAAAATTATTTGATCAAATTTTACGTTTACCACCCGAAAAACCGGTAAGAACGATTTTGGAATGGGCAATTAATGATGACAAAAGAAAGTTGTGATAAACCGCATAAAATTTGACTAAGAACCATTCGACATGATCTAATTAAAATGAATGTCTTATGGGGGATCAAACAAAACTTTTGACATAATGTTCAAATACATAGAATCATTTTGTTGCCCCATGTTGTTTTTGAATTATGGGACTTTGTTGTTGTTTTTCCTGTTATTGTTATTTTGTTGTTCCATGCTTATTTTAAAGCAAAAAGGTTTCATAATAATAATAAACAATTATTTACTTTACTATAATAATTAGCAAGATTTGAAAAATCGTTACATTTTCTAAATTTAACTAGAGATAATTTGTTAATGTTCAATAACATTGTGCTTTAAATAATGCATAATGTATGTAAATAAAAGTGTAAAAAGTTGTTTTTATTATTTATCATCTATTTTTTTGAATAATTGATTTATTTTCAAAATCCTTACCGTCGTGAAGTTGCAGGCCCGTAACTGGGGACTGCACATATACACGTAATTTTAGATGTACATCCTGTCAATGGAATGTTGAAATTAATATTGGGTTTGGGATCAATAGTAAACAGACACACGTAACCAGTATAGCCGTCTGATGCGCAGATCCAAACATCGCACGAATTGACGACAGCATAGGGACCAAGTTCTACCACTGATGCGCAAGAAAGCTAGTGCAAAAATGAAGTTGACATATTTAACAAATAAACAATTTGAACAAAGTGGTTATTAGGTTATTTTTGAATTAGAGAGCTTAGAATTTTATTGGCAGCTCAGCTTTACTTGAATTATACGCTGTCGAAAAATCAAATATTTTAAAGTGTCGATTTTTAAAGCTATAACTGTAACAAATATTTACTTCTAAAACAAAGTTTTATGTGTGACTAGAAATATTAACATATTATTTAATATATTGAGTGTATTTAAAATATAGATAATGGAAATGAAAAATACAAGTTTTATTCATAAAAGTCTTTGTTTTATTTAGTTACTGCTAATGCCCTTATATATTAAAAAAGATTATATATAACTATAGGTTATAGAAAGTTATTGTTAATATTTGCATTTTCCTATTACATAAGAAAATAATTTTATTTACAAATGAACTAAAACTAAACGAAAATATTATTAACTACCATCTACATAATATTATATAGCAACTGTATTTTGTAAGCAATAAGTTCATGAATCTAATATAATAATTAACTATGCTTTTAGCAGTAATTAATTAAGCAGATGTGGCTAAACACTTTGGTGAAAAAACAACAAAATTATTGCAATATAAAGTCTAATTATAAATTTATTAAAAAAATGTAACCATTAGATTATATTGTGAGTAAAATCAAATAATTATAAAACCTCATTTTTATGTAGGATTGATATTATCGCATTTTATTATTAATCACTATTTGTTTTGCTATTTTATTATACTGTACATTTGGAATGCCAACTAAAACCGTTGTAGATATTTTATGAATTATTAATAGTAACAACAATAGTAATTATCATGATAAATAAATGCTATAGCTCAATTTTAAATAATTGAACCTGATTGACCCATCATTTACATTAATCTTGTGTTATACATATAGCAGTTGCATTTATAAAAAAGTTTAATATTTAAATACGTAAATCCTACTTGAATTCCCGGTAAATGTTGTGGAATTTGTACTGTCTGATTAAATTGAGCAGTTCGCTGGACAGAACCTATCAAAATATTTATAAAAACAAGATTTGGTAATAAATATTATAAAACATTCCACTAATTAAATCCACATTTAACATTAAAAACATTTTAATTTTTAATTTTGAGAAACACTTAAACCATAATATCTTAATAAATAAATGCGTATAGTGATTTGTTTTTCAACTTAATATTTTTGTAAATTGAAAGATGATCCAAATTTTTAATGCATAAAATACATTTGAATAAACTTTTATTATTTGTTTAACAAAAATTTTTAATTAACACTAACTTCAACACAAACTTATCAAAACCTATCCACGAAAGTTACAGCTCAAACGCTTATTGGTTAAAAGCCACTGGCAAAATTGAACGGTTATTGGTTAAAAATTAACAACATCATTGGCTAATAAAAAGGCAACCAATGAGAGATGCTTAATGTGGGGTATAAACACAGCGGTTAATAATCGTATAGAAGTGGCTAAATGTTAATTCTATTAAGGACTTTTTAATAGTTTGGCTATATGGGGGGGAATAGAATTTGATCACATCTGCACTTTGTAAATCATTAAGAATGCTTTCTTTCTTGGTGGATATTGGGGACATCTTTGGGGCAGTATCTGTTGTGATACAGTTTCTTTTTTTTTTAAACCTGAGTAATTTAAAAAATTAACTTTTATTAACACTTACATAGCAACAAATTGATTCAATCAATTTTAATAAAACAATGAAAATCATAAGGTAAACAATTTCTAATTAAATAAACATTTGATTTAAAAACATGAATAAAGAAATTAACAAAATATATTACATCTCATATATATATATATATATATATATATATATATATATATATATATATATATATACATATAACATACATAACATATAAATAGGACCATGAAACAAAACAGAAATAAAGCAATGCAATATAAAAATACAAAGTAAAAAATCAGACATTAATCAATTTATGTAATTGTCAGGTCACATGGGGTTATCATCATCAATGTATTTGCTTAGCCACGATTCTTGAATTAATAATATAATACAACTGTGTTGACATACATTTTCTCATTAATAAGTAAATGCAATCGAGTTTGCATTAAAAAATAGTATTAGTGGCAGTCACATATTTTCTAGTAAAATTGATTTTAAAGCACATTGAAATCCATTGTTTATATTAGATACATTTTTAAAAAAGTATTAGGTATAGAAGAAACATTAATTCTAATGATAATAACAAATCTGTCAAAACGAATTTTTGTTATTTATTGCACAAAAAGAAGAAAATAAATATATAAACATAAATAAAATTAAATGTTTATATAATTTCTAAATATATACTGTCGAAGAAAAAAATGATAGCAAACAAAAGCAAGTTATGCATGTAATCATAGTAAATTAGGGTAGAGTAGTCATTCGAAGGCCCTCGTATTTATATATATATATATATATATAGCTGGTTTGCATTTAAACTTTAAAACATGACATACTTATTTGTCGTTTGAGTTCAAATATAGTTTGTTCCCATTCAGCTCGTTTGGATGTATTTGGAAACATCAATTCGTAACGTTCAATACCCTCTCTACAATTAAGATAAAATAATGGTTAATGATAGAACTAATTTATTTCATAGTTTTTTGCACACATATGTCGTTAATAATTTGATTTACATTATTTTAATACAATGGTTTGAGTATGTACTTTGACAATTGTCAATGTCGTTTAATATGTTTTCTAAAATTATATTTGTTATTTTAATTATTTAAAATGTACTTTGAGTTAATTAACTTCCCTATAGCATGTTTCAAATCCCATTGAGGGCTAGAGCGCAATGTTAGTAGCGTCGTTCTTGTAAAAGCTATCTAATGTTACACTAAACAAGAACTTTACGGACTTGTAAATGACGTCAAAAGGATTACAACACCATTCCGATGACGCAGTCATGTAAAGCTAGAAGGAGTATTGATTATCGATATGCAAAATTTGCAATGACAACAATTTAAGTGCGATGATCACATTGAATGTGCAAATGCTCTTTTTGAGAGAACAGTTGGAACAACTCTTGTAAAAAATGAAAAGAAGCCTATTAGGAACCCAAAGCATTACAGATTACAGCTAATATACAAGAAAATGTATCAGTGTGGTATTTAGGAAATAAAATGAGCTTTATATCTATAAATATTTTTGCTATTCTCTGCTTTTAAAAGTAAATAGGTTTGTAAATAAATTATAATTTAGTTTATATATATAATATTTTGTAGTAAATTACACATAAAACAATTTAGTAACCTTAAAAATTAGATATATTTTGCATTTTTTAAATATTTAACGTTATATTTTATGTTAATAATTTGACTCAATCTTAGATTATGAGCCAGTTAATATTTTATGTAAATTTTTTATTAGTTACAACATATATCTATAAAAATATACTTATATTTTAATTATTATATAATATTGTATATTTTATAATTAAAGTGACGTTTTTTGTATACTATCTGATAACTGGAGATGTTTTACTTAAATAATTACGTTTTTGCAGTATTATATATATATATATATATATATATATATATATATATATATATATATATATATATATATATAATACTAGTTTTTAATTAATTAAATATAAGTTACATTAAAAAAGTTGAAATTAAAATTCTTGCTGTTATATTTGCCTATTGCACACTAATTAATTATTCACACTTGTGCAAATTCTATCAATAAGTGTAATTGTTTATGATAAAAATTATAATAAAAATGTCAATTCATTTATTTAATACCGACTAATTTTTTTACACATATTGACATCTTATTAAAATCTAAGTTTTGAAAATACTTATTGAGGTGTAAACTATTTTTTAGAACACAATCATATCAACAAAATAAAATTTATTCATGTAAATATTTAATCTCAACTAATAGGTCAAGTGAATATTTTACGTTTTAAAATAAACAATAAATAAAAACGTTTTTAAAGTTTGATTAAACTGTATAATTAATATATTGCAATAATTGATCAAGAATTGTATAATTCCATGTAAAATATTTTATGTAAATATATTTTTTTCAATCAATATATCAAGCATATATGTTTCATTAAATTTGTTTGTATAGTGTATTTTTGATTATTTACTTATTTGTCATATATTATAGTTTACAATTAATATTCAAAAAAAAAGTTTTATAGAATTGTACATAGAAATGTTCTTTTATGTTCTATTAATAAACTATACATTTTGGTTTGAGTTTACATACGTTTATTAAATTGTTTTTGTAAAAATATAAAATGCTACCTTGGAACTTTAAATAGAAAATTATTTACATAATTTTAATTGCAATAACACTTTTGCTGTTCAAATTATAAATAACGACACTTTATTAACGTTTATTAAACAATTCATTAATGACACACCGGGGTGGTACATTGCTCGATTAGGACCTGGATAGGTATAAGTTCGAATCTTACAACCAGCAGTAAATGCATTTCCCGTAAAACGTTTAAAGTAGTAAAAAATATTTCGTCACATTACTTACTTGCGAGTTGCTGTAATAATTGACAAATTTCCCGGCAATGATGCAATGGTATTGCGAGCGTTTCGCAAATCTTCTAACTCGCGTTGAATAGACAAAAACATGCGTCTAACGACTATATCCAATTCCTACAATAAAACGTTAAATAGACAACAATATTGGGCGGTTGTTTGCAAAAGTTTTTAATTGTGGTTGCTTCTGCTTCAATGTTTTACAAAAGACACGTTTTAGCAAGTGGACATTTAGCAAAGCCATGTGGCAACCCACATTTAATTCTGGCGGTGACACTCAAACCTATGTTTCCTTGAGTTTGAGTCTAGTGTAGTACTACTAAACAACCCGGTACAGAATAAATACTTTTTTTAATTTTGGATATAAATAAAGACCTAACAAAAATGTATTACTTATTTAGTAAGTAGACAGACGTTGTATAAACATCGAACCCTGTAATTATTATATAAAAGAGTAAGAGAGATAAGTGTTTATTAAATAATGTTGTTACATGATCTATTCCATACAAATATGCGTAGTAAGGAATTTTGAATCAACTGTAAATACAGTTTACAAATTTTGGCACTTATTTACTTAAATGAAAAATCAATAAATGTTAATGTCAATATTAATAAAAATAAAGTGATTACATTGTTATAGCAATATATATATATATATATATATATATATATATATATATATATATATATATTTATAATTTGGATGTACCACGCTACATTCAATTCGTTAATTAATAACATAACTTGTTGATAACATCAGTACAAACCATTAATAATAAACATTTTTTTACAATATGTAATGTTTTTTTGCATAAAAAGTTTTAACTATTTGAAATAGATTATGTATTGTGTAAAGTTACACATTTTTTAAATAATAAGGTGCTGATATAAAAAAGAATATTTTGTTTTTAAAGTGATTTTATACTTTATTTAAATAAGCAGTTTAAATTTAACTTGAACAATTTGTGTTACAATTAAGCAGAACTCGAATAAGCAATATAAAATTGTTCATCCGAGTCTAGCCCAATAAAACCTTAAATCAGGTAGATAATCAAGTTTATTGGTAACACATTACATTAATAAAATGAAAACGATAATTATTGATTAACTGCTTTAGTGAGGATAAATGTTACGTAAAATAAATAAATTATGTATAAATACAAATTAAAGAAAATATGCACCATTTTCTATTTTATTCCCCAGTTGTAAACAACATTTTAAAGCAGTTTCGTTTATTATTCTAAATTAATAAAATTATAATATTCCCCTAATTAATTAGAAGAATGTTTTTGTATGCAAACATACAAACAATTTCTAACGTAGTTCGTAAATTTTCTAATTGGATATTGTACAATTTTCTTACCACATTTTAAATAAACATAAATTATATTTGTTTCGACTATCTACATATTCATCTCCAATTTTGTTTAATTTTGTTTACAAAAATTTGAACAACTGTTCTGTAAAAAACATTTTGATCAACAGGTGTATTGCAATATTGATTATTTTAATAATTTAATTTAACTGCATTTTTGTTATACTATGTAGGTACAATTATGTTACCTATAATGAAGGTGGTATATGTACTAAATTATCTATTTTGGATAACAGTTATTCATCCATTTTATTTTCATATTATCCATGTTCCAAGTAACAAATTTTCCCAATAATTATTTAATGTTAATAGTATATTTTAACAACGCAAAATCAAATAAGTTCTTATTTTTAATTTTTAATTGCGGAATTTAAATTTAAAAGTACAATACATAAAAATTATTAAAATTGTAACACAAATTGTGATCAAAATATATTTAAATTATGTCATGTCTTATCGTTTACATTAAAGAAAAAAAATCACTTTCAAGCAATTTGATATTTTGCCTAGCTAACTGCGGACCTCTATCGGTTTCTACTCTTGTCTATTAGACTAACAATCTAATAAATTAGCTATTACGCTTTTTTGGGTTCAAAAGTAACCAAAAACCAAAAATCAAAAATCACAGTTACAATATTTTAATTTTAGATAAATTGCTCTAAGAATTGAACCACTTTTGCTATACAAGTTAGAACAATGATAAAAGTTTAAATAATGCCAAATAACAATTAAGAATGTTCAACATTACTCTAAATATTTTTACGTAGATTAAATTAATTTGTAAATTACAAAAATGGCTTTATATATATATATATATATATATATATATATATAACAACAAAACAATTTTACTGTCACAAAATTAAATATAGGCTTTTAACATACTGATAACATTTAAAAAATATTTAATATAATCTAATGGAATGCACTGGTACAAGCCAAGCAATCCGAAAACGTTATCAATATTTAAACACTGTAGTATTGGAAAGGAAAAATCAAATTACAAATATATTTCTTTCTTCCGAATATGCATTTAGTTTTCAGCCCGTGTGCCTAAAGCGACTACGCTTTTTCCCACTTGACTGAATAAATAAATAAATGAGTAATTTATTATGCATCATTTTAAACACTTATATTTAATTAAACCAATGTGTAATCAAAGTTCATTCTGGTTTGGAAAACCTACTTGATTTGAGGTTAAACGGCTTTTTGAAACAAACAAGAATTAATATCAAAATGATGATTGATGATTTGAAGTAGCAATTGTCGGTAGAATTATGTTTTTTGGTCAATCCTACAACCTGGACAGTAGAATTTATTCAATTGTTTACATCCACGTTTGTGTCAGTATTACATTGAGTACAAAGCAAGTTAACAATCCATATTAGTACTTGTTTGTTGACTTCCGTCTACTTCAAGCTCTTTCGTTCCTAACAAGACATTGGGCAACAGATAAAGATTTCCAGTTGGGCCAGCTTATAGTAAAGTTTTCTTTTGCAAATTTATTTTTGGGAATAATATACTCATATTATTAGTTATGCCTACCAATTATTAATATTATTATTTAACACGGGTTTTAAACCGATTGAAAGAAGAGCGATGCCTAGTTAAATCACTACAAAAAGTTGCATAGGTTATAAAAAAAACTTACATTATGTTTATAATCTAGTTTGGAAGAAATATTTTCAATTTCGGCTAATAAGGCCAAATCTTTTTTATCTTTCAATTCCTTGTGTTGTCCAACTACTTCAAATTTACCTAATGGACCTGCACAAAATTGTACAAAAAATATTAAAAAAAAAATTACATTTAGTTTATTATTATTTAGTTTATTATTTAGTTTATTATTATTATTATTATTACTATTATTTTTATTTTTATTGTTATTCTTATTATTATAATCATTATTATCATTATCACTATAAAAAAAATCAGTATCATTACTATTGTTATCATTATTATTATTATTATTATTATTATTATTATTATTATTATTATTATTACTATTATTATTATTATTATTATTATTACTATTATTATTATTAATATTTCTGTTATTATTATTATTATTATTATTATTATTATTATTGTTATTGTTATTATTTAAAAAAAATGTATATTAATATTTTTATTGTCATTATTATTATTATTATTATTATTATTATTATTATTATTATTATTATTATTATTATTATTATTATTATTATTTAGTTAAAATATATCTTTTTGAAAATTATGGGCAGCAAAACTGATCCTATTGTTAAGTTAAATTTTTAATATTATAAATTATGCTTATTGAAGATTAATCTTTTATCTGAAGTTTGCCGAACCCTAACATTGGAATCATTCTTTTGCTTAATTGATGGTAGTTTCTTCAAATGGCGTTCATGCTTTTTCTCGTAAGCAAACGTTTTTACAAACCTTGTTACTAACTCTCATTGTACTTTACCCTTAGGATCGGCTACGAATTTTTATTTAATTAAATCAAAATTAAATCCAAATACATTTAATTACGCAATTAGCTTTAAAAAGTCGTTAAAGACTTTTACATATTCTAAAAATCAAAGTTCAATTTGTGTTGATAAACATTTTTACTACTTAATTATTAATAATCTCTAATTACTATATTTTAAACCAATTAAGGTTTTAATCTAAATAAAGTTATATATTTAAATTATTTAAAATTAATTTGGTGATCGATCACACAAAACTTGACTAAGAATCATTTGGCAAGACCTAATTAAAATAAATGTCACATGAGATTAAACAAAGATTTTGGCCAAATGTTCACGAAACAGATTTCTTGCCCCATGCTCGTTATAAGTTATAGAATTTTGTTGTTTTTGCTGTTATTTTTATCTTATTGCTCTATGCCCCTTTTGAAGAAAAGGTGTTTTTGTAATAATTATTAAAAATTGTTAACAAAACAATTTGTGAAACTTCGAAAAGGTCTACAAACGAGATAAATCAATGAATTCAAATTTATTTTATAAAAAACTGCTAAATATTTCTATATAATTTATGAAGACGATAATTATTTTTTGAATGAAAACAGAATAAAGAATTTATTCAAATACGTCATTTAAATAGAATAAAAAATGTTTATACATTTTTGTAAACTTACGTGGTTCAAATTCAATTACTTCAATGCTCAAACGATGGTATATTTTGTACTTTATATTTTCAATTATATCGGCACCCCGAATTGATTGTCTGAAATATATTTTTTTAAAGTGCACAACTTAATATATTTATACATTTATTTGATTAAAATAAAAATCATTAATTTAAAAATAGGTTAACGTTTTAAAAACTGTGTTTATTACATTTTTAATTAAATTTTATTTTATTTAGAATTGTTGGATTGGAATTGTCAGATTCACTTGAATAATAAATCTACTAGGTTTTTAAGTCAAACAGTAGCACTGTACAGTTGTTTCATCCTTATTTGGAACCATCAGCAGTGCATACTTTTCAAGTTTTTACACACACATAAATTTGAACCCACGTCTTATCTGGTGTCAGGCCAGCACCTCTAACCACTGAGCTACGGGTAGGTGAACTGCTGATAATTCTAAATTAGGATGAAACAGTTGTACAGTGTTTCTGGTTAACTTTAAATCAAGTGGATGTATTATTCAAGTGAAACTGACAATTCTAATCTGACAATTATAAATAAAATATAATCCCTTAAAAACTTATTAACAAATTTTATTTTCATTTGCAAAAGTACTGTCTCAAAAATGCTTCATATTTTTGTATCTTTAAAGTACGCTTTGTAATTGCAATTAATACATTTTTATGTGTGTATCAAATTTAAACAATAAAAAGTACCTTTAATTAATTAATAATATCAGTGCCAGGATGATCAAGTGGACTCAAACTTGAAGGGGCATGGGTTCGAGTACCGCCGCCATTCGGTTTTACTCAATGTCTACCTACTCAAAAATGTTTGTGCAAAAACATTTTACTAGCAGCAACAAACAAATAGTCAACTAAAATATTTTTAAATAATACTTAATTTACGACCTGTCAGTGAACAATACTTTCGTTTCAAGCCTAAATCTGTGTAAGCTCAAGACTGCGTAAAACTAGAAAGTACATGCTGATGAGAGTAAAAGAAGTACACGCTTTTCCTAGTTAAATAAGAATTGAGCACATTTATTATTTGGTAAATCTGACAATTCTCATATTATAAAACTTATTGTTCGTTTAAATAAATCGTCAAGTTAACTTATTTATAATATCTAACGCTTAAAAATTTATCTTTATTTTTTAACTGTGTCAAAAGTAGTTAAAGTGCTAGACTGGAAATTGGGAGGATATGGGTCCGAGAGTTCCATTGTTGAAACTCAATGTGGACACACGTTTGACTTTGTTAAAGCTCCACTTACTTAAAAAAATTTTCCCGTTAGACACTCAGACAATGTAAAACAGATAATAAAAGCATAAATACATACTTATTAAAAAATAAAAATAAAAATAATCTACCAAATGTACTCTGGTGTTGAAACAAACCACAACGACTAACGTTTAAACATGGCCAGCCCCTTCTTATCTATTGAATTTAATGTGATTTAATCTGTCTTTGAATAGTTTTTTCTAATGCAAATATTCAAAACAAAAACATTCCGTAAAAGGCTCATTTTTAAATATTTTTACTATTTTAGAATTCCTAATTATGCATTTTAATTATCTACTTATATATGTATACTGACTTCATATAATACTGCATAAAATGTCAGTATATGTTGTAAAATGCAATTCTGATTTTTTTAAAAATTCCAAAACCTTAAAATAATCATTTTGGTTTTAAAATGTATAATTAATGATTATCATATTTTTCGTGCCTAAACATTAATTTACCAGTTTTAAATTGATTTAAAAAATTAATTGATTTAAGAAAATTATAAATCAAGTTACATGTTTATATTAATAAAATTAAATCTTGAATTTAAATTCACACGAGTTGAATATACTACTGATATTGGAATTTACTAACAATTAAATAACACTAATAAAACCACATTATACTTTAAATAAAACAAACCTACACCTGCAGATAATCTATTTACACTGTAATACGTTTTTTTAAATTTAAGTACCACACACTTGTACTTGGTTTTCCCCATACACGGTTATATATATATATATATATATATATATATATATGCATGTGTGTAAATAGAGAAAAATAGATTTGTTTTTAATATTTTAGTAATAAAAAAATATAAATATAAATTTTAAATTAGTAAACTTTGTTTTGATATTTAGAAAATATCAAATCGTGTTTATTTATGTTTTCCGTCTGTTTTATCAATAATAGGGCACATGTGTCAATTATAAAAAAGGTATCAGAATAATATTTGCAGTCTAAATGCAATATTAAATAGATTTGTAGATTATTTTTGGTTTAATAGTTACAGCCAAACAAAATATTTATCGTTGGTTGATAGACACAGAAACTTGTTGGAGGAGTAGAACAATAGATAGAAATTCCATTCGGCCACTATCAACTATCTACCAAATATGTAATTACTGAAAAGTGTTCACAGTATTGCATAACGCTTACGTATCAATTAAAAATATTATTTCTATTTTGTCAAATATTATCAATAACATATAACAATAATTTGAAGTATTGTATCATGTTGATAGTTAAAGAATTTAGTTTGTATCTAATATCTTTAACTGTTGACAATACGTACATAGCTGACAAAAGAATTATTCAACTAAAACAGTTTGTACGTAATATCTCAATCTTATTTTAAAACAACTATAACTGACAGTCGTTAGAATGAAGAAAAAGTTACTGGTATAAGACGTGGAGAGGAGGAAAAAACCTACTAAGTAAATTGAAATAAAATTTTGGAATGGTTGTACATATGTGTATTGCAAACCGGTTAGTTAGTGCCAGTTGTATTAGAAATCAACGTTATGGTTAACATATTTTTAAAAAAAATTAAATTTAGATAAATTGGAGGAATGATATAAAATTCTTTGACTATAAATGGAATTCTAACCAGACACTTGACAAACGTATGTAACAATAAAAAACCTGTGTCATTGCCCTAAACATTAACACATTTTCAACAGTTGGTTGGTAAGGCAGTCATCTGTTCAATATTTTTATATTTCAAGAACAAATAGAACAATTGACTTTAACGGCCTGACAAGATTGCTTAACTTTTTGCCAGAGTTATCTCTCTTAGACCAATGGCTATGTATGGTATATTTTTTCCTTTAGATATATTTTAAATACATTTGGTAAATGTTTGCACCTATCCACCAAGGTAGCACCCCAATTATACCACTGTGATGTGACTTTCTTCTGTTTCAGTTTATGTACTTAGGTATACATAATGCAGGATGGGTCACATGGAGATGACAATCAAGAATATACCCATTATTAGAAATGGAAACTTTACTCAAATTATTAGAATTATTAACAATCCTCACTGTCTTAAATGTGTAAAAAAATATACTACTACTACTACTACTACTACTACTACTACTAATAATAATAATAATAATGCTTACAGTTTTAAAAAGAATGGCTTTTTCACTACCTGACTTCCTCGTCTGCGTGCTATTGTGAAAACAATTTGATCAGTAAACATAAATATACACACCGGATCTTTGCGCTCCTAAAATAATTAATATTACAAAATTAGTTTCTACATACATACAACATTTTCTAAATGTTCATTAGAAATATAAAACAGAAAATTTTATCAATTTATTCAATTTTCACCTACTTCAACCGAAACGAGATCATGCCTCACATATTGTCGATTGGGTGTCAATGTCTGAAAAATGTTGGAAAAAAAGTGTAAACATAACTTTATCTTTTTTCACTTACTACAAACCAAATAAATTTTCAATAGTTTGTATTTGTGTGTGTGTGTGTGTACAATTTAAAGTTATTTTAAAAACAGTTCATTTTACGACTGTAATAAAAAAGTCAAGCAAATGTCTGCCTTCAAAATACGTCAAAAACTGAATATTGATTATTTTTTATTTAGACACAAAAATAATTGAATAAAAGTTAAATTCCTTTTAAAAAATGATTGAAAGAAATTACATAGTTATACAACATTTAAAAATCTTTCATAGAAGATTAACAAACATATTTACTGATTATATTTAAAATTAAAATTTCAAAAAGTGTCAAATACTCACATACATTTTTTAATTTGGAAAAAGATTTTGTAATTAATAATTAAATTTTTTTCGGTCCGAATACAATAAATAATGGATTGAGGCTTGTGTGCAAGGTTGTCAACCAGAACTATTTAAAAAATAACTACTGCTAAAGTAAGAGTAAAAAACACCATTCTAGCAGACAGTATAGTATATATATATATATATATAGGTATATGTAATAGCGAAAGCATCATTTAAATGATGGGATTAAGTAAATACCCAACTAATTCTTAATCTCTTATATATAAGTTCTTCCATGATAAATATTTAATATACAATTGGATCAAACAATCTTATTACCTTATACTCTTTAAAACAAAGGTGTTTTGTAATATATATATATATATATATATATATATATATATATATGGTCTAACGGTACAGTTGTCGAATTCAGACCTTGGTAGGCATGGGTTTGAATACCATCACCGGCCCACTAAAATCTGGGCCACGTTCGGCTTAGCTAAAATGTCCACTGCTGAATGATGTTTCTCGTAAAACATTCAAAGTAATAAACATGAAAAAATAATATATATATATATATCACCAACAATGTTTTAAATTAAAACCGTTGGTCCACTATTCAATGTTTTTTGTATAAACAAGGTAACAAAATTAGTTTTCACTTATTTGTAAATTTAATAATTTTTTGTTACAAGTCAAAGGACCAATTTTATAATTTTACAAATTGGGTTAGTTGATTACAACGGTTCAATTTGGCATGGTCATTTATAAACACTTGTTGTACTTTTAGGCAAGAAAAAATATAATCATATGTACTAATTATGTAAACAAAATGAATGAATAAAACACAATAAATAGCATGTTGCATCTAAAATGCAAATTTTGTGCTTTTGTAAAAGTTTATACAAGTCTAGCTGACCTTTAAGCAACCATTTAGATTAACTTAGTAAATGTCATCATCTCAACACCTAAAATTTGTTTTCAAAATTATAGAAAAATGTTTGAAATATTGCTGTTCAATTATTAATTTGATGTATTCCAAATATCAAATAAACGGTATGCTAAATTGTTAAAGTTTATGCGTACAACTGCAATAATGTAAAAACAAAACCAATGAAAGTGCAAACGAAATAACAAAAATAATTATGATTGAAACATTTATTCAAAACGGATTCATTCGTACTGGATAAATAAAGTAACTAAGCAATTTTCATTTTATTTGTAAATGGGATTTGTTTAATTAGTGCAGTTTATTAAAACTGAAAGTAAGATGCAGTAATCATTAGACTAGTACTTAATTAAGTTTGATCCCAACTACTGATGCTAATTACAAGCTCTATATTAAATATTCACTTGCCAAACGTTATTATATATATATATATATATATCACCAACCATTTTTTCAAATTAAGATATTTTACCCACTGCTCAATGTTTTCATGAAAACAAGGATTAAATTCAGTTGATAAAATTGCTTTCACTCATTTTTAAATTTAATAATTTTCAATTGCAACATAAACACCAATTTTACAATAATTTTACAATAATAGGAGTAAACAAGGAGTAAACATGCGGTACAACAAACGATTTGGACCTCGGTGGGTATGAGTTCGAATCCCACCACCGGCCCACTAAAATGCGGGCCACGTTCGGCTTAGCTAAAATGTCCACTGCTGAAAGATGTTTCTCGTAAAACATTAAAAAAATAATAAACAAATAAAGTAATCCGATACTAGGGTTCCATTTTGAGTAAAATATAGCAATTTGCCTCTCACATTTATAAATGTTTTTTTGTACTTTTGATATAAAAATAGTATTCACATGAACTAATAAAAATGAATAAACAAAACAATAACTACGTTACATTTAAACAACACATTCATATGTACTAATTGTGTAAACAAAATGAATTAAGAAAACATAATAAACAATATGTTGCATTTAAAATGCAAATTTTGTGTTTTTGTAAACATTCATCTAAATCTAGCTAACCTTTAAACCGCCAAATAAAAGTGCAAACAAAGTAATAAAGATAATTGTGGTTGAAATAGTTAATCTAAATTAATTCATTTGTTTTGGGTAAATAACTTAATTAAACTAGTATAAGTCCTTCAAATGGAATTAAGTGCAGACCATTGTCTAAAATTTTTCTAAATGTTCATTTTCTGTAGAATGGTCTGGCGGTACACCGCTCGACTTGGACCTGGGTGGACATGGGTTTGAGTCCTACCACCGGCACCAAATGTAGGCCCACGTTCGGCTTTGCTAAAATGACCACAGCTGAAAGATGTTTTCCTTAATATTGAATAAATAAAATAAATGTTTGCCGTCAACAAAATGCAAGTTATAAATTAAACTAGGAGTGCAGTCAATTTTACGTTATTTTAACCAAGTATCGTTTAAACAACTATTAATTTGATTTTTTGTAAACAACCTAACAACAGTATTGTAGTAGTAGGAGTAGTAAATTTTAGCTGAAAATAATTATCATTAACTAGTTACCAGATTCACTTTTATCAGTCAAGTAAATTGTATTTAAAAAATTACTCACCATTGGAACCAATAATTTTTCAATAAGCTTCATTCCATCACCCACATTTTCATCTTCCCTGACCGAATGAATGGCGTTTACCCGCAGCGCCAAACGATGGATAGCACTTTGAGCTTCTATTAACAAGGCATGGTCGGAGTAATCTGTAGGCGTGTATTCTAGCAAACGCTGTTTTAATAAACAACAACAATTACTAGTAATTAATAAAATCAAAATGTTTGGTAAGATACCATGCTTATATTTAACAAAAATGAAATAGTTGCTTATTTTAAGGGTTTAACTCCATTATAACTAATGTCAAGTCTGTGTTAAAATACGAAAATCAGTAAAGCAGCTTTAAAATGTGGTTTAAAAATGTACTTTTAAATGTAAAAATATAAAAAAACTTTGGAAATTACCAATTAATTAATTTTTACAACTTTAAATATTTTACAGGAAACATGTTTCAAAAATGGACATT
Source organism: Cardicola forsteri (assembly GCA_025895645.1). Classification (NCBI taxonomy): domain Eukaryota; kingdom Metazoa; phylum Platyhelminthes; class Trematoda; order Strigeidida; family Aporocotylidae; genus Cardicola; species Cardicola forsteri. Next base: position 471,551 of record JAKXYG010001233.1, on the reverse strand, counting down.
TTAGCGAAGCCGAACGTGGGCCCGCATTTAATGGGCCAGTAATGGGGATCAAACCCCTATCTTCCAGCCGTGCACTGTACCGCTAAATTTTCCGGGCAAATGAAAAATATGACCAAGTTGGCTAAAGCATGAGACTTAAAACTGGGTAAATAGGAGATAGAGGCCAACCACCGGATTTCATGCATGTCCATTCGATTAAGCATTCACCCAATAAAAATTAAATAAATAGGTAAATTAGAACAATTAAAGTTTTGCACTTTCAATTAAAAAAAGGTTGTTATAAAAACTTTAAACAACATATTGTTTACATATACCTCAATATTTATTTCTTTTTAAATAATCGGATTATTTATTTTTGCACTTTATATTGCTTTAATTAAAGTATTAAATTGCTTTTTTTTATAAATTATTTAATTATTGTTTATTTAATTTTAAAAGTTCTTTTTGAACAAACAATATAATTACTTTTACTACAATTGTATGTGCAATTATAATACCCAAACAATTATTCAAAGGTGTTTTCCTAAACTTAATTTTACTTTTACCGAAATAATAACATACAAGTATAATTTGATTGAGAAACACCCGATTGCATTTTACTAAGTACTTTATTACTCTTCCTTATTATATATACTGGGTACATATAAATAATTTGGTAACCTCACACCAAAATTTTAATTACATTTAAAGAAGCAGTAATTAATTATAAAATTTGGTTCATTTATTATTATTACTATTACTATTACTATTATTATTATTATTTGTGTTATGATAATATATATAATATATATAATAATATTATTATTAAATTCAGGTTGGATGCATAGGTAAATTTATTTTTGCACACAATATAATTTTCAAATATAAATATACATAAAGAAAAAATATTTATCAAATATTTTAATGCTTTAATATAAAATTCTACAAATTGTTTCGAAAGCGCAAATAAATGTTTCTCGTTTTCCATAATAAATATTGCCGTTCAATTGTACTAATAAAAAAACCAGTTTTTTATTATTTATAATAATCAATAATTTTAACAAAAGAATTTAATCATTTATCAAAGCTAACCGTTTTTTAATTAAAACAATTACAAAGTACAGATAAATATTACATTAACTGTTTTCATAAAAAATAATCAAAGCGTTTGCTAATTTTTATTTTCTACACTTTATCGAACTTTATTACATTAAAAATTAATTAGGAAAATATTGTAAGCATTCATTGTTTTGATAATGTACATTTTAAGTTGATTTTGTATTGTTGTACATGATGTTGCACAAAAACCTTTTTCGAGAAAGTGGTTATTTAATTATGTCCTCTAGTGCCGGTAGAATAATAATTCAGCTGCAAATCAAACTTTGTTAATATTTGACTACCCCCAATGTATAAGCCAACATTAACAATAAATTATTATTTTGATTTTAATTGTTTAAAAAGTTTGCAATAATCCAATATTAAAGCATTGGGTTCCCTTTATTATTCCAAATAAAAATAATAGGTGACGTAAAATGTGAAATGAATTCCAATTAAATAATAATTTATTAATAAAATGTTTATGTTTGTGTTTAACGTACCTTAACCAACAATTCATATCGAGGTATTCGTTGAATAGGTTGTACCAAAAGAGCTTTCAAAGGTAATTTATTACGATTCATTCGTAATTTTAACTATAAAAATTATAAAAATGTCGAATATTTTTAAAAGTATCAACTCTTATTAAATTTATAAATTTAAAACTTTGTTTTATATTGAATTAAAAAAACAGCTTTCAAATGCCAAATATATATGTTGTTATTGTTGACAAGTGTTGGAATGGTGTACATAGTCCATTGCTCAGAATATGTTTTTTATTTGTGTACTATTGTACGCATAATGGAACAAGCGAATATTTTTTAGAGTTTAGTGTTGTTGTTAACTGTGAGATGAACTTATTTTGTAAATTTTATTTAGCCACAAACGTAAAAAATTAGTTCTGGGGATAACAGAGTTAGTGATACTGCTAGAGTTGAAATCGGTTGAGCATGGTTTTGGGTCCTACCACCACTAATCAGTACAGGTCAAGAAATAACTACTTAAAAAATGTTTTCTGTCAAACATAAAAAAAAACTTTATATATGTATACTATTTTACCGAATTATTATTATTATTATTATTATTATATTAATATAATTATAATACTACTACTAGTACTACTACTACTACTAGTACAAATAATAATAATAATAATAATAATAATAATAATAATAATAATAATAATAAAGAATTATTACAATGGAGTAACAGTTAATTTACAAACATTTATATGAGATTAAATAATAATTGATTAATAAACAATACAGATATCTGCCTGAATTGAATGTTTTAGTTTTTAGAAACCTCACACTTAAAACTAAAATGTTAATATGAAATTTGTAGTTGAATCAAATGAAAGCACATAATATGAACAAAAAATGTAAACTTGCATCACAAAATTTTTGAAACGAAGATTTTGTATTCCAACACGTTTCTAGCACTTTTTCCGAATTGGAAAAATTGTCTACAAAAATAGAATAGCACGTGGCTACGGCTTCTCGAGAAAACTGCAATTTTTTGAAAATAATTGGCATTAATTTATATATATATACTAGTAAACATTAGCTAATAGTATATTTTAACAATATTTTAAATTAAACTTATTTACTTAGTTGACCTTGTGCCGGGATGGTAAAGCTCGCAAGTGCACAAGACTTAAAGCTGGATAGTCATAGCTTCAAGTCCCAACACCGGCACTAAATGCGGTTCCTCGTTCAATTTCACTAAATATCCACTTACTAAAATATGTTTTTGTAAAATATTGAAGAAGTAATAACAAAAATAATTATAATTTAAAAAAAACCTTTCTTAGAATGTAAATACCCTTCGCAATTTAGACATATTTGTAGAATTTGGACGTACATCTGCGTAGAAACAAGCATAGCCCCTTAGTGGCCTTTACCATCATAGGAATTCATTGGAAAATGTTTTCTGGTGGCTAAGCTACAAATGTTCTATAAGGTTCTTCTGTGAACAAATGTGAGCTATTAATCGACACTACCACTGGGAACTGTTGTGCATTAATTGAAAGAGTAATGGACTACAAAGATCACCCGCTGCATACCAATCTAAACAAAGCAATTACATTGTATAGTATTAAAAGAAACGTTGTCCATTACAAGTTTAGAATAAGTAAGTATTTACTATAATTTGTGTATTCTATATTTGACAAAAGTGTTAATCAATACAGAAAAGTTAAAATAAACTTTAAAACAATAATTAGTGTTTTCTGCTATATTTTCTATATTGTGATTGTTTTGTTTTGTTTTTAGCTTAATAATTTATTATTAATTTTTGCTATCTTAGATGGTTTTCTTCTTTGTTTTGTAATTACCATATAATTTCATGCATATTTGCAATTTGATTTCACCCACTCAAATAATACAAAATAGTTTTTTGCTAAGATGACAGAATTAGTGGAGAGCTAGACTCAAATCTGAGTGTGAGTTTCACCGCCCGGTGCTAAGTGTGGACTTCCGTTTAGCTTGACAAAATGTTCACTTACCAAAAAACGTTTCTCGTAAAGCATTCAAGCAATAAAAAGTAATTAAAAATTATATTAAAAACGTGAATTCAAAATTTCCCTTATTTTAAACTTAGATATTATTTGTTTTATATGTATTCAAACATCATTTATAATTTCAATAAGACAACATTTTTGAAAATATGGTTTTTATTATTTATTTTTCCAAGCACACCGTGAATATTGTGTTTTTTCCAATTTTTAATTACAGTCGAAAAAAAGTCGACAATTTTTTAAGGTGTCTATCCCCTTTGTACAAAAATATTTTTGTAAATAATTGAACATTTGTTTTAGACTGGAATTTATTTTATACAAAAGCCGTACATATGGCTACTGCAAATTTGCGTAAATAAATATATTCAGCCATTTGTCAGACCAGTTGAATTCAATTAGTTGAATCAATAAAAATAGCCGTTTTATAAACGGCCCTAATTTTGTTACAAATAACTAGTTTTACTTTTGAATTAGAAATTTTTTAAAAACACTTTCTATTATTTGATTCTATTGTTTAAACAATTTACTGTTAATACTTTTAAACAAATTTCGCATAACAATTTAAGGGCTTGCATTTAGTGATGGTATTGGGTTTTTCAATTCCTTGGGTGTAAATTAAGTTATTTATTTATTTGATCTATTAATGTTTTTTCTCGAAACATTGTTTAGTTAGTAAATATTGTGCACCACCAAAAAAGAACCTGTATTTTGTGTTAATGGGATAATTTATATTTGTATCCATTTAAGTAAACGTCTAACAATTTAATTACTCTACTAATCTTTTCATTTAAACATTCATCTTACCACAAATGGGAAACATGGACTTGAATTATAAATTGTCATTTGCAGTTACTGTTACAGTTCCTAGTCAATAAACACAAAATATTTATTTTTAAAATAACAACTCCACTTGGAGGGGATTAGAAATGTACTGATTTAGTTAGTCCAAAGTCTAAACAAAGGGGAAGATTTTCGACAGTTGGGACATCCGGTAGTAAAAAGCCTATTCCAAAACTATTTAATGGCTCCAATGCTTTAAGTTGGTTTAATACATAACTGAATGGAAAAAACTGACTAAAAACAGCAGTTTTTTTATTAAAAGAGGGGAAAAGACGTAAAAGAAGAAATTTGTACATTTAAAATAACATATTTATTTGCATTGCACACGTCATAATTGAAAAAAGCCTTACACCAACTACGATTTAACTGTTTATTGAATTACACAATACATTGTTACAATAACAACATTCAGATTTTAAATAAAACACACGATTACGTACCAAATCAATCAATTTATCTCCCACAGTATTTGTCATTTCCCACATTTGTAACGTGTTCAAAAAACTCGTATGATACATGTGCAATTCTTGAATTTTGAAAAATATAATGTCGACTTGTTGATCGTCCAATATTTTTTCTTGTTTTATCGGTATCATGTAAACCTAAATTTATCAGACGCCATATACGTATAGATACATTTAAAAATGTGTTATACAACAAACATGGTATATAATTGCATAATCCTATTTATTTAAAAAAAATTAACTATTTAAAATATTTAAATAATGCATTGAAAAACATTACAGGAAAGTGCTAACGTTTACTTAAAGCACATACATTCATTGCTTAATAATGCACAAAAGTAAAGAATAACATTATGAAGCGGTTGTATGACATTCCATGTTATATGCAGACGTAATGCTGCCGGATTATGTAGTCTCAAACAATTTATTTGTTTATATTTACTACTTTGAATGTTTCACAAGTAGCGCATCTTTCAGCAGTGGACATTTTAGCGAAGCCGAACGTGGGCCCGCTTTTTAGTGCTGTCGATGGGATTCGAACACTGATGCCCACCGAAGTCCGAATTCAAGCGCTGTACCGCTAGACTACCCCGTCCAAGTCGAGCCCTGTAGGACCTGTAACTAAAATTTTGACTTTAAAGTAGAATGTAGAACATTGATACGTTAACCTTTAGGTCCCAAATTTTCTAGCATCAGGAAGACGAAGAAACCATTTACTGTAAATATCATCAACAAAATAGTTTACATTTAAAATGCATAATTAATTAACTTACATTTATAAGTGTGGCCAGTGCACTGACATATTCTTTTTCAACATGAATAAGTTCTTTGATGCTATGACATCGTTTGGCCTAAATATAATATATGATATTGTTATTATTGTTATTATTATTATTATTATTATTATTATTATTATTATTATTATTATTATTATTATTATTATTATTATTATTATTACAAAAGCCTTTTGCTTTAAAATAAACATGAATCAATAAGGTAATAGTAACAGCATAAATAACAACATAGTCCTATAGTTCAAAAAGAGCATGGGCTAACAAAATGATTCTATGTATTTCAACATTTTGCAACAGTTGATTTCATGAGATATTCACTCTAATTTGATCTTCCCGAATGGTTCTTAGCCATGTTTTCTATAGTCTACCACAGTTTTTCTTTTGCCATCATCAATTGTTCATTCCAAAACCGTTTGTGCTGCTCTTTTAATGGTAAGTGTAGAATTTAACCAAGTAATTTTCTTCGTCTAATTGTAATAATGTCATGTAGTCGACGAGAGTCACTTTTTTTCATAAGTTCATAGTTTAAAATGCAATCACAGAAGGTAATCTCTAAAATATTTCTAAGACACCGGTGATAATACATTTAATAAAATATTAACGTTAAGAGCACATTATTAGTAGAAATAATGTTTGGTTATATAAATAGCCATAAATAACCATAAATATCTAAGCCAACAAACAATAATAATAATAATAATAATAATAATAATAATAATAATAATATTCTAGCTCTGACTTTTCTTTTTTCTATGTTTTTTATGTTTGCTATTTTGAATGTTTTACTAGAAACGTTTTTTAGCAGTGGACATTTTAGCGAAGCCGAACGTGGGCCCACATTTTGGTGCCGGTGGTGAAATTTGAACCCCAATGCCCACCGATGTTCAAATTCGAGCGCTGTATCGCTAGACCACCCCGGCACTTATACTCAAGCATTTACAGTGTTTGCCTTTTTACTATTCTCAATCAGCAATTTAAAATAATTTAAAAAAAAAATGGAAATTATTATTTTTTCGGCAGGATAAAACAAATAAACATGATTGCAACGACTTAAGTTGTTTTTTACTTGGTTAATGTAACATTTTTAACATAAGAGTATTTAGCTAAGGCTTACATTCCTACGCCAATAACGGAACTCAAAATCTATGTTTATCTAACCATTCGTCTAATACCTTGACATCTTGTACACCCCTAGTACATAATAAAAAAATCAAGTTTGATTAATAACCTTGAATTTTGATTGGTATTTAAAAAGTGCACGCATGTAATCGTTTTTACAAGTACGTTTACTTATTTGACATTTGCAACCTTTATTTAGATCCAAATATGCTTTTAACATGCAACTATCAAAAATGTTAACTAATACATAATTTCAAAATTAATGATTAATTGGATTAACCAAAGTTGCACACAAATCAAAGTGTATACAATTTATCCAAATAAAAACTTTGCAGGTTTTGAGGGGTTTAATTTAGGAACTATTATTTTAAAATGTACATTGTTTATTACAAGGGTGACAAAAATGGTTCAACTCAACTTCATGTACATAACACAAGTGTAACTAGCAGTAGTTAAAACTACTGAAAGCCGGTTCTATAAAAGAAAGGTTTCTTTTTGAACACAACATACAACAAAGTCAACATTTAATTTTAGAATGTCCGATCGGTTTTTTTTAGTGCCGGCGATGAGATTCGAACCCATGTCCACCGAGATCCCAATTCGAGCGCTGTACCGCTAGACCACCCCGGCAAATTGGAAAGTGTTGTACTAGTAATTACATTTTGTCTAAAAATTAACAAACTCAAGTGCAACTCAAAAGCAACATAAAACAGCACTAGACTTAAACTTGAGTAGATATGAGTTTGAGTGACATTGCTATTAAAATGACCGTTTACTGAAAACTTTTGTACATGAAACATTTAAGCAATGACAATAATAATAATTATTATATATGAATAAGTTTGTTTAAAATAAATTAAAACTATATTTTTCCAAAAGAAATTATATTTCTTATTTAACAAAAAAACAACAGCCTATATAAATGCTCATGGTATACCAATCAACTAGAAGAAACAGTACAATTTAAAAACGTATACGTGTTGCCGATCACCCTATCACACTGCTACTAAACAAAAGGGCTTGTGCTGAACTAAACTAATTTTCGTTTTAATAATAAATTCCACTATTAGCTTGATTGTTGAAAATCCAATGCTTTTCGCCTTTTATATTATACCTAAAGATTTATTAAAAAACTACAAATGTTGATTAAAATATTATAAAATTAATAATCTAGTTGTACGTCTTTTAATTGTATATATTTATAGCGTAAATTTTAAACAAACACTTAAATTAGCTTGTACAAAGAATTATTCTAGTCATATAAATAGAAATTTACATTTATACAAATTAGATTCTTCAATTTATGACAAATCGAAATTAATAAAGATAATTTGAACAAGATAATTTTTATAAATAATCGAAATATGTATTGTTTTAGACATTTGTGCCATATGACATTTACAAACAAAAATAATCAATCTCTAACATTTTTGTTAACATTTTTGTCAAATAACAACAATGAATAATAACAATAATAATAATGGCGCAGTTTTCTAATTTACTGTCATTTTACTACATAAATATTTCCATATCTTGTTTAGGTTGTTGTTCAAAATGTTGTAGAGACCAAATTCCAACTATTTCTTAAAATTTGCGATATTACTGTGTTTTTAAAATCTATGATGTAACCAACTGTCGTCATTATTATTATTATTATTATTATTATTATTATTATTATTATTATTATTATTATTATTATTATTATTATTATTATTATTATTATTATTAATGTTTAGTTAAAATAAAATAAAATAATTAGTGTCATAAAACAAAACAATACAAAATAAAAGTAGAAAGTAAAAAATCAAACAAATTAATCAATTTATGTAATTATTAAATGACATAAGGTTATCATCATCAATGGATTTGTTTAGCCACAATTCTTGAATTAATATAAAAACAACTGTTGCCATAATTTTTTTCTAAAACACCAACTTAATAGCGATTGCAATAGAGTTAACAATGTACCGTATCTATGTGCCACAGTGATCTAGCGGTACAGCGCTCAACTAAACCTGGGTGAGCATTGGTTTAAATCCCACCACCGGCACTAAATGTGGGCCCACATTTGGCATCGCTCAAATATCCACGGCTGAGAGATGCGTTTCCCGTAAAACATTCAAAGTAGTAAAAATAAATGAAAAATAACAATTAATTAAAATAAACTACAAATATTGTTAGCACAATGCGAGTGTTATCATCTAGTATTGGTAATGAAATCAAACACCTGTATATTAAATTGCAAGTCTAACCGCTTATACACTTGTACACATGTAAACAATTCAACAACAAAATCTAAATGTACTTTAACAGAGTTGCCATTTAAAAAAATTGTTTTGTACTTAAGTTGGTTTTGATAAAGAACATACCAACATATTATCCAGTTTTTCGGTCATCAATTCTTCATGACTTTTCGGTTCTGTTGACTCTAAGTGCGTTTGTTCAATCAGTTTGTCTAATCCTTCTTGTTTGGTCGCTTTGGTTGGTTTGAGTTCGGATAATACTTCGGTTGCAATCAAATTTTCTTCGCCCACCGAAACACATACACCACTAGTTGAACCGCTACATTCTGTACTCATTGAAGGAAGTGAATTGGATGAACCTGTAAAATGAAATAATTGTAAGTCGGTTAAGTTGGATGTAAATAAAAGTTGTTTATAATATTTTGGCATTTTTATAATTTCAAAATAATTAGGGAATATTTTGTAAAATGTATTTCCATTATTTTATCGACAAAAAGTAGAAAAGTTAAGTAAATTGTTGGACATGTAGGTATGCAAACATCAGTTCAATTACCATTGCCAGTATAAAATATAGGCTCTTGTTCAACGTTTACTAAATGTTCACCTACCAAACGTATTTTACGTAAAGTATTCGTGTGGTCAAAGAAAAACATTAACAAAAGTGTAAAGGTTTGTATTAAGTTTAGATTTACACAACTTGATGATTTATTTTACATTATTTATATGGAAGAGAAGAGAATTGGTCATTTGTAGATTTTTAATCTTCAAACGCTAAAACTCAGTGTAGTAAGGACAAAAAATGAATGAATCTAACCCACTTCAAAGTTGGATAAAGGAGGAAGGTTTGTGGCAGGAAGAGCATCTAGCAGTAAAATACTCACGTTTAAACTGTTTAATAGCTACAATATTTTAAATTAAAAAACTGACTAGAAACAGTGACTCCTTGTTATAATCTTTAAACTTTAACAAACTTAAAAATCTAAAAACGGTTTAAATTGAAAAATAAAGTTTAAATAGTTTTTCAAACAGCAATGGTCAAATTCTGTCTAATGTTAATTTTAACTAAACCATTATCAATAATATAATAATAATAATAATAATAATAATAATAATAATAATAATAATAATAATAATAATAATAATAATAATAATAATAATAAAAGTAAGTAGAGCGTTAAAGCCAAAGCTGGGTAAGTATGGATTGACGCATTAGCACCAACCGGAGTGGTCTAGCGGTACAGCTCTTGACTTGTACTTAGATGGGTATGGGTTCGAATCCCATCACCCGCACCAAATGTGGATTTGCGTTCGGTTTCTTTAAAATGTCTACTACTAAAACACTTTTTTCTCGTTAAACATTCAAAGTAGTAAAAATAACCAATATAAAAATAATAATAATAATAAATGCAAACAATTCCTCGGTCTTGTTAAATGTGCACTTGGTAAAAAATGTTACTCGTAAAACATTCAAGTGATAAAAGAGTTTTAATAAAAATAAAATAATCAGAATAATGTAATAGTATCTCTATAAATAAATAATAATTTTTAACTTCAAGTTGTCAACAAATACCCTTTTTCAATTAACAAATATTGTTTTTTTTTAATTAAAGGCATTTAAATTGTTATTGTATTAATTGTGCATTAATTATCTTAACACAGCCATAAATTATATTATGAAAAATATCTAATAGTAATAAGTAATAATAGCATTTTGAACAAACAAGTACATTTAATTTAGGGTTAAATTCCTGCATTAAATAATAGTAACACGTATACTATTACTACGATATATATATATATATATATATATATATATATATCGTAATAATGGTATACGTGTTATATATTATTTAATATATATATATATATTTAATATATATATATATATATATATATATATATATATATATATATATATATATATATATATATATATATGCACCACTGTTTGGAATTAATGATGCATAATGAAACCGGGGTTAAAACTAATATTAACAATGTTCAAGTTTACACAAATCGTATAAATTGTTCATTTTTTATACAAACATGATGCTTATATGTATGACATGCGGAAAACTAAAACAACCTAAGGCATATATGTAAATCAAGCAAAAATGTTTTGTGTTTATATATATACATATATGTATATATATATATATATAAAGGTCACATGTGTCTAAAATTTATAGCATTTAGATTTGATGCAAACAAAGAATTAAATAGGTATTTCGACGTTTAAATAGAAACATTTTTCATAATTTAGGTCAGAAAATTTTTAAATTGTTTTAAACGTTTATTTAGAAATGGGAATAAGTTATATATATATATATATATATATATATATATATATATATATATATATATATATATATATATATATAAATTGTATATTATAATTAGGATTACAAATTAAATTATGCTTTATAAATTCAAGTCACAACATAAAATAAAATAAAGTATTCAGTATACCCCCAGTAACTATTAAACTAATTCGGATAGAACAAATAATTAAGCTGGCAAACTCCAACCGTAATAAATAGAACTTTCATCGTACCACAGGATGCATAGCTTAGTTTGTGCACTGTTCTAAATGGTTACTTGATAAAAAATGTTTTTTTTATAAAGAACATTTTAGCAATAAATTTAGGGAAAATATTCTTGCTAAAATTTTATTCAAGAAATAAAATTCAAAGTTTTAATTTATTTAAAAGAATATTTGAATTAAAAAAATGTTTGCTTGAAATTTTTGTTACATAAAAGGTTAGTCAAAAACACGTCTGACAAAATTAAATCATTTTCCAAATATCTGACAAAATTAAATCATTTTCCAAATATTGAGATGTATTATATATATATATATATATATATATAGATTAAATAAGAGAATGAAATATGCAAATTTTGTTAATTTTGATAAATAACAAATGGTTGAATTTAAAAGCAAAAAACACTTTTTCTTTGTTTGGGGATGTTGCTATTAGTGGTGTAATTTAATGAAGTCCAAAAAGGAATGATTATCTAATGAATAAAACATTATTTATAAAAAAAAATTTATTTTATTGTTACAAGCATGATGTGATTAAATAATTCTAATTTGAATTATTTACGACACCTGTTTTTTAAAAAACAATATCCATTTAGATATCTATTGTTACAAAATTGACTATAGAAATTATTTTTAAATAAAACTTTTTTAATAAACTTAATCAAATATATATATTATTGTTCCTTAATTAAACAAAATTAATTTACAAAATTAATCATTGGTGTAAAAGGAAAAAATATAAAATAAAAAATCCACAACATTATTCATTGTTTTATCGATGCAATGAAAACAGAAATAAAGCTAAAATATTTAAGAAGATAGCATTTACACTATTGTAAAACATTTTAAAACATTATTTTCAATATATGGAACCGTTCAAGTTAATTATCGTTAAGTTTCTATTCTTAAAAACAACAAAAATAGGTAGTGATAATTTAGTGCAAAGCTACTACTACTACTACTACTACTACTACTACTACTACTACTACTACTAATAATAATAATAATAATAATAATAATAATAATAATAATAATAATAACAAATGCTATCGTCATACATACGAACGCCCACTTTATTTTATTTAACATAACCAACATAAATATATTTCTATAAATGTCATCATCATGTGATCATGGTGTTTTAATGTTACATCTTTCCAAATATTTTTGTTTTATTTGGTTCCATGTATCTGCAATCATATTCTATATTTAAATATTTACAATCCACTCTAATCATTGTGTGATTTAAATAAATATACTAAAAATAACATTACAATAATAATAAAAATAATAATAATCATAACAACAATAGTTAATAAAAATTTTGCATTTTATTTACTTTATTATTTTTTAATTGTTATATTAGAATTATTAGATTCACTTGAATAATAAATTTACTAGGTCTTTAAGTCAACCAGGAGCACTGTACAGCTGTTTTATCCTTATATGGAACCATCAACAACGCATTCTTATCAAATTTAACATACACACACAAGAACTTAAACCCACGCCCTATCTGGTGTCAGGCCAGCGCCTTAAACCAATGAGCTACGGGTGTGTTAAACTTGAAAGGCATGCGCTACTGATGATTCCAAATAAGAATGAAACAGCTGTACAGTGCTTCTGATTAATTTAAATACCTAGTAACTTCATTATTCGAGTAAATCTGACAATTGTAATATAACAATTCTAAAAACAAATAATCCCTTAAAAATCTATTTTTTATTGTTGCTACTTTGGAATGTTTTACGGAAAGCATCTTTTGGCAGTAAACATTTTAACAAAACCGAATGTACCGGTGGTGGAGATCAAATCCAGGTTTGAGTAAAGTGATCTACCACTAGATCACTCCAGTAAAGCAATTTTTAAATACTATTATCAAAATTGATTTAAAGAAACAATTATTCAAGATGCATCAATAAAAGACCAATTTCCAATGCAGCATTTAAAAATGTTAAAACTTTGAATAAATTTAATCGTAGAACAAGTATCTTTTTGAATAATATTACAAGGGACAAAATACATATTTGTAAGTTTCAATATAAAACACCTTTAAAATATTGTGTCGAGAAGTTACAAGCGGTTAAGATACTATAACAAAATTCAGGTGGCACTTTACCACCTAAAATACCAAACTGCGAATCCTACTGTTTGGTATTTTAAAAATGTTCACTTAGTAAAAAAATGTCGGTTGTTGCATATTTATTCGATTAAATTCCGAAAATAATTGACAAAAACAATTTATGAAGTTTTGTGCATTTTTTACTTTTTAAAAAGACAACTTGATACATTATTGATCCAAATGCTTTTAATTGGGATATGTTTATCCATTTAAACACATATATTTTGTACAAATGTGTGGATTGCAGAATATTACAAGAATATTCATTATCCAAAGTTTCGTTCAACTGTTTAAAGTTTGAAATAAATGACTAATTTGGACACAAAATTATTATTTCCAAATATTTCAATCAATAAAAATATAATTGCTACATATATGATAGTTGTGTTTTAAAATTGTGTGCTTTTAAAGATATTTAAACAAGCATGAAATAATAACAATAATGCAACTGAAAAAAGTTTTGATATAAGCATTTAAGCAACAAAACCGAAAACAAGTTTCAATCGAGTCAATATCACTTTTTTGGAACAAAAGTCCTGTTCAATATATTGCCTTACCGACTGGAATTAAAATTATAAATAACAGTAAATAAGCATCTTTTTTACAAGATTTTTTAAAAATGTAATCAATATTCTTATAAAAAATTGATGGTTGGCGAAACGTATTTTAATTATTACAAAATGATACAAATAAAAAAAAGGTTTTATAAAAGATAATTATCAAACGCTGGAGCTTGTTGAAAAGGACTATTATATACATGTTTGCAAGTATATGCAAGTATATGTAATACTAAAATTTTCCAAAAAAAATTGACTTATTTTACCAAATGCCCTCCATCGTTTAATTGGACCAAGCGTTATAAACAATAAGGACACTGTTCCAGTAAACTGCTACAAAGAAGTAAAAGTAGCATCATTCCGAATACAAGCTCAATCGACGATATGCAGGATTTTCAACGGCGAAAATTTTATGTGCACTTACATGAAAAAATCTTGTTGCCCTATACTTATTAAATCAATTTTTGTTAGATAGTGAACTTATAATAATTTAAACAATATAACGGTAAATGGATTCATGCACTATAAGTTATTATATATTTGTGTTTGTAAAATAGTTGCATACGATATAAAAAACACAATTATGTTTGTTTCAAGTATAGCAACAATAACTCCACCTAGTTTGGACCAGAAATAATTCAAATTAGCCAGTCCCAAGCCTGGAGGGTTTGAACTTAAGGTTAGCCGCCTGGCCTATGTAAAACATTTATACTGCTACGGAAACAATTAAGAGGACGCCATTCCGGCAAACAACGGCAAAGAAGTTACACAGGTAATAAGGTTCAGTGAAAGCCGAAAGGAAGCTCAATCTTCGATTGGCAGAATCTTCAATACCAACGAGACTTTGCTGTTGTTGTTATTTTGCTGTAATTGTTGTCTTATTGCCCTATGCCTATTTTTAAAGCAAAAGGGTTTTGAATAATATATATATATATAGCAACAATTAACTTTTTTTGCAAATTTTATAACATAAGAAACAAATAACAATAAGCTTGTGTTCTAAAAGATGTACTACTATTACTTGTATAAGTTTGATACAAATGTGCATATTAGCCTTTACTTTTTATATTTCACCATTTCATTAATACGTGTTAACTTTATAAGTAACTACAAAGTGTCATTCCTGTCTTTTTTAGCATTTTTAACATTACGGTGTTAAAAGGTCGCAACATTAGAAAAAATAATTGTTTACTATTTTGTAGTTTTACTGCATCAATATTATATTTGGAATAATGTTTATCAAGTGTACATTCAGTGCAGAAAAACGGAAAGTTACGATTAGTGTCACACGTATGAATCAAATATTTGTTTTTCTAGAGTTTGAGATGCTAGTTGTTCATGTTATCAGTTACCAATCCTAAACATTTTAAATGTACAATTAAAACGTGGTGGATTTTTTATTTCAGTGCTATATTGTTTTAGAAAGACCATGTTTCCGGCACGTGGACACTTGGCAACGTTCCAAACAAAAGTCTGTATTTAGTGCCGGTAGTAAGATTCATCTTTGTTTTTACCAGTACGCGGACATTGTATGATGATCGGATCAAATACTCGTTAATTAGCGATACTTAGCCTTTGGTTATTTGCTCTCATAAATTGTAATAATAAAAAACAAACAAAGAAAGACAAGAGTTTATTCAGTTATTTTTAAACATGATCAATTCAATATAATTATACAAACTACTGTATTTAAGGGAACAAGTGAATACAACTCTCAAATCACAAAAATGTGGTGCCTGTTCATTAGAGGGAAAAATCCTAATTTATAATAATCAATTAATTGGTTATGACTAGAAAATGTTGAAAACTGGATAGTTATTCGTAATAAGTTTTCATAAATCGAACTTGCAACACATTTACGAATCTAGGCGTCTTAGAAACAGTCTGACACCCCGGATGCACCAAATTTATAATTAGTATTTTCTTGCCTACAATTTATTTGATTTAAAATACATTTTCCTTTCTGCTAAATTTATTGACTAAATTTAAGGACACTTTTAATAAACATTACAATTCGACACTTTAAAACAAATTTTAAAAAAGTACGAGTATCAATTGTAATTGTTTTTATAATCAAAAAGTTTTTAGTGTTTTTGTGTCTATATTTTTTATTATTATTATTATTATTATTATTATTATTATTATTATTATTATTATTATTATTATTATTATTATTATTATTATTATTATTATTATTATTATTATTATTAGTATTAAAATAAGAGTGGGACAACAAAATAACAGTAACAGCAAAAAACAACAACAAAGTTCAATAATTTAAAAAGAACACGGGGCAACAAAATGATTCTATGTGTGTTCAAACATTTTACCAAATTGTTTGTTTGATCCCCCATGAAACATTCATTTTAATTAGATTCTCCCGGATGGTTTTTAGTCAAGTTACCTATAATCTGCCCCAACTTTTTTTGTCATTGTCAATTGTCATTCCAAAACCGTTGTTATCGGGCGGTAAACGAAGAATTTTACTAAATACGTTTCTTCGTCTAGTCGAAAATTGAGCTTTCCTTCGGTTTTTACTTAACCCTGTCATCTAGGTCGTCGTTTACCAGAATGACATTCTCCTATTGTTTCTATAGCAATATAGATTTTTTATAGAAGCTAGGTTGTCAATTTTGCGTCCAAGCCTTCCACCTTTATCCAGGCTTGCGACTGGTTAAATTTATACATTTCTAATATTCTCTACGTGCTAAAACATTTTTTATCAGTAACATTAAAGCAATAACAACTGTATGTAACAACCTGGTATTCTTAACCCCTCTCCAATTAATGCAGTTCCAATAAATTATTTAAATAAACACAAATAATATTAAAAGCTAATTTGACTTGCCTTCTTTAGACGAACTAAATATTCCACTAGTTTGACCGTGTAATGCCACCGAATGTAAATAGGGACTGGACTCGGTGCCTTCGGACGACATCGTCTCCGACTGATGACTACTTGGCTGATAACTCAAATGTTGCGTTTGATGATGCTGAAAATGAGGTTTGTCGCGTCTAATCGACGAAGATATAGTACTCAGGGCGCTTTTACTACGAAACACATTATTTGATCGATTGCGCATAGGAAATTTTAAATCTGTACACAATTCGGTCATCTTCTGATTCGTTTTGTATGTCGATTCAGGCAAGTTGGTCGTTTCGTCACTATAAAATCGTGCATGAAAAGCTGCATCTTTAATAATTTGTTTGCCAATGCATTTGTTCGATTGTGACTCACTACTGGGTGTCGATGTTTGACTGCCTCCTGTAACAAAATCAATATCCGATCGTATCATTATGGCGCCTGGCTCCAAAGATTTGGAATCTTCAAAACTTGCCTGTCTTTTGTAATCGTTTGTCGAATACAACTTGGTCGTTGTTGTTTTGATTGTTCTCCGACTGCGCAAACTATTCTTATTCAATTTGGCAATCTGATTGAATTGTAGGGCAATGCTGTCGGGTACGTCAATGGTAGACGAATTCGACAAATCGATTTTAGTTAGATTAGAATTGGACAAAGTTGTTAATGGTTGGTCCAAAGTTGAATTGGGCTGGTCTGAGTCACTGTCCTTGGAAATAGCCCGACCTAAGTGTTTGAGCAACGAATTGGAGCCCGTTGGCGAGTTGGAATCGGACAGTATGGCAAATTCACGACTCACCTGTTCCGATGACATATTTGAATTGCCAATTGCCAGCGGCAGATAGTAAATATGATCTGGTTGTTGTTGTTGTTGTTGTTGTTGATGTTCCTCTTCTTTTTCTTCTTGTTCCTGTTCTTCGTTTAGTTGCTGTTGTTGTTGAATTTGTAGATCACATTGTTGTTGATCGATTACATGCAATTCATCTTCCGATAGAATATCTATTAGTTGTTCGAGGTTCGAATAATTGGCCGATGTTTCAAAGTCGGTTGGTTCTGTACTTAAATCATTTTCAATAATTTTTACATCTGATTCGATCGGGGATTTTGCAAGCTCATTATCCACATTCTCGTGCTGTTCGTCCATTTGTTTGACAATGAACTCCAAGGTATTTGGTGAGCTGTCATGATAACTTAACATGTCTTGATGATTGTCATGTTGAGGTGCGATTGTATTTTCATTACTATTTTCCATTTGAATTAAAAATATGACTTAAATAAATTATTTACAGTTGTTTTTTTTCACAATATATATTGATTGGATCTAAATTCAATCCGTTTTACATCAGAAACTCGACAATAGAGAAAATAGTGTTTTGTAAAAATGTTAGATCATGTGTTGGAATATATGGACACAATTAAAATTGCAATTACATAAGCCATCATCTATTATCATAGTTGGTCCGACTAAATCCAATACAAATTCAATTTGCTTGTTTTCGTGCAACTGTTTACCAATGTCTACCAAGTAGATATATCTATCTATCTGCACAAAAACACACAATTATGTATAATCAATAAATTAAATGCATTGTCCAATCAAAATGCACGTACCAGGGTGCGTTTGGGAATTGCATATCCTATATTTTGTTTTTGTGCCATGTTTGGGCCTCAAGAAACGAATTAAGGCCAAATCAAATTTTGATTTATGACCGTATTGGTTTGTTGGATTATTATTAATATTATTATTATCAGTTGTTTTATTTAATAAAAGACTATTTTAACTAATTATTTATTGATTTGATTGTTACTTTTTAAATCTTTTATGAGAAACATTTTTCAGCTGGTGGACGTTTAGCAAAGTCAAATGCGGGCTCGCATTTAATACCGGCAATGGAACTCGAATACATGCCTACTCAAATGTAATAATCTATTTTTGTTTGCTTTTGAGTTTATTAGTCTACCAAACAAATCGAGGATTAATAGCTGAATATTTTAACTGTCGTTTTTCTCTTAAGACTGATTCAGGGTTGACTAATGCAACGTATTATTAGAATAGTTATGTTGATTAACTGTTAGGTTAATAGAATATTGTACATTAACATGTTGCATACAATACAAATTGTTAAATAAGCTTTAGTCCTTGGGTCCTTAAGTAGACATAGAGCAAGAAATAAGCCTTTTCAATTATATTTTCAACATCCAACTGCCTTTGTGCAAACTGTTTCATCTATTGATTGTCAGCAACAACGGATTTGTTTGTACAGTGTTAGCTTGGCTTTTTAATTCTTTTTCTAATTCAACATAGAGTTAAGGTTAACAAGAGTTTATTTATAAAACGGGATTTTAAATAGTTATTAGATTATGTGCCAACAAGTATGTTTTATTAATTAACTTAGATCTGGTTTAACAATCTATGATTTAAAACATCTGCATAACATTATTTTTGCTAAAAATGTTGGTATATTTTTTTCCAAAAATATACAAGATACACAGGTTCTTGATTGTTTATGTTGTGCAATTGTATTAAACCTAAAAACAATGATAAATAAATTTTTGTATGAAATACTTTGAATAAAGTTATAGTACAAAATATTATATTTGTAAACGTGTGCACGTATTCGCATTGTCTGGAATTAAACCAAATATGCTTAAGTAAAAATTAAATAATTCAGTAACCGAATAATTATAATTATAATAATAGTAATAATAATAATAATAATAACAATAATAATAATAATAATAATTATTATTATTGTTATTATTTGTTACTGTGTGTAACTATAAACAATGTTTTTTAATGCATACCGTTTCATTTTTATAAATTTATAATTGCCAAATAAATGTTTCTATAACATTTAGATTATTAATGGAATTTTGAATTTGAATAAATTAGGCAGCTCATTAACAATGACTTACAAGTTCAGTTTACTTTTAGGCATATAAAAAAATTTAAAATTGTGTTCTTCAATAGTATTCATCTATTTGTATCTGGATGGCAGGATTTCGATTCCTCCACTGGCACTACTTGTAAGATACGTATTTAATACAATTCGTTTGGTTTGATTAAAAACATTCAAACAACAAACCTGAACATAAAAATAATTAATAGATTCCTTTTTAACCGAAAAAAATAAGTAGAAGTGACAATCACTTATTGAAGTTAATCGTTTTAATTCAAAAATACAATTTAAACAAACCTTGGAATAACAGTGTAAAATTGTAAAAATTATTCACTTGATTTTAACTACATACAAATAAATTAAAAGTTAAGTATTTTCTTTAACATGTTAGTAAAAGATAAATTAGTGTAATTAACAAATTAAAAAAATTAAAAGGTTTTAATTGCAAACATACAAGCTACTCCCCAAATATATAAGTTTGATTTAATATTTTACTGTATAAGGAGGACAGTGTTTATATTGTTTTATACAACAAAATTTAGTTACTGCGCCAAATTGAGTAAATCACAAACTACAGTAATTAATATTTAAAAATAATTTTTAATTATTGTTTACTTAATAAATAAATTTGTAATCCGTTAAAATCCATTTATGCGTTATAATCATTAAGTATTGATAATTATATATATATATATATATATATATATATATATATATATATATATATATATATATTTCGTCGTCTAATTCTAATGATGGCATGTAGAATGGAAGATCGAAAATGGTAAAAGAAAGATTGGTAGACCACAGAAAACTTGGCTAAGAACTGTTCAAAAGGATCCAATTGAAATAAATGTTTTATGAGATCAAACAAAACGTTTAGCAGAATGTTCAAATACATGGAAACATTTTGCCGTTTCACGTTCTTTTGAATTTGTTTTTTTTTCCTGTAATTGTTGTCTTATTTTAGTGCTTTCGTCACAAAAACGGTTCACAATAAAATACCTTTTTTAATATTTAACGTTTAACATGTACTTGTTACTTGTAATACAGTAGCAATTTTAAAGGTAAAGAATGTAACTAATATAATACATGTTATTACCTAGGTAAAAGAGGCTTATATTTACTCAAAAAGCTTAGAATTACATTTAGTAAGATATACAAAGTTTGGAGGTTTTTTAGTAACACACAAGTTGCATAGTGTTATAACAATTAATTAATTAGTTTTAAAATAATTGTTCTCACATTGGTTATTTGATTATTTAAGTTCAATTTTTTTAAATTTATCATTTTAGTGAAAATAAGTAAAGTTTACAATTAGTAAGATTAAATTTTTTCATCATAATTGCGTTTAGAGAATGCATTACTCTTTCAACTAATTGTAACACAGATTTTTTTGATGTTTTTAATGTGTAAATTAAATAATTTACAAACGTTAATTTTGGTACTTAATAATTATTTCAAATTGATAATGGTAGTAATTTTTATATGATTGTTTTTATTAAAAATAAAAACACAATAATGATTTTTAAATTTTAATTAATAGTAATGTTACTATGTTTTGAATATTGTTGTATTTAATAATATTTTGTAAATAATAATAATAATAATAATAATAATCAATATCATTATCATTCTCATTATCATCATCATCGGGGATAAACATCCCACACCGATTATTATCACTCAGGGTAGTCCAAAAAATCAAAACGTTTGCAAAAACGTCAACTTTTGTAGTGTACTTAGAGAACGTCACTTGAGATGTGCTGACATTAAATGTTAATTACATCCCGAGTTAAACCCCTCCAATAATCTCTGTTGGCTGTATAGGGTAAACAAACGGATGCCCATTTAAATAATTCATTTGAACAAGGGGGCTTAGCATAAATCAAAGGACTGACTTCGCTTGCTACAATGTCCGTCCAAATTTTCCGTTGGCCGCCTGGCCTTCTTTTCCATCCGTGTAATGGATGGGCTTTCATAGCTATTCTGGCTGGATGAGTAGGCGATCTATTTAAAACATGGCCAAACCATATAAATCTTAAACAGCTTTGCTCAAAATGAACAAATTTTTGTGTATTCATTTGGGTGAGAGTCCAAGTTTCGCATGTATAAAGTAGAATGGAACGCACTAAACTCTTATATATTCTAATCCTGGTTTTTAAAAAAATATTACTTTTGTTCCATAAATGTTTATTTAAACGCCCAAAGGCTGCAGCAGAGAGGCGGACACAACGCCAAATCTCTAGAGTTAGATCCTTTATTATCTATGACCGAACCTAGGTACGTAAATTTATTAACTACAGGGAGTGGGCTACCATTAACAGTAATTGGATTTTTAAAGAGGACGTTTGCTAAAACTACTGTTTTTTCAGTATTAAGATATAAACCGTATTTCTCTGAGGCTTTTTGAGTAAGTTCAACCGCATTTTGCAAATCTTCTTCGGTTTCAGCCATAAGAACCGCATTGTCTGCATATTGAAGATCCGCTATCTTGCGACCATCATGAGTTATACAGCCCTCAAATGACCGGGACACTTCATCAAGGATGTGATCAACTACAAAATTGAAGAGTGTGGGTGCTAAAATACATCCTTAGCGGACACCTGAATTTATGTAAATTGCATCTGTTAAAAATTCTCCATTCCGTATTACTGCGTTTGACGACGTGTGTAACGATCTAACAATGTTGACAATCTTGACAGGAATTCCTTTGACAATGAGAAGATTTTACAGCAGGTTGCGATTAACAGAATCAAAAGCGGCTGAGTAATCTATAAATACACAATATGTAGGCTGTTGGTATCGCAATCGAAATTCTAACATTCTACGAACAGTGTGAATTTGATCGATGCATTCCATCCCAGGACGAAATCCAGCCTGGTTGGCTCGTGTTCGATTCTCCCGTTTACCACCGATCCTAATAATATTAATAATAATAATAATAATAATAATAATATTAATAATAATAGTAATAATAATAACCTCAATAATAAAGAAAACAACAAACTTTGTAAATGTTATCATAATGTTTAAACAACTGCTTTTTACTATTAAATAATTTTATTTGCAATTAACTTTGGGTTACATAAACAATGACGCACTTAAAATTACATTATTTCCTCCATACATATTTAAACATTAATTAGTGATAAAATAGGTAACAATCTTTTTTAAATGATCTTATTTACAAATTTATACTTGTGTATATACTTTGACAACTTACATAATAATAAAAAAAATATAAGTAATATTAAATATGGTATTTAAAATAAAATTTTAAATGTCAGACTTATTTATTAATATTTTTAGAAACATGTTGGTTAAATACAAATTTAGATTATCAGATTAACATTTTAAAGAATATTGAAATATATATATATAGAAGAAAATTCACTTAATACAAACAGTATTTATTAAATATTTTGAATAAATTTTATAATTTTTATAAATAACATGTCGGTAAAAATTTTAACAATTTATTATTAAAAAGTTTAATAAGAATTATAAAAAAACAAAACAGTACAAATTATAGTCTAATCAAATTTTATTGTGATTGGTGACGCGTAGTCATCTCTTCATTATTTCTATATTTGTACGGCATATTAACCGATTAATTTTTATGGCCTTAAACGTAACAAACGTAAAAAAATTAAAACATTTTCAGCTGGTAGACGGCATCTTTATGCAAAGTTTAACGAGGTTACCAACCAATATTTGTTTGTAGAAATTGGAATTGTAAACAAAATGTTAACCACTGAATAAACTCAAATTATTGTCATAAATTTGATTAACAAAACAAAAACAATTAAATCCAGTTTCCAGTAAATTATATAACGTTTTTTACATTTATTATTATGTAAACATTAGCAGTCAAAAATAATTGTTAATTTAAAAACCAATTAATAATTAAGCAATCCATTTAACAGAAATATCAAGTAAAAAAATTAAATAAACATTTTCGTAAATTAATTAACATAGGTAATTTTTGTCGGTTTTTTAAAAGTGTATACAAGTAAAACAATATTGATATATACACCTCTTAAATAAATTACTGTTGAAAATTTTAATTTGCTAACTTTTAATGCTTTTCTGTAAAAATAATTATTAAGAATTTAAAATAATGTTACGTACTTAATAGTTAATTCATATTTACTTAAAAATATTTATTTTAGAATGTCTAGTTGGCCAGAAAAGCATATTATAAAAACAGCACCTATATAAACGGAATAAATAAACGTAATTTACACTTTAATAATAATTAATAAATTTTTATGTAATTCTTTATTTGTTACAATATATATCTATAAAATTATACTTTTATTTTAATTATTAGATAATATTGTACGTTTCATAACTAAAGTGACGTCTTTATTGCATTTTGTGTAATTGCTACAAATGTTTTAGTTTAATAATTACGTTTTTAACACCAATTAGTTTAGGAGCTGTATATCTGGACTTTAAAAGCAGCCAATGATAAAGTAGCGTGTAAGGATCTAATACAACAATTGCAAATAATTTTTATAATTTTTAATCCTAAGTGTGAATAATTAAGAATGTTTGCAAATCTCAATATTTTATTTATTTGTTTATCTCGTTGTTGTTGTTGTTTGTGTTTAAAAAAAAACATTTTAAATAAAAGAACTCTTAGCAAAGTAAAATAAATATTTACCTGCTATAAAACCTAAACTTATGTTTAGTAAAACATTTACTAGGATAATTTATTAAAATTGTTAAATTTACTAAATAACAAATTCATTTGGTTTGAGATACATTGAACAGCTGTTTTCTTCTTGTTTAAAATTATTAGTAGTGAATATCTTATTTGTTTTATACGATCTTAAACTTATGCTTCTATTGTTAAACTGAAGCCTTAGGCGCTGAGCTACAGGTAGTTAAAAGAGATCTTGTACATTTATTATTTATTGTAAATATGATCAATGATAATTATCCAGTGTTTTCAAACTGTAGTAAATACAGTTAACAAGCAAACAAACAAAATAACAAATAAATAAATTATTATTTTGTTATTAATTAATTCCTTAATTTTCATTAACAAAATATTATTCACAGTAATGAATTTTACCAAACCCCACAGAAATGAGATACAAAATAATTTAAGGTATTTTAGAAAACTAAAAATTGGTAAATTAAAAAAATGTTACTACTACTATTATAATAGATTTTATTTTTCAATATAAAAAGTTGTTTCTATCATTGTGTTAACTGATATTAACATGTTATGTAGTTGCTAATCGTTAAGGCTAAGTGTTCAAATAATGAGGGCAAGAATGATCTTACATAAAACTAGTGCTGTTATTGGTTACCCAAAAACAACCAATAATTGTACAAAAACTACGTTAAAATTGTATTGTCAAAATTACACAAGAAATAACCAACTAAACAAATGGAAAAAAGCCGATACAACGAACAGAATGAAAAATAGAGAATTTATATAGTATTTTAAATCGCTAACATATTTAACTTACTCAATTAAAAAAACATTTAAAAATGTTTAATTCATTTTTAAATAAGTTGTAATTTTTAGACAATTTAAAATGTCATCTATTTTTTATGTTTCCGTATAATAATAAAATTATTACCAATACATTATCTAGGTTATTCAAATAATAAAATGAATTAACATTGACAAATATTAGAAAATAATACAAATAAGTTAAGTTTGTACAAATACGTAAAAAATATTTTTATAGTAATAATAATAATAATAATAATAATAATATTAATAATAATAATAATAACAATAATAATTATTATTATTATAATTATTATTAT
The DNA here is from genome assembly GCA_025895645.1 of Cardicola forsteri. Taxonomy (NCBI): domain Eukaryota; kingdom Metazoa; phylum Platyhelminthes; class Trematoda; order Strigeidida; family Aporocotylidae; genus Cardicola; species Cardicola forsteri. The sequence continues at coordinate 445,719 of JAKXYG010001233.1, read as the reverse complement.
TATAATAATTATTATTATTGTTATTATTATTATTGTTAATTACAATTACAGTCAGCTTAAGTATTTCAGTAAAAGTATATTCAGCATTATGTACAAAATAGATTACTTAATTTAATAGATAAATAAGAAAGAAAGAGAAATGTTATACAAAATAAGCAATAAAAATGATGAGCAATCCTTGAGGTCAAAATATTAAAACACATTAATTAGTATTTGAAAGATACGAAAACGGAACATTCTTTATATGTTCAGAGTTGGTTAAACTTTTTGCCATATAAGGAACGCACAAATTATGGTAGATATTTGGTTTTGATTAAATATAAATGAATATTTTTATTTTACTGAATAAAATTAATTTGTTAATGTCTGCATGTAAAAGGTGATCACTGTCCTCCATTATTCGTTTAATTAATAGACGACAATTATTAATGTGTCCCTCAATTATTTTGTTTATAATTTCTAGAAGTGTGATGTTTGTTGACTTATTTATCATAGTGATATATTTTTTTAAACAAATTTTTTAACAGACCTAAAAATATAAATGGCGAGCACTACACTGGAAAAAAAAGTTAACTTAGAACATAAACCAATTATTTTGTTTCTAAAATGAAGACATTTTAATTTTTATATAATAACAAAGATGCCTATTTTTGTAAAACCTTGAGCTAAGTAATTAGACTATGTTAATTTATTAATTACGTTAAATCCAAAATACTTAAACTCACTGCTAGTGTTTTTGAACTAAACAAAAAATGTAAGTTGTGAGTAGCTTAAAAGGCTTATCGTTGTAAAATTTACTATTTTGTATTTTCGTGGATTTAAAAAAAAGATTAGAATCATTAGACTATGTTGAATCTTATTAGTAATACTTCTAAACTGCTCAATAAAATATCATCAGCACACTTAAATAAACCTTAAGTGGAAAACCTTTTTAGATGGTAGTAAAAAACAAAAAAGGGATAGTATGATTCCTTGCAGTGCGTTATTGCTCTTATTCTTTATATATATATATATATATATATATATATATATATATATATATATATATATATATATGTATATAATTAAAATTCCACATATTTTTATGAGATAGTAAAAATGGTGTATCACCGGTGTAATTGACAGAAGATAATAACTTTAAATTTAAAAAAAAATGTTTTAAATAATTTGCAAAATAATAATTTAAAAAATTTAATCAATAGTTTGAAAAAAATAATAAATGTATTATTTTCAAAAATGTTTAAAATAATTATGGCACCCCAACCATTAGAACTAGCTAGTGACAAAAACAGACAATTATTTTAATTACTAAGTACGTTGTAGTAAACGTTCCTTAATATTTGACGTTATATTCCATGAACAAAGTTTAACCATATTTTTTATTGTTAACTAATCAATATTTATTACATAACATTTTAAAAATGAATAATACATAAATAGTACACTTGTAAGATAAGGCCTGCGTCACGCTACACGTCCATTAAAGCGTTCTTTTTCAGGATTCAGGATTGTTTACGAGTTGAGAAGACCAAAACGCCTTTTGGTACTCGGTTCTCAAATTGTCTCAAATTTTCAGGAGGAAAAATAAAATGGATGGTGAGGTAAAGGGGGATTAGTCACAGAAAAAATATTTGAAATCAAGATAAAATCAAGGTAGATAGTGGAAGTTAACAAATAGAAAACGAGCAAAAATTATAAATATGCAAAAATAATAATAAAACAAATTACGTATTACAATGCAAAATCACTGCAATAATTTTTTAAAAAGAAGAAAAGTGAAAAGGATGAATAACGCTCCAATGGACGTGTAGCGTGACGCGCGCCTCACCTCGCGAGTGTAATTGTCTCAAATTTTTAAGGGAAAATATGAAATAGACTTGAATAGGAACAAAACTCTTTTTAATCCTTGGTTTTATTTATTGATGATTCAGGGGGAATGTAGAAAGGATGATGAGGTAAAGGGGTATTAGTCACAGAAAAAACATTTTGAAATTAAGACAAAATTAAGGTAGATAAAATCTAAAGCTCTCACTCGTTTTAGACAAAATCATTTTTTACGTAGATCCATTACAGAATGAAATAAACTTCCTAGTCATGTAGTTAATTCTAAATTGTTAGAGTCATTTAAGATTAATTATGATTAACACTTGCTTGCCTCTTTCATTTAAATTCTTAACCTATCTACTTGTCTTGTCCAACTTATTTATTCACTTTTCTTCTATATTGTTACTACTTTTTATCTTTTATATTATTTATTCCTGTTTGTCCTAGTTTTTTCTTTCCTTTTTATTTTCCCCAATTTTAAACTTTCAGATACATTGAAAACCGAGAATCAAAAGGATAAATTCCTATGCACCTCGTCTACCCTCCTGAATCCTAAATCCACCATCTATCTTAATTTTGACTGAATTTCAAAATGTTTTTCTGTGACTAATACTCCTTTATCTCAACATTTATTTCATATTTCTTCCTAAAAATTTAAGACAATTTAAGAAACAAGTATTAAAAGGTTTTTTGGCCTACTGAACTCGTATATAATCCTGAATACTGAATTCTCATAAACCAATCTAGCCAGTCTCAAAATAAAAAATAACAATTACTAAATAATATATATATATATAACAATTTTATTATTTTTAATTATATATGTAAATATATTAAATTACTTTTTAGAAATGTATATTATAGTTTATGATGCAACCTTGCCGCTTTTTAATTTGATACATTACTGATATTTGGTATTTCTAGATTATCATAGATCAATTGGAACATTTTTATGAATCAACTGTTTTTAGCACATTTTTAAAGGGTATTAATTTGTTTTTTGTTTTTGATATAATTAATTGTCTAAGATATAGGTGAGTGATGCTAGGTTAGTCAAAATTTTAAAGACTACGAACATAAATAACGACCTGAAGGTTGTTTTTCCAACCTAGAAGTGATTTGGGGGGGGGGTAATCTCATAATACTATGCTAATGCCTTTATTATGGTTGTATTGAATTCATTAAAGCTGTACGTTTTTATTTATTACGAGGTTATCGGTATAATTTTTTAAAGTTTATTACTAATTTTAAGATAAAACTCGTTTATTTCCTTTATAGGATTGTTACTGACTGGAATGGTTTTATTTCCTATATAGTATTGTTACTTAATTTTACTTTATTTAATATTTCGTTTTTCTGATTTTTCTCTTCTTTTGTAGAAAATTCTGATGTCTCGATACAAGCTTCGAAAAGAGTTCTGACTTAACAAGTTTGTGTACTTATTTGTAATTTGCTGGAGTGATGGAAGTAGTTAAACTTTAGACTTGTAGCTATTTGATCATAGCTTCGAGTCCTACGACCTGTAGTTTGGTTTCGCTAAATGTGTGTTTATTAGAAATGTTTGTCGTAAAACATTTAATTAATGAACTTAAACACAAGCTATAGTTCATAAGCCATTAAGTAAATGTAACTCATATTTCAAAAATTAACATTATTTAAAAAAGATAATTACCAAGGTTTGACTATAAAGCCATATTTGTAAAATGACAAAAATATTTTCCCAATTTTTTGTCAATAGTTTTTTGTAATATATACTTGCTACAATTTTGTGGATAGAAATTGATTTATGTTGTTAATATGGATTATTTTAATTGTTTGATTAGCATGGTAGCATGAATTGAAAAATTATATATAGAGAAATCAAATATACGGTTTTTTGTTTAATTGAATACAATGAAAAATACTTTTTGTATCTGTTTTTTTACTTTAAGAAGCTACAATGAAATGTTTTTTTAAAGTATTTATATTAACATTTTTTTGTTGAATCTTAGACCGCTTAAGCTGGAGGTAGTGTTTGCATTGGTAAAAGTGCGTTCTTTTTTAGATTATGTAGATGTTTCATAGGGATGCTAACGATCCTGGGGATTTGAGTAATGCTTATAAAGACTCAATTTCCAATGATGGTGATATTCCTGACTGTTCGTCCTCCACGTGGTGCATCCTGGACTAGGTGCCTATAGGCATGTAGACTAATAACAGATGGGTCCGAGTGCACAGCGGTATAACTGGGCCTCCGCTACGGCGGGTGGGTGCGAACATACACCCAGGATACTTAAAAGGTATCTAAAGGTATACGTATACCATATGTAGTCATTGGGCTAAGGGAGATAACCCTGACAAAAAATCAGGCGGCCTCGTCAATTTTTGCGAACAGTGGCGACGTCACAAAGATGCCGTCTACCAGCCAAGAAACTTTGTTATTCTTCCATGTTTGTTACGCTTATTAAGCTATCGAAGTGGATCGTTATATGTCGTATAAATATGGGAAATAATGAAGAGGTGACCACGTCACCAACCAAAATGAATGTAGATGTTTCATTAAGGTGGTTTAAATTAAAATGTAGTGTGAAGACTATGTTATGAACAATTAACATTGTAGAAAGCAACAACAATGCTATGAATAAATGTGTTAAAATTAACAAATTTAATTTAGTGCATATAAAAAAGATGACTTAAATTAATGTTAAATTAAATTACTTGGGTGTGTTCCATTTTAATTTAATAAATCAAAGTGTAATTTTATTTGAATTTTAGTTATAGTTTTTATTGGCTTATATTAATGTAATGCACAATGGAGGACTACGATTTTAATCAGAAAACAGTGATTCTTTTGAATCACACTCAATTTTTTGCAAGCAGTTCTGGTGATGAATTAAACATTGATACTGGCATAAAGCAATCATCATCCAAGCTTGTTTACAATAAATCTATTTGGAGCAACGTTATTGAGGCTGTTTTACAATACTGCCGAGTTGTTTTTGATATATTTTCAATGGAAAAACCTGTAAGATGTTTGATTATAAAATTATTTTGAAGATATCAATCATTACGTTTGACGATGAAGAAAAAATACATTCAATTTGGTTAGATGAAGATCAAAACTTGGAAACGGTGTGGCTTTGTTGGAATAAAGATGATTTTTGTGCTTTTTAGATAATGAATATATTTATGCATGACGGTAGTCCGAAATTTTGTCGTGCACTCGATTTGGCAAATTGCCGACATTTGCCCGGACTGGGTTCAGTATGCAGCATGTTACAATTGCTTAGTCCAATGCAAAAAGATTACAAATCATTAGATAATCGCGGGCGAGTTATCGTGTTGAGTATGCTTATGGAGTATGTTTTTAAATAGGCATGTTTAATTATAATAGACAGCAGATTCATAAATGGATACCCAATATTTTATCTAATTTGCAAGCTGTTATTGATGAACCTGAGTAAGCAAGTTATAAAATGTATTCATTTTACGCTATTATTATTATTGAATAGTAGATATTTTGATGTTAACTTGGATTTTATAAAGTTTGATGAAATTTAAGAGTGGTGATAGTCATTTTAGATTAACACTATTGTAACGGTAAATTTTGACTGAATTTAGAACTATATATATATATATATATATATATATATATATATATATATATATATATATATATATATATATATATATATATATATATATATATATATATCCAAGAGACAAGATGGAAGGATAATAAAGCGAAAGAGCTGGCCAGAGGACTCAAACTGCTGTACAGTGGGGACTCAGGAAGGAATGGAGTAGCTATCATCTTATCAAACAAAACAAGAGAGAACCTAGTAGAAGTGAAAAGGTTTAGCGAACGAGAAATGATCGTGAAACTAAATATAAGTGGTTCGTACATTAATATTAATAGCGCATACGCATGGATATGCATGGACATACGCTGGACATGAGGAAGAAGTGAAAGATAAATTCTGGGGAACACCTTGAGGAATAAAAACGAGGTCATACAGAAGTGGAAGTCCTCAGAGGGAGTGCAGGAATGAACAGCAGAGTGATTACTAAAGCAGCTGAAAAGGTACTAGGGTTAACATCTAGGAAGAAAGCACCTGGAGACAAAGAATCTTGGTGGTGGAATGTGGAAGTTCAGCAAGCGGTTAAAGATAAGAAGATGAAAGAGAAGAAATGGCACTTAAAGGGATTGAAAACCGACAAGTTGGAATATCAACAAGCAAAGAGAGCAGCAGTGGCAAAAGCAAAAGCGTGGGATGAAATGTATAAAGACCTGGAGACACCTGAAGGAGAGCAAATGTTGTTTAGTGTTGCTAAAGCCAGAAATAAAGCCTCAATAAACTTGACGCACATTAAACAAATGAAAGATGAAAGTGGAATAGTATTAACAGAAGAAGGGTCAATAAAGAAAAGATGGAAAGCATATTTTGAAACACTGTTAAATGAAGAAAATTCTAGAGCAGTGATTGCAAATGGGACACCTAATCTAGGCATAACACAAGAAATATTTCAGGAAGAAGTAATGAAAAGAGTAAGATAAAGAATGGAAAAGCTCCAGGACCAGACGGAATACCTATCGAAGCTTGGAAATGTTTGGGAAACTATGGAATTGACAGATTAACTAAACTGTTAAATTTAATATGGAACGAAGAGAAAATGCCTGACGAGTGGAGAAAAAGTGTTATCACGTCAATTTACAAGGAGAAGGGAGATGTTCAAGACTGTGGTAACTATAGGGGTATAAAGCTTATGTCTCATACTTTAAAACTGGGAGAAAATGATTGATGGAAGAATCCGCAAAGAAACAGACATTGGAGAAGAACATTTTGGATTTATGCCTGGACGTAGTACAAGTAATGCAATCTTCTCTCTAAGAACAACAATGGAAAGACACAGAGAGAAACAGAAGGGATTTTTTATATAGTGTTTATCGACTTAGAAAAGCATACGAACGGATTCCGAGACAGGAAGTGTGGAGGAGCATGAGAGTAAAAGGTGCTGCTGAAAAGTACGTGAAGATTGTTCAGGATATGTACGATGACGAAAAAACGTTGGTGAGAACCAGTGTGGGGCTGACTGATGAGTTTTTGCTAAAAGTTTGTCTACATCAGGGTTCAGCACTAAGCCCGTATTTGTTTGATCTAGTTCTGGACATGCTAACAAGAAATATTAAAATGGAATCTCTGGTGTATGTTATTTGCAGATGACATTGTATTATGCGATAGAAAACAAGAGGATTTGGAAAGATGGTTAGAGCAATGGAGAAAGGTACTGGAGGATCGAGGATTAAGAATTAACAAGAAAAAGACAGTATATATGAGTACAACAAAAGAAAATGGTAGGGAAATCAAAATAAAACACCAAGAATTGATGAAAGTGAGAAGGTTTAAATACCTTGGCTCATCGCTAGAAGAGAATAGAGATTTGAATGAAGAGATTGCACAAAGAATAAAAGCAGGATGGTATAACTGGAGGAAACTGTGCGACAACAGCAAGGACGAAAGGCAAAATTTTTAAGACCGCAGTGAGACCGGCCCTAATGTACGAATCGGAAACGCGGACTATTAAATAAGCCCAAGAGAGAAAACTGAATTCAGTAGAAATGAAAATGCTTAAATGGTCGTTGGGGGTATCCAAATTAGACAGAATAGAAGATGAAGTAGTTAGAGGAAAACTAAAAGTAATCGAAACTCATAAGAAAATCCAAGAAAAAAGGTTAAGGTGGTACGGCCGCATTCTACGTAGAGAAGAAAACTACGTTACGAGGAGAATAATGGCATTGGAAGTGGAACGTAAAAGAGATCGTGGCAGACCAAAGAGAAGATGGTTGGATTGTGTGGAAGCCGATATGAAGGAAAAGGGACTGACAAAATCTGACGCTACAGACAGAACCAAATGGAGAATGCTGACCAGAAACAGTGACCCCTCATAAAAGAGGGAAAAGTTGTAAAGAAAGAAGAAGAATCGTTTTTTAAATATATTTTTAGTAAAGTATTAAATTAATGTATTTAGGCTTTGTCGAAACATGTATAACAATGGTAAAAGTTGGTATATATATATATATATATATTATTGTTACGTAATTATTTCCTTTTGAGAAACATAGAACAAGATTGTTTCATGTACAGTATGCCTGGACCTATATGATAAAAGCCCTTGTGGAAGGGATAATTTAATTGCTTGTTAACTGTACTGTATTTTTAGCTGGCTTAAACAAATCGATTGATTATTTATTGAATCTGATATGATAGTATTTTTAATGTTTGGCATTGAATATTTTCAAATTGAAGATGGAATATTTTTTCATCTGTTACATAACACCGTGTCATGAGAATCATTCTTTACTTCTTTTTGACGTATTTTACTTGAATGACATCTTTTTGTTGTTTCTTGAGTGATGTCAATTTAAAAATAAATCCAGATTGCCAATATTGCGTGTTAGTCACTGTCCCTTCTCAACCTGAATTAGGACTGTCTGTTGTGGAGTTGGTATAGTTGTTTACCCCTGAACATAGATTGTATGTATTTTGTATATACCGTTTTATATGTATATATTATATTATGATTGTACCATATTTCACTAATTTTTGATTAAGGGTATTTAAAAAACGTACTTATTAAATAAATACATATACGCTTTTATCAAATCCTGTTATTTGATGTTTCGAAATGTAACTTATCCTTTTCTTATTACCAATAGCCGCAAAACTGTGACAGCCAGCGAATGGATATTTGTCGACCTATTTTCCAAAACACAACAGACTGTCGACAAGTCTCTAAATTTTCCAAAATCTGTCGAAGTACGTAGCAGATTCAAATTATTCTACATCTTTTAGTTTGACAATCATCATCATCATCAATTTTTGTATTGCCAACTCGAAGCGACTAGTGAATCGTTGTATCGGGGCATGATGACATTTGTCGAAAGTCATTATCATTTATCGAGCACCCTTGTCCAAGACATACCGATGAAAGAGGAAACCAACGTGAATTCGGGAAGTGCCATGTATGGAGTCGAACTGTTGCACAACAAGGCAGTCCACGATTTGTTGGACCAGGCTGGTTTGTTGACCCAATTGTTTGTTCGATCTGGCGATGCTGCCGATGCCGATTTAATGAAACCGCATTCGGGATTTTCCAAAACGGTGGGCATTAAGTGGGTTACGCCGAAAAATTCCGAAAGTGGTAATTTATATATATATATATATATATATATATATATATATATATATATATATATATATATATATATATATATATATATATATATAAACTATTGTAACTGGGATAGGTGTGTATTAACACTGGCGTTTGTAAACTGTAATATTATTTAGTTGTCTATTTTTTAAGACAGTTCAAGTGCATACACCAAGGACTGACTGATTACACTTTGTGGTGACAGTCTGATTAAAGTTATTGGTAATTTTTGATTATTTTGTGCTAATAATGTTGACTATGAATTTTGCAAACAATTTGTATGAAAGCATGTACAATCATCTGTTCCATCTGGTTGTTAATTATTTTTAAAATAATACTTTTAATTTATTTTTATTATTATTAGATCTTTTGCGCTTTTCAACTGCGGCTTATCGTGTTACCTTGTCCGATATTTGTAACCGAGCTTCCACATGCTTAGCTCAATTTGTTTTAAGTGGTATGTATTTATTTAATTTTAATAAAAAGAACAATTTAAGATTTGTGATTTTATTACTGACAGTTGGCTATATATAGTTAGGCTATATATATATATATATATATATATATATATATATATATTGATTAAAGGAATTTGAAGACAGTTAAGCGCTGTAGAGCATAAATTTAAATTTTATTTTTAATCCGAAAATTGGGAATACAGTTGGAACGTTTCTGTTTTATATGAGCTATAATGCTGAACAAAATCATTATTAATGTGAAATAATAATAATTAATATAATTGCAACTCAATTTGTTGTTAAAAATATATAATTTTAAAATGCTAACGATTTTAAAAACTTGAATCGGGATTTCAATATGCTTTATGACTTGAGAAGTGTTCATATTTTGTATGTCGTGGCTTGTTCTAATGATAATAATACTCACTTACCTCTATGTAGTGCATTTTGGATTAAGTCTGAAGCTAAATAGATACTAAGTACTCAGTGGTATATGTACTTTTAGCTTGGCAGATGTAAGCATTTACCCAAGGTATGTGTATTCTGTAACTTCGATAAAATATCATGTGGTACTGTCACAAGGCGTTTAGCATAACACCCCTGTTTATCATCTGACGATAGTGATAGCAAAACGTATAACACGCGGGTATTTACAAGTACTGATGTTTTAATGGAGCAAAATGTTGCTTTAATCGACAGGTCGCTCCATTGCTTTGTCTCATCGCATTCCAACAAATTATCCTGCTTTGCCGTCCGACGAACCAGCCTATTCCAATTTAACTTCAACGAACGAAGCGTTGTTACTCACGTGTCACGGGTCGGTCATGTATTTGCACGTACTGGCCACGATATTTCCCTTTGCCCATCCTCCTCCTCTCCCACTTGCATCGCAATCGACTGTATTGCCATCCGAATATCGAATTCAGTCGTTTATCGACTACATTTTGCGGCCTTCTCGTTTGGCTCCAGCTTCGGCACGTTTGATTTACAATGTTATGCCCAAAGAACGAGGTAATTAGAGTTTATTATTGTCGTAGGTGTTGGTACGAAGGAGACATTTTGGGAAAGAGGAACATGTTTTTGGGTGATTTATTTTTACAATTGTTTTTTGCGTTATCTTTATTAAAAGATGTATTTTACATACGTTGAGTTGCTTGGACTATGTTTTAAATCTCCCCATTTTCTTTGCTCAAGTCTAGGACCTATAGTATTTAATGAACTAAAGATTTTTTAATGTTTAATCAAGTTATAGCATTGGATTGGGCTTTACAGGTTTGATTGGTAAAATGGTTATTTTTAAAATTTATTATTCACAGATTTACATACATAGTAAACGTTCTTTTGTACATTAAACGTAGGAAATTAATGAGTTTTTTATGGTTTATAGACGGTATTATTTTGATAGCGTTACTATTTGGAAAGATTAACAAGATTATCTGATTTTTTGCCAGATTTGTCTTCTATATATGATATACCTGTTAAGTACCTTTAGTGTATGCTTGCATTTAGCTGGGAAGCTCAGTTATGTTGCTGTACAGTCGGTTTTTGATTTGTGTTTGATAGGAATATCATCATTATTGATATCAATCATGAATATGTTTTTTTGTCTGACCAATTACTGTTGTCTGTAATCGGTCCATTCTAGTTTGTGACCATTCATTATCCTTCATTCAGGGTATTGTTTTATTAGTCGTGCTCACACATGAGTCATTTACATTTAATGTATACTGTTATATTTGCACACTATGATGCCTTTTTACGTATATCATATTGCACATGACTTTTGAATATACGTTAATTTTGAGTTATTTTTCATCTATCTAATTTAATCTTATTTTGTTTATTTATTTTGAATTGATGTTACATACTTCTAATTGTATTGTATTTGTATAATTGTACATATTTTTTGTGTGCTGAAGGCTACTTCTACTGAAGTATCTAAGCCAATAACCATAATAATAAATAATAATAATAAGTAAGCTTCAATATACATTACTGGGATGCTAATGATTATGAGGGTCTGCATGATGCTTATTCAGTCTTAATTTACGATTATGGTAATAATACTGATTTTATTCATCTATGTGGTACATCTTGGACTTAGATTACAATAGATTAGAGACCGTGTGTACAATGGTATAAATGTTTCCGTTTTGAGATGACTAGATCATCAATTCATATACATCAATCAACTTCTTACGCGTGTTAGTAACAATTATTAGTATATTAGTTGTTTTGAGAAGATTATTATTGTTTACATTTATACCGAAGGTGCTTAAATTATCTTATTTTAGCCAAACAGCAACTGGATCGACAGACAAAATATTGGCCAATTTTAGAATCGCAGACATTTTTGGACAAAAACAAGGTTTGTAGTTATAGTATGCTACTACTTATAAGTAGTGGGTTTTGTAAAAATGAAATTTCGTGTTAATATTGCACATAAAATATCGTTTGTTGTAATAAATTTATTGGAATTTAAAACCATTGACCAACAATGATAACAGTTTGTTTGTTACGTATGTAAAATATGCAACATGTTTTTTATTTTAATGTGATGTGTATTTTTATATTTTGTTGGCTTTTATCTGAATGGTGTTCGTTTTCTGTACAGTTTTATACTAATCAATTCAAATTGATAGTTGTTATTTTATTCGAATATTTTTATCATTTGTTTTTATTACTAATGATTGAATGACTGTTTTTTTTATATCTAAATAGCATATTGCTTGTTTCTTAAAGATGGTTTACACATTTCTTAAATTAACACTTTCAGTTTTGTTTTATGCTATTGACGCTCTGTTTTTTGGTTAATAAATGACATTATTGAGTTTTAGGTAGTTCGATTGGATTAAGTCGGTTATTGACAAACATTTTGAAACAATTTTATTCACGGCTTTGAAATCTTGTCTATCCAGTAAGTATAGTCAAGTTACTTGTCTGGTAGACGATTTAACTGTTTACCAAAAATGTACGAAGTCATTCGAATTTCTATTGGGATAAATCTTAATTGGAAATGGTCAAAGAAGTGCCTTGTACACAATGGAAATTGCAAGTTTTTCCAAGTCACTTGCAAGAGAATGTTTTCCGTAAAACAATCAAGCACTAACAACCAAATAATAATTAATTCTCTTTTTTCATTCATTTCGGTTGGTGACGTGGTCACCTCTTCATTATTTTCTATATTTATACGGCATATGAACGATTGACTTCGATGACTTGATAAGCGTAACAAACGTAGAAGAATAACGTAGTTTCTTGGCTGGTAGACGGCCTTTTCGAGATGTCGTCACTGTTCGTATAGATTGATGGGGCAGCCTGATTTTGTTGTCAGGGTTATCTTACTTAGACCAATGGCTACATATGGTATATGCATACCTTAAGATACCTTTTAAGTACCCTGGGTATATACTCGCATCTACCCACTCATCTTAGCGGAAGGCCGGTTATACTGCAATACACTCGGATCCTGCTGTTATTAGTCTAGATGCCTATGGACACCTGGTTAAGGATGCACCACGTGAAGGACGAACAGTCAGGAATATCACCATCATTGGAAATTGAGACTTTATAAGCATTACTCAAATCCTCAGGATCATTAGCATTCCAATAATAATTAATGATAAAATTGTATTGAAAATTGTTCTAATTTTTTCCAACTAGGCAGCACTCGTTTTGCTGGAACATTTGCCAAAGGAATATATGGAGGCCAACGAGGTTGCAACATGCGAAACAGCTATTTCGAAACTTGTCAATTTTATCAAACAACAAATGGGTTTGGGTGACGCAAATAGCAAAGCCAATGCTAAACGGTGAGTTTTGACCAATGAATGTTTACGACACGAATGGCAAATTTCAATTTTTTTTGTATTTATCCACAATAATGTGAGTATTCAACAAAATGGATATTTCGCAGTAACATAGAAAAACATGTTGCTGGTTAAGTTTTTGACTTTTTAAAAAGTTGCTTTCTGATATCAGGAATGTCTTTTCGAGGCATTAGAGCACATCATTATTTGATTAGTGTTGTAATCACCTCATCATTATTTCTATATTTGTACATATTACACAATTGGCTCCAATGACTCAATAAGCGTGACAGATGTAAAAGAATAACGAAGTTTTCTTGACTGTTAGATGCACTGTTCGTAGATATTTACGATGTTGGCTGATTTTTTGTCACGGCTAACTTCCTTAGCCCAACACCTACTTTCAGATACCTTTTAATTATCTTGGGCATATGCTTGCACTCATCCGCTAAGGCGGTAGTTCAGTTATACCGCTGTACACTTGATCCCTACTGTGTTAATCTAGGTCGTCGGGAGCACGTAGTCAAGGATCTATCACGTGATCATTAACATGATCATTAACATCCCATTTTTGCGAATCCGAACGTGGACCGGCATTTAGTGCCGGTGGTGATATTTGAACCCATGCCCATTCAGGTCCAAGTCAAGCACTGTACCGCTGGACCACCTCGGCACGAAGGTAAAATTATGCAAATATTGTTTTAAGGGTGTATTCCGAATTACCGCTCTTCTTATTTACGTAAAAATCAAATTCTAACTTTTTATAATTATTGTTTTACTTTTATATATTTCTACATTTTGGTTTTGATCAAACTTGTAACTTAATTGTGACGTTCACCTTGTGTTCAATATTATTTTGCTGTTTTAAACACTAGTTTCAAAAAACAAACACATGAATATTAATAATTATGTGAATTGCATTTAATAATTACGTTTATATGGCTATTGACTATATGATTTTTTTATTGTTTGTACATTTTAAAAATAAATATAGAATTAGATATGTAATACTTTCTATCACCATCTTTAATATTTATTTTTGAAAAAAACAGTCAATAACAAAGATTAATGTGATCGTTTCTTTAAAGTATAAAAGTGCCTATATTGGTTTTTGCCTAATATAAAAGACCGTTAATAGTGACAGTAGTAGAAAATTATTCATTTTGTTGAACGAATGTTTAAGTCTAGATGTACTCAATCCACTTTAATGATGTTAAAAGAGATGACCATTTATATTGCCTTAATTATGACACCTACTGCAATTCTTATTTTTATACTTTATAATTTGAAGCAGTTGTCAAACTGTATTAGGAATAATCGTATTTCGAACTTTTGTTTTCATAGTAAACGTTTTAATTATTGGTTGTTTTGACCCACATTTATTTCGAAATACACATGATGTACTTACTTCGTACTAACCCAAAACAAATGTTTGGTATGTCGTAGCATTAAACTGTACTAATGAAAACAAATAATCACTACGATAACTCATTATCGTGATCACGTGCAACAGTAATAAAATGTTGAAATCTCATTGGTCTATCGAAAACAACCAATCATTTAATTTTGAATGCAAGTGATGCATGTCAATCAATCACTTTATTATGCATCTGGCAATATATATATATATATATATATATATATATATATTGATTTAGTTCAGTTCCCAATTCAACAACTCCCACTTTCACAACTGTCCAATCAGAATGCGTTGCTTTGGCCACCGAAATAGATCATATCGTTTCGATTTACCGCGACGTGTCGACCGAACACGAACAAATTTACAACAACTGGCATCAGGTGATCGGTACGACGAAAATTGATAATCCAGATTGTCTATCGACACGGACGTGCGACGAAAAATTTGCGTCTCTAAGTCTGAAGGAAATGATACAACTGGCGCGAACTGTATTGAGCTGTGATACGAATCTGCCCGATGTGCCTTTGGCTGTCATCAAAACGATGCGACAGTTAACCTTGTTACGCGAGTCTCCTACAGTTCGGGCCAGTTTAAAGAACGATGATGATGAAAATAAATTGGGCAAGAAAAGGTATGTTGAAAAATTCTGTTTGACTTTATGTTTTATGCTTTCTGCTAATTTCCATCGAATGACTACTCTACCCTACATGCATAACTTGCTTTTATTTGCCGTCATCTTTTTATTCAACAATATATATTTAGAAATTATATAAACATATAATTTTATTTATGTTTATATTTTCTTCTTTTTGTGCAATAAATAATAAAAATTCGTTTTGATAGATTCGTTATTATCACTAAAATTAATGTTTCTTCTGTACCTAATACTTTTTTTAAAATGTATCTAATATAAACAGCCGTCTAAGCATAAAAGAAAATATCATCATAGTGAATTTCAATGTGCTTTAAAACCAATTTTACTAGAAAATATGTCACTGCCACTAATACTATTTTTCAATGCAAAATCTATTGCATTTACTTATTAATGCGAAAATTTATGTCAACACAGTTGTTTTATATTATTAATTCAAGAATCGTGGCTAAACCAATACTTTGATGATGATAACCTTATGTCATTTGATAATTACATAAATTGATTAATTTGTCTGATTTTTTACTTTCTACTTTTATTTTGTTTTGTTTGATGGTACTAATTATATGTTATGTATGTATATATTTATATGCTGAATGTACCTCTTATATAATAAATAACCCGCTTTAGTATATCAGTGATAAAAGGTTTTTTTGTTAGAAGGAACTATGGTCATTGTTTAGATCTGGTGAACCGAATTTTCTGCAACTATAATATCGCCAATATATATATATATATAGATTCCGAATTTCGACTTGTTGGTTGTAAACATTCGTACAAAAGACTTATTTGCTAAATGTTGGTTTACTGAAGTGTTAAATTGGGCATGGAAACAGCTCAATGATGAATTCTATTTCTGAGCTCCAAAATACAGGTTTGAATTAAATCACCGTCTCGTACGTCAGTTTTGATAACCTAACAAGTATTGTCTTTAGTGGTCGAATAGTATGCTGGCTGTATTTGAGTAACTAACAATAATGCTTCTACCCGACACGTTCATTTTAATTATTTAACTATTGTTTTGTATCTAGATTACAGAGTTCAACCGACATTTTACAATTTCCAAATAGTACAGCTTCGATAGAACCTGGTAAGTTTCTTGTGTTTGATGAAAATTAATTTGTTTCATTAACAAAATTTATTTGAATGGCTTATTAAAAGTGCAGTAGGAAATAGACCGATGTGTATCGCAATTATTAATTTATCATGATTGTAACTGTATACGCTACTACCATTTGTACTAAAGTAATTGTTTCCATTTGCCCAGCACATCTTTCCATCTTGATCGACATGCTACAGCCAAACAAACGCCAACGAACTGCACGACCCGACTTTTGTGGCGTGATGACTTCAGATTCGAAAGGAACGTGTCAACTCTATCGAGGATTGAAGGATAAGGAAAAAAATGTTGCTTGAATTTGTACAAAGTCAATCAAAAATTGTATTTTTTAAAATAGTATATTCATTTGACTACAAGGCACGACTTTTTTTTATTGTTGTAAACGTAATTTTTTGCGTATTTAGTGTTTAAAGCATTTCCCACATGGGTATTTAGCGCAGCCAATACGGTCCAAGTAGTCATCATCTCGGAAATTTTTATGGCGGTTTCAAGTTTAGTCGAAAAAGGAGGAGGATTTGAGTTGGAGGTGAGTAACCTGACCTGGTTTTTTGTCAGGGTTATCTCCCTTAGCCCAACGGTTACATATGATATACATATACCTTGAGATACCTTTTAAGTATCCTGGGTGTATGCTTGTGCCCATCCGCCAAAGTCCAGTTATACCACTATGCTAGTCTAGGAGCTTGGTAGCATCTGGTCGATGATGCACCAAATGGAGTTGACAGTATCGAACATCACCATTATTGGAAATTAAGACTTCACAAGGATTATTTAAATAGTAAGGATCGTTAATATCTCATGAATGTAACACTCTTTCCATTAATTATGTTTTAATACTATCACAGAGAACAAACGCTTTTATGATTGTGTTGGAAATAACACTTACTAACGGTAATGACTTATGAAATAATCACCCCATAATGGCATTATCCAATGTTGAGGAGTTCGAACAAGAATACCTCCCGCAAAATTACTGATAATTTGTATTCCACTATAACCAGTGCCAAGTCCTTATTGAAACAATCGGAGCATATGTCTAGCAAGCATATCCTTGTAAAATAACAGATTATTGCTAGAAACAATTTCCATAAATGCGTTAGTGTATAAGGGAGAAGCATTTGGAAAACGTTTTGACCTTGTCGAGATGGTAGATGAATTTAATGATCCTGAGGATTCGATTAACGCTTATAAAGTCTCGATTTCCACTGATGATATTGCTGACTATCCCTCCTCCATATGATGCATCCTGGACTAGGTGCCAACAGACATCTAGACTAAAAACAGCAGGGACCGACATCACAGCGGTATAATTAGGCTTTCACTAGATTCTCGTTCAGTAAATGCGTGCTAGCACACACCCAAGATGCTTAAAAGGTATCCCAAGGTAACTATTTGCTATATGTAGTCGGTTAGGCTTGTGAATCCGTCAACCCCAATGAGGATCGCCTCGTTAATTCCTAGCGTCGTTGCCGTCTTCTAGCTAAGAAACTTCATTCATTCCTCCAAATTCAATTGGTATCCGACAACCTTTTCATATAGGAATTTAAGAAGCTACTAAAACTTGGAATTAATGAAGAGGTGACTTTGTCACCAACTTAAAAGCAAACCAGTGATTCTTTAAACAAGATCTCACAATTGAATATTTTTGATCGATTGAGAGGTAGTGTAGGACAAATAGTTTCATTGATTGATTATATAGGCGCTGCTATTAACATCAACGCAGTATGAATGATAAGCTTTTCCAGTATCTAAATTATCAAATAACAAATTTTGTTTGAAGTTACAATTGCTCAGTTCATTCAGTGTTTATTATCTCTTTATTATTAAATCTATTGATTTTTTATACAAGTCTTGAAAATGTGAATAATATTGTTTATAATTTTTTTTATATTTTGTAAATGTCTACGTTACAATATCTACTTTGAAGATAGTAGACAATTGCAATTGATCAGATTCACTATAAATATTCAATTTACAGGGTCAGTTTTAATCACCCGTAGGTCAGTGGTTTAAGCGTGCGTTCAAGTGTGAGACTTGAAAGGTGTTTTCATTATAGTTGGTGATGCATAGTCACCCCTTCATTACTTCTATATTGGTAAGGAGTATTAATATTTCTTGGTTGGTCGACAGAATCCTTGTGCTGGTACCACCGTTAGCCTGATATATTGTCAGGGTTATATCAATTAGCACTCAATTCTAATAGTTCATCCTTGAAAACCTATCAAATAAATATCTAGACTTTTTTCATAACAAAAACAATTACTTTCAATTAACCAAAAAAAGTGAAAACGTTTAAATTTTCATAACCATAGCTGATGCACCTACTGTGAGTTAATATTGGTAGGTTGTCTAAGCTTAGAAAAACGTCAGTTACAAAAATTAGACCTATTAACCTCAGTCAGTAGATGGAGATTTAGTTTGTTAAAGATACATGCAATTATTTAGAAAATTGGTTCAGAATACTAGACGAACACTTAACATAACCAAACTGCCAACTGCATTTTTTGATTGATTCATTTGTTAAATTTTCCCTCGTCCAAATGAATTATTTAAGTGGACGTCCGTTTGTGTACCCTATGCAGCCAACAGAGATCATTGGAGTGGTTTAACTCGGGATGTAATTAACATTTAATGTCAGCACACGTCAAGTGTCGTTCTTTGAGTACACACTACAAAAGTTGACGTTTTTACAGACGTTTTGGTTTTTTTGGACTATCCTGAGTAATAATAACCGGTGGGGGGGTGTTTATCCCCGATGATGATGAAATGTTCCCTACTGAAAATAAATATATTAAAGTTCTATATATTACAAAATCCTTGACTAAAATAAAGGTTAAATTTATGAAAATGCCTCCAGACAATACAATCCTTAATATAATTGTATTTTTTGAAATCATTTTAAACTATAATGTAAGTGGTTTGAGAAATAAAAATATTCAATTAAGAAAATTAATTACGTTATGCAAAATAAAATTCTCGGAATTACGTAGGGAACCAACATTAAAGGCCTTGAGAAAAATCACTGATTACTACCTAAAATATTAAAAATGTATAACTTTTATTATCTATTCTTATATATGTATACATATTTTATAATATAAATTACCTTTTAAGCAACTAATCTGCTTGTTTTTCAATTTTTAAAAATGTCAGTATTCTTCTTTTTGACCGAAATTAGAATTTCATTGTTATATTGGTATAAAATATTAGTTTTTATAAAATATTTTACTCATACTGTTAAAATAATGTTTAACGAATAAGTTGGTACAATTTAGATGTGCTTTATATAATTAAATAGCGTCACAAAAGCGAATCATTTGTATTGATTTTGACAACAACTTATCTACTGTAATAATAACTATCCCAAAAACCAGCAAACAACAATGGTGCAAACTGTGCAAAAGATAAAATTATATCATTACAAAATATGCCAATATAAAAAAAACATTTCTCAACAAGGATTAAATGTCACAATAAGGAATAAAAAACAATCCTACGTCAATCTGTATTTAGAGCCGACAGAGGTACAACAACTAACGTTTGATCTGCATCAGCCATACTGATGACGTAAGATCCACCGGTTTTTGTTTTAGACATCGTTTGGACGAGTCTCGATTTCGATTTTACTTGCGGCACATAAAAAATCGCTTTATTGGACTGTTCGTCTAGTCGGTACAATTTGAGCAGGGGAATCCAATTGTCTGTAGGATGCTGCTGACCTGAGTTTCTGACAAAGCCCAATGGAACGAGTTCTTTGGACCATTTGCGAATGATGTTGAGGGACGAAGTGAATGTAGTTGAATACTTCAACGAGTTGTACAGCGGATGCAACAGTTGGACTGAACGTTCGTATTTAGCGGTCCAAGGATTTACAACTCGTAAATAGCCCTGAATGAATAAAATGGATCGACGGAGGGTGTAAATTTGAATGATGCTTATCAAACTTAAATAAAATATGTACGTTCTAGAATCGTGATAGGATTTCCATCTCAATTATGTAAAATGTGAAATCACATGTCTCAAGTCAATGATAACCTGGGAATCTAATGATCCTGAGGATTTGAGTAATACTTACAAAGTGCTAATTTTCCTGACTGTTTCTCTTCCAAGTGATGCATCGTAGACTTAGTGACCATAGTCATATAGAATAATAGCGACAAGGTCCAAATGTACAGCGGTATGGCGCAAGCATACACCCAGGGTACTTAAAAGGTATATGTATACCACATGTAGCCCTTGCGCTAAGGGAGCTAACCTTAACAAAAAATCGGCGGCTTTGTCAATCTCTGAAAACAGTGGCGCCGTCACAAGAATGCCGTCTAACAACCAAGAAACGTTGTTATTCTTCTCCGTCTGTCACACTCATCAAGCCATCAAAATCGATCGTTTAATAAGCAGTTCAAATATGGGAAATAATAAAGAGGTCACTGTGTCACCAATCACACTAAATGATGAGCTGTTTAATTACCATGTAAAAGTGACAGTTCATCAATATATATATATATATATATATATTAAAAAAGATTCAAATTTTACTACATTGACAAGTAGTAATCAATACGAAATCTATCTATAAATATGATTTTTCAAAAATAATCTGATGAGCTTGTGACCTTGATTTCATATCAATCCAGCAAATAAGAATGCACCGAAATAAGTCTTGTCATCTGACAACCGATTTCTTCTAGGTCAACACTGCTATCCACAATAATCGAACTATTTATAAAAACAGTTAAATTCTTATTAATATTTAACAACATTTGACGCTATTATATTATTATTACATTCTTTGTCACAAACAAAAAACCATCAATAATATATTAACAAAACTTGAACATAGTTTTCTGAACTAGAAAAGTAGGCAATTACATTACCAACGATGCTGCTCATGACTTTATTCATCTATCTGTATGGTTATAGTGAATAAATATCTGACTGGAATGTTTTCAGTAACTAAACAAAAGCACCATTAATTACCATCATTTGTATAGCAACGGTGCTAGGAGATTAACACTCTTGTTTAATCGGATAAGGGAATATAACCAGTGTGTCACCTCGTTATATAATAAACACACACAGAGAGAGTATGAAAGAGGCAACGCACCTGATCACCAAACACAGCACGTCCACCAATGGATAATAAGGAATTGGAAAAATTAAACGGTGATACATTCTAAAATAAAACAAAACATGATAGAAAACAAAAGTATTTAGTATCGTCATCATCGGGGATAAACATACCCCACCGGTTATTATCACCCAGGATAATCCCAATACCAAAACATCTACAAAAAGACCAACTTTTGCAATGTGCACCTAGTGAACGACACTTGAGATGTGCTGACATTAAATGTTAATTACATCCCGAGTTAAACCCCTCCAATGATCTCTGTTGGCTGCATAGAATAAACAAACGGACGCCCATTTAAATAATTCATTTGGATGAGGGGGCTTAGCATAAATAAAAAAACTGAGTTCGCATGCTACAATGTCCGTCCAAATTTTCCGTTGACCACCTGGCCTTCTTTTCCATTCGTGTAATGGATGGGCTTTCATAGCTATTCTGGCTGGATGAGTGGGCGATCTACGTATAACATGGCCAATCCTTTTCTTTTATTGTTCTAGAGGTACATGGCCAATCAATGTTAAATGACTTACAAATATCTGGGAACGGTCAAAATATTTTATTAGTTATTAAACGAGTGCGTTCAACAGAGGACAACGAGTGAAACTATATGGATCTTAAACAGGTTTGCTCAAAATTGACCAGCTTTTCTGTATCCACTTGAGTGAGAGTCCAAGTTTCGCATGCATAAAGTAGAATGGAATGCACTAAACTCTCATATATATTCTAATCTTGGTTTTAATAGAAATATTACTTTTGTTCCATAAATGTTTACTTAAACGCCCAAAGGCTGCAGCTAAGAGGCGAATACGACGCCAAATCTCTGAAGAGCTGGATCCTTTATTATGACCGAACCTAGGTATGTAAATTCATCAACCATAGAGAGTGGGCTACCATTAACAGTGATTGAATTTCTAAAGGGGACGTTCGCTAAAACCACTGTTTTTTAGTATTAAGATATAAACTGTATTTCTCTGAGGCTTCTTGAGTAAGTCGAACCGCATTTTCCAAAGAACCGCATTGACTGCGTATTGAAGATCCGCTATCTTGCGACCATCATGAGTTATACAGCCCTCAAATGACCGGAAAACTTCATTTAGTATTTAGTATGATACTTTATAGTGATATTGTCGTCATACATACTTCAGTAAAAGAATTGTTAATCTCAATTGTAGTGTAGTCTGTTAAGGACACACTATATACACTATAATGTCACGTTTTCTAAACCTAAACAAAAGTCATCGGTTGGATTTTAACCCTAAACTATCTAACTTGAGCCATATCTGTTATTAACAAACTACTACCATCATTCTCCGAATGACAACATGCTTACATTTGGACACTCTCAGGAACATTACAATACCCGTAAATATATTTAGGAAAATAAAAATCAATATCATACCTTATTACACATTTTTGTAAAAATAAAAAAATCAACATAAACGTCCAATAGGTTTCACAAATTTGCAATAAAAATATAATAATTTTGTAGCAAAGCTTGCTGAATCATATCAATAACTGCAATAACTTATTGAGGTCCGCAATAACCTTGATGACATTCATGTGTATGAAAACATTTAATGCCAATAGTACCCTTGTAACGCTAACAGTATTTTATAAGCAAAATATACTTTAAATTGAATGGAAATAATAATTCTTTTTAATAGTAAACAATAACTCCACCTAGTTTGAATCAGAAATAAACCAATCTAGCCAGTTCCAAGTCTGGATGAAGAAGGAGGGTTTGAGCGCAAGGTTAGCAACCTGATTTCTGTAAAAACATTTATCCTGCTATGGAAACAATAAGAGGACGCCATTCCGGTAAACAACTGCAAAGAAGTGATCGCACGTATCTGGATGACAGAGCTACACAGAAAGAAAGCTCAACCTTCGATTTGCAGAATCTCCAATGCCAACGAAACTTCATCGTTGTTGTTTTGCTATAATTGTTGTCTTATTGCCCGATGCTTATTTTTAAAGCAAAAGGGTTTTTTGGTAGATGATAAAACCAACCAAGGGGAAAAGAATTTTAAAAAATCTTATTGGTCAGCCTCCGTGAGTGAGTGCGAATCACGTTGGTGCATTCTTCTATCAAAAGGGGATTGTTTTGACCTTGAAAATGTATATAAGGTGGAAAAATCAATATTTACATAGCACTATACGATTTGCATTGCGTCATCGTGCAAATTTGGTCACACTTTTTAAAACTTTTCCATTCCCAACTTACGAGTAATCACACACTCACACAAAAGGTTGTCTGACTCTTATTGGCTCCTTTTTTCGCAACTTTTTCCCTTGGTTGGTTTTATCATCTACCGGTTTTCTACAATATAATAATATAGAATAGTAAACAATAGAAAGCAATCACTAGAAATGCTACACTCAAAATTGGATGAGAATGGGCTCGAGTGGCACCACCGCAACAAAATGTGGACCCTCGCCAATGATGGCAGCACTTGCAACAAACCAGAGTGTTAGACTCGAACTTGAGTAGGCATACGTCTGAGTGCTTCCACCAACACGAAGTACAAACACCCGTTTGATTTTACCAAGTGTCCACTTGCTTAAAAACATTGCCCTCGAAACATTGACGTAGTAACAAACGGATAAATAAACATTTATACACACACACACAAACCGTACCGTTCGAAACGACCGAACAATAAACAACACCGAATTCGATGTTTGATCATCATTGTTGTAATTTTTTTTATTCTTATTGTTGTTCAAATTCCACACCGATATATTGCCATCAAAATCGTGACTAACAAGTCTGTAGTGATCCAAAGTTTGACAACAAGTGGACAAACCACCCGGGCTCTTGCAATCATCATCGTCACGGAACAACTTCAATTCGAACGAACCCACATGTTTGTTGACTGTCGGGTTGGAAGTAGTTGTACGGCGGCGTTTCGTCAAATGATCGGGGTTTTGAACGGACAAGCCATAGTCCAAATAGACTCGTTCGACAATTTCCAACGTTGGGGCCCTAGAGTTGCATCGATCATCTGTGGTGATGCTGCTGAGTTCGATGCGGGTGACATAAAGCGAACCCGATGCGCGGCTGGCTGCGACAACAAGCTGATTGGAGGAACAGTTGGGATGAACAGGAATTACATATGTGTCATCAAAACAATTGAAACATCAGAATGCTACTTGAGTATAAAAGTTCAAATGCCATGACAACCACTTGGTGTTACAAAATTGAAAATTATATTTAACTGTGGGTTATTATACCCTTCCATTTGTACAAGGATGGCAGAGATGGATTTGAGTCCCATCATGACTGATGTGAAAGTCGTTTAGCATGTCCATCGGCTGAAAAATATTTCACACAATAAAAAAGAGAATAGGCTTACGTCAGAAACGGTCAAACTCAATACGGGTGTCGGATCCAAGTTCCAAACAGCTATGGGCTGAATAGAATTTAAGCTGGAAAACTAAAAATTATTGGAAAAAAAACAAAAATTATATTTCTAATTAAAACGTACCGAATATTGAATACGTATGGTAATAATGGATATTCTATTGAATATTAGCTGATTACTGAAACCCGACAATATTTATGACAGATGGAATAGGACATTATTAATGGAAGTTGTTACTAAGATCAATCAATAATTAATGTCCATTTTAGGATACTACTAGTCCCAATAATTTAAGTAATATTTATAAAATCCCATTTCCGATAAGGATGACATTCCTGATTCCGCATATTCACATATATTCATCCTGGACTCCTGGGCATCAAGTGCACAACGAAATAACTGGATAGTTGCAACCATTAAATCAGGGAATCATACATATATAGACATATCGACAACCCTGATAAAAATCAAGCAGCATTGTTAATATTTGAGAATAGTGACACCGTTGGTTAGCCAATAAACATTGTTACCTACTTATAATTGTTGTGCATACGACGTTCCCATTGTATCAATGATAGTCGATCGTCTGAGATGCTCTGCAATGTCACCAGAACACTGGAAGTTTGAATCGCACTACCAGCACCGAATGCCGACCTTCGCCCACATATTTTCATTAATAAAAAAACATTCAACAAATTAAAGACAAAATCAATATTTTTCATACCACAATAAGTCCATCTTCCGATCCACTCACAAATACCAAATTCGCTTTCGATCTGTTGTCAGCCTCATCATTATGATCATCATCATCATTATCATCATTATAATCGTTATCACCACCAACTTGATAGGAACAAGAAGGAAGATTGGGAATGAAACAAACCGGAGCCATTTGAGTAACAGCACGTGAATGTGGACGGGTTTTAAATGTTGGAACAAATTGACTGGATGACATGAGATTATCTTGAGTCATGTCGAAGCAAGCAATGAAGCCGTAACTCGTACCTACCAAAAACCTACAATTTGAAATACACACATATTTATCTGTATCCAATAGCCAAAATTGCCATTCAACCCAAATGCCAATGAACAACTAACCTGGATTCATCGATTACTTTGAGCACGGTAACTCCACCTGACCGAACGGAACCAGTGTCTTCCAAGTTCGCAGGTAAGTCCGCATCATCGAAACATGATGGACTTTTGGTTGGGATAGAAACAGAAAACAGTCCAATTAGAAGTGTGCTTTGGCAGTTCCATAACTGGACAATAAACAAAAACATTGATTGTGTATCAGTTAGATCATTCTTCAAGTACTGAATAGTGCTATTGAGCGTGGCTATTTATCAATTACACTATTTTGGGGGGATTTGCTACGTTAGAAGAAACTATTCACTAACATTTAAACCAATTTCTTGCCAAATACAATGTTCGTCTTTTTAAAATATTCACTAACAATTTATCATTATTATTTATGACAAAGTGACTCGATAGTAAAATCTCTACCTCGGAACTGAAGACGTGGGTTTAGTCCTTTGGGCATCACCTCCTATCGGTATTATTATACATATACCCAAAACCAACTAGTTGGATATACACAACTGCAATTTAACTACATACTTCCATTAGACTGGTCCTGATTAAAGATATAGTGATTTAATTGACATATAGTTTATATAATTCAGTAAAAATGACTTCACATCGTAGTATCCAATCGTATTCACAAATTATGTTGAATTTCCAAAATAGTGATAGTTTTCGGTACTAAACTGTCTCCGTTCACCCTCAGTCTATTAAATGAACATAAGAGTGAACACTATCATTTGCAAAAAATATTAATATAACATTTTATTTTACGGCTTCCCTGTAATTTTTTAATCTATTCCAATAGTCCTGAGGTAGTAAAAATGTTTCAAAAGATGCAACAATTAATTGCGTAATATTTAGCATTCCAATTACTTGATAACTTTAACCTATAATACACGCTTAAAAATTCCATTCATTCTTACCACCTGAAAGTAAAAAATACAGTTTGCACAAAAGAAAAATAACATTTTTAATAAAATAGCAAGGTGAATAAACTGAACAATACTCACCTCTATCAAACCATCACTACAAGCGGCCAGAAGATAACCTTGAGATGTAAATTCCATGCACCATATTGTTGCTGAAAAAGGTCATGTTAAATAATAAAATCAATAAATTTTGTCGACAAGTATAAATTCTGTAGATTAAACAAACAAAAAGTAGTGAACAATCTTCAAATAAAATGTCACTTTCAAGGTGAATATTTTACGTCTGGTAGTTTGTTAATTGGACACTAATCAGTAAAAGACCTGGGACACCAGACTATTGCTTTATGATAATATTCTACTTGCATAAAATGTTAATCATCTTATGATAAAATAAGGACAGATAAAAACTGGTGCAATGTGTCAGAATGTAAATGGTGAAAGACCTTGTTGATAAGATTATTCACTTGCTTGCAGTAGTAATACACAGCATTTGAGGACACTAGCAATGAGCACTAATCATATAAATTAAAAATAATAAAATTGCAAGGCCTGTTTCAACCATTCGTAACAGAGTGAATACAGCTTCAGTCTGATGATAATTCCAAATACCGATGTGAAACAGCTGAACAGTGCCCCTGGTGGACTGAAACCACGTAAATTCATCATTCAGTCAATATGACAATTCTAAATCCCACAATAAGTATTCTTTTTAATAAAAAAAACTAAATAAAATTGTTCATTTTCAAACAAGATTTGCTTCTTTTTTTATGTTTGCTACTTTGAATGTTTTACAAGAAACATCTTTCAGCAGTGGACAATTAGCGAAGCCAAACGTGGGCCCGCATTTACGTGCCGGCGATAGGATTCGAACCCATGTCCACCGAGGTCCGAATTCGAGCGCTGTACCGCTAAACCACCCCGGCATAGAAAACGTTTAAAATGTTTCACAAAAGTACAAATATGCTCGTCAACAAAGTAAGTACCTAAAGGTTATGGAAAACATTAATACAAGCAACCATTCAGTGTACTTACAAAACCGACCAACATATGGTTTGATTGAAAGGGTGTGACGTTTATGGATGGTGGATTCGGAATATCTGTAAGCGTAAGTTAACAAGATGAGCATAAACAAAAACACAAATGTATGTAATGTAAAACTGCACAACTATTTACACAAAATGGTAATTTGCTAATCATTATATAACCATTGTTCCGTATTGTTCAGTTAGCCCAACGGTTTTGTTGATAGGATTTTGTATTTCAATCCATTTTAGGGGTGCTAGTAATCCTGAGAATGGAGTAATGTTTACAACAAGTTACACTTTCTAATAATGCATCCTGGACTCAGACTAACAAAGATAAGCCACCAAGTGTATAATGCTGTAACTGGAATTCTGTCTTGGCGGATGGATGTAAGCATACACCCAAGATAGTTCACTGTATAAGTATACCACAGGTAGGCATTAGGTTAAGAGAAATAACCCCGACAAAAAATTGGGCAGCCTCATCAATCTTTGCAAACACGGCTAAGAAACTTCGCTATTCTTATGAAACGATTGGAATTGATCGTCCAATAAGGCGGCACAAAAAAGGTAAAAAAAGGTAATCACACGTCACCAACAACACATCAATTCAATCTAACAAATGCACTTCCTCTATGTCACGTCATCTTCTACAAACGAATGGCAAAAGTCATGTTAATAATAGGTAAACGAACAGCTGTCTAAACTTTTCCATCTTCGTTTAGCATGAGGATAGGTGGGGTTTTGTCAACAAAGTAAAAATTATGTTCTAACCCAAACGTTAATTAAACAGAATCGCCTTTTCGAGCTTTTAAACAAACAGCACTAAAGTGTCGAGTTATATAATGATTTGCCAACAATGATGAAAATTATTACAAAATATTAGTGTGTATTTCATAACCCTTGTGTTGTGACGACGCAATTAATCCATGTAATATTACATTTTTGGCACATCGAAAATTGGCCTTTTATTATAATTTGACAAACCCTATCATCGGAATCAAACTTCGATCTTCTTTGCCGCAGTTTTATGCAATAATGTCCTCTTGTTGTTTCTTTAGCAATATTTGGGATACAATATTGGTATGCTAATGATCCCGAGGAGTTGAGTAATGCTTATAAATTCTCAAACTCCAAAAATAGTGATACTCCTGACTGTTATTCCTCCACG
The DNA here is from genome assembly GCA_025895645.1 of Cardicola forsteri. Lineage (NCBI taxonomy): Eukaryota > Metazoa > Platyhelminthes > Trematoda > Strigeidida > Aporocotylidae > Cardicola > Cardicola forsteri. The sequence goes on along the minus strand of JAKXYG010001233.1, from coordinate 416,541 downwards.
TGATGCATCCTGGACTAGGTGCCTATAGGCCTATGAGCATTTTAGACTAATAACAGTAGGGACCGAGTCCACAGCGGTATTACTGGTTTTCACTGGATTCCCGCTCAGTGAATGGGTGCTAGCATACACCCTAGATGCTTAAACGGTGTCTCAAGGTAGCCATTTGCCATATGTAGCCGGCTAGGCTAAGGGAGTTCACCCTAACAGAAAATCAGGCCTCAGGTCCTTATCCTGTGAAACTAAAATAAAACTTCCTTCAAACAGAATACATGTGATGGAATCAGCAACCGAGACCCCAAGCATCTAATCTCCTAAACTCATCTGGAGAAGGACAAACGTTGACGGGTTTACATGGAAGAGTTAACAAGATTTTACCCTTGTTAACTAATAATGACGATCCTAACTTAAAGTTACCAAGGTGTGAACGATCTTCCTCTGATGGCTCCCATGAATCAGTCAACAGGCGTCATCCCTCCCGTCCCCCGAAAGAGGATTGCCTTATCAACTCCTGTGAACACTGGTACCGTCGCAAAGCTAGGAAAGCAGCCGGATTCGACGAAATTCTTCTATATATCTTCAAATACGGTCCCTAACGGTTTACTGAAGACCTGTATGGAATAATAACGGATTTCTGGACAACTGGGCAGTGCCCTAAAGACTAGCATCGTGCTACAATTGTTCCTGTTCACAAGAAAGGAGATCGGTAAATACCTGTTAACTACAGGGGTATTAGTTTACCTTGCATAGCTGCAAATATTGCCACATCAGCGATAGTTGATAGGATTCGTCCGGAGAGGAAAAAAACCACACGTCCCAACCAAACTTGTTTTCGTCCTAGTTTGGAATGCTCCGGTGCATCCTGGGATTTCAGAGGAAGTTTCAGCGCCCTATGTATGTAGCGTTCATAGACCACTCTTCAGCTTTTGACTCGCTGAACAGAAAACGACTCTGGATGTTACGTAACAGAACTCCGTGCTCTGTACAAGAACTCAACTGCCACAATCCACAATTGCAACAAATCTACTACAAAGCCATTCGAAATTTACTGTGATGTCCGTCAAGGCTGTATGGCTGCTCCGCTTTTGTTCAACTATGCACTTGATTCTATATTTGCCAAGGCTTCTGAACAAATGGAAGGCGTGTATGTTGGTACAAAGCCCATCACCGATTAAGAATACGCTGACAATGCTGCTCTTCTAGCTGAAAATGGAGATTATCTGCAGCATGCATTGGACTTTCTTGTGAAAGTTTCCGGTGAATATGGTCTAAAGATCAATCCCAAAAATCAGTCATCATGACGTCACAGGCTCCTTATGTGAGAACTGTATTAAATGATGCTGGGTTTCCCAATATAAAGCAATTTACGTATCTGGGCTCTTCGATTATTTCTGACGGTGGTTCGTCTCATGAATTAAATCGTCGAATTTCTTCAGCTGCTACTGCGTTTGAAAAACTTGCTAATCCACTATAGAGACGAAAAAACCAATGCAAAGACAAAAATGAACATTTTCTCTTCATTGGTTTACACAGTGCTTCTGCACGCAGTTGAAACCTGGACTCTTACAGGATTAGAGATCACGAAACTCAACAAAATTGAGACAAGATGACTCAGTTTTATTTGGCACAACTATTTTGCATCATCCGTATCAAGGGATTGGACGAAAAATATCAGTAACCAACAAATTCGAGATGATCTCCAATTGCACGAACTTCCTTCTTTGGTATCGCGACAACGTAGATCGTACTGGTTTCGACAGGTTCTTCGTAAAAATCCCGATGCAATCTCACATTCCATAACTTGCCCTTGCCCAAATGCCGGTTGGAAGAAAAGGAAAGGTGGTCAAAAACGTACTTGGATGGATACTGTTCGGGACGATCTTCACCCTTTGTTGACCGAAACTTTTTTTTGGAAACAATAGCAAAGTCGTTAGACTGACATATCTGCGCACTCCTCCAAAAACCGTGAACAGTGGAAAGGAATTTTTCAGGATGCTATGAGAACTTAAAACTAACCTTTATTATTATTATTATTATTATTATGTTATTCTTAAACGTTCAAGTTGCTAACCCTTTCTCAACCAGACTGTCCTTAGTAGAATCAATTGCCGGGGTGGTCTAACGGTACAACGCTCGAATTCGGACCTCGGTGGACATGGTGGACATCACCGGCACGGACCCACGTTTGGCTACGCTAAAATGTCCACTGCTGAAAGATGTTTCTCGTAAAACATTCAAAGTAGTAAACATAAAATAAATAAATATTACTACAAGATAGCAATGATAAAATTTCCAGCCCCACTGCACACAACCGAGCCAAAATTATGTTACAATCGACCACAATCGTCAACTACCATGGACAACAGAGCCCGATGCCGTAAACCAGTAGGCCCAGTCTAATTCAAAGCCTATCACACGACGTACCTGTTCAAAGTGCCCAACGAATTGCCCGACTCGAGACACCAAAGTCGAATGACGCTCGAATAGTTGACACATTGCATCGATTGGTGGAACGACCGTACGCAAGTGATAGCCAGCACAGCTTTGGCACGCAGATGGTCGTTGCAATCGTTGGGCAAGATGCCACATGCAATAGTCCATTCTGGATTTTGCACAACCGACAAATCGTCGCCCAACGGATTCGAGTCCGTCAAGCTGATTGTCAAAGGCAGGACACGGATGATAGGTTCGCGGTTGTGGGGTGTGGGAGTTCTGGTACAATGGAAAAATAATTTTTCACATTTCAAACAAAAGCCAAATGGGGTGGGGGAAGGGGAACACATACATCAAGTTCCAATAGGAGGACACGAACCCGTGCCAATTCAGTTTTGTGTATGGCACTCTAGCGACCTCTACTACTCGGTTTGTCAGACTGTTTAACACAACCACCAGTGAAGCAATTAGTGTTACTCAAATTCAACATAATTGGGAGAAAGACTTAATAAAGAGATACCGAACAATAAAAAATTCTAATTTTAATACGAAGTAAGTCAATCTATGATTTTTTCGAGGCATCTGTACCACTGATTCATAAAAAATGTGATACAATCAAGCTGCCTGTAAACTTAGACACAAGTGACAACAGTTTGAGATGCTAATGATCCTGAGGATTTGGGTAGTGCTTATAAGTTTCAATTTCTAATAATGGCTGTTTCTCCTCCACTTGATGCATTCTGGACTAGGCGCTCATAGATATCTAAACTAATAACAGTTGGGACTGAATGTACAGCTTTGGCTGGTGGGTGTATGCTTACATTCCAGGTACTTAGAAAGTATCTTGAGGTATACGTTTGCCATGTAGCCCTTAGGCAACATAAAATCAGTCGGCCTCATTAATCATTGTGAACAGTGGTACTGTTACAAGGATGCTGTCTACCACCAAATAAACTTCGTTATTCTTCTACGTTTGTTCCACTTATCGAAATCGATCATCTAATATGCCGTACAAATATAGAAATAAAGTGACTGTCACTAACTACAGTCTACTTTCACTAAGCTAAGTAATTGTATCGGGGTAGTCTAGCGGTACAGCGCTCGATTTAGACCGGGGTAGGCATGGGTTCGAATTCCACCACTACTACAAAACCCTTTTGCCACGAAAAGCATGGAGCAACAAGATTGTTCCATATAACTGCTTTAAAAATTGAAATACTACTCCAATTTTTCTGAAACCCGTCATCAGAATTGGGTGTCCCCATGTGGTTTCTTTACAAATATCAGTTTTCGACAGAGACCAAGTTGCTAACCCTGCGCTCAAGACCTCGTCGTTTACCAACTGGGCCGACTACAGCGGAGTTACAATCAAATAAATAACAACAGCCAAACTGAACCAACCTGGATTGCAAACAAACCATGGCGAGGAATGTGATGACGAGTACAAACCCACAAACGGCAATGCTAGTTCGAAGCAAATTCACCGTCAGTCCCAAGCGAGCTGTCCAACTGGCAAAACCGCCTGGCGATGCCATAATGAAATGGGACGATTGCTTGATGGGATGCAAAATAGGGTCATTATCGTCGTCCGATACGATATTGTCCGAACTGGTGGGTAAAAATAACAACACGTTGTACCCAATCAAATGTTGAAGGTTTCAACGTCTACTTATTTTATGGCAGTGGGTAATGGGCACAACCCTATAGACAATAAACAACTGTTGGTGTTGATAATGGGACACAACCATCTCAGTCTAGAGGTATGGTGGATATCGCGACAACGAAGATTGCGCTGGTTATTTGTAGAAACCCTAATGCATTGTAACCTTGGCTAGTTCAAATGTCGATTGAAAGAAGAGTAAAAATGGTCAGCAACGTACTTGGACGGATCTACACGTTATTTTAGCCGGGACTTAATCTTGGAAGCAATGGCTAAATCGATGAACTGATATACCCCTAGATGCTTCGGAAAACTGTAAACAATGGAAAAGTATAAATCGAGATACTATGCGAACTTGGAATTAATGAGAATGTGGCTTTGCCATTGACTTTTGTTGTTGAGAGGATGCATGAATTCGATCGCCACCACAGGCACCAAATGCGGACCGACCTTCAGTTACGTTAAAATGTCCACTGCAGAATAATGTTTCCCGTATTATTATTATTATCACTATTATTATTATTATTATTATTATCATTATTGTTATTATTATTGTTATTATTACTATTACCAATATTATTATTAGTATTACTATTATTATTATTATCATTATTATTATTACTAGTATTATTGTTATTATTATTATTACTATTATTATTATTATTATTAATAATAATATCATTATTACTATTATTATTATTAATATCATTATTATTGTTATTATTATTATTATTATTACTATTATTCTCATTATTATTGTTATTATTATTACTATTATTATTATTATTATTATTATTAAAATCATTATTACTATTATTATTATTATCATTATTATTATTACTAGTATTATTGTTATTATTATTACTATTATTATTATTATTATTATTAATAATAATATCATTTTTACTATTATTATTAATATCATTATTGTTATTATTATTATTACCAATATTATTATTATTATCATTATTATTATTATTATTAATTCTTCATGAGAAACATTTTTAGCAAAGCCAAGAGTGTTAATGGTGCATTTGCGCCCATGCTCAATTGGAGCAATGGAACGTCTATACCACTCCGGCAAACAAATTACACACACACGTACAAATTGGTCGACATATTTTCGCGTTCGACAAATCCACTCGGTCCAACCGGACCCACTTCGTCTTGCTGTTCAAACGATGCACTGGCCGTCCACGGCTTCAGTCTCAAATGAACCGGTTCGAGCAGAGCTATATGCGATCCTGTCAGTGTCAAGTTGTAGTAGTGTGCTACAAGGGGCCAATGATAAAAAGCCAAATAATTCCACCCAAGCATCGTATCCCACTTGAACCAATGCGTCAATTTCAACATTTGACCCATTTCCAAAGGCACGTCGACAAGACGCAGAATGGAATTGAACGTTTTGTCCGAATTCCACTGCGTGTCCGGTTGAATGGTTAAAAGTGGCTGAAGTGCGACTAGTAACTGGTCTTGCTGAGCCATCTGATCAATGAGGGCGTCGACGTTGGGCGATTGATCGGTAGGAACGGGTGATGACGGACCATTGAACGAATTCAAATTGAGCATAAAATCGGAAAAGTTTGGACGCAGTTGGGCCAATAGGCGGGATACCAAAGCTTCGCGATCTTCGACGTCGAGTGACTCCAGACGGGGAACGTCCGTTAGAACGATAGTGGTGGTGTTTGTAGATATATCGGCAGTTTGGTTCCGAATCAAACAGTGGATGTGGGCGAATAGGTGGATAAGATAGATGTGAAGTTGTTGGGTGTAGAAGAAGAAGACGAAAATCCAAACGGTGAATGAGATCTGAAAAATTGAATAATACGTAGTAATCAATAGGGCCAAGTTGTTAAAATATCAGACTGCTGTTTTCCAGTGATGTGCTTTTTATCATAATTTAAACGCATTTTTTAATGTTTAGACTAAAGATTCTTTAAATAACAAAAAATTCATCTTCATTTAATTGCCTCCATACAAGCCGGACCTCAATGTAATTGAAAATCTTTTTACTTAAATTAAACAAAAGGTGGATCGGATAGAAAATCAAGGCACGCTCAAAGAAAAAAATGATTGTGTTATAAAATCCAATTCGACAAGATTATATCAATAATTTGGTTGATTTCTCTCCAAAGCGTTTAAAAGAAGTTATAAAAAACCATGGATATCCATTGAAATACTAAATTTGTGAAATTGGCAATGTTCACTATAGTAGCTACGGGGGTTAGTCGCATTAACGGCACTAAATGCAATAAAACACAAAAAATATTTGTTCAATAACATAACACAAGTTGATGGCAGAGCCACCTCTTCATTAATTTTAAATTTGAATAGCTTCTCGAATTCCTATACGAAAAGGTTGTCGGATGTGAATTGAACTTGGAGAAATAAATGAAGTATCTTAGCTAGGAGACCGCTTCCTTGCGACAATGCCAGTGTTCACAGGAATTGATAAGGCGATCTTCTTTAGGGTTGACGCCAGTTGATGGATCCACAAGTTTAATAGGCTACATATGATAAATAGTTTCCTTGAGATACCTTTTAAGCATCTTGGGTATATGATAGCACCTATTCACTAAAAAGGAATCCAGTGAAAGCCCAGTAATACCGCTGTGTACTCGGTCCCTGCTGTTTTTAGACTAGATGTCCAGGATGCACCATATGAAGGAGGAACAGGTTGGAATATCACCATTATTAAAAATTGAGACTTTATAAGCATTACTCAAATCCTCAGGATCATTAACATCCCATACAAAAGAAGTTGTCTGCAATCAAACCGTCAGTTTTTCAATTTAAAGGCAAAAATCATTGCAACTGAGTCACTATTAATTAGTTTAATAGTGATTAGCATAATACGTACCATCATAAGACGTTGGAATAGTCGTAATTTGGCCCAATAACGAAGAAAACGAATGCGTTTGGGAAAATGTTGGGGTGCTTTATCGTCTGAAGCCAAGTAGGCAGCAGTCTCGGCGGCTAAAATGGTAAATGCATAACAAAAAAGTAGCATCAAAACATAAACAGTGATGAGGTGACTATAAGTGGAGTAGTCATGCACAATCTTTCATGTTAAGAAATCCAATTCGACAAGATTATATCAATAATTTGGTTAATTCCTCTCCAAAGCGTTTAAAAGAAGTTATAAAAAACCATGGATATCCATTAAAATACTAAATTTGTAAAATTGGTGATGTTCATTTTGTATATATGTACATATTTTATAATATAATTTATTTTTATTTTGTCGAAATGTGTAAATTCTAGGTTTTTTGTCTAAGCAAGAATTTGGTAATACTATCTGTGAAAAAAATTATTTTTATTGTTTTAATTATTGGTATTGCTAAAGTGATGTTATTTAAGAGTTATTTTAGTAAAATGTTGATGTGCCCAATATGCTTAAGTAATGTGAGGAAAGTCAATCAATTTCAATGTGATAATTTTGACACTACCCATTTTAGCCCCTGTAACATTACTTAATTATTTTAAGCACATCTAAGTTTTACTAAAACATTCCTTAAACATTACTTCAGTTGTATTGATAAAAATTTATATGAAAAAATACTTCATACAAATATTCTATAACAAATAAATATTGTTAAAATATTTTAGAAAAAAAAATTTAATTCTCTCTATTTTTTACAAATAGCGATGCCGTCAAAATAATGCCAAGAAACGTCAAGAAACTTTTCGACGTTTGTCGTAAAAACGAGATTTTTTTCGATACAAAACATGGTAGATAATTGTTCGAGATGCTTTACAAATTATTATTATTATTGTGTAAATGCCTTACGAAAAATAGAATTTAACAATTGGTCATTTTAGCGTGGGATGCTAATGATCCTGAGGATTTGAGTAATGCTTATAAAGTCTCAATTTCCAATGATGGTGATATTCCTGAATGTTAGTCTTCCACGTGGTGCATCCTGGACTAGGTTCCCCTAGGCATATAGACTAATAACAGCAGGGTCCGAGTGCACAGCGGTATAACTGGGCTTCCGCTACGGCGGGTGGGTGCGAACATACACCCAGGATACTTAAAAGGTATCTAAAGGTATACGTATACCATAAGTAGCCCTTGGGCTAAGGGAGATAACCCTGAAAAAAAATCAGGCAGTCTCGTCAATCTTTGCGAACAGTGGCGACGTTACAAGGATGCCGTCTACCAGCCAAGAAACTTTGTTATTCTTCCACGTTTGTCTACGCTTGTCAAGCCATCGAAATCGATCGTTCTACATGTCGTATAAATATGGGAAATAATGAAGAGGTGAACACGTCACCAACCAAAATAAATGAAATGATTTTAGCGAAACCAAACGAGGATCCGCATTGAGTGCCGGTGGTAACATTCAAATCCATGTCCACTTACAGAAATAATAAAGAGACGACCATGTCACTAACCTATTCATTCTCAATCATTCAATTATTGTTGTGACAACTTTTAACAACAACCAAACATACCAGAAGGTTTGCGCTTGTGCCAGCGCAAATTACTGGGTCTAAAGCGACTTGGGACGCAAGGAATGCGACAAACTACGTGGGTATAAATCCGCAAGCATTTGGCTTTAACCATGCGACTTTTGGCACAAATCCTACACCAATAGGATTGAATACTGTTCAAAACCAATTCGGCCGTTGGATGAGACAGAAACGAAAAACAAACGGATGGTGAACTGTGAGTAGGCGGGTCGTTTGAAACATCCGTGCTTGACACTTTGAACGATTCCATTGACTTCATCAAATGACTTGATGATATGATTTGAGATTTGAGATACAACACCGATGTCTTCTGACTGTCGGCGTACAAATCCGACAACTACAATTTGAGGACATTGGGCAATTAGAATCAATTAGATTCCCTATAAATAATAAATTTACAGGATCAATTTCAACCACCCGTAGTTCAGTAGTTAAGACATTGACCTGACACCAGATAGGGCGTGGGTTCAGGTTTGTATGTGTGTGTGTGTATGTGTGAAACTTGAAAGGTATGTACTATTGATTATTCCAAACAAAGATGAAAAACAGCTGCTGGTTGATTGTAACCAAGTGGGTTTATTATTCAAATTAATCTGATAATTTTAATAATTCACCCTTGAAAACCCATAAATAAATAAATCAGTGATTGAAGACATTGATTATTATTATTATATAGGGCCTAATACAACTTCGGTAAGAGAAATTAAAAATGTTTGCAAGGGTTTAATAGAAGTAGATAACTGATGACTTGGTGCCTTGGTGGTCTAGTGGTATAGGCGCTGGAATCGAACTTGGATGGGCATGAGTTCAATCTTCACCATCAGCACTCAATGCGGGCTATCCTTTGGCTCCGTTAAAATGTCCAATTAATAAAAATTATTTGTCGTAAAGCTTTCGAAATTAAAAAAATATTAATTTAAAATTGATAGATACCAAAGGATGGACATTTAAATGTAAACCGTGAAAAACAATTATAGTACAAATCATTCTTATTAGCCTAATTACACTTTTATCATATCCTTCTTTCCTACTGTATATGTACCAATTTTATCATAAAAAGACAAAAAACAGGTTATATAACAGTTTAGTAACGCCATACTACTAATGATAATGTCGATTTAGGAATAAAAAAACTGAATTCTATTTTTAGTAAATCATTTTTCTTGCCTTTGTTCACAATTGTTAGAAATCATCAACAGTACATCGTTTCTAACTTCACAGAGACTTAACGTTTGGTGAGAAGGATCACGTACTTGTTCGTCAATGGTAGAAACACACAGTATTTAAGAGAAGTTTAATCACAGATATGCAACATTTTCAAAGCCCAAAATTTAAAGTACAATCACATGGAACAATCAAAGCACAATGTAATGACAAATCTGGGATTCTAATAATCCCGAGAAATTGAGTAATGCTTCTAAAGTTTCAATTCTTACTAATGATAATATTCCAGACTGATGCTCCTTCATGTGGTGCATCCTAAACTGTGTCAACAGACATCTAGCCTAAAAACAGCAGGGACCGAGTACACAGCGGTATATCTGTGCTTTTACTGAATTCCCGTTCAGTGAATGGGTACTAGTGTACACCCCAGATGCTTAAAATGTATCCCAAGGTAACTATTTAGCATTTGTAGCCAGTTAGGCTTGTGGATCCGTTAGCCGGCGTCAATCCTAAAGAAGATCACCTCATCAATTCCTGTGAACACTGGCATCGTCGCAAGGAAGCGGTCTCCTAGCTAAGAAACTTTATTTATTTCTCCAAGTTGAATTCGCATCGGACAACCTTTTCGTATAGGAATTCGAAAAGCTATTTAAACTTGGAATTATGTTATGTTATGTTAATGGCAAATCTATACAACTGGAGAAACAAATTGACAACTAATCAAACTCACTTCCATTCGCCGAATATCGACGGATAAAATGGTGACGAAAAAAAATAGTTGCAAAAAAAAGTCCATTGTCAGTCCGATTACGGCAAACAAACAAAATTCTTGCATGGTTGGATGAAATGTGAAAAAGCCCAGACCAAGCAAAAGAATGCCAGTCAAGTAGAGTTTGGTTAGTGGCCAACTTTCCTTGCTCAAACCTGGTCAGACGAAGATGAAGATAAAAAGCAAAAAGCGAATGTTAATGTGTGTTGTGTTTACATGGGTATGAAAGGTTGATGCCAAATTGACAAGAGAAATCAACACCTTTATGAATAATGTACTTTAGTGGAACTTTAAATTATACAATAACGATTGAAATATAATGGCGGTGCAAGAACACCAAAATTGAGTCCAATCCAACTTTGTTTCTATTTGTTTACAGCTTCTGACGCATCATAAAACACGCAATAACTCGGAATAATATCCAACACCCCATGAACCTAAATGTTGACCATTTTTTAATACTGAATTGACTTAAAACGAATCTGATCACATTGTTCTTTTAAGTGGATAAATAATCAATAATGTCTGATAATACTGATATTTCTTTTACTACTTTAAAAGTTTTTCAGTAGTGGGCATTTTAACAAAACTGCTCCTGGTTAATATAAACATAAAAATACATGAAAGTGGATGTTTTGCAGGCGTTCAGTAATTTGGACTACCTTGGGCAATAATAACAGGTGAAGGATGTTTATTCTCAAATATGATGCTACTATCAAGCCATGAACAAGCCTCAAGCCACTATTGCAAGTCCAGACGTTTTACACATTAAAAAAAGTTAACATTAGCTGAATAATGTGGAATATTAAATTGCTGATAGCAACTTCAGATTAAATTCCATGCTGAACAATTTTTAACAACATCGCTAATCACAACTCACATCTGTTAAATGTTATATAAACTGTTTTCCTACTTATGCTGATGGCATACACTATATTTCTGTCTTCAATAAAGCTGAATATGTTTATCAAAATACCCAAACGAACAATAATAATAACTATACATAACGTACCTTCGGCAATGCGATATTTCACGGGTAAATCAATGGGTGTAGCCACGACAGATTTGGTTAAAACGATAACATTTTCGAATCCAATCAAAACCACCAAATAAGGAAATATTTCACTTGTAATTTAAATAAAACAAATTAGATACATTTGTATAGCACGATTATTTACAAAACAAGGTTCTATTTATCCACCAATCCGTTAAAACGGCAGCCCGATTATGCCGCTATGCACTCGGTCCCCGCTGTTATCATAGGTACTTTGATAGACCTAGTTCATGATGCGCCACGTAGAAGTAACAGTCAGGAATATCATCATTATTGTAAATTGAGACTTTATAAGCATTACTCAACTCCTCGTGGATCATTAACATCTCATTGGATTGACTATGACAATCAGTAATATCATCATTACTCAAATCCTCAAGATTATTAGTATCTGTCACAAGAATGTCAAAACTTTGTCACTTTTTCCCGTTCGTTTCGTATATAAAAAATAAAAGGTAATCGTTTGGAATATATCAATAATACGTTTGCATAAGTTCGCTAATATTGTGCTTTCATCCTTCTCCTTTCCTAATACAAACTTTAAACCGGATGGGGCAAATAAAATATTATTATCACCAAGCAAAAAATAATTAAATATAATGCTAATATTTAAAAATAAGCATAAAAACAAAATTACCTTCCACTCAACGTAGGCACCATAAAACCCATAGAAACGCATAAACCGATCGACATGAATAGGGAACCAGCCACTGTTACACAAGCACTTAAAGCCAAACCCCATTTCGATTTAACCATTTCCAGTTTGCCTAAATATAAACACACAAATATATATATACAACTTCTGAATAAATTAGTGTTGAAACTGCAAAAAAAAATTAATCTAAATTAATTTGTTATCTCTAATTATTTTTTGGTAAAAATAAATATTAAGAATTTAAAAATACTTTATATTTATTTAGAAATATTTATTTAAAAACGCTGAGTGGGCCAAAATAGCATATTTTAAAAACAACGGTCATATAAACGTGGATAATAAGTTGAATATACATAATGTTTATAATAATTGGTCTATTATCAATTTGTGTGCTTAATTTCATTAATAAACAACGTTAATAGTTAAAATTTATACATTCAACTTTGATCTAATTGTAACGTCATAATGCTAATTAAAATTAACTTTTAATTACTTAAAAATATGTTTAAAAAATTATTTATTATTTTTTTTAAATAATATTTTTTCTGTAATCTAAAAAAAATTATAATTTTAAATTATAATTGACCTTGAAAATCAGATTAATTCCCTTATCTGTTTTTGTTCTGTAAAATGAATACCAACGATAGAAAAGATTACCATCTTAATGACAATGAACACCATGTTATAAAAAAATTAAAAAACTATGGATTTTTGTCTAAACTAGCGGAATTGTATAGAGTAAGTCTTACAACAATTTATCGTGTTTTGAATGGACAAAAACCAAGAAACTATGATGTTGGAAGAAAAGAAAACAAGTAAGACAAATGATCGAAAAAATTTAATGGAATTTAAAAAAATTACAACAAGCCTATTTCGAATATTGTAAAAGATAATTTACAAGAATTTAGTTTTTCGATGGTGAGAAGCCGTGCAAGAGAATTTGGTTTAACACGTGAATCGCCAATAGTTAAACCATTTATTAATAAAAAACAAGAAGAATGTACATTTATATTTTGTAATAAGTGGAAAATTATATCCGCTACCTTAGTAAAAATTTTGTTTCGTTAATGAAATGCAACACAGTCACGCTGGGCTTACTAATGTTTTTCAGGACAATGCTCCTGTCATACGTCCAAAAAGGTAATGTCATATTTATCTAGGTTTACTTTATTTGTTTGATATTTATATTTAGATATTAAAAGGGCTAAAATCGAAAAATATTTCATTTATTCAATGACCTCCTAACAGTCCGGACATAAATGTTATTGAAAATTTTTTTAGTATACTAAAGCGCAATATCAATAAGCATACTGAAATTGAGGATTTGTGATCGAATTCAGTTTGTTGTTCAATATGAGCTGAAACAAGAATATATCAACAATCTCATCCACAGTATTCCAAACGGCCTTGATCAAGTGGTTAAAAAGAAAGGCGATCACATTAATTATTAAACACTTTGTTCTTTAGTATTCAATCGATCATTTGGTAACTGAAAATATTCCATGTGTTCTGTTTTTTTTATATTTGACGTTATATTTTATATTAATAATTTAACCCGATTTGTAATTTTGAACAAGTTTAACTTTTATACAATTATTTTTTATATTAACAGATATTAATAAAATTATATTTGTATTTTATTTATTATATAATATTGTATATATCATGATTAAACTGAATTCTTTTTTTGAGTTATGTGATTGCTACAGATTTTTTACTTTAATAACTACGTTTTCAATATATATATATCATCCCTAAAATAATTAATACCATACATTAAAAATTGTCTCCATTTCCAATGAAGATAATATTCCTAATTCCGTGCATCCATGTGGTGCATTCTGGATTCGACCAATATAGATTAGAAATCGAGTGCACAATAGTGTAACTGCACTTGCATGCAATCATAGGCTGTAAGTAGTGGTTCCACCACAAGGTTATCAGCCAAGAAACTTTGCCATTCCCTCCTCACGTTTATTCCGCAAGTCAAACTTCCTTTACATATATGTAGAACCATGGAAAGTAATCATTTGATTTATTCTTCAATTGAAAAAAATACTGAAAAGATGACCACATCACCAGATATACATGTTGATGATGATTCAATTCATACACAAAAATTCGTTTAAAGAATTAACCAAAACATGCAACTTACGCACAGAAAAGTAGACGTACAGCAATAAAATTACATAAATGAATATAAGCGGCGCATAATCTGAAATATACGAACGATTGCGATACCAAACGAGAAAAATGTAATTGTTTGTATTTGCATCCGATTTGACAGCCTTTGTTGTATCATTCGGCGACGTCCAATCCAAATAATTTAGATTGGTTTTCAAATATTGGCCCAATTCGGAGACAAACCTTGACACATGAAACCAAATGAACATTCCGTCAAGTCAACTCTATTCATTCATCGTCACCGTCGGGGATGAAACATCATTGCCCCCCCCAACGGTTATTTTTGACCCAGAGCGGTCCAAATTGACTGACCGACAAAAGTTGCAGTCTGTTGACTGCAACTGGCAGGTGCGGTCAAGGCATTAGAATCGATAATGGGTAAGCATGGGGTTCGAGTCTCACCATTGACACTTTGTAAAGTGTCCACTTGCTAAAAAATGTTTTCCGTAAAATATTCATCCATGATGTCAATGATCCTAGACTAGATGTCCCTATGCATCTAGACTAACAGCAGGAATCGAGTACACAGCGGTATACATATACCATATGTAGCCCTTAGACTAAGGGAGATAACCCTGACAAAAAGTCAGACAGCCTCGTCAATCTTTACGAACAGTGGCGACGTCACAAAGAACTTCGTTATTCTTCTACATTTGTTACGCTTATCGAATCATCGAAGTCGATAGTTTTATATGCCATATAAATATGGAAAATAATGAAGAGATGACTACGCCACCAACCATGAATGAAAATGAATAAAAATTATAAATATCTAGCCTTGGACAACATGACAATATTCCAATATATAAGTAAACTATTTTATCTTCCAATTAAATGTAACTAGTTTGTAACAAGAAGAACAATCAGCATGTGCATACACACACTTTCATGTTATGCATCAATGTAATATTGTCAAACAACTTAACTTGAAACGGGAGTCCTCAACCAAAACCTTCCAATAAAAACTCCAATCGTAATGCAATGGATAGATTAATGTTAGCCGAACCGCTAATCTTCGACTTGTCTCATATATATATGAGACCCTAGTATTTCTAAAAACTAAGATAGTATACATACTTCCAAATTACAGAAAAGTAGTAACAGTCGTAGAGAAAACTACAAAAAGAGGACAAAATTAAACATAATTGCGAATGCAACAGTTGAAAACAAAAGCAATTTGTTTTCAATACACTACTTACAGCGAATCATATTCACGAAATAACAATGTAATCGCAAAGACAATATTGCGTTTGCGCGTGCACACGGAATAACGCGACAATCCGGTTAATTTCCATGGAAGTCCAAAAAGCAAATCACGCATATTTCCGAATGCAGCAAGTCGTACGCGGGAGAAAAAAGAGGATTGTTGGTTTGCAAAAAATTCGTCCTGATTTTCGAGTAGTCGACTGGGACTCAATAATAGACACCCAAAGGTGGGTAACACATTTCGTATATTTTGTGTTTGTTCGTGTTTAGTGATTACGCGGTCTTCCACCTATACATATATATATATATATATATATATATATATATATATATATATATATATATATATATATAATTATTATTACAAAACCCTTTTGCTTTAAAAATAAGCATGAGCGAATAAGATAACAGTTACAGATAAAAAAAAAACAAAGTCCCATAATTGAAAACAAACATGGGACAACAAAATCATTCCATGTTTTCGAACATTTTGCCAAACGTTTTGTTTGATCCCCCATAAAACAGTCAATTTAATTAGATCTTCCCGAATTGTTCTTATCCAAGTTATCTGTAGTTTGCCAACCTTTCTTTTATCATCTTCAATTGTCCATTCCAAAACCGTTCCTACTTGTCTATCGGGCTGTAAACATGGAAGTTGATCAAGTATTCTTCTTCGTCTAATTGTAGTGATGTCATGTAATAGACGAGAGTCAGTTGTTCTCACGATCTCATTATTTAAAATGTGACCGCGCCAAATAATCTCTAAAATATTTATAAAACACTGGTGATGAAAAACATCTACCATCTTATCAATCTTCTCTGTTCGCTTCCATGTTTCACTCCCATATATTACTGTAGGAATGATCGTTGATGCGTACAAACAAAATTTTGTCTTCAGGGAGTTTGGAAGAACATGGCCATATTAATTTGAGTCTATGAAAGACTGACACTGCCTTTCCAAGTCAGACTTCAACATCAATTTCGGTTTTTCCGTCTTTACCAATGATGCTTCCCACATATGTAAAAGAATCAACTAATTTTAATGGATAAATAATCATTTGACTTTGTGCATAATACTTTCTTCTTTAAACAGTTCTGATCGGTAAGCCAGTCTATCACTTAAATTATACATATAATTATAAATAAAAAATTAAATATAAAAAAACGTACTTGAAAACACAAATCATTAAAAGTCCGACCGTTAGAATTGCCTGATGCACTTTGAAATTCATTAATAAGCGATACAATATCAACACTGCTTTGTAAAATATGAGAAAGTGTTTCTTGATCGAGCAAGCATTTGGGTTTATCAAAAATAATTGTTGAATGCACAACAACTTGAAGCATATATCCAAGACTTTTATTTTGATCATCATATGTCTGAAAGTTCATAAATTACAATGACAACCCAAATTAATCACAAAATAATATTTTTTTAAATTACATTTATACTTTAAGCACCAACAAAACAAGTATTTTAAAAAATCATAAAGTATTCTATATGTACATGGTAACGCTTAGTGTCCTTTAACTACAAATAATGCAAAATAATTAAATACTAAAATGTTACTGTGAAATGAAAAAATAATTTTATTGATTGGTAAAACTATTAAGTTGTTCAAAATAAAACCTAGTAATACAATTTTCATTTTTTTCAATTCAAAATAGGCTGCCAACTGCCATGTTACAACATCTCAAATGTTTAATCGTCATTTACTCAAGAATTGTAATAAACAAACACAAATTAATCAATTCTCAGTAAGCTTCATTCTTCCATGAAATAAATAATAACATATTCATCTGTTATCGACATGCTAATGATACTGAGGATTTGAGTAATACTTATAAAGTTTCCATTGCTAGTGATGGTCATATCCCTAACTGTTCCTCAACGTAAAACATCCTAGACTATGTGCATCTAATCATATACAACAAAAATAACACAAGTTGATGGTAGAACATATAGATCAACACGGTAGGAACCGAGTGCATAGCAGTACAATTTGGCTTCCACTTAAGAGGATATATGCAAGAATAAACCAAGGCTACTTAAAAGGTATCTTAAGATACACCATATGTAGCCGTTGAACAAAGAAAAGACAACCCTAACAAAATATCAGGTGGTTTCATCAATCTTTGCAAACAATAGCGCCACCATAAGGATGTCATCTACCACTCAAGAAACTTTGTTATTCTTCTACGTTTGTTACACTTATAAAACCGTCGAAGTTGATCGTTTAATATGCTGTACAAATAGAAATAATAAAGAAGTAAATACGTCATTAACCAAATGAATGAATCTTTTATCAATCTATTTTAATAACATAATTTAAGATACTAATAATTTTAAAAAGCACGCATTTGCAACAGTAATACTCCTCACTCCTGTACATTCCACATAATGGATCCTAAACTTAGAACAAATTGCATCAGAAACTAACATTTTAGCAGTTTATAGATATCCGCTTTAACGACCAGATGTTTAAACGGTTTCTAAAAGTATACCAACATTATACGTAGCTATTTGGTTTACACAAAGCAAAAAACAATTTTCCATTTTTGTACATTGGTTCTGTCACAAACTTTTATTATATCCCTTCTTAATTCACTGTACCTAGCAAACAATAAAATGCAGATACTTGAGATGTTACGCAAGTAACTCTTTAAAATTAACACAAATTTCAGTTGTTTGACAACATTTTTACTTTTATAAAAGTCAGTCAAGTCATAAAACCGTATTTTTCACAGTAGCAAAGATAAATCGTGAGTCCTAATCAACATGCATACTTATTAAAATCACAAAAACTCATTAACAAATTTTACAAATTTAAAAAAAAAAAACTTTAATATAATAATAATAATAAATCAACATTTTTATTTTTAAAATATTCTTCAGAATAAAAAGATGTGTTATTCTTTGGGATTTGAGTAATGCTTATAAAGTCTCAATTTCCAATAATGGTGACTGACTGTTCGTCCTCCACGTGGTGCATCCTGGACTAGGTGCCTATAAGCATGTAGACTAATAACAGCAGGATCCAAGTGCACAGCGGTATAACTGGGCTTCCACTACGGCGGATGGGTGCGAACATACACCCAGGATACTTAAAAGGTATCTAAAGCTATACGTATACCATATGTAGCCCTTGGGCTAAGGGAGATAACCCTGACAAAATATCAGGCGATCTCGTCAATCTTTGCAAACAGTGGCGACGTCACAAGGATGCCGTCTACCAGCCACGTTTGTTACGCTTATCAAGGCATCAAAATCGATCGTTTATATATCGTATAAATATGGGAAATAATGAAGAGGTGACCACGTCACCAACCAAAATGAATGAATGAATGAATAAATGTTATTCTTTCAATTTCAATAAAATTGTAGATAAAACAAAAACGAATAAGTGTTAAAACGAGAATGATTCTGATCATTCACTACTACCTGCTCATAAACATCAACTACGCTCATAAATTTTCCAAAACCTACTTATCGGCATCAGTCGTTGTCCCAAACTGCGGTATAGAAATAAATCAGTTTTGAAACAAACAAAAAGTCAATAGTTAGTTTGGTACATCCGTTTAATTAACTGGAAAGACCCAAACTGGTTATCCATTAATTCTTACAATCTTTGTGCACAAACCAAGAAAAGATCGAAAAGGTGAAGAAGATATTGAGTGCAGATTTCCAAAATAATTATGAGGAAAACAAGCAAAAAACGTTAGGATTCTGTAGCAGGTGAACTAAAACTTTCTGTCTGCCATAACAAAAAAGGGAAAGTTTACAAAAAATTGGATCAATTATGCCGTTGCAACAGTAAAAGTTAAATCGTACAGCATTTCAAATAAAGACTGGTTAGTTCATCTTAATCAGACTTTAAACCATCCTGACCAATCCGTGCTGGATACAGTTCCATTAGCAATTTATTCAATCCTAATAGAAACTCCACCATCGATAACATGCAAATTTACAGAAGACTCAAAGCTAGGAAAACGGCCGGTTTCGACGGAATTCCTCCATATATCTTCAAATACGTCCTTCGCGGTTTATTGAAGACATCTACGGTATTGTACCGAATTTTTAAACAACCGAGCAGTGCTCTAAAAACTGGCACCGCTCTACTGTTCCTGTCCACAAGAAAAAAGATTGGCAAATACCTGCTAATTACAGGAGCATACGTTTACTTTGCATAACTTCCAAAATTACCACTTCAGTTATAATTAAACAGATTCGCCCGAAGGGAGATGACACGTCCAAATCAAACTCATTTTTACCATAGTATGGGATGCAATAAGCAAATTCATACGCTTCGACGCATTCTGGAATTTCGAGCAACGTTTCAGCGTCCTACGTACCAGTGTTCATAGAATACTCTTCAACTTTTGACACTTTGAACAGAGAAAGACTATCGATCGCTATGATACGTGATGGAAACCCACTGAAACTCATGAATCTCTTACGTGCTATATAAAAGAACTGAACTGTTACAACCCACATTTATAACAAATCTACCACAAAGCTGTTGAAAACTTGAAGTAGTATCCGTTAAAAGTACATGGATGCTCCACTTTTGTTCAACTATGCAAATAACTAACTTTTCCAAGATTTCTGTGAAATTCATTATGCTAACTATGATGTTCTTCAAGCTGATAATAAAAATTATTTGCAATGTGCATTAAATTATCGTGTAAAAATCTCCGGTAAATATGGTTTAAAAATTTACTTGAAAAAATTTGTCATCATTTTGTCTCAACCTCCTGATTTGGGGTTCCTAATAAAAAATATTGTGCTCCCAATGTAAAGGAATTTACGCATGTGGGCTCTTCAATTACTTCTGGCGGTGACTCATCTAATGAAGTAAATCATTAAATATGTTTGGATGCAGCTGCGTTTAGAAAACTTGCAAATCCACTATGGAAACAGAGAAACATCAGTCCAAATACCAAGATTAACATTTTCTATTCATTAGTTCACACAGTACTTATGTATCCAGCTGAAACTAGGACACTTACTGGTTCAGAGATCATAAAGCCTAACAAATTTGAAGCAAGATGTCTCAAATACATTTGGCACAACACTCATTTTGCATCCTCCGTATTAAGAGATTCGACGAATAAGATTCATATCTACCAAATTTCAGATGACCTACAAATTCACGATCTTCCATCATCGGTATCGCGACAACGAAGATCGTGCAATCTCGCATCGTAACTCCGAACCTTCTAAATACCAACTAGAAGAAAATGAAATGTAATCAGAAACGCACTTGGTTAGATGCTGTTTAGGACGATCTTCACGTAATTTTGGCAGGAACTGTCTCGGAAATAATGGCTAAATCGTTGGATTGACATATCTCTACAGGCCTCAGAAAACCAAAAACAGTAAAAGGGAATTATTCAAAATGCTATGCAAACCTGTAATTAAGAAAGAAGTGACTCTGCCATCAACTTTTGTGTTTGTTGTTATTATATTTTTATTATCTTTTTCACTCGGTAAATTTCAATCCAATTCATTTCACTATAATTCAGTTTATCGTCTTAATTGCCAATTTTTTGTTGTTTTACGTTCCTCCCTTTACCTCACCCTCAATTCCCTACTTCCCTTCATAACTGAGATACCGCAAAACCAAAAGCCCAAAAACGTTCGGTCTACTACTTTACAGTAAAAATTATTTTACCACCGTCTCCGTATTTCAACAAATAGATAGAACATATATTAAAAATCAAAATACATAATTTTAAAATCAACAAATAATTTAACAAAAATGATCAAACTTTAAATCCAATAACTGTAATTTGAAATCAAAAATTTCTTACCGATAAGAATTTAGAATTTTTGAATGTTTCAAATTCATCTGCTTTCACAACAACTCGATGTAAAGGTACTTCCTTCACAATAGGTATTTGAATTAAAGGATAACTAAAAATAATTAACTACTAATTTACCATAAAAAAATCATTAAAATGCAAACAGTGATGATAACCTGAACTGGGTGTGTAGCAATGAAAAGACCATGACGGTAGTATATTTTGGATATTCTTAATTTAATACCTTCAAGTACTTTCACTTGCAACATATTAATTTTAACAATTAAAAACGTTAAATCAGCATCCAATACCCCAAAAAAACAAAATTATAATAAAACATATGATTTCTTAACATATCCGCACTATAAACTTAATTTTTTCAAGGTCTTTTTTATGTAAAATCATTCATTTGAAGTAAATCTTTTTTGTAAAACTTACAAAATTATAAAATAATTAGTTTTTTATTTAGTTATTAAATAATTGAATTATTGTTTTAAAATTTAATTAGTAATTTATTTACTTATTTATTTGCAATAATAAAAATGCAAAAGTGCTCGCGAGGTGAGGCGCGCGTCACGCTACACGTCTATTGGAGCGTTATTCATTCTTTTTTTTTTGTTGATGATTATTGCAGTGTTTTTGCATTGTAATTCGTAACTTGTTTTATTATTATTTTGCATATTTATAATTTTTGCTCGTTTTCTATAATTGTTAACTTCCACTATCTACCTTGATTTTATCTTGATTTCAAATATTTTTTCTGTGACTAATCCCCCTTTACCTCACCATCTATTTTATTTTTTTCTGAAAATTTGAGACAATTTGAGAACCGAATACTAAAAGGCGTTTTGGCCTACTCAACTCGTGAAAAATCCTGAATCCTGAATATGACAGTGAAAAAGAATAATGATTATAAATAATAAATAAAAATTTTGTTTATTTAACACAAAACTGGCCGTTTATTTAAAAATTATATTAAATTGATTGTTTAAATTTTAAAAAATAAAAATACTAAACAAACTAACACTTTTTGAAATAAAATTTGAGACAATTTGAGAACCGAATACTAAAAGGCGTTTTGGCCTACTCAACTCGTGAAAAATCCTGAATCCTGAATATGACAGTGAAAAAGAATAATGATTATAAATAATAAATAAAAATTTTGTTTATTTAACACAAAACTGGCCGTTTATTTAAAAATTATATTAAATTGATTGTTTAAATTTAAAAAATAAAATACTAAACAAACTAACACTTTTTGAAATAAAAGGGCATTGTTTGTACTTACTTTTTTAAAAAACCGCACTTAAACTTAATATATGTATATTCCTATTAAAAAGATGTCACAAAATTAGGTGTTTATTATTTTTATAATAAAAAATAATATTGCAATTAAGTTTTAAATTAAATTAATTTTATGTACAACACTTAAAACAAAATTGTTAACAAACAGGTACATAAAGTACAGTAACACCAGCGTTACATTATAATGTATTTAGATTCAGGTATTCAGGTATTCAGATGTATTTACGAGTTATGTAGAAGAAAACTCCTTTTGGTACTCGGTTCAAAATATCAAATGTCGACAAAAATAAATCTTGAAAGTTATGTATATAAATATAATAAAATATATATGTAATTAAACAGGAATATAAAATTTAAATATATTCGTAGAGAAAATAATTGTCATATGCCGATTTAAAAAAGTCAATGAATGGAGCTGAAACAACGTGGTTCGGTAGAAAATTCCACGAGGATATGACCCTATACGAGAAATGGTTTAAACGTAACCGGGATCTTACTCTAGGTTTGGATTACTTAAAAGGGTACCCCCTTCGAAAATCGTTAGCAAGGACGAGAGGATGTTTGACATTATTCGACCTTAATAATTTAAAAACTAAGATGAGATCGCCCCGGAGCCTTCTATCTTGCAGTGAAAAGAGCTTAAGAGATTTTAATCGGTTTGTGTAACTTATATTCTTAAGCTGTCTGGGGATTTTAGTGAAACTGCGCTGTACTTTGTCTAGAATATTAATGTTCGCTTTTAGAGAAGGGGATGTAATTTGGATACAATATTCTAAATGGAGTCTAATATAAAGCTGGTAGAGTAGCCGTGTACAACTCACAGGGATATTCCCAAGATTACGCTTAAAGAACTTGGTGAGTTGGAACTCCTTAGAAGCTGCTATCCTGTGATGCATTGAAAAGTTTAGAGATTGATTGAAGATAACCCCTAGATTCTTAATTAAATTAACTCAAGTAATGGGAGATGAGTCAGGCGCTCTAAATATATTGCCTAAAAATTTACCAAGGAAGAAGTGTTTATATTGGAAAAATTCAGAGGGAGCGCATTTGCTATAAACCAGTTGTATATACCCATAATATTTAGTTAAAGTTGTTCAAGATTAGAACTTCAAATCTTGACATTATCAGCGTACAGCAAGATGTCTGAACAACAACGGATAAATTATTAATATAAATAATAAATAACAAAGGGCCGAAAACGGACCCTTGGGGGACGCCTGAAGTAATATTAACTGCTGCGGATGTGACATTACCTAATCTTACACTTAGTTGCCGATTGGAGAGAAAATCCCTTTTCTAATTGAGGAGAGGAGGGCTAATCCCAAATGTTCTCAGCTTATTCAGTAATGCCGAATAAGGTACTTTGTCAAATGCTTTGCAAAAATCAAAGTAAATAACCTCAACCGAATGAGAGTACTCCAACATTCTGGTAAGACTACTAGTGAACGTCAGTAGATTAGAGAAGCAGGATTTCGAAGGCATAAACCCATGCTAAACAGGGTTTATGAGATTGTTATTTACTATAAAATTTATTAAGATGCTAATAGGTCTGTAGCTCTCAGCCTTAAATCTACAACCGGATTTGTAGATCGGTCTGATATATGCCAATTTCCAAACAGAAGAAACCTTATTTTGTTTTAAGAAAAGGTTAAACAAGTAGGTAAGTGCAGGACTGATTCCGCAGCGCATTTTCTGAGAATTCTCGGATATAATTCACCAGAGCCCCTAGAGAAAGATTTTAATTTGGAAAGGAGATTACAGACAATTTCCGGAGTAATAAAAGGGGAACCTGATAAACGCAAGGGACTAGTGAATGGGTTCCCGTAAAATCCGCATTAAAGACAGATTAAAAGTATTTGTTGAAAGTGTTGCATACTTTAGGCCGGGGAAGAGGAAACCCATGAATATCCTTAAGTTGCGGAAAAGAATTGGTGTTCCCTCGTTTGTTCTTAATAAATTTAAAAAGCAGGCTTTTAGCAGTCTTAGCTTTATTTAGGAGATTATAAATTCTACGATGCTTGAGACTGGTTAGGCTAAGTGCACATTTGTTTTGTAATGCAAGGTACTCGTGATAAAAACATGAGGCTAGTTGATTTCCACTTATGAAACTCGCGATTACGAAGTTTAATGAATCAAATAAAACGCCGTGAGATCTTATTTAATGGCCTAGTGGGCGCACGAAAAGGGGACAAAAAGTTTAACTCCCAACTTAATAATGTTAGAGAAATAATCGCAAAAGTTATTAACTTCGTCCGTGGAGGTATAATCCTATTCAAAACTCTTAAGATGGTTACATAAACCCTCAAAATTAGCATTACTGAAATTTGAGATAAGCGCTGAACAGAGTTTGGCAATGGGGGCTGTATTAGGGAGATAAACTTTATAGGCCAAGACAGAATGATCGCTCTTACCCAGCGGCGGGAGAACAGAGATAGAGTCTATTATATGGGGAACATTGGTGAGAACTTAGTCCAGACAAGAAGAATAACAGCCAACTTTATGCCTAGTGGAGGAGAAAACGTGTTGGAAAAAAGCATTCTCAATGCAGAATTAAAAAAAGTTAAAATTAAAAGAGTTGCCCTGACTGGATAGAGTGTCCCAATTAATAGTAGGGGCATTAAAGTCACCCATAAGCACTTGATACTTATGGAGAAGACAAAAACTAAGTGAAGTTCTTGTAATAACGCAGAGTTGGAAGCTTTAGAGAGGGAAGGGGGTCTATAAAAGATAGAGAATCTGGCGTAGTCATTAGATGAGAGAGAAATGGAGATAGAGAGAAAATCAAAACCTTGATTAGTAGAGACAGGGGGAGGGAGGAGAGTATAGATCAAGTTATCATAAATGTAAAAAAGACAGTTGCTACATCTAGATTTCTTGGAATCTGACCGGATGACAGTATAGCCTTGGATTGGCAGTTTATTATCAAGAATATTATTCGACAGCCAGGTTTCAATAATACCAATTAAATGGGGCTCAGCATCAAGATTTAATAAACTTCATTCAATAAACTTATTTTGGAGACTACAAGCATTAGTATAAAATATTTTTAAAAGGGAAGTGCAGGTTAAAGGAAAAGGGGTTCGGTTCTTTTTAACCGGTGAAGAAATTGGACATGGCTCCGGGGCGTTGATAGAAAATCCTGTAAAGTAAGGCTCTGGGGAGGACTGTTATCCAATTTCAAGGGAGTTAATTTAACTAATAAAATAGCTAATAATTTTGGACAAGCGGTGCTAGGCAATACCAGAGGTTTACCAATCCTGTCCCTGATGGCATGATTCTTATGCACCCGAATCTCCGGGACAAGGAAGAAATCTGATGACCAGATACAATTTATGCAGTTAAAATCAATCTCACTAGTAGCCAAATCGTTGTAGATAACCTCCGAGAAACTAGTACAGTTTTTATAGAACCAAGTGTTACACTTGGAGCAAAACATACCAGTTTTTATGGACTTACTACACCCCCGACGGCCACAAATCGCTGCCTGAGAAACTTTTATTAATAAATTAAAAGTTTCTAAAATATAATAAAAATAAAATATTACACGCAAAGCAATGTGATAATCGGGTTAAAGAAAATATAAAATGGAGGGTAAAGCACGACACATACAATTCAAGCTTGAAACACAATTGGGCAATCAAGTTGCACAATTATACACAAAAACACAAAAATTACGCAAAAACTAAGCAAATAACACCAAAAAAAACACGTAAAACACGAAAACACTTTAGCAAGCGCAAAAACAATAAGCAACTTTTGAGTGCACGTTATGCAGGCGTATCGTACGGATTCAAAAGTTTCATTTTAAAAGGTTGAATAAAAACCAAATTTTTGGACATATTAATCACATTTTTAAGCTTAAAAAAATTAGTTCAACAATAAAATTTTTCTTTGGTAAAAAGCTGGAAAATTAACGTATTTTTGTAAACGTCTCTATAGAACTGACGTTTTTAGTCATTCTAGTTTTGAAGACTAACAATAATATCAACTTTAATGTTTAGTAAATTTTAAGAAAAAAGGAGTATTGTAAGATCTCACTGAGATCTCGGCCCTGATTTCTTTTGATTTAACTTAATACGGATAATTATCAACACCCCAGCTAAATTCAATCAAAAAAGCTCTTGTGTGATCTGAATTATCGTTCTGCAATTTATTATTACAAAATAATTCAAAATTACATGCTAATACTGTTTACCAACAGGAAAAAACTGGACACAATATACTCACAGAACTACAGTCACGTTAACAACAAACGTGATACATTTAAATACAAAAAGGCGCTTCAGAACAAGGTTCACACAAAGTCAAAGTGTTTAAATGTACAATAATATAAAAATTGTAATTAAAATAAAAATTAATAATAATTTAAATATTTCATTCAAACAGTAACAAGTATGTCATAGAGGAAAATATAAAGTATTAAGTTTCAAGATTGTGAAGTAAGGAAACCTTTTTATTAATTAAGTTAAATAAATGTTTAGTGTTATTTGGGTGTTAGCTAGCCACAATTGTAATATTTTTAACAAATTAAAAAACAAATTGTGTTACAAGCAGTGAAACAATTAGTTTAACTACAAAAGCTTAAATAATTTTGGTAAATTTATAAGGTTTAATTTTTGTAAAATATAAATAAATAAATTCTATTCTAAAACTTTATTTAAATAAATATTTGTAAACAAGTAAATTGTTGACAATATAAACAGCAATTAAAAATACAATTTTTTTAGTTATTTGGTAGATTATACTAATGAGGCTTTAGTACTTTCAGATTTATTATATAAAGTACAAACCACGTTTGACTGCAATTTTTTCAGCATTGTCGTACACAGATAAAAGCTTTTAAAGCGCTTACTAAAAAATTAATTTTTTATATAAAATTTAATAAAAAAATGTTATTAAACAATAACAGAATAATAATTTTTTATAATAAATAATTAAATTGCAAAAAACTAATAAACTAATTTTTGTACTCTTTTTAATAATTTAATTTTTTTAGTACTGTAAACAATTTATGGAAAACATTTTTTCACAGTAGACATTTTAACAAACCTGAACATAAATCTGCATTTAGTGTCTGTATGGAAATCAAATCTATTCAGCACGTTTCTTATAAAAGTATTTTTGGTACCAATAAATTTTTAGCAATAAATCTCATTAGATCAAATAATTTTGCAACAAACGATAGCAAACCTCATTTGGTAACAATATCAGTTACTGAGTGTACCTTAAATAAAAAAACGCCTTTAAATACATTCCACTCAATAATCAAGGTCTTTTATGCTAACTCAGTTTTAAATCAAAAATTTTAATTTCAGCCGAATCTTTATTATCGAAAAATTTTTTTTACTAATTTTTGAACTCTGGATAACGACTTTGCTAATTTAAATCCTTTGTTATTTAGTACATCACGTAGTTTGTCTAATACTAATCTCATTTTTTTACTAGTTGGCAAATTAGTTAAAAAATCATCAAAGTAAACTTGTTCCTTTACTGCTATTAAAGTGATTTTATTGGCAAGCAAATAATGCGCAGCTTTAACAAATTAACACTACACAGATTAAATATTTTGCAATATTCCCATAGTTGCATATTTAGATTTTTATTTGGTCACTATAGAAATCGTAATGCATTCTAATCAGCCGTTGGCACAAACGCATACAACGTAGTTTTTATATCAACGGTTACTGCTACAAGATAACGTTTAAGCCGTGATGTCACTTCAACTAAGGTATTAGTTAAATTTGAACACGAAAATAAACATTTATTCAATGACACATTATTGTATTTAGTTACACAATTAAATGCTATTTTCAATTTGTCGGGATTATAAGGATTATTAACTAGATGATGTGGTAAATACCAAGTTTTTACATTAAATGATTTTGGAGCCATTTCTGCATGATCTTGCTTTATGTATTTATCTATAACTGATACGTAATGTTTATTTGGTTTCTTATCATTTTGCAGTGTTAACTTTAAAAATCACAAACTATTTGTTGTCAAACGCTTGTTGCTTATCCAAAGTAATAATAATTTATAATAAACATTGACATATTTTATTGAATCCTGTATTACGTTCAGTGTTTGTTTATCTTTAACTGGCATTGTTTTTATTAATAAAACCTTATTGTTTAATTTTTGTTATACATTTTTCTAATTGTGATAATAATTTGCAATTTCAAGTTGATATATAATTTAAATTAAATTTATTTAACGTATCAAAGTTCAAATGTTTAAAAAGTGTCTATTATAATTTTCTGTTTTAATGGCATAAAATTGACCTACACAACCCATTTTATGTTGTAAAACTAAATAAATTTAAGGCATATCACTTTTTATTAAAAACAAGGTTTTATTATTTTGAGCGTAAGAAAAATGTAAATAAAACAAAGGTTTTTACGTACATAACTGATTTATTGTTAAAACCATCTGTTTAACTTTTGGTAATTTATTTACGCTTCACGCTTTATTTAATTTTAATAAAACACTGTTGTTAATTAAAGTAATAGGTACATTAAAAAATTTAAAACAATAGCTAATGGTTTTCCTATTTACAGTTGATTCACTACTAATTCCCATTTTTAATTAAACGTTTAACAATTATAGATGTTATAGCCGTTGTCTACAAATGCGCACGTTTGAACAGTTGTTCCATTATAACTAACCAATATTACAATATATTACAATATATTATTAGTACAAACGATAGCGTTGCTGATAGAGTAAAGATTTTATTTAAATTTATACTTAGTCTAGTTGTTAAAGTATTGTTTTTATTTAAATGTATTACTGATTCTTTATTGTAAATTAAAGGGGTATATCTTTTTCCACAACCAGGTTTTGAACAAGGCATTAAATTTTAATAATAAGTAAAATTATTATTGCTTTTTAAACAGTTAAAACAAAGTTTAAATTTTTTAAACAATTTAATGCAATTTTTAATTAAACTTTTTAAAAATAATGAACACATTTAAAGAGTGAAGTTTAATACATACAATGCATTCTGCAAATTTATTATTAATTTTTTCTAACTTTTTAGTTGTAGTTAATAACCTTTTTAGATTTATACGCTTCAAATTATTAACTAGTAAAAAAACTATTTATTGTTTTAATTTTATCTTCTACAGAGTTTGCTAAATTAGCTTAACAAGATTGTCTACCTTCTTTTATAATTTGAACTGTTTTTTCAACCCACAAATTTGGATGTAAATAGGGAGTCGTTAAAGAATTGATTCTATAAGAAGTATAGTCTGTATTGCATCCAATCTCGCTTAATGTTATTTTACAAACTCGTAGTTCTCGAGCATCTTTTGACCGTAAACTAAATTGTAAATTAAATTATCAATCATTAAATGACATGTTTTTGACCAAAACGTTTTTTTTAAAAGTTTACGAGCCTCTAAATAACTTTTTTATGAATCTAAATTTTTACTATATTTTATTGTTTCTTTAGTTTCTTTTTTACAATAATCTATAAAATAACTTAGTTTTGCTGCAAACATTAACGTCAAAGTTTTTTTATAAACAATCAATATTTTACAAGATTTTTATCAAATCTTGTAATTTATTATTTTTTTTGGAAATCCATTAAACCGGTTGATACACGAGTTGAGTAGGAGCAAAACTATTTTTAATCCTCGGTTCTATTTATCGATGATACTAGGAAAATTTGGGGAAAATATGAAATAGATGGTAAGGTAATGGGGGACTAGTCACAAAAAAATATATTTAAAATTAAGACAAAATTAAAGTTGATAGTAGAAATTAACAATTATAGGAAACGAGTAAAAATTAGAAATATGCTAAAGTAATAATAAAACAAGTTACGTATTACAATGCAAAAACACTACAATAATCTTCAAAAAAGAAGAAAAGAAAAAGTGGTTAATATCGCTCCAATGAACGTGTAGCGTGATGCGCGCCTCAGCTCGTGTGCGAAAAACTGATTTATCCGTTTTTTTATTATATGCAATTGAGTTATTATTAAACCCATTAATTGATTAAACTCTTTTAGCTCTCTGTATATCCAATATATATTTATCTCTAATTTACTGTTTTTATTTTTTTTAATTTAACATGTGTTAATTTTACAAGTCCCCTTTAGTTTATCCGTTTTTACATTTTTAAGGTTTTTTTTCTGCTATTCATTTACCAACATAGGTAGAAATAGTATTTTTTGACATTTGTAAATTTATTTAATTTCTTTTAATAAATTTCATTAGATTGTTGATCTTTTAGTAGCGACATTAGTATTTTGTTAACTTAATTTATTTTTAACAAGACATAGCGTTTCTGTTTTCTATAGTAACGTAAACATTTCGTTAAATCCATTCTTTTCAGCAAATGCACAAAATTTGTTATTTTCAATAGCGACGTAACTAACTTTTGTAAGATTCCGTTTCTTACAATTGACTTGTTTGATTAAGCTAAACAGTTTATTCTCAAACGCCCTTATTATCTATTTACCTTTGTTTTACTTGCAGAAAACTATATTATAATAACTCAATAAACGTTCTTCCAGTATCCGTTAAAATAAAACTTATAAATATTAAATCTGCTTTATTAACAAACTGATAATCGTTGACATTTGGTTAGCAAACTGTTTCACGTTATTACAGTTAATTTTTAAACAAGTGTCAAATCGACACACAGTCACAAACAATCACAAACAAAAAATTGCAAAGTAATTTATTGATCTTTTTTAAACAATAATTTAAACTTAACATTATGCCCACCCAGATTTGAGTCAAGCGCTGTACCCTTAGACCACCTCGGCAACTTATTTAAAGTTATAAAGTAAACCTAATGCTATAAACGCGTTGTTTATAGTGAAGTAGTCTAGTAGTACAACACTCAACTTGGATTTTGGTGGGCTTGGGTTTAAATCTTACTACTGGCACTAAATGAGGCCTACGCTTGGTTTCTCTTAAATAACCACTGCTAAAGAATGTTTTCTGTAAAACATTTAAAGTAGTAAAATAAATAATTAATAAATAATATAGTTAATTGCCAATAACATTAAAATTGCTTACGAATATAACGACAGAAGCTCGATCTTGATGCACCGGAACAATTAAGAAGATTTATCACATTTTTATCAATGGAGCATTAAGCATCAAATTGAAATAAACTTCAATAAATTTTTTTACAATTTATTTGGCCTATGTTTCCCACATTCAATTAATTTGGGTAATTACACAATTACAACAATTCTAATGATTAAAGACTTGGGTACTTACTATTCCAAAGACTTGCGTTTTTCAGACCATATATTACATATTGCTAGCAAATATAAAAAATTATTAGAACAAGCAAATAATATATTTATTCTTAAAGAAAAAAAAGTAATTTTTTTCAAACATGCTATTTGGCCAATAATTGACTATTATTGCTTCCTTTACGATTTCACATCAAAAAAATTTAATAAAAATTGAAGATATTCAAAGATATTTTCCAAAAATGATTATTGGTTTTTCATTAAATATAGGCTACAAAAAAAGAATTCAATTGCCCAATCTTAAACCTTTATGGCTAAGAAGGATTAAAATAAATTTATTGTTATTCTACAAATTAATTTTCAATAATAATTTGAAATATTCAATAAAAATTGATGCAAATAAATTTAAACGCAAGCTAAAAAATAGAGAATATACAGCCACTGAATAAATTAGTGATAAAAATTCAGAAAAAAAATTAATATAATTAATTTGTTATCTCTAATTATTTTTTAGTAAAAGTAAATATTAAGAATTTAAAATAATGTAAAATATGTAATAGATGCTTTATATTTATTTAGAAATATTTATTTAAAGACGCTCAGTCGGCCAAAATAGCATATTTTAAAAACAGCAGTCATATAAGCGTGGATAATAAGTTAAATCTATATAATTTTTATAATAATTGGTCGATTATTAATTTGTGTGCTTAATTTCATTAAAAATAAACAACGTTTAATAGTTAAAATTTAAACATTCAACTTTGATCCAGTTGTACCGTCATAATGCTAATTAAAATTAAAATTTAAATACTCAAAAATATATTTAAAAAATTATTTATTATTTTTTTGTAAATAAATTTTTTTTTTCGATAATTTAAAATTTTTTATTTATTTTAAATTATAATTGACCTTGAGAATCAGATTAATTTCGTTATTTATTTTCGTTCTGTAAAATGAGTACCAACGATAGAAAAGATTACCATCTTAATGACAATGAACACCATGTTATAAAAAATTAAAAAAACTACGGATTTTTGACTAAACAATTAGCGGAATTGTATAGAGTAAGTCTTACAACAATTTATCGTGTTTTGAATGGACAAAAACCAAGAAACTATGATAATGTTGGTAGGAAAAAAAACAAGTAAGACAGATGATCGCAAAATTTTAATGGAATTAAAAAAATTACAACAAGCCTATTTCGAATATTGTAAAAGATAATTTACAAGAATTTAGTTATTCGATGGTGAGAAGCCGTTCAAGAGAATTTGGTTTAACACGTGAATCGCCAATAGTTAAACCATTTATTAATAAAAAACAAAAAGAATGTAGATTTATGTTTTGTAACAAGTAGATTGAACGAAGATTGTTTTATTGGCGCTCGGTATATTTTGCTGATGAAACAATGATTCGGGATAAACCATTTGGATATAAAAATAAAGTACTATGCGGGCCTAATTTTCAAAAACATTTACTTCTGGTAGTTAGAAAAAAGCCCATTCTCGACAAGTGATGTGTTGGTTCGGTATTAAGTATAATGAACCTATTAAATGGAAAATTATATCCGGTACCTTAGATAGTGAAAAATTTGTTTCATTAATAAAGGAAGTTTTTTATAATGAAATGCAACACACTCACACCGGGTTTACTAATGTTTTTCAAGACAATGCTCCATGTCATACGTCCAAAAAGGTAATGTCATATTTACCTAGATTTACTTTATTTGTTTTATATTTACATTTAGA
This sequence comes from Cardicola forsteri, assembly GCA_025895645.1. Taxonomy (NCBI): domain Eukaryota; kingdom Metazoa; phylum Platyhelminthes; class Trematoda; order Strigeidida; family Aporocotylidae; genus Cardicola; species Cardicola forsteri. Next base: position 382,871 of record JAKXYG010001233.1, on the reverse strand, counting down.
CATTAGAAGGGCTAAAATCAAAAAAAATTTCTTTTATTCAATTACCACCTAACAGTCCGGACATAAATGTTATTGAAAATTTCTTTAGTATGCTAAAACGCAACATCAATAAGCATACTGAAATTGAGGATTTGTGTAATCGTATTCAGTTTGTTGTTCAATATGAGATGAAACAAGAATATATCAACAATCTCATCGACAGCATTTCAAACCGCCTTGATCAAGTGGTTAAAAAGAAAGGCGATTACATTAATTATTAAACATTTTGTTCATTATTATTCAATCAATCATTTGGTAACTGAAAATATTCTATGTGTTCTTTTTTTTCATATTTGACGTTATATTTTGTATTAATAATTTTACCAGATTTGTAATTTTGAACAAGTTTAACTTTTATACAATTATTTTTTATAATAACAAAATAGATATTAATAAAATTGTAATTGTATTTTATCTATTATATAATATTGTATATATTATGATTAAACTGAGTTCTTTTTTTGAGTTATGTGATTGCTACAGATGTTTTACTTTAATAACTACGTTTTTAACACTAATTAGCTTAGGAGTTGTACAGTACATAAATTGCATCATAAATCTTCCCTGAGAGCAAAATTTTTCTTAATTTAATATTCTAAAATATGGAGTAATTTACCAATTAATTTAAAAACAATACAAAATTTTAAAGCCTTTAAAAATAATTTTAAAAAATACATTAACATTCACACTGTCCCCAAAATCATTAATCATTCAACGTTTCACTATTCTGTAGGTCTATAAGAAATTTGTTTTATTACATTGCTTATTTAAAAGTCGCATTGCTTACCACTATCCAATTATTGTATATATATACATTTATTTCTTTTTATAACTCCCAGATTTCTAATGATGCATTATTAACAACCAAATCATTTAAAAATTATTTTTAGTTCAAATTCTGTGAGCAAATATTACCTTTTAACAAAAATTATACATTTTTATTATACACATATTTTTTTAAATTTACATAACATAATTATATTTTATTATATATATATATATATATATATATATAACATATTAAAAAATTTATAGTGTGTAATCAGACCTGTAAATTGGTCTGTATCTAAAAAAGAGAAATAATGTAAACTTTTTAAAGAAATATATTATTGTTATTGTTAGTATTGCTGTTTAAAAACATGTAAATTTATTATTTGAGTAAATTTTATATTAATCAAAATTTTTACATTGTACAATTAAACAATTTAAACATTATTAAAAATTTTATTTTCTGCGCATTTGTATTTTATATTTGAACTTATCATGTGTTGTTATTATAATTGTGATATTGTGAGTATTGTTAAATACTGTTTTTTCCCGTTGGTAAACAGTATCGGTATGTACATTTGTATCATTTAGTAATAAGAAGTTAGAGGTTACAGGTTAATACACGAGTTAATTAGGAGAAACTCCTTGAGGCGCGCGTCACGCTACACATCCATTGGAGCGTTATTCATCCTTTTCTCTTTTCTTTTTTTTTTGACGATTATTGCAGTGTTTTTGCATTGTAATAGGTACTTGTTTTATTATTACTTTTGAATATCTATAATTTTTTGCTCGTTTTCCATAATTGTTAACTTCCACTATCTACCTTGATTTTATCTTGATTTCAAATATTTTTTCTGTGACTAATCCCCCTTTACCTCACCATCCATTTCATTTTTTTCCCTGAAAATTTGAGACAATTTGAGAACCGAGTACTAAAAGGCGTTTTGGCCTACTCAACTCGTGAAAAATCTTGAATCTTGAATCCTTTTGGTCCTTGGTTCAAATTATCGATAATATCAGTAGGATTTAGAGGAAAATATCAAATAGATGGTGAGATAAAGGGGGATTAGTCACAGAAAAAAATCTGAAATCAAGGTAGATAGTGGAAGTTAACAATGATAGAAAACGAGCAAAAATTATAAATATACAAAAAATAATAAAACAAGTACCTATTACAATGCAAAAAAACACTGCAATTATCTTCAAAAAAAGAAAAGAGAAGAAGATGAATAACGCTCTAATGGACGTGTAGCGTGTCGCGCGCCTTATCTCGCGAGTAGGTTACATCCATTCTCATCACATAACTGTATTTTAGAACACATAAAAGCATTTTTGATTGAAATTAACTGAATGTGTTATTAAATATTTATATCAAGTTAAACTTGAGGAAAACAAAAAAGAGATCTTTGTGAGTTTTTACACTCAGTTTGTATTAGTTACAGGTTGGTTCACGAGTTAAGTAGGAGTCGAACTCCTTTTGACCCTTAATTCAAATGTTATCAGTACTATCATAATAAAAGAAAAAATGTTATAAATAAAAATAAAAATTAAAAAATAAATAAAATAACTCCATTTTAGCAAACAATGGCAAAGAAGTGATCACATGTATCTGGATGACAAAGTTACACAAATGACGGGGTTGAGTAAAAACCGAAAAAACCTCAATCTTTGCTTTGCAGAACCTTTAATGTTAACAAGAGTTCGTTATTTTTGTTGTTGTTGTTTTGCTGTAATTGTTGTCTTATTTCCCTGTGCTTATTTTTAAAACAAAAGGGTTTTGTATAATATATATATATATATATATATATATATATATATATAATAGTGAATGATATAAATATATTAAATATATTAAATAGCATAGTAATTAAAAGCATATTAATCATAAGAACGCTTAAAGAACTGGGTAAATTAGGTATTTATAATTTTAGATAAAAGATTATTTGAGAAACTAATAGTTTTATAATGTAACCTTAACTTAGTATTAATTCTGAATTTAACCAATTTAAGATTATGCCCCCCTAGAGAGTTATGGGCTATGATAAAAAAGAATTAAATGTTTTTGAAGAAATGAACTAATGCGCCAAAAAGAGATCAACCCAAAGCCTCCTATCACATAAAAGAAACAACATTGATGATACGTCATGTTCTTGAAGCATCTCGGCAATTTATTTTTGTTATTTTGTTTATTTTGTTAAAAATAATTAATTTTTATAAATACTTAATTTATTTTATACTCATTAAATAAATAGCACAGCACAAAAAGATTAAATAATGTATAAATTTTTTTTAATTATTTAATTATATTATTTATTTGTTTATTACAATTTTGTTATTAACTTTTTCTTTAACACTTACAAGTGTATAGAAATTTTTATACAACCAGATTATTAGTTAAATTTTGAACAAAGTTTCTTAATATTTTAGTTATAATTATAATAATTATTATTGATTATTAATAAAATAATAAATATAATACAATTTAATTTATGTGTGATTACATAATAATTATATGCGTTAAAAAAATTGTTAAAAAATAATCTAACTAATTATTAAAGCTAAAATTTATAACAATTAATTTTAACTATTAATAAATTTCTTTAACTTTATGGAGTTTGGTTTAATACATTTAAAAAAATATTTAGTATTGGCGCATGTGTGCATATATATTTGTATAGTTTCCGTTAAAATACATACGTAATTTAGTTTCTCTATGTTCTTTCATCTTCCGACTTACTGTACTGATTAATTGATAATCCTTTTAATTTAGATTAGTCAAACTTCAGTATTTTTGAAATAACGAACTACTAAACATTAGAAAACAATAATGCAATTTAAATAATATTTAAATAAAACCTTAACAAACAATCAACAACTGCTCTTCCAATTCACAGATATCATATTCAATCTTAAGAATTATTACAATACAATATACTAAAAATATTTAACTATTTTTATACATTAAAATTTTAAATAATAATTTACTAAAAACATTTTTTAATTATTTTTTATTTATTTTTTGTTTTTTTCTTTATTTAAAAAAAAATTAATTTGTATAACATGAACTTTTAACAGGTTTCGTGTTTTACTGAATTAATTATTTTATATACCAGCTGGCGCGCATACGATAAGAATTTGAGTTTCATGTGTTCACAATTTATTTAATAAGGGTTTTTTCTTTTTAACCTTTTCCGTTTTTGTTTTACTTATTTTAGTTGTATAAAATTCATTAAATACACGGTTTTGTTATTTATATATTTTTTTTGAAAAGAGAATGTACATATTTATTATTTATTTTATACTTGGTTGTACAAAATATTTTGGGGTTGTTTCACAAGATTCACATTCATCAGGATCTAGTAATCATTTAACTTTACTTTTTAATTTGATTGCTAACGGATCTGAACATATAAATGTTGAACAATTAGTTGTTTTTTTACAAAAATTAAATATAATTAATATGGATACAAATATGCATGGTAATAGCAATGATTCTGGAAAGCATGTTTCTAGTGTAAGTTACACACGTACATTATTTATAATAGTTTATGCTTGTTTATTTTTACTGTTTGCCATATATAAGAACTTATATATATATATATATATATATATATATATATATATATATATATATATATATATATATATATATATATATTATATATATATATATATATATATATATATATATATTTACAATTGGATTCTTTTTTGTATATATATATATACATTATTAAAATAACGTTTAAATTACGTTGATTAACATTTTGTGTGTCAATTATTTCTCAAGTGAATATTTAAATGCCAAATTTGTAGGTAATCTTTAATAATTTTATTTATTATTATTTACTCTTAATTTCTTATTTGCGTTTTAAAAAATTATTTTATGTAATTTGATTGTATTAGTAACAATCTTAGTGCCTTGATAATTTAGATTTAGTTGAAAATTTATTTGATAATTTGTTTTAAATCGGAGAATAAAAGTATTGCTTGTTAATTTGAAAGATTGAGATTTTTTTGAAAGTCTAGTTATTTTATTGTAATTATCTTGTGAATATGCCTATATGTTTTAATAAATAATTGTTTAAACAGTGTTTTTAAATTTTATTCGGTATTTTGAACAACTGAATATTTGGGATATTAACCTATTAAATTTACGTTATTATCAAACTTATAGGAGGTCATTATGTATTATGAATTATTATGAATTTATTAAACGCTTATTATGTAGTTTATAATGTTTGTTTTATTATTTTTTATATAATGTATTTTATAATTAATTTGATGTTGTTTTATTGTAGTTTTTATTTCAATTAAAATCTGTTGAATACTGTACTTATGTTTTTTTTAATTTTAGTGTTTTACTAGAAACAACATTTTATCGTATTTCACAAATGACATAAAAGCATTAGATAAAAAAGATTTTCCATCTTTATTTTCTACAATTTTATATTATTTGTATACTGATTCTTGTCATCATGTGCATGAAGTACATGAAGATAACAAAATTGATTGGAAAGGTTAGTGTAATTTTGTTGTTTAATTTTTGTTTTTTTAAGAAATCAAATAGTTTAGTTGGTCATAATTTGAATATCTATAACATATAGTGACAAATTGAATAAATATTTTGATTGTCTTTCTACATTGTTTTAGTTTTTATGATAATATGAAATATTAATTAGGAAAATAAAAACGTAAACATATGAAAGTGTTTTTAAATGCTTTTTTGTTTGTATTAACATTTATCAATTTTCGTTATTTTTAAAACAAGTAAATATTAAACATTTAAAAATACTTTTTCATAATTGCATTTTTTTAACATTCATGTTTTAATGTTTTCTCCAGTTGTTTATATAGTTTGAAGATTTTATATGTTTTGTTTATTTTGAACGCTGTAACCAACTTGTAACTGCATGTATTTAAACCAGGTCTACATGAGAAGTTGTTATTTACAATTTGAAATCTGGATTTAAATAAATACTTAAAATTGACCTATTGGTTGATTGAATAGACGCATCTAAATTGAATTAAATGAATAGTTTTTTAAGTGAAATTTTGAATTAGGTATATTAGTTGGGTTGACACTACGTAGAACCAATTACGTCATTTGTTGATCGTGTTTAAATGCCACTTAACCTGTTTATTATTGAAACGAAAATTCACAGAGAAGACAGTAGCGTCTCAAGTTACTTTTCACCTAATTACAGCTTCGTGATTTGTATTTCTAGTGAGATATTAAAGCATAATAATAATAATAATAAAAATTGCTAAGTGGTAGAGGCTTTTAACAGTAAATACGCACCAGAAAGCTGTGCCATCTACAGAAATAAAGGCAGTAAAAAATTTGAAAAAGTGACGTATTTTAGTAGCATGTTATGAATTGTAGGTTATTGTTAATTATTTTTCTGTCAAATGACCTACAGTTAATAATTTCTAAAGATAATTCTGTATTTGACACGTAAAATTGTGAATTGTTCCATATTTTTGGTATTTTAGTGATCCTGAGTAATCCTGGACTAGGTACATTCAGGCACCTAGATTAGCACAGCCAGGACCAAATAAACTTAGTTATACTTATACATTTATTACGCTTATCAAGTCATTGAAGTCGATTGTTTAATATATGCAAAAATAGAAATAATGAAGAGGTGATTACGTCATCAACTAAATTAATGAACATTCTGTATTTGTGGAGGTAATTGTTTAGTTGCAATTGTAAGTCCAGTTATAAGAAAATAAAATATTATATGAAAAATAGTTAAACTCCTTGTGACAGCTTACAAACACAATTTTATTATACAAATATTCTTAGAATTATAAGTTTATTAGAAAGACGCCGTCCCAGTTATATTTATATTTCAATTAGTTTATTGTTTTTTTTGGTAAAAAGCGGTGTATTGATACTTTATTTGGCACAATTTGTTTTACCATTTAGTCGCTGTGCTTTGGACACTGGTTGACATTGCTACTGTTTTGCTATTCACTCTACTACAAATAATGCTTATTTTAAAATATTTCGAATTACATTATAATTTGTCATTAGGGTTTGCATTTTATCTAATATTTTGATAAGAATTTGGATTTTTGACAGTTCTCTTTATTTAATTGTTGAAAAGTATTTTTATATGCCTAACATTTAAGTTTTAAAGTTTTAATTGCAAAGGATTAAAACATTTAATGAGAATTTGATAGACGGACTCAATACTAAGAATGGATTGAGTGGTTTTAATTCAAACCTTAAGAAACCTAATTAGTACATTCTTTATAAAAAAACGTTGATTTATTTGATAAAACTTATTCATTTGGTTGATTGGTGACATATTCATATCTTTATTATTTCTATATATGTTAAACAATCAACTTTGATTGTAATGAGTGTAGAGGTAAAACAAAGTTTTTTGGCTGGTAGACGGCATCTTTGTGACGGCCCCCCTAACCGCTGTACATTCGATGCCTGATGTTATTAGTCTGGATGTCTATGAGCACCTAGTTCAGGATACTTCGCATGGAGGAGGAACAATCAGGATTCTCACCATTATTGGAAATTGAGACTAAGCATTACTGAAATATTAAAAGTCATTATCATTCTAGGGTTTGTAGGTTATCCGAACATTTTTTGTTAGGTAACACGTATTATGAGGATATGGGTAATGCTTTCAAAGTCTAAATATTTCTAACTGTTACCTCCATGTGGTGTATTTTGGACTATGCATACTTAGGATACCTAGGCTAATACAGAAGGTACTGAGTGCACAGCGGTATGACTGAGTTTCCTGTTTGGGGAGTTGGTGCAAGGATACACCCACAGTACTTAAGAAATAACTTGAGATGTATGCACACTACATGCATCTGTTGGGTTAAGAGAGATAACTGACAAAAATTAGGCTGCACTTTAATCTCTGTGAACAGTATTGTCGCTACGAAGATGCCGGTTATCAGTCAAAGAACTTCGTTATTCTCCTACGTTTGTAACGCTTATGAAACCATTAGGGGCGATTATGCCATCTACTGTACAAATATTGAAATAAAGAGGTGGCCACATTGTCAGATACAATAAGAAATAAATTAATTTATTTTATTAATATAATGAACTTGGGGAAAAATAGGTGTTATATTGTGCTCCTCCATGAGATGATTTACAGAAATTAATTGTTTTTGAACTGTTATTTTAATTATTTGATGTGTCCACCCGTCTCTTTCTCTCTCTTTCTATAATATATATATATATATATATATATATATATATATATATATATATATATATATATATATATATAGTAGTGATGCTTTAGAAAACAATTTGTTTATGGTGGTTTTATATATTATGAATTCATATATATGAAAATGCCGTTACTTTATTAGATTATTATGGATTTTTGTTAATCATGTGAAAACTGCTCATTTCGGTTATTTGAGTATTTACTACTCTATTGATATTTTCAAAACAATTTTTCCTCTCATAAGGGATTATTGATTGTTGTTTTTAAAGTTACTTATTTTTTATAAAGGTTTTTTTTATTGTAACACATTAAGTACGGTTATTAATGGAAGAAAATGTTTCTAATTGATTTAAATGCCATTTCATTGGATAATAAATGTTTGAAAAATTGAATGGGCGGTTAGGTAATTCAGATTGTATGTGTGCTTCTTTGAATGTTTTTTTTTTGCTTAAGATGTGACTATGACAAAGAAAAACGATAGGTCGTAATTCAGTGTTGAAAGATTTTACCTTTGTTTATTAATGGGTTTTCAAGGGAGAAATAATAGAATTGTTAGCTTTATTTGAATAATAAATCCATATGGCTTCATTCAACCATGGAGCACTGTACAGCTGTTTCATCCTTGTTAGGAATTATCAACAGTGCATACCTTTTAAGTCTCACATACACGAACCTGAACTCACGCCCTATTTGGTGTCAGGCCAATGTCTTAATTACTGAGGTATGGGTGGTTGAAACGGACCGTGTACATTAATTATTTAGACATTTGCTATTTTATAATATAGCGGTTTTTGGACAATTTGTTTGTGTTTAGGGCTAATAATTATTATTTACCGTGATTTCGTACAAAATAGGGAAGAATAGCAAAAACAGTTTTTGAAAATACCATAAGTAGTGTTAAAATAGTATATATAAATCAAGGTGAGTAGTCGAGGTACCTTCTATTGGTCTATGATGATGTGAGTAAGGGTTCGGATTTTATTCATGACTAAACTTGAGTCAAAATATTAGCACTCAAAAATGGAATTAGCAATCTAACTCATTGTGAACTTTGCTAACTTGAACTAATACAACAAAAGTTCGTGGCAAAGCCACACCTTTATTAATTCCAAGTTTGCAAAGCATCACGAATAATCCCTTTCCATTGTTCACGGTTTTCGGAAGCGTGTAGGGATATGTCAGTCCATTGACTTAGCCATTGTTTTCAAGATAAGGTTCCCACCAAGATAGTATGAAGATCGTCCCGAACAGCATCCGTCGATGTACGTTTTTGACCAGCTTTCCTCTTTTTCTAATACTTGAGTTGTCTTAGGAAATATTGCCGAGCTAGTGCAAAATCCTGTCTTAAATGATGCTGTACGTGATTTAAACATATATTGAAATATTTTTGGCTTTAATATTTTAGCAAATAATAATAATAATAATGGTAAATGCTTAAGAATTAATGTTTAAGCAACAAGAGTAATTGACCAATATTAATAATTGATATTTCATAATATTAATGATAATAATGTTATCAAACATTGTAGCAATGTTGGGCGCAACTATTGCTGTTCTTCTGGTCAGTGCATCGGGTCTAATTGTTGTATGTTTGTTGCCCCTCATGTCGCGCAGTTTTTACAATGTTGTTTCGCAATTTTTAATTGCTATGTCGGTTGGATCTTTGGCCGGTGATGCATTCCTTCATTTGATACCTCATGTACGTTTCAATGTATAATGACTTTGTCGTCAAACGTTTATTTTTTGTATTTGTATGTCAGGGTGATCTAGCTGTACCGCGCTCGACTTGGACCTGGGTGGCCATCGGGGTTTGAATTCCACTAAATGCGGGCCCACGTTCGGCTTTCCATTTCTGAAAGATGCATTTCCTGTAAAACATTCAAAGTAGTAAAACTGAATAATAAATAAATTAAATATGTGCATTTCTCGGCGGCACTATTTAATATTCACAATGCCAAAAATTCTTGTGCCAAATAGTAGAGCAGAAATTTTTCTGAGATTGCTTAGAGTATTAGGGCTTAAAGTTAATTATTATTCTCTACTTAGCGTTAAACAATACCATTTTACAGCATTTATAGTAATATCAATAAATATATAAATAATACTAGTTTAAATTAGTCTTTATACGATCTGTGTTGTTAATAGAATTACTAGTAGTGATAGCTTATATTAAGTTTTAAATTGTGGTAAGTAATTACATTGCTATGATTAAAAACATCATCAATTTGTTCAACGCAATTGTATTGTACAAATAACTAGTTCTTGGATGTGGATTTGAGTTACATTACCGATAGTAAATACAGATTCCTGTTTGGCTTTGCTAAGATATCCACATGCTGAAACATGAAATGTTCAATCAATAACACCTTGAAGAAATAAACATCGGTTTAGGCATAATTAACTGAAAGGTATCTTTTCTGGATTCATTGATTTGGTTGGTGACTACGACACCTCTTCATTATTTCTATATTTATACGGTATATTAAACGATCGACTTTATGGTTTGATAAGCGTACCCTTGGTGTATGCTTGTACCTATCCGCCGAAGCGGAAGCCTAGTTGTAGTATACTGCTGTGCACTCAGTCCCTGCTGTTATTAGTCTAGATGCCTATGGTTACTTAATCCACGATGCATCACGTGGAAGGGCAACAGACTTTATTAGCATTACTCAAATCCTCAGGATTATTAGCGTCTATTGTTTCGAATGTGGTTTTAGAATATTCAACATTTAAAAACAATTCAACGCACTAAAATTGTAGCAATTGCATCTCATTTTTTTATTTTTAAAATTAGTTTTTCGAATGTTCATTTATTTACATGAATTTTTGAAACGTAATGATGTTTTGCACGAATTGACTATTTACAACTTTGATTTTTGATGGAAAATCATTTACATTGCTAATAAGGTCATATGACCAAAAACCACGGCGTAATTTATGTTTTGCTATTTACGGTTCGATAATAATTTGATACCTTTTTTCAGTGTAACGGGGGTTTGCCAAAAAGTTCTTTGTACCAAACTTTATATTTTGCATTGTATTAATTTAGACACTTTAGTGAACGTCTATTGAATATTTAGTTTGATGTCAATAAAAGCGTAGTGTTTGGATGGGCATAGGTTCGAGTGCCATCACCGGCACAATATGCAGGCCCTCGTTTGGCTTTGCTACTTACTGAAAAATGTTTATTGTGAACCATCCATAATAGTAATAATAATAATAATAATAATAATTCACTAACCGTTAGATGTATAATCAATTTTTGTAAAGTTAGTGGTTGTTTTAAACCTTGTGCTGTCAACAATTGGAGAATTTAACAAAACAAAATAATAATACACGAATTATTATTCACAGTATACACCACTAGAGAATGATGTTGCAAAGTTACTATATGATGTCCTGATATAATAGTTAGGATTCTTAATTAAAGTTTGTCACAGGTGATCTTATCAGGAGAACAAACTTTGGTTGGTACAGCTTTCACGATCTTGGGTTAGGGGCGGAAGTATATACGACTAACTAGTGGATTGTTTAAATCTCTTCAGCTTTTTTTTTTAGATACAATTCCTTTTTTATGTGATTCTGTTTAAGGAACAATTGATGACCTAGATTCAATTGTTTCAACGAGTACTCATGTTGCTAGATATGCAAGAATAATTATTTAAATTTGACTACTATTTTGAACTGTATTTGAATTTGTTTTCAAAGGCTTTTAATGGATTGTTGGGCCATGATCACCATCACGGTCATCAGCACAGCCATAATCATAATCATCATCACGATAGTTTGGATTCGAATGAACTGGATATACATCGAAAAATGACATTGTTTTCGCTCGTTACCTTGGCTGGTGTGTATATATTTTTCTTTACCGAACACATAACTATACTTTTTCAAAATCGAATGTCGGTGAAAAAACTTAAAAAACAAAAAGTAAGTTTGATTTTACCAAGTCTTTTTTTCAAACATTTGTGGCTAGTACTAGGAATTAGTTCACTAATGTAATCGGGAGTTGAAAAGTGAACGGTATATGAACAATATTGGAGTAGATCAAAGTGATTATTTAAAATTGGCTATTTTTATTTTTTCTTTGTTTAACTACTGGCCTTTTCGAGAAAGCAGAAGAAACGTTGAACAGATGACAACGACTAGCACTTTTCATGACAAAAATTTGAATAGTGCAATATTGTAACAATTAGAATAAAGTAGGTTACCAACCGCTGTTGGCATCCAAAAGACCCACGAATTATGCATTTTTGTTGATGTTAATCTTTGTGCATATTGAGTGTGTGGTGGCGCATGTGGCACATATTTCAAATTGAGTGGGTTCGATTTCTACCACCGACACTCTTGTTCAGGATTTCTCTACGTGTCTATTTGGTGGGAAGTGTTTTCCACAAAACGTGTAAGTAGTGAAAATCAAATGAGATGAAACTGTTTTTAGGCTTTTTCCAACTTTTCGTGTATGGCTTTATGACTAGGGGATAATTGAAGAATTGCTGTGTTGGCTTGTGATTGACTCATGCACTTATTGGGAGATGGTACAGTCTTAAATTCTAACAAAATTGCTTTTGATCTGACTTGTATTTTGATATGTTATTTTTCTATTTGAATTAGTACTTTATTATATGTCATAGAAAACAGTATTGATTGTAATTCAATTTGAATTTTTTACGTAGTCTCTATTTCCAGTTATGTCGATAGCCACATAGTGCATTCTGGACAAAGACTAAGTTGAACGGGGACCGAGTAGACAGTGATATAACTGCTTAGGCGTCTACAGGGTGGTCAATACGACAGGTTTGTAGCTGGATGTGCATGACTTACAGTTCTTTCACTGTCAGTTAATGGAAGTTCTTATGTAAGACTTCGCTACATGTCTATTTGTTACAAAATGATTTCTGCAAAACGTGTATGCCTAAACCCAAAAATTTATAAAATAATGGTAGACAATCGTTTAGTATGCTTCATGATTTTGGACGTCGCGAAGAGGTGATCATGTTGCAATTTATCGAACATAATCATTAGTCATATGCCATGTATTTGATCAAAGTAGATGACAGTTATTTAATACTTCAATATCGATTTAATGAATTGTCGCTTTTGATATCATGTGTGAAGAACAAAAATATTGGTCATTGTATTACGTGTTTTACTCTAGTTGACATTTTGACTTAGATAATTAAGCTTTAGCTAACGGAATGTGAATTTGTTGCCATTGCATTGCATTGCACAATTGATTTATCTAATTGGATGAGTATTAATTTTTGGCTCGTATTTTGCTTTGGATCTAAAAAAATTAATGATAAGTAATAATAATCATTATTACGATGGTGGTAATCTTATTTAAATTTTGATGAATAATTTTTTCAACTAGAAGATTATCTGATTTGTAATTTCATTTTGAGCTTTGATGTTTTTTTGCATTTTATTAATAGTTTTATACATGGTATAGATATTATAAGGATTATCAATAAAAATTTAATATTTTTTTCACACTTTGATTTGGATTAATTTTATGACGTTATTAGGTTAATATTGTTTTTAGTAATTATGAATTATATAATTTTTTTAATTCATTCATTTATCTGGTTTATTATTTTCCACATTTTTACGGCATATTCAACGATCGACTTCGATGACGTGGCTGGTAGACGGCATTTTTATGACGGCACGACTGTTCACAAAGATTGACAAGACCGTCTGATTTATTGTCAAAGTTATTTCCGCCAAAATGAAGACCTAGTTATAGTGCTATACACTGGGTCCCTTTTAAGATAGCCTGGGTGCTTAGGTATTTCTAGTCCAGGTGCATTGTGTGGAGGCGAGAGTCAGAAATATTACCATCGTTGAAAACTGAAACTTTATAATTATTACTCAAATCCTTACAATCGCTATTATTCTAAAATCATAAATATTAGTCATCACCTATTTAAATTTAATTATTAATTACAAATTAGATAATTTTATAACAATTTGTGTTTTTTTCATTATGTTAATAGCCCTAAGGATTTGAGTAATGCTTATGAAGTCTCAATTTCCAATGATGATGATATTTATAACTGTTCATCTTTCATATGGCGCATCCTGGACTAGATGTCCATATGCATCTAGACTATTAGCAGCAGAGATCGAGTGCACAGCGGTATAGCTGATCCGCCGCTTTTACAGATGGGTGTAAAAATGTATCCAGGGCATTTAAAAGATATGTATATCACATCTAGCCCTTATGCCTAAAAGAGATAACCCTGACAAAAATCAGGTGGCCTTGTCGATCTTTGCAAACAGTGACGACGTCACTAAACAAAAAACTTTGTTACGCTTATCAAGCCGTCGAAATCGATCGTTTCATATGCCGTACAAATATATCACCAATGACAATGAATGAATTATTTGTTGCTCATGTCTTTTTCCAAGTTGATGAATAAATTGTCAATTGTCGATGGTGATGATGGCAAAATTGATTTGAAACCAACGGCCAACAATGGCAATCATCGACACAATGGCTTGACTTTTGGCGAACACAACAAGAAAGGCGGTTTGGACGCCGACAACACCATCACTACTACCACTACCACCACCAACAACAAATTGATTGCCAGTCAAATGTCACTAGCTTCCGAAAATGCGATTTTATCCAACGAATATGTACGTTTGAATGTGGCATAGTGGTTCGTATTCATTTACTTGATTGTGCTCTTTATTGTCGTCTACTTGTTTTTACTTTCTCCTCCGAAAAGTAACAACATTGTTCCATTAATTTGTTTTGCATTGAAGATTGCGGATTTATTCAACTCTGTAAGAATCGCACTGCTTTCGTTTCTTTTCCGTAGGCTCTACCTTGTCAATCCCAAACCTGGATAAAGTGAACAGAATTGTAGCAGGAAGGGCATTCAACGATAAAAAAAACCTACGCCAAAATTATTTAATGATCAAGTGGAGAAAACTGATTAGAAACAGCAACCCTTTATAAATGAGGGAAAAACTGTAAAAGAAGAAAATCATTTTTTCACCAGTTGTGTATGCATATGTACAATTTATAAAACAATTACTGATAACAACGTAGTTATTAAACTAAAACATCTCTAGCAACCACATAACTCCAAAAAATGACTCAGTTTAATCATACTATATACAATACTGTATAATAAATAAAATCCGATTTCAATTTTACCAATATGTATTGTTAATATTTATTTTTTTACATAAAATGTCAACTAGTTCACAATTAGAAAATGAGAAAAATCATTAATATAAAATGTAACGTCAAATATTTTAAAAAATACATGGAATTTTTTTAGTTACTAATTAATTATTTCCATTGTACAACATATTTTTGATAATCTATGTAATCGCCCTTCTTTTTGGCTGCTTGATCTATACGGTTTGATATACTGTTAATAAGGTTGTTGATAAAATCCTGTCTAATATCAAATTGAACAACAAACCGGATGCGATTACATAAATCCCCAATTTCACTATGCTTAGTGATGTAACGCTTTAGCATACTAAAAACATTTTCAATAACATTAACGTTAGGGCTGTTAGGCTGTAATTGAATAGAAGATATTTTTTATTCAAGCTCTTCTAATGTCTAAATGTAAATATAAAACAAATAAAATGAACCTGGGCTAACGTTTTAGACGTATGACATGGAGCATTGTCCTGAAAGACAAGTGACCCCAGTGTATGTGTGTTGCATTTCATCAATAAAAGACAACCTTTATTAGTAAAACAGTTTTTTTTAGGTACCATGTATAATTGTCCATTTGACAGGTTGCTTATACTTAATACCAAACCAATACATCACTTATCGAGGGTGGGCTTTCTTCCTAAAAACGGGAAGTAAATGTTTCTGAAACTTTGAACCAAGCAACACTTTGCTTTTGTACCAAAGCGGTTCATCTTGAATTATCATTTCGTCAGCAAAATATACGTGAACGCATTTCATTGCTTGCAAAAACTAAACCAATAATTTTGTTTCTTATTAAGAAATGGTTTAACTTTTGGTGATTGAAATGATAAAACTCATTCTTTTGTTCGGCTTCTTACTGTCGAATAACTAAAATTTTGTAAATTGTCTTTTACAATATAAGAAATGGGTTTATTGTATTTTTTCTATTAATTGTCTCAGTAGTTATTCTTTTTATTTTCTTATTGTTATTCTTCTACGTTTGTTACGCTTATCAAGCCTTTGAAGTCAATCGTTTATATGCCGTATAAATATGGAAAATAATGAAGAGGTGATCACCACGTCACCAACCAAAATGAATGAATGAAATATAGTAAAACAAAATTAATTAAATAATAATAATAATAGATTATTGATTAAATTAATATTTAAGTAATGAAATTTTAGTTTTCATCAGTATTATGACGTCACAATTAGGTTTAAGTTGGATTTAGATATGAGTATAAATTTGAACTATCAAACATTGTTTATTATTAATGAAATTAAGCACGGAAGACCGATTATAGCAAAATGTTATGTAACTGCGACTTATTGTCCACGCTTATATAGATGATGATTTTAAAATATGATTTTTGCACCAACTATATTTTTAAATAAATAGTTCTAAGTAAATATAAAACGAGTATTAATTACCAAATAAAAATATAAGAAGACATAAACTGTGAGATAAATTTATTTCGAATATTCCCGTCAATCACAATCATATATATATATATAAGGGAGGTACAGTTGACATTTAAGTTGGTACAAGTCACTACATTGAGCTTAGGTTTGTTGTAATGTTTGTGTTTGTGACGCGGCTTTTTATACATAAAAACGACGTTTTCACTTTTATTTTATTTGTCGTTCAATTTGTCCGTATATCAAACTGATGTGTCATCTCCAATCGACGGTGTTTAAATTATTATTCTGTTAACGGCTAAAGTACTGCAGTATTGTGGCGTAGTGGTCCACCGACGCATTGCTCGGATTCGAATCTGGGTGGATATGGGTTCAGTTCCCCACTACCGGTACTAAATGCGAGTTCACGTTTGCTAAAGTGTTCCATAAACCATTGTAAGTAGTAAAAAATGTCTATCCAAAATATTTGCCGTTTTTGATGGATGATTGCCAACTTGTTTGGCTTAGTCTAAATAAATTAGGGTAAGAACGAAAAAGTGTCAGATATTCCATGTGGTTTGTCGGACAAAGGTGATCGATGAGCTTGTTGTTTGAATGCTATTCATTCTCATATGACACATTTTCACCAAGGTTGGCATTTACAATTGTCCAAACGGTGTTGCTCAATTATGTGTTGAAAGGTCAAGTTTTTGTTTTTTATACAGTGATAGCAAACCTATAATTGATATATTATTATTATTATTATTACAAAACCCTTTTGCTTTAAAAAAAAGCATGGGGCAATAAGATAACAATTACAGCAAAAATTAACATCAAAGTCTTGTAATTGAAAGAGAACATGAGAAATCAAAGATTGAGCTTCCTTTCGGCTATCACTCAACCCTGTCATTTGTGTAACTCTGTCATCGAGATACGCGTGATCACTTCTTTGCTGTTGTTTGCCGGAATGGCGTCCTCTTATTATTTCCGTAGCAGTATGAATTTTTTACAGAGGCCAGGTTGCTAACCTTGCGCTCGAACCCTCCTCCTTTATCCAGGCTTGAGACTGGCTAGATTGAATCATTTCTGATCCAAACTAAGCGGAGTTATAAAAAATTGATATAATGTTGTTTAAAATTATGTCTGTTTGATAGCCGGACAATCATCTCTGCAGCGAGCCTCCAGATCGTCCCATGGACAATAATCGTTGTATTGGTTATTTGAAAGGTATGTAAACATATATTCTTTAGCCTTGTTATTGTTTATTGCTATACTTTTGTAGAAATATGTCTCTAAAAATACGTAGCTATTATAATTTGAGTTAGTTGTAAAAAAATGGGGGAGTGAAACGATGTTGATAACTTGTGTATTTCACAGCTAGTGAGGGGTTATTAAGCACCCAGTACATTTTGAGTATTTTAAAACGTTTATTTGTATTTTCTTCTATGATTGGTATATTGTAATCACTTTCGTTTATTTGATTGTTTATTTTGTTCCTTAAACGTAAAAAGTAGTAGGAACATTTTTTATTTGAATAGATTAATGTAGATTATGAGAATGCACTATAATAATAATAATATTGGCGGACTATCTAATGGCTGCCATGCGTTTTCATAGAACCGGAATTAAATACTTTTTCACTGTTAATATTTTTATATTTTTTAATTATCCCAATACTTTACCTTCTATAAATTAATTTTGTTTCTAACTTTTGCATTAAATGGAGTCAACAGAAATACACTTCTATCCCTGAAACCCTGCCCAAATTTAATTTTAAACAAATTTTCAACTACACAAACGCAGATTTCACCACAGTAGTTTTCAAAAAGCTTTGAACTTAAAATTACCTAATGAGATGTCCCTACCGCTACTACTATTATTAAACTGCGGGTCAATGTATGATAAAAATTTTGATTTACGATCTCTCATGAAGGACAAATTAGATGTGTGATATAAGTTCAAGAATCATGGTTGAATAAATATGTTGATAATAATATCATAGCACTTGATGCATTTTTAATCTTTTGACTTGATCGCAAAAATTGCATATATTAATAAAGAATACTGCACTAATCCTAGATTAACATGTGAATATTCGCAAAATGGAATTGGGTGCTTAATTGTCAATTGCAGAAATAAATATGTTTCACTATATTAATATTGACATTATAAATGTTTACATAACACCTGTTAGCACTGTGAAAATTAATTGTTTCTACGATCAGCTAAACGATTATCGTATCGATGTAGATGAAAATACTCTAATCATACTAGCTGGTGATTTCAATTATGTGAATATCAACCTATTTAAACTAATGGGCTTCACTAATCTAGTTAATTTTTCTATACTACATCAAACACAACTAGATTATATTTTTACAAATATCCCAGATTCTTTTTCAGTAAAACAATACGTACCTCCTTCAACATCTGATCACTCTATTATTTGTCTGCTTCCAAAAATATATTGGAAGCATTATCATTTAAAATATTTGAAGCCTATTTTTAAATCATTCATATATGTACGAGATACATCAACTTCAAATGTACTATTACTTAAATCCGCACTATTGACATTAATTTTAACAATCTTAGCCTAAATAATGCTACTGTACTGTCTATTGATCTTATTAACACTTATATAAACAAATATTATTCAGTAATTAAGGTTGAGATTACAAACAACAATATTTCTTCATTTAATCTTAAAAGGCTGAAACTAGAAAAAGAGGTGGCATATAAATCAAGTCAATATACTAAATTGAAAAGCTTAAACAAACAAATTAAACTTGAAATCGACAAACTTAATAGCTATGCTAATAAATATTTTCAATCAAACCATGATTCACAATCTATTTGGAAAAATATTAATAAAATTTTTAATAAATCAAAAGAAAATCAATTTAAGATGGATTCTTAAGAAGTGAACGATTACTTTTTTTAAACAACTCAAGTATATCAGAATTTAATCAACTAAAAATTATCAAACGCACTATCATTTAATGGTAATAGTAGCAATCTTCTTTTTTACAGCTTTTTGTTCTTTTATAAGGGGTTACTGTTTCTGGCCAGTTTTTTCCATTCGGTTCTGTATTGAATCAATTGGAAGGATTTTGATCATCAACTAGTTTTTGCGTGCATTTTTTATTGCGTGATTCCTTTTTGTCGCAAATCTTTTCTCTTTATCTAGGTTTGAGACTGGCTAGATAGGTTGATTTCTCATCTTTCTTAATAATAATAATAATTATTATTATTATTAAAAATAGAAGTTAAATTTTATAGCCAATTTTAAAGGCAAGACTCTGTACGGTTTTGCTAAATTCTCATTTGCCAAAGTATGTTTAGCGTAAATTAATAAACCGTGAAGATTTAAATAAGGTAGATCTGATTGTTTTAGTTTTTTTAATTTCAAGTGGTGTAGCAACTTGGTTGATGGAATGATGTATATTAATCACTAATTTTGCAAAATATATTGTTGATTTGTATGAAGTAGAACAACTGATAGATTTTGTTAAACATCCATTTTAGAGAAATAGGTGAACATTAATATTTTTGAAATCTTCAACTGTTTTTTATATACGAAAAAATGTTATGGTGTTCTTTTCATTTGAACCAAAAATAAACTTTTTATTTCGATATTTGAAAATACACTTTGTGTAGGTTACATTTATTGCAATCTAATCGATATATATATTCAAAATATAGTTAAAAGATGTTGAGATAATTCTAGGTCATTTGTCTGAAGCCCAAAGCCAACTGGAATCAAAACGTGTGTGTGTGTGTGTGTGAGTGCTTTTGGGAAGTAAATAGTAGAAGATTAGAATTGAATGAAATTGGGTTAATCACTTTTTATAATCATCGTGTTTTTCCAATTGAACAATTTTAATTTCCACCATCATCGAAACAAAAGTTGAAAGTTAATTTTTTTGCCTAGTGATCCCATTTATATGGTAATGTGTTTATACTTGACAGACAATCAACACTTCAATTCTGGTCAGCCAACGTGGTCTATGGCCAATACCAATCAATACAATCCTGCCGATGATACCGAGAAAATGGTCGCTATGTCAACGCACAATTTGTCGCCAAATTTGAAAGGATCGCGCAAATATCGAAAAACCCAACCGACAGACATGGCAATCAAATCGCCACCATTCGACGTGAATGAAAATAGAGTGAGTTTGGCCAATGATGCTGTACATATTGACAACTTGTTTTGAGTGTATTGATTCAATTTTTTATAGGTCAATAATGATATTGATCTGTATTCTAATGGGATTTTTAAGGCAATATTAGAACTGCTGAATTTACCAAATAATATTATATATATATATATATATATATATATATATATATATATATATATATATATAATTATACAAAATCCTTTTGCTTTAAAAATAAGCATGGGGCAATATGACCACAATCACAGCAAAACAACAACAACAAAGTTTCGTTTGTACTGAAGATTCTGTAAATCGAAGATTGAGCTTCCTTTCAGTGTTCACACAACCCTGTCATCCAGATACGTGTGATCACTTTTTTCCACTTGTTTACCGGAATTGCGTCCTCTTATTGTTTCCGTAGCAGTATATATATATATATATATATATATATATATATATATATATATATGATCGAATCCGATAGCTTGATAAACACCACGAATAACTGATAGACGGCATTATCCTTGTGACGGCGCTACTGTTTGTGTAAATTGATGAAACCGCCTGATTTTTGTCAGGATTATCTTTTTTAGCACAGTGGATACATGTGTTGTACATTTATCTCAACATACTTTTTAAGTAACCTGGGTGTATTCTTGCACCCATCCGTAGAAGTGGAAGCCCAGCTATACCCCTTTGCATTCAGTCCTGTTGTGTTAGTCTATGTGATTAAGCGCTCCTAGTTTAGGATACGCTGTGTGCAAGTGAGTCAGGAATATCACTATGATTAGAAATTGAGACTTTATAAGCTTTACCCAAATTATATATATATATATATATATATGCATTTATTTTTGAGCAATTGGGTTATATTTATTGTAGTTCAAATAGCATATTATTGCCGTATATTAAATATAATGTTTCAAGAATATTATTAATAAAATAATTATATATATAGCATTTATTGGCCATGTATTTCTAACACAATAGGAGAAAGCCGATTAAAATGGATTGGCCATATTTTACGTAGATTGCCCACTCATCCAGCCAGAATAGCTATCGAAGCCCATCCATTACCCGGATGGTAAAGAAGACCAGGTGGTCAACTGAAAATGTGGACGGACATTGTAGCACACAAACTCAGTCCTTTTATTTATGCTAAGCCCCCTTGTCCCAAATGAATTATTTAATTGGGCGTCCGTTTGCATACCGTTAATAGAGATCACCGGAGGGGTTTAACTCTGGATGTAATTAAGATTTAAAGTCAGCACACCTTAAGTGTCGGTAATTAAGTGCACATTGCAAAAGTTGGTGTTATTGGAATCTGGGCTACACTGGGCGATAATAACCGGTGGGGATGTTTATCTCCGATTATATATATATATATATATATATATATATATTTATATATATATATAAATCAATGAATCCGAAGTTCTAATAATATACAAAATGTAAAAATTGTCATCATCAATGATTAATCTGTTATTACTTTGCGTGAATAAATTAGTCAAGTTTATATACACTAAGATGTTGAGTTAATGAGCCTTTATATATCGTTGCACTCTTTAGTGGATGTATATATAGGAAAATATTTGACGTTATTGTATATTTTAGTAGGCGGTTATGTACTTTTTAGTGTTTTCATTGTTTATATTCCACGACAAACAAATAATTAATGACCCATTATGTTTTTTACAACTTGGATGACATTGTACTGCGTACAAAAAATGATTAATCATTTAGACTATTCACATTTTTAAAGGTTTATCTGATCCTTCCCTATAAAATCAAATATTGACGATACTATTTTTTAATTTTTACTACTTTAAATGTTTTACGAGTAACATCTATTAGCAGTGGATATTTTAGCAAAGCCAAAAAAGGATAAAAGAATGCAAAAAGAATGATTTACAATTAGTAAATAACAAATGACAACAAGAATTATTATTAACAATAGTAATAATTATAATTATAATAAAACAATGGTAGTAGTAGTAGTAGTAGTAGTAGTAGCAGTAGTAGTAGTAGTAGTATGTTTGGTTAAAAATTGTCTAACAACTTATCAAAATAATTGTTCAAGAAAAATCAAGGCATTTATTGATTGGCTAAACAGACTAAAAACCGGTAATACTGATTCATTCTTTTGCATTCACATCTTTTTTAAGATGTTCTTTCTATTCAATTCTATTGGTCAATATCTATTTTATATTATCTATATTAAGTCCACCAAAAGTGCCTTGCCCGATCCATCTTCTGACTACAGTATGACCTTGAATCGTAGTCCAATGGCAAAAGACGATTCGTCGGATAGTGACAACGACGACGAGACACATCCGTATCGCGACAAACCGCATGGTCATCATCACGGACACAGCCACGACTTGAGTTCGGTCAAGGCCATGGTCTGCATCATCATAGCTGGCGACGGATTGCACAATTTCTGTGACGGGATTGCTATTGGGGCTGCGTTTGCCAATGATTTTGCGGGCGGTTTTTCTACAGCTATTGCTGTCTTGTGTCACGAATTGCCGCATGAATTGGGTACGTGAATAAGGTATTATTATTATCATTATTGAGTAAATGATCAGTTTTAATCTTCAAAGATAGTGATAATCGGACTGGATGCATCTAAATATTTATTGGCTAATAGAACAGGGTCCGAATGCACAGTGGTATGTCTGGTCTTCCATTTAGGTGTATGAGTGCAGGTATATACTGAAAGTACTTGAAAGTTATCTTAAAGGATACATATATTAAACCCTTTGAAATAATTCTGGAAAGCAATGAATATTGCCTAAAATATTAAAAATCAATAGCTTTTATTATCTACTTTTATATATGTATACATATTTTCTAATATGAATTGCTTTTAACAACTAAATTGCTTATTTTTCAATTTTAAAAATAGAAATATTCTTATTTTTGACTTAAATTACAATTTCATATTAATAATGACATAAAATGTAAGTATTTATAAAATATTTTACTAATATTTCTAAGATAATGTTTAAAGAAAGTTTAGTACAACTTAGATGTACTTAATATAGTTAAAGTGTTACCAAAACGAATCAATTATGCTGCATTGATTTTGACAGCAGCACGTTTATCTACTGTACACATTTCTGTTAACTTTGGTACATCCTAAGCTAAAATAATCAGCGAATATTATTATTATTATTATTATTATTATTTATTCGTTTATTTATTTATTTAAATTTCGTTTCTCCTAGGTGATTTTGCTGTTCTTTTGCACGCCGGTTTGTCTGTTAAATCTGCTATAATCTACAATTTCCTAACAAGCGTACTGTGTGCAGCTGGCATGATTTTTGGCATACTTTTGGGACATATTGAATGGGTGAATTGTTTCTTATTCATGCTTACAGCAGGCATGTTCATCTACATTGCGTTGGTAGATATGGTGAGTATAATATTATTGCATGCAGTTTATGAACACTTCTATTAAAGAGTCAGTTAAACACGATTATTACACATTACTTTAAAAAATAGCGTATTTCATACTTAAGCGTTTTTTTAATTTAAATTTATATTTTAATCGTTACTGTTATTTAAGAGTCTTTTACACGATAATGAAACGTTTGAGAAAGATGTTGTTTTAAAGATCTTGATGTTATACTTGGGTGCTAGGTGAATTGACGTTACGGTAAGTTATTTATCATACCGAAACGATGACTTGCTAACCGGGATCAAAATAAGAACTCAACACAAGATTGAGACCAGAATTAGACATTCTTGAAAACACAGATACACAACCAGTCGATTGTTTGTCAGTCCTTGTTCTGACTTTACTGCGATTGATCGGCTGATTCGGTGCCTAACACCTGACGTTGAAACTAAATTTACATGATGGGATCACGAATTGATTCGTTCATGAATTTGATCATTTCCGTGGCTATAATTTCCACTTTTTACAGCTTTATAGTAGAATTAAGACAGTATTGGTGAATTTATTTAGAACAAGTGACGTGTCTAAAATGACTTCACGTAGTGCTGGACAAATGGACAATTTAAATTTGTAACCATGGTTACCCAGTATGGAAAATGTTATATATTTTGCAAAATTATCAGTAGTGTTATTGTAGTTACACTTTTTAGAATAATAAAATAGTATATCAGGTGATTGTTCATCTATACTGTGGATAATAATGAATTGTTTAAGTAGCAATACATTTTTAATAGGAAAACACCCTACCGTTTTGTTTTATTAAAACGACTCGGAATGCAGACGAGGCTAGATTCAAAACTGAGTGGACATGGGTTCGAATCCCACTATCGTCACTAAATGCGCATCCTTATTTGGTTTTGCTGAAATTCGTTTTCTGTTAGACATTGAGGGAATAAAAATTAAAACATGGATTCATATAGTGTGTGTGTGTGTGTGTGAGTGAATTAATATTGTATTGCTGTAGCTTGTAATTAGCGAAAAGTCGATGTATTGTTATTGTTATTTACATGCATTAAATCGGTACACTAATTAAATTACGAAACTTGTTCCCCGTTGGTACAGCGCTCGATTTTGACCTGGGTGGGTTCGAATCCCACCACCAGCCCCACGTTTGGCTTTGCTAAAATATCCACTGCCGAAAGATATTTCTCGCGAAACATTCAAAGTAGCAAACAAAATAAATAAATATAAATGTACCGGGGTAACTGACTAAAGTAGTAAATTGATTGTTAACTGGACATGAATTGGATTCCTACCACCAGTACTAAATACGGAGCATGTCCGAAAAATGTTTCTAGGCCGAAGATGTAGCCTATCTCACAACGTCCTCATTATTGTCATTCATCTAATTAATCCAACCGTTTTCTTTCCAACCCCTTTTTTGAATCTCAATCAATCAATCAATCAATCAATTCGAGATGCCCGAATTATCGACAAGTCGTTTGAAAGGCAGCAAACAGTGCCATCGGCCCAGTGTCCTATTTGCTTGGCAAAATTGCGGTTTACTTTTGGGATTTTTGATCATGTTTTTGATTGCCTACTTTGAGGAATATCTTTTTGTTGACATTTTTCACTAATTGGTGTGTGTGTGTGTGTGTGTGTGTGTGTGTGTGTGTGTTTCTAATTATTCAATGTGCATCCACATTCAACCTCGTTATTTTGCACTTTTATTCCACAATTTTTAATTGGCATGTTTGTTGATTTTTTAGGTCGTTTATTGTTTTATTCATTTGTGTTTTATGAATTGTTTTGATCTACCTATATTTATTACTCGGTTTGTTCCCTCTCTCTCTCTCCTTTTGTGATTCAAAACAGAAAAAACAAAGATAGATGTGAATTATTTTTTATTTGTGTTTATATTCAAATATCTTTGGTATGTTCAAGTAAGTATTTTGCGAAAAGACTGATGAATGTTTGTTATTTATATTGCTAATTGTGATCGAATGATCAGCAATAGAGTGATGATACATATACGAGAATAAGTTTTACAAAATTTTATATCGGTTTTTTAAGCATTCTTTTAGCATCCGGTTTTTTGTATTTTGCACGAATGTTTTTTTATATATGTAAACTTATAACATTATTCAGATTGTAAAAGAAGATTGTTGAGTCAAATTGAAAATAGATTGTATATTTCTATTATTTGTATGCATGTTGGCATTTGTTTTTTTTACGAATTCCACTATCGTGTTGATGAAAGTCGGAATGTGTAGGACTGACAATTGTATTTTGACTACTAGAGAGGAACAATGGGACAAATAGATTTACAAAGGTTTATGTCACTGGTAACATGTATTTCGTGTCCAATATACTCAGAAAAAATATAATTATTGGGCAAACCAGATGCATATTAACAATGGGTTTTTTTAAGGGATTGTACGTTTTTAGAAATGTTATATTAATATTGTCAGATTCACTTGTATAATAAATTTACTAGGTTTTCAAGTCAACCAAGAGCACTGTACAGCTGTTTTATCCTTATTTGGAATCATCAGCAGCGCATACTTTTCAAGTTTTACACACACATTAACTTGAACCTACGCCCTATCTGGTGTCAGGCCAGTGCCTTAAACCACTGAGCTACGGGTGGATCTGATGCCAGATGCATATATTTGTAATTTGAACTATTATATACAGCGATCACAACAATTACCACAAAAAAGTGATTGTTTAACTACAACATCTCTAGCAACTACATGCGATCGTATATGAGAATTAAAAACTATAATTATATATACACATATATTGTAAGTAATAAAAAATTGTATAAAATATCAACTAGTGTAAAATCGAAAATGGAGTAAAACAATTAACATAATTTATAACGTCAACTATTAATAAAAAACAGATCACATGCAATTTTTTCAGTTACCAAATGATTAAAGACATTACAAAGTTCAAAAAATGCAATAATCTATGTGATCGTCATTTCTTTGAACAACCTGATCCAGGCAGTTTGGATGTTGTCGATGGGAGTGTTGATATATTATTGTTTCATCTCATATTGAACAACAAACCGAATGCGTTCACATAAATCCTCAATTTCAGTATGCTTACTGGCGTTGTGCTTTAGTATACTCAAAAAAATTTTCAATAACATTGATATCCGGGCTGTTAGGTGGTAATTGAATGAAAGAAAGATTTTTCGATTTAAGCCCCTCTACTGTCTAAATGTAAAAATAAAATAAATAAAGTAAATCTAGATAAATATGGCGTTACATTTTTGGACGTGTGACATGGAGCATTGTCGTGAAAAACGGCAGTAATCTCGGTGTAAGTGTACTGCGTTTCATAATGAAAACTTCCTTCATAACCGAAAATTTTTTTTACTATTTAAGGTACCAGATACAATTCTCCATTTGATAAGTTGATTATACTTAATACCAAACCAATATATTACTTGTCGAGAGTGGGCTTTCTTTCTAATAACCGGGAGTGAATGTTTTTGAGAACGCGACTCGTACAATACGTTTCGAATCATTGTTTCATCAGCGAAGTATACGGAACGCCAATAATAAAGGTGTCATTCACTCCATAGCTTACAAAAGGCTAATCTAAACGATTGGACATAACAAATTAATTTGGATTTAAAACTGTTATAAATGTTTGCGTTAATTTTTGAAATGGCTGTAGAAAGTCGAAGCGTACAATTTTTGTGAATGATGATTATATCATCATTTTCTGATATAATGTTTTGCATTTTATTTATTATATCTGCCGATGTGGCCTAGTTAATAGAGCGCTAGACTTAAAGCGGGCTGGACACAGGTTCTGGTGCTATTTACCACGATTGATGAAACCAACGGTAGATGATAGAAAAAAGTTGCGAAAGAAGGAGCCAATAAGAGTCAGATAATCGTTTTTGTGAGTGTGTGCTTACTCGTAAGTTGGGAAAAGGAAAGTTTCAAAAAGTGTGACCAAATTTGCACAATGACGCAATACAAATTGTATAGTGCTATGTAAATATTGATTTTTCCACTTTATGAACATTTTCAAGGTCAAATAATTCCCTTTGATAGAAGAATGCACCACTGTGACTCACACTCACTCACGGAGGTTGACCAATAGGATTTTTTAAAATTCTTTTTGTAATCAAATCCAAAAATAGAAAAAGCATCAAAGAAAATTTGGAGTTTTTAAAAATAAAATAGCTTTATTTTTGGTTGCATCGTTTAAAAAAACTCGTTCATTTCGTGTATACTTGAAATATGTGTTTTATACACAATCTTGATAATAATATAATAATTTAAAGCATTGGGTTCCCTTTATAATTACAAATAAAAATAATAAAAGACATAAACTGTGAGATGAATTCATTTTGTATATTCTCTTTAGTCACAAACAGATAAAGAATCAGTATATATACATAAAAATATATGATGTAATTAACTTAACATTAATAACTACACAGACATACACATACGCAACATGTCTATGTTAAGTCCAAGCTAAATTTAATGAAGTTATACATTGTTTTTGTGCAAAAATTGTCTTATGTGTAAATGTAAACAGATTCAAGTGTTTTTAACATATTGGCAGCTTGAGCAGTTATCAACACTTTAAAACAATCATTAAAATTAACGTAATATTGACGACGCACAAATCGATCCAATTTGGAATGTGTTTTTTGGGCCGTTCAGTTAAGCAACGAGATGTCCAACCAATATATTTGTCACTGCAACTGCGAGTGAAATGGTAGATACAATGGGAGGTGGTGTTGCGTACGTGTATGTTTGTGAGGTTATCAATGTTAAGTTAATTACATTATGTATTTTTATGTATACATATACTAATGTTTGTGACTGAAGAGAATATTCGAAATGAATTCATCTCACAGTCTTTTATTATTTTTATTTGTAATATAGTAATTGTGTAATTACTGTGCTGTGATGGGTTTATTACAACATACATCTGATTGGATGCCATGATCTGTGAGAAATAAAAGGTAGTTTCTAAAAATGTAGTGCTATCACATTACATTGTATTTATCAGGTAATGCTTGTTTGGTTTACTGAGATAGAATGACTTTAAAAGAAGGAGATTTGAATTCCTTTACTGGTACTAAATAAGGGTCTTACGTTTTAGTTAAATAAGCAATGAAATATATATTATTCATTGTATCGAGGTGGTATACATAGCGGAGTGCTGGAATAAAAACTGGGTGGGTATGGGTTTGAGATCCCTCGTTGGTACTAACTACGAGCTCTCGTTTGACTTTTCTAAATGCTGAAATATGTTCCTTCGAATCATTCAAGCAGTACAACTGAAAAAAGATGATAATAAAAAATATGTGCATTCAACGCAAATATTGTTAGCATTACCATATGTTTGTAGACTAAGAATCATTTAGATTGTGTATGGACATGTTAGTACAAAATAATAATACTGAAAGATAAATGTGAAATACTGTTTTTCTAAATATTTCAAATTTATATTTTATCATTTATAAACAAGCTGATTATTTAAATAATTTTTAGTCAAAAAGAGATGACGCTCGTTGATTAGAGTTTTTTATACGTTCTCTATTTAAACTCTAATCAATGACAAAAGTGTAAAAATTCGTTGTATTCTAATCAGTTTACTCGAAATAATAAATTCCTATTCTATATATTTTCCAATATACACACTTTTTCTGTTTCCATTTTTAACAAAGATAGTTCAGTTTGTCAAAGTTGAACTTTGTGTATACTGATTTCAAAAATCGCATTTTATATGAATATATATGTAGCTGTTGTACGTAAAATTATATACATTCTTAATCTACATCATATTCACACTGTTAATTTTTTGTAAAATATTTTAATTGTAAAAATAAAAGAATTAAACACAAAATGCTAAATTTAAGTAAAAAATGTTTGATCGAATTAGAACGATAAGAAAATGAAGATAATTAGATATATTTAATTTAATTACAACTGTAATGATTATTAAATGGGTCCATTGGAATGATTAATTCCTTTACATCTGTGAAGTATCATTGATAAAAACCAAAAAAATAAATTGTTGTCAAAATTGGACTTGTAAAAGAGATAACAGTTTTTTATAAACTGAAATCAGCGTGTCTATGCTTTTCCATTTACCTAAAGACGATACGCATCATTCCTACAGTTCCATGTTTTTGAAACATTGTGCAAATTATTTGACACGATCACTACGCAGCCGAAGATATTTACGTCCGAAAGACCAGGAAAAACGGCTTTGAAATGAAAAATAGACGACTGTAAAAGAAAAGTTGATAGACAACAGGAAACTTAGCTATTAACTGTTTGGTAAAACTCAATTGAACTGCATGTCGTGTGAAGTTAAACGAGTGAAAACTTTACTTACATGGGTCAATTTTACTGTCCTATACTCTTTAAAGTGAAAGAGTTTGTAAACAAAAA
This sequence comes from Cardicola forsteri, assembly GCA_025895645.1. Taxonomy (NCBI): domain Eukaryota; kingdom Metazoa; phylum Platyhelminthes; class Trematoda; order Strigeidida; family Aporocotylidae; genus Cardicola; species Cardicola forsteri. The sequence goes on along the minus strand of JAKXYG010001233.1, from coordinate 352,257 downwards.
ATTGAAATACATTTTTTGTTGAATTTGTACCAAGACACATATGCTTTTTAAAGCAACACTGTAGGCATTTAAAAAATACTCGGGGTGGTCTAGCGGTAAAGCGCTCGACTTGAACCTCGGTGGGTTTGAATTCCACCACGGGCACTAAAATGCGGGCCCACATTCGGCTTTGCTAAAATGTCCACTGTTGAAAGATGTTTCTTGTAAAACATTCAAGAATTTTTTAAGATAAATAAACGATTGGCATTAGGTCAACTAAACTATTTACAACTTTCTTTACGCTGGCTGTATAAAAAAGTATTATTCATTTCCATTGATTTTTTTATCCACTTTTTGCATATATGAACTTTTGTATGTGATTATGATCTATAATGGTAGATGGGAAATTTACACATATTATTTCTATAGGATAGATTTTGTTTACATAAATAATTAATACAAAACCGATTTCTTAACAAGGTTTTATTGGGTGCTTTTATTTTTATCTCGTCACTTTCGGTTGTGAAAGGAGAAAGGTTGGGGAGCACTACTAACAGCTTTGTTTGTACAAAACCTACATATTACTATGGAAACAACAATACAGGTGTTATTTCAGCAAACATGATTCCGATAACAAGATTGGATGAAGGCCGAAAGAAAGCTCGATCTTCGATCTTTAATGCCAACTCGTTAATCCATGTGGGTACAATTTTTCGAAGTGGACGGTTGGAACAATAAATTAGCTATTAGAAAGTAAAAGTCGAGATAGTACTCACACGTAACAACCTTGTTGATTTCTGCTTTTTAAAACAAAAGGATTTTTTTAAAATTAAATAATACATTGTGGATTTAATTTTGGTTATTATTCAGTCAGCTTGACAAAGTAACAAGTATTTTAATTAAGATGTCAATGGTTTTATAATTTGTGAGTGTTAAACTGTTGGCTTAATTATGACGAAAATTAATTGTGTGTTTTAGTACATAGTAAACTTTTGTTTTATCTATATGTTAATGTTTTGCCGGAAGCATTTTTCAACGAGTGGCTATTTTTTTTTATCTAAACGACTAGTGGGATTTCATCTAGTCTAATGAGAAATTAAAAATTGTAGCATGTGTACAATCACACAAACCATGGTTTTTATTTACCAGTTCATTGTAAAAACTTTTTTTAAATTAAAATATGTATGACAACTATTTACAATTACATTTAAGCCCAAAAACTGCAGTATAAAATGTGTAAAACGTTTGTATTGATGAAAATGTGACAGTTAAAAAATTTTAATGTATGTTATGTACAATAATTTAAATTTGACAAACAAATCTGACTGACCAATTAATCTTTGGATATCAAACTTACAGTTTGAAGCTGAGCATTGCTTTTTGTATTATTTTTTAATAATTGAGTAGTATATATATATATATAGTTATTATAAAACCATTTTGAATTAAGAATAAACATGGGGTAACAAGATAACAGTGACAGTAAAAACAACAACGAAGTCCCACGATTAAAAAAAACATGGGCCAACAAAATGACTCCATGAGTTTTAATATTTTGCGAAAATGTTTGTTTGATCCTATAAGATATTCGTTTCAATTCGATCTTCTCGAATGGTTTTTAGTCAAGTTTTCTGTATTCCATCAACCTTTCTTTTATCATCATCAATTGTCCATTCCAAAACTGTTCTTGCTAGTCTGTCGGGCGGTAAACGTAGAATTTGACTAAGTAATTTTCTTCGTCTAATTGACAATTAAGCTGCATTTTGGTTTGCACTCAACCATGTTAACTGGGTCGTGTTATCATTTCCTTGTCGTTGTTTAACTGAATAACGTCCTCTTATTGTTTCTATAGCAATATATTTTTTTAGAAAAGCCATGTTGCTAATCTTGCACTCAAACCTTCCTTCTTTATCCAAGCTTGGGACTAGCTAGATTGGTTTATTTCTAATCTTTTCTAGACCAAATTAATAGTATACTGTAGCAATTGTAAAGTTATGATTGGATGTTGTGTCAGAAGGACATTGTGGCTAATCTATGGATCTTAGAAATCAGCGGTTCATTAAACGATAGAGTGATACATGTACTCAAGACGCAAGAAGATTTGTTTATGGGTTATCTATTTGACTCAAGCCATAATAGCGAAAACTACTTTAATGAAAATGTGCATCTGCTAGCAATGTTTCTCGAGAAAGTTACATTCTAAACGTTTTGTGACAATAAACACTATTAAAACATTGTTAGTTAAAAATATCTAACAAAATCAAAAAATTAGTTGCTAGAATACTGATTAACGAATAAGACAGTTTAAGAGTCAAAAATCTAGCAATCATCGATTTAAATAATTTTTCATTCATTTGGTTAGTAACGTAATCATCTCTTCATTATTTCTACATTTGTACGGCATATTAAACGATTGACTTTGATGTAGAAGAATAACGAAGTTTCTTGGGGCCATTGTTCACAAAGATTGACAAGATCGCCCGATGTTTTGTCAGGGTTACCTCCCAAAGACTACATATGGTTTAAATATACTTTAAGATACCTTTTAAGTACCCACCCATCGAAGCGGAATGTCAGTTATACTGCTGTGCACTCGGTTCTTGCTGTTATTCACCTAGATATCTATGGGTACCTGGTCCAGGATGCGCCACGTAAAAGAGGAACAGTAAGGAATATCATCATCATTGGAAATTGAGACTTCATAAGTATTACTCAAATAGTCAAGATCATTATCATTTCTAAACAATTTGTATATTATTCATCCAACTGACGGAATGTCAGTTGGTATTTTACAATTGAACTAAAATTGAAAATCTGATAATGTTGTTTACTCCTGTTGTAGACTTGGAGTTGGATTCCCAATCGGTTACCATCATAGAATATGGGTTTACGTTCAGCTTTACTTACTAAAATATATTTCACGTGACATATTCAGGTAAGAAAAAGCCAATCAATAATTAATATTATTTGTTATTGTTAGATATATTTTTACTGTACAACTATAAACAATTAAAGTTTTACTTACATTTTTTAATGTAATTTTTGCATTGAATATATAATAAAAGTTTCTAACATTACTACTTTTAAAGAAAGAGTAAAGTTTTATTGTAAAATTGTACTTGTTCAAAACAAATATTAAAAGTTTTTAAACCATTATAACATTTTTTGTTTTCATGTACCATTTTTGCAGTTGATAAAACAATGAAAAATATACATTTTTAAAAACGGTATATATAAAGCAAAAGGGTTATAAGTACGAAGCACACTTATATGAATAATAAAAATATTTTACTTTGCTTAAATTTGATTTTGAACATTTAAACAGTGTTATTTAAAAATATTAATTTTGTTGTAAATACTTTTTAATCAATGTCATTTCAAAAATAGTTTATATTATTATTAAGAGAAGGCTTGTGCCAATTTTGTAATAAAAATATTCATTTTGTTAACGGATGTTTTGTAGACAATTACATGAGGCTTTCAAACTTTTAGTAAACTATTCGTTTTTATTATTTACAAAACGTTTTTAGAAAAATAACTATTGTATATATAGTTAACTTTTCATTTATTTTTACAATTTTTATACCGCTTTTATTATTGCTTGAATACTTTATAAGAAAGATTTTTGCAGCAAGTGGATGTTTTAGTAAATTCAAACGGGGATCCACATTTTAATGGCAGAAATGGCAATCAAACTCAAGCCCATCTAAGTTTGAGCCCAGTTCTATATATGTAGACCACACTGGCATTGTAATATCTAAATAATAAAATATTCAATATTTGTATCACAATTATTTTATAAGTATGACTGTTCTGTTCACGACAATAAAAACATCAATTAATAAATATTTAAATTAGTATATAATTTGAAAATATTTTAAATATTACATATTTTTGTTAGTGTTTACTTAATATTGGTACAGATAGCATAAGGCCTAGGACGCTGGACTTAAAATTTGGTGGGAATGCGTTTGAATCTTACCAGCGGTACTCTCATTTGGCTTTGCTAAATATTCACTTGCTACAAAATATTCAAACAATACGAAACTAAATAATACTAAATAAATCTATATATTTAATCAAGATAAGTCTATTATTTAAGTAAGACAGAAAACAATCAAATTCGATCAATGAGTCAAAACATTTTGAATTTTGATTTAATTTTTTGCTTTGATCTAATTTTTTCAATTTTTAAGATTTGTTAACATATACTTTTAAGTATGCAATCGACTAAATATAATTATACTAAGTCATTTAGATTTTTTCAATATGCTTTTGTACAAGAAACAGGGTGCCATTACCAATCAATAAAATACTCTAATTAGCTATAAGTATACAAGTTTGGTTAGGTCGTATCTTCTCTCGTCAACAAAGTAACCAACATTGGCGATGCGACAAACAAATGTTTGCTAAGCACATTTTTCACTCTATTGATTTATGTAATATTCGATAGTTGTTGTTTTTACTAAATTCATGTGTGTGTGTGTGTGTGTGTGTGTGTGTGTGTGTGGTAAAGACTTTGTATATTTGTCTAAAAAATGCAAATTCCTTACAAAATAACTGTTTTTTTTTATTGTAAATTGAAGAAAAAATATATTTTGTTTTGATTCAATGTTGATTAAGTTTCAACTTCTATATTAATAAAAGATTTTTTTAATTTTAAAATAATTATGATTGTGCCTTACTAATTTTAATTTGTTTTTTAAATTTGTTACAACGTTGTTTGATTTAGTTGAATGTACAAATTGGTTCCTTTCTAGGTTTTTGTTTTTGAAAATTACGCTATATGTTCAAATATATAAATACTTATTATTATTGGTTTTTGTTTAGATACTTTAGTAACATTACATTTAATTTACATTATAGTAAATACATAACAATTATTATTGTTATTATTATTATTATTATTTACCTATCTTAAGTAATAATTTATTTGCACCCTGATAGCATAGAAGTTAGTCGTAAATACAACTTTTTCTAAATGTTTTTATCAATTATGTACAGCTGTAAATCTTAAGCTCTACCAATAATATTTTTCCAACACGGACCAAAATATAATATAGTTTAATATTCAATATGTTTCTTCTTATTACACTAATCAAATGCATATTTAATATTAAACAAACCAAACCAAACAGCTATGAAATTGTCATGAGAATAATCATTGAGTGAAACACATAAAAGATAAATCAATTTTAACATAGTTATTATTTTTACTTTGAATAAACACTGTTTTTCTGCCGTTTATTGATTATATATTTATAATAAGTCAAAAATGTAAGAAGCATTGTTTATTAAATTTAATTACAATTAATTGATTATTTCAAGAATTAGAAAGTTTAAGTGTATTATTGCATATATATATAGCATATTACATAACTAAAAATTTCGTTTATATTTGTTTGTTCTTTTAAAATAACAAGATGTATTTAGACAGATGCTTCACATTTTTATTATCATTAAACATATGCGCATTTTTAGTGTATTTACAACAAACTTTTTTTTAGACATTCATAAATAAACATGTTTTTTAATTTGCTCTATTACAAATGCTTTTATTATTATTATTATTATTATTATTATTATTATACTAGTATTAGTTTACAGCATGTGACATGTGTCAAAGGGACATTTATTCGAAAATGTACTGCCGTTAGTGGAGTTTTCGTTCTTCAACTGACGCTAAATGTTGACCCTTGGCCAATTGTGCTGAAATGTCTTCACGTTAAAACCGCAAAGAAAATTTAAGGAAAAATGCACAATGTCACTGGCATTGATTAACAAGTAAACTTTAAATTTATTTTCATAGAATCAGTCTTACAAAACTTACATAACATTTTAAAAGCATAACGTTATTAATTTGTTTTAAATTATGTTACTGTACAATATTTATTTAAAAAAATAATAATTAATTAGGATTATTCCTAATGTGTATAATACAGCAGGTTACAAATCCAATTTGACCGAATTTTTAAAATATTATTTTTGGCTTTAAAATAACAAAAACATTTTACACATTATAAAGATTCAATTTGTGTGATACATTTTTTGAAAGGTTATGTGATGTCGACACACACTGGTAAGACAATACCTAAAGTTTAATTATTTCTAGTTAAAATGTTTTAAATGTTAAAATATTTTATTTATTTATATAAATAGTGTAAACGTCTATAGAATGAAAAAAATTATTAAAATAAACGTATCTAGGTTGTAAAAAATGTTGTGGATAAAACAATTTTTTAAATCATGTGAAAGTTGACTGTACAGATCTACAAGCAAAAATTATGTTTATTTTATTTTTACAAAATTAAGCCAAAGTTAAAAAAGAAATTTAAAGGTAGTAAACAAAGAAAATGTAGAAATTGTATTTCTGGATTTTTTTGATAAATTTTCTAGACACATTTTCTAAATTTTGTTTTAAAGTTTTCAGTAATATATGTTCTATTAAGTTGTAAATAAAGATTGAGATTAATGGAGTTTTGTAAAAAGTACAAAAGTTATTTTTTATTATTTTAAAAGAGGTCAAATTAAAATTGTGTGCCGTTTTTTAACAAATTTTGGATTTAACATTTTAGAGTTATATATGATGCGGATTTTGCTAGAAATTATTATTATTATCATTATTATTATTATTATTATTAATAATATTATTATTATTACATTAAGTTTTAATATCTCACTAAAGATACATTTAGCGTAAAATACATTTTCACCATCAAATATTTTATCGGTACATTGGTAGATTCAGATTCAAAGCGACTGGTAGAGGTTATAAACGACAGTGAATGTTACTTAAGTTGTTGATGTTATAAAGCTTGTAATTTTTCTTTATATATTTATATATTTTAGTAAATAACTTATTTAACAAATTATGCGTTTGTTTTTAAGTTTTAGTAAATGGAATTATTATGCTTTATTGTTAGAAAGAATGCTATAAATTATAAATAGAAATTATATTTTGATATTAATATTTTTTATAAATATTAGTAAAGTATTATCTGAGGCATGTGTTAGATATGTCTAGGATAAATAGCAAGTACTGAATACCCTAAAATATAATTGTGGGTCAACTTTCGATTTTAGTTTTATATCTTATTGTGTATCATGTAGAAAAATGTACACAGAAAACAATTATTAATCTCTTTGTTATTATTATTATGGATGCTTTATTTGCTTGAATATTTTATTACATAGTGAAAAGTAAACACATTAAAATTAACCCAGAATGGTCTAGCGGTACATCACTCAACTCAAACGGTGGATATGAGTTCGATCCCCACCAAATGTAGGCCCACGTTCAGCTTTGCTAAAATGTACACTGTTGAAAGACATGTTTCTTGTAAAACCCTTAAAGTAGAAAAAACAAAATAAATAAGACAACGGCCCGTATTTCGTGTCGACAATACAATTGAACGTTTGTTCATCAGAAAACGTGTTTCGCGACTTAATTACTTGTGCCATTACTCTTTCTACCTTTTGTTACGCTAACTTGATACTTGTTTATTTTTTAATTTGTTTATTTTTACTACTCGAATGTTTTATGGAAAAATATGTTTTAGCAATTAACGATTCCAAACAAGGGACGCGTATTTAGTGCCAGCTGTCGGCTCGAGTCTAGCATTCTATACATTTCCGCCATCTTGGCACAATATGCAAGCATTTTCCCCACTTTATCAGTTTTATTATACTATTAACTTCATCTATTCAACTATTTTAATTATTTACTATTTTAAGTGTTTTACTGGGAACATCTTTCAGCAGTGGACATTTTAGCAAAGCTGAATGTGGGCTTGCATAATGAAAAAATATTATGTCGATTAATATTTTAACAAATGTATTTAAAATATACCAAAATAACACTGATAAAATGTTATACTTACAACAATTGACATTTATTATTATGTTTTCCATATTTTAATTTAAAAAATGCATTATTTAAAAATTAATAAAATTTTGCCAAAATAATTTATGTTATCAGCTAAGTATTAATACAAATATTTGTAATACAATTTAATTGTAGTCTAAATTTTAATATTTTTACATTATTATTAAGAAACACCACATAATGTGTTGGGTTATATATATATATATATATATATATATATATATATATATATATATATATATATATAGAAGAAAGTTACATGTATAAAACGGTATCTTATGCCATCAGTTATTTTATTTAATGCCCTGAAAGTTTTTGGCATTAGGGATTTTGCAAATTGAAAATTGAGCTTCCTTTTGGATTTTACTCAACTTTATCATTTGGGTCGTGTCATTACACTTTGTCCGTTGCTTTCCAAAATGGCGTCCTCTTTTCCGTAACAATTACGATTATATACAGAGGCCAGGTTAATAACTTTGCACTCAGATATTCAGTCTTGGTACTAACTAGATTGGTCTGGTTTTGATCTTTTTTAACATAGTTAATAATAAAAGAGACATCTTTAAAGTGGATTAAAAACATAATGTAGCCTTAACTAATATGAGCTTGCAAAAAGCAATATGCATTAATTATGAACAGCTCTTATGTGTGAGTTTACTTTGAATGCCATCTATATAGGTTGTGAAAGTAAACTACAATTTGTTGGATCGGATTAGTTAATTAAATTATATACGTAGTACAGCCGACAAAGGATCAAAATTCAGTACCAGTAGTAGAATTTGCACCGTTATCTACTGTGTCACTGCTATACAAATGAACTAAAATGTTGACATATTATTTTTTTGTATAAGGTTTACAAATATTTATAAACTTTTCCTAAATGAGTTAAACTGATTATATGTAAAAACACAACACATTTATAAAAAAAATTATTAACAACATTTTTTCAATAAATAACATTACTAAAATCTAATGTACGACTTTTGTATAGTTAAATTAAATAATTTACAATTAACAAACAAAAACTTTGTAAAAAGCATTAATTTATTGATGATTTATTTTGTCTAAAAAGCATAAAAACCTTTCGTACCATCTACAGGTAAGTTTGAGTGTGGGAAACATGTGTTGCTAAGTAACGATTGCATCATTACATTGGGTTGATATCCACTCGGTGGTACATGCGTTTGATTCATTCCAATAGAATTCAGTTTGCGTGTACCGTGTGGCACAAAAGATTTGTTGCAATTGGTTGTTGTAGAATGATTTACATTTGCCAACATTTCATTTATACAATGGTTGTCACATTTGGTGCTTTGTATTAAAGTTGAATGATGATGGCAATCCATATTAAACAAGCCAAACAATTTTGAATTTTTTTGAATAATATAATCTACAATCAACGCATTAGAAAATGGTTGATTGGCTTTGAGCAATTGTGGTTGATTTTGGGATTGTAGAATTATCCATAAAAAAGTTCTAATTTGTTTAATAATTTGAATAAGAATTTGTATAATATTTGTTTGACTTGTTTTGTTATTTATTTGGGCCTCAATTATTTGTAAAATTTATAAATAAACATTATTTAAAGTAACATTTTGTGTACAAATAATTATATATATATATATATATATATATATATATATGAGAAAATTTATATTTGAGTTTAAAATAAAATGCTCTAAATTATTCAATAACTTTATGTAACTCTTAAATTTTCAGTTTTCGTTTTAAAAACTACATTTTTAAAAATACAAAAATTACGAAAAACAAAATTATTTAAAAATTTTAATTATTTATTTATTTATAATATTAATCTTTTTATATTGAATATATTTTTTTTGAAAGTTTTTATTAATGTATATAAATCTAATTGCATAAAAATAGTATATATTAAACTATTGTAAATTATTAAATAATTTTTAAAAACATTCAAATCATTTTCTTTTTTTTCAAAGTCATTTGTGTTGAAAATGATGGGGCAACAAAATTGTTGTTTTTTGTAATTACATTTTGACTTTGAAAATACTGTATATTGAATATTAAACTATTATTCGAATCTTATTAAAATTTGTCATTAATACTATGCCTTAATTTAATAAAATGATGTTTTCCTGATAATTCTTTAGCCAATATTAATATTTTGCTAAAGCTAGATTGCTAATATTGTGATTAAACTCTCCTGTTTTGTTAATCTGACCTTGGTGAAGTTGTATTCAAATTAACACTTGATAATTTACAAGCTCAGCAAAACTAAAAATTAAAAACTTACAAATGTTCACAATTAATAATAATACATATGTAACAAATTATTAATTTTTAAGAAACATTAATACTTTTTTTAATAATTTTAAATACGCACTATTAAAAACAGCAATTACAAATCAACACAATATAAGTACCTGATTTATTATTAAACTTTTAGTAAATTTGAAATAATTGTTGATAAGATTTAATAAGTTTTGGGTTTGTAATTGTTTCTTAAATGCTTGAATTGAATTAAACAAATCTATAATCTATAAATTAAATTTTAAATAATAAAAAATAGGAAATGATCGTGTAATATTATTAAACATTTATGCAAAAATATACAGTTTTAGTTTTAAATATAAAAGTATTTAATTAAAAGCAATTACATATATGTAATTCTAAAGATAATAATAATTTTTACTACTGCCACTTTTTACTACTTTCAGTGCTTTAGAGGAAACACCTTTCAGCAGTAGATATTTTAGAAAAACCGAGCGTGGGCCTGCATTTCCTGCCGGTGATAGGATTTGAACTCCTATGCTTGCCAAGGTTCAAGTTGAGCGCTGTACAGCTAGATCACTACAATACTTAGTAAAATACTCGTATACAATTATTTTTTTTAATTAAACATCAATTATTAATTTTGTTATTTCAATGCCACAACTAAATTTATGTGTTATTATGCATTTAATCTATTTTTTAATTTAAACATCTTTTTAAATATTTACACAATTGTTATATAAATGTAACTGTAAATATAAATATTTTATTATAATGTATTATACGTTAATCACATTTAATAATAATGATTATATAATAAAAAAATAATTTCTTAAATTTACTTGGTTTAAAACGAAGAATATGCAATAAATGCAATTTTGGATGTTGTTAAATTTTAGTTGGGCTTTATTTAATTCATTAGCATTCCATATTAATTTGTTATCGACTAACTGTAATCCACACATATTTTGATTAAACTGTTAAATATTTATTTAAAACACATACAAATTTAAGCTTTATATAATATTTTAGAAATTGATATATATTAATGCAATGAAAATAAAACATTTCAAATAACTGTAAACACAACTTAGTTTATTAATAAAATGAACACATGTTTTTTAAAAATAGTAAAATAATGTAAATGTTAAATGTTTTATGTTTACCTCAATTATTTCATTAAGCAATGTTTGAACTTGTTTTTTAAATTTGGATAAATATTTTTGTAAAAACGTTTTATTTAGCAACTTTCTAAAAACATTAAAATTTAAAATAATTAATTTTGCAAAAAATATATTAATATACAGCCTATAAATAAATTAGTGTTGAAAATAAAAAAAAATTAATCTAAATTAATTTGTTATCTCCAATTATTTTTTGGTAATAATAAATATTTAAAATTTAAAATAATGTAAAATATGTAATAGGTGCTTTATATTTATTTAGAAATATTTATTTAAAAACGCTGAGTCGGCCAAAATAGCATATTTTAAGAAACGACATACCTATAAACGTGGATAATAATTGAAATGTACATAATTTTTATAATAATTGGTCGATTATTAATTTGTGTGCTTAATTTTATTAAAAATAAACAACGTTTAATAGCTAACATTTATACATTCAACTTTGATCTAGTTGTAACTTCATAATGCTAATTAAAATTACAATTTAATTACTTTAAAATATTTTTAAAAATTATTTATTATTTTTTTTAAATTAATTTTGTTTCTGTAATCTAAAAAAAATTTTAATTTTAAATTAGAATTGACCTTAAGAATCAGATTAATTCCCTTATCTGTTTTCGTTCTGTAAAATGAATACCAACAATAGAAAAGATACCATCTTAATGACAATGAACACCATGTTATAAAAAAAATTAAAAAACTATGGATTTTTGCCTAAACAACTAGCAAAATTGTATAGAGTAAGTCTTACAACAATTTATCGTGTTTTGAATAGATAAAAACCAAGAAACTATGACAATATTGGAAGAAAAAGAAAAACAAGTAAGACCAATGATCGAAAAATTTTAATGGAATTTTAAAAAATTACAACAAGCCTATTTGGAATATTGTAAAAGATAATTTACAAAAATTTAGTTATTCGATGGTGAGAAGCCGTTCATGGGAATTTGATTTAACACGTGAATCACCAATAGTTAAACCATTTATTAATAAAAACAAAAAGAATGTAGATTTATGTTTTGTAACAAGTGGATTAAACGAAGGTTGTTTTATTGGCATTGTGCATATTTTGTTGATGAAACAATAATTCGGGATGAACCATTTGGATACAAAAATAAAGTACTATGCGGGACTAATTTTTAAAAACATTTACTTTCGGTAGTTAGAAGAAAAGCCCACCCTCGACAAGTGATGTGTTGGTTTGGTATTAAGTATAATGGACCTATCAAATAAAAAATTGTATCCGATACCTTAGATAGTGAAAAATGTTTTATTAATGAAGGAAGTTTTTTATAATGAAATGTAACACAGTCATACCAGGCTTACGAATGTTTTTCAGGACAATGCTCCATGTCATACGTCCAAAAAAGTAATGTCATATTTATCTAGGTTTACTTTATATTTACATTTAGACATTACAAGAGCCAAAATCGAAAAAAATTTCTTTTATTTAATTACCACCTAACAGTCCGGACATAAATGTTATTGAAATTCTTTTCAGTATGCTAAAGCGCAACATCAATAAGCATACTGAAATTGAGGATTTGTGTGATCGTATTCAGTTTGTTGTTCAATATGAGATGAAACAAGAATATATCAACAATCTCATCGACAGCATTCTAAACCGCCTTAATTAAGTAGTTAAAAGGAAAGGCGGTTACATTAATTATTAAACACTTTGTTTTTTATTATTTAATCCATCATTTGGTAACTGAAAATATTCCATGTGTTCTGTTTTTTTCATATTTGACGTTATATTTTATATTATTAATTTTACCCAAGTTGTAATTTTGAACAAGGTTAAATTTTATACAATTATTTTTTATATTAACAGTAGATATTAATAAAATTATAATCTTATTTTATTTGTTATATAATATTGTATATATTATGATTAAACTGAGTTCTTTTTTTGAGTTATGTGATTGCTACAGATGTTTTATTTTAATAACTACATTTTCAACACTAATTAGCTTAGGAGTTGTACATATTGTAATATTATATTATACAAAACCCATTTGCTTTAAAACTAAGATTGGGCAATAAAAAAGCAATTATAGAAAAAACAACGGCGACAACAAAGTCTCGTTGGCATTAAAAATTCTGCAAATCGAAGATTGAGCTTTTTTTTGGCTTTCACTCAACCTGTCATTTGTGTAACTCTGTTATTTAGATACGTGCAATCATTTCTTTGTCGTTCTTTTCCGAAATAGCGTCCTCTTATTGTTTCCGTAACAGTATAATTTTTTTACAGATGTCAGGTTACTAACCTTGCGCTCAAACCTTCTTCCTTTATCTAGGCTTGGGACTGGCTAGATTGAATCATTCCTGATTCAAACTTTCATTAAATATTATTTAATGTTTATATGTTATATGTATATAATAATATTTACCTTAAATTAATTATATTGAGTGTTTAATTAACTAATACCAATATTATAAAACAATTTTTTACTTAACTTAAAATAAACGTTAAATGTTTTAATTTAATTTAATGCAATAAAATATACATTTGCTTTGTATGAAATAGAATATATATTTTTCTGTAAATATCCATTGAACAAAACTAGGTAAAAATTCGCATTTAGTGCCAGCAATAAATCATAAATTTACGCCAAAAAAGTTTTAAAGTGAGAGCTTTACTAAATTTGTCAATCTACTAACTACATTTAAGTTAATGTTTAAATTTGTATTAATTTTTAATATTTAACAATACTATTAAATTTTGTTGCATTTTAAAAATTGTTTTATTTTATTATACAAACTTTTAATCTACAATCAGAAATTATTTTAAAATCTTTAATTGTATTTTTAAAATACATTATTTAGCATTTTGAAAATAATAAAATAATTTTACGTTAAAAAATGTTGTTTTTAAAAAAAAAATATTTTTAATTTACTATAATAAAAACAATAACTACCTACAATATTCAAACTTAAATTACTTTGAAGTAAAAAATTTAAAATGTTCTAATTTTTAATTAATTTATAAAATTAATTAATAAAAAAATACATTTTATTAAATACATATTTTTTTAAAAATTATTTTAAAAATACGTGCCTACATGTAAACAAAGAAATTTGCACGACACATTTAATCGGCCAATTATCAATCCATTTTATTAAAAATTTAGTATAAATAATTTTAAAAGAAATTATTTTTTACATGATTATTTTCTAATAATATTTAAAATTACATGTACAAAGTTAATAGTCTGACATATAGTGTTTTTTTTAATTTGATTCCGTTTGATTCGTTATTAATTATCACTCGGTTTTATAATGCCTAAAACAGATTAAAGTTTATTTTTAAAGGCTGATTAATTCAAAAAAATTTAAAGCCCATACAAAGATTATGTAAAACCTAAAGTAATTAATAAAGCATATAGAATAAATTTATCTATTGTCTACAAAATGATAAACAATAAAACCGGTCCTAAAATGCATACAGGTGGAAAAAAATAATTTTGTTATACACAATCGTATTACAAAGAATTATATTAATACTTCGGTTGACTCGTATCCGAAAAGGTTACAAGAAGTAATAAAAACCAAGGCTCAAGTTTGAAATACTGACATAAAAAATCTGTAACATTTATTTTATATATTGATATATTTTTAGTCAATAAAAATAATTTTTTAACAAATTATGTGCTTTTGATTTAAGTTTTAGTATATTGTAGTATTGTGCTTTATTGCAAAAATGGATATTGTTATGTATTATAATTAGACATTAATTGTACAAATAATGCTACTTAATGTGTATTGGTAAAATATTATCTAAAGTATGTACTAATAAGAGTTAGATGTGTCTACGATAAGTAAATAAAGCATGATGCTGTAAATTAGCTCAATGCTTCCATTTTTGTACGTCAACCATCATTTATTGTAAACGTTTATTATTGCCTATTAGATTTATTTTTATAATAATTATGGTAACGCAGTTTATATTTACAGTTTATATTAAATCTTATTATTTAAAAAACAAATTTTATACAATTTTTTTAAAGTTGCAAAAATTAATAAAAAAAATATTTTTACATACAGCCACTGAATAAATTAGTGATGAAAATTCAGAAAAAAAATTAATATAAATTAATTTGTTATCTCTAATTATTTTTTAGTAAAAATAAATATTAAGAATTAAAAATAATGTAAAATATGTAATAGATGCTTTATATTTATTTAGAAATATTTATTTAAAGACGCTCAGTCGGCCAAAATAGCATATTTTAAAAACAGCAGTCATATAAGCGTGGATAATAAGTTAAATGTATATAATTTTTATAATAATTGGTCGATTATTAATTTGTGTGCTTAATTTCATTAAAAATAAACAACGTTTAATAGTTAAAATTTAAACATTCAACTTTGATCCAGTTGTACCGTCATAATGCTAATTAAAATTAAAATTTAAATACTTAAAAATATATTTAAAAAATTATTTATTATTTTTTTGTAAATAAATTTTTTTTTAGATAATTTAAATTTTTTTTTATTTTAAATTACAATTGACCTTGAGAATCAGATTAATTTCGTTATTTATTTTCGTTCTGTAAAATGAGTACCAACGATAGAAAAGATTACCATCTTAATGACAATGAACACCATGTTATAAAAAAATTAAAAAACTACGGATTTTTGCCTAAACAATTAGCGGAATTGTATAGAGTAAGTCTTACAACAATTTATCGTGTTTTGAATGGACAAAAACCAAGAAACTATGATAATGTTGGTAGAAAAAGAAAAACAAGTAAGACAGATGATCGAAAAATTTTAATGGAATTAAAAAAAATTACAACAAGCCCATTTCGAATATTGTAAAAGATAATTTACAAGAATTTAGTTATTCAATGGTGAGAAGCCGTTCAAGAGAATTTGGTTTAACACGTGAATCGCCAATAGTTAAACCATTTATTAATAAAAAACAAAAAGAATGTAGATTTATGTTTTGTAACAAGTGGATTGAACGAAGATTGTCTTATTGGCACTCGGTATATTTTGCTGATGAAACAATGATTCGGGATGAACCATTTGGATATAAAAATAAAGTACTATGCGGGCCTAATTTTTAAAAACATTTACTTCCGGTAGTTAGAAAAAAGCCCACCCTCGACAAGTGATGTGTTGGTTCGGTATTAAGTATAATGAACCTATTAAATGGAAAATTATATCCGGTACCTTAGATAGTGAAAAATTTGTTTCATTAATGAAGGAAGTTTTTTATAATGAAATGCAACACACTCACACCGGGCTTACTAATGTTTTTCAGGACAATGCTCCATGTCATACGTCCAAAAAGGTAATGTCATATTTACCTAGGTTTACTTTATTTGTTTTATATTTACATTTAGACATTAGAAGGGCTAAAATCAAAAAAATTTCTTTTATTCAATTACCACCTAACAGTCCGGACATAAATGTTATTGAAAATTTTTTCAGTATGCTAAAGCGCAACATCAATAAGCATACTGAAATTGAGGATTTGTGTGATCGTATTCAGTTTGTTGTTCAATATGAGATGAAACAAGAATATATCAACAATCTCATCGACAGCGTTCCAAACCGCCTTGATCAAGTGGTTAAAAAGAAGGGCGATCACATTAATTATTAAACATTTTGTTCATTATTATTCAATCAATCATTTGGTAACTGAAAATATTCCATGTGTACTGTTTTTTTTTCATATTTGACGTTATATTTTGTATTAATAATTTTACCAGATTTGTAATTTTGAACAAGTTTAACTTTTATACAATTTTTTTTAATAATAACAATAGATATTAATAAAATTGTAATTGTATTTTATTTATTATATAATATTGTATATATTATGATTAAACTGAGTTTTTTTTTGAGTTATGTGATTGCTACAGATGTTTTACTTTAATAACTACGTTTTTAACACTAATTAGCTTAGGAGTTGTACATAATGAACCTAAAATGCTTAATTATCATTACTAGTATTTTAGCATTTATGCAACAAGAAAGTGTAACACAATTTAATTAATAGAATATAAACGTTTTTTATGCTTTACTTTGGTAAAAAACAATTAAATTTATTGTTAATAAAACAAATGTTCAATGTGCAATTATATTTATTAATGTAAAAAAATTAATTAAAAAATATTAAGGAATGCAATGTACTTATTATTATTGTTATTATTATTATTACTTTTATTATTACATTATTTTTATAATTTAGTAAAAACTAATTAATTTATTTATATTTATTTACACTTTTAAACAAATTTTATAATCTAAATTTTATGAAACGTTTTTTGGTTATGAAAACACAATTATTAACAAATTAGCATATAATAAATTATAATTTAATAACCTTAAACTCTCTTGAATTTAATTTAATTTTTTATTGTTAAAACAATTTAATAATTTTTATAATTAAAAAATTACTTTTTAATTGTTTCAATGTTGTTTGTTTGATGTAATTCAGAATTATTTCTTAATTCTGAATTTTTTAGCAACTCTTCATTATTAAAAGCAGCTATTTGATTTTTCATCTCCTTTACTTGATCTAATATAAATAATTTTAAAATATTTTAATTTACCTAACACCAATATTGATTTGTAATCAAAATGTTTATTGTCTTTGTGTATATTTTTAGTACATGAGTTTAATAATTTACTATTATTGTCACTAAAATAAAAATGTTTATATTAAACAAAAAATACTTTGTATTGTATTGATTTACACTTATTGGAGAAAAAATATTTTTACAAATAATATTGCTGTTATTAAAAGATTTTAAATGTTTAATTTCATTGCTAATATTCACTGGAACAAAATTGGAATGAGATAAAGAATTACACATAATATTTTTATCAATATTAGAATTTGAATATTCATTAAATACTAAATCTTTATTTAATTTTTGAATGTTTTCTAAATCGTGATATAATAGCGATTCGGCTAATAAAATATCATCCATAACGACACGGATACACAAAACAAATTTAAAATTATTAATTATGTAGGTAGATTTAAACAAATCAAATTATGATAAATAGTATAATGCTAAACAAAAATACTATAACTTTGTAATAAAAACAAATGTAATTTTTTATTAATTAATTTTTTTAATTATTTATATGTATATTTGTTATGAACAAACATAGATACACAAATAAAAATGTTTTATTTTATTTCAATTTTTTTGCAATAATAATTTTTTTATTATTTAAATATTTTTAAACAAAATTTTAATTTAAATTTATAAGTAATAAAATCAAATTATGTTTTTAAAATTACATAAAAAAATTTGTACCAATTTTTTTGCAAAAGCGTGTACAATATTTCGTTTATCCATCATTAAATAAAACGGTAAGTGTAAATTTAATGATACATTTTGTAGTAAATTTTTATGTTTTTATTATTTTTTAAAAATTCTAGGGGAATTTGTTTAAAAAATATTATCTATTTTTAATATATTAAGTTAATATTAAGAATAAAATAAACTAGCATTTTTTGCATTTGTTATCATTAAAAATAAATGCACCAAGAAAATAGTATTTAAAATAAAAACATACTTTATTATTATTATTATTATCATTATTATTAAAAATATTAACAAAAATAGGAAAATAATAAAAATAAAAATTTGAATAAGAATAATGAGTTATATTTCTAATCAATTACTACAAATCCATATAATAATTAGTGAAAAATATGTTAAATTTATTTATTTATTTACATAACTAAAAACTGATGCTAATATAATACGGTAAACCTAAATTTACATTCAACTAAAACTAAGAAAATGCGACAATTTTTTTGGACTTGTACAAATCTAGCTACAAACATATGCTATTTTGGTACAATATTTTTTTTTGTTACTATTTTTTATATGTTACTGGTAACATCTAAACATTTAATTAATGCCGGACATAAACTTATAGTTACCATGTTCAAATAGAGTACTTAATTGATAAAAACCTAAAAAAAATTCTTTAGTTGTTTTTATGAATTTCTTAAGCCAAATAATTTCACTCATACATAAAAAATAAACAATTTAAATATTATTTAAAATTAACTTTTTTATAATTAATAGAAATAACATCAGGATAAAAAGTAAAATTTCTTTTAAAGTAGTGTCGCACGATAAGTAAAGCATAATATTAAATGTCCTTTACTTTAAATGTAGTTAAAAACATAAAATGTATCTGTATTAAATATGTATTTTTAAAAATATTATTATTTTAAAACGCAATTATTTGTAACAAGTATTACATTTTTATCAAATAATATACATAAGATACAGAAAACATTTTAAAATGAATAAAGTTGTTGATACCGTTGTTGATATTAAGTAAATTTTAAAATAATTTTTAAAAAAATTATAAAAAATTAATATTTTTTACATATATTTATAAATACTAATTTTAAAACATTGAAACCAGTTTTAGGTGACGTTTTTTTGGACTTAACATCTCGATTAACGACCTTGCGGTAATAATAAACTTTAAGCGTTTCCACGTCTTTTGGTTTTTGATTAAGTTTTGTGTGGCCTACAAAATGAATGGTTTTCAAAATTCAACTGATTTTCAGAGTTTGTTTTTGTTTTATAAATGATTTTTTTGTAACAGAAATTGGTTTAGGTTTGTTGTCATTTGGTCTCGGATTCCTTTTCCTCGGTATTATATTCTTTTTTGATTCCGGTTTGTTGGCTCTGGGAAATGTAAATTTTTAAACTTTGATCTTTATTTATTTATTTAAGATTCTTTTTTTGGGAGGCTTAGGATGTTTGATTGGTATCCAAAAAGCATGCATCTTTTTATTCCGGCGAGCCAGTCTTAAAGGCTCTGGTTTTTTTTTTGGAGGCATAACTATCGTTCTTTTGGGTTATCCTTTTATCGGAATGTTATGTGAGATGTACGGGATGTTTGTTTTGTTTATGTAAGTAATTCTAATATGTATTATTATCCGTTAATGTTATTTTAAATGTTTTTCGTAATTGTTAGATAGTGATTAAAGTAAAATGTAGCACACTATTATTTATTTAAAATTACTGTTCAGTTAAGAAATTTTATTGCAAAACATTAGGTACTACTTATCCAAAAATGATCGCAAACTAGGTTCAAACATTAGCAACCTAATTTTGTAAAATGTTTATATAATCGGTTTAGATGTTTTAGTTAATATTATTAATGTACATTTTTAATTTTTTGGTGTATTAATGAAAAAGATAATGTATGGCAGTATCTGCTTTTTTAGATATCTTTCTTTAAATGGTAGGAAGCTATATTATTAGGACAGGAAAGTTTTGACTTACGAATTTCGTTTGATTAGTGATAACGTTAATAAAATTTTATTTAAGGTGAAATTAAAACTCGTTTACATTTGTTGATAAGCAGTCTGCTGTTTTAGCCATTCTGTTATTTAGATGCGGATATTTTAATCATTAAGTTTAATTTTCTTAGGTATGTAAGAAGTTTTAGGCCTATGTTAATTTTATATAGAAAGTTTGTATTATATTTTATGGACGTTTTCATAAACAATTTATCTAAGGTTTATTTGTATGTTAGGATTTTTTTATTAACTGGAGCTAGATTAATTTTCCGTTTTTAGTTTAGATTAAATTTTCTTACTTTTGAATTTTTTGTATTGAAAAAAGCTGTGGTATTGATTTCGTTTATTTATATCAGTAAACCGAAAAGCTAATTTGTCTCTTAAGTAAGAATTACGAATTTTAATTAAACTTGAAATTGTTATTTTTTATTGTAGGAAATTTATGCCAGTTATCATAAAATTTCTCTACAGTGTACCGGTTATTGGGTGGATTTTGTGGCTTCCTGGAATAAACAGTGTAAGTTTTGAATTTTATTTGATGGGCACTGTAATTGAATGTGTTCAAACTAGGAAATCTATTTTTAAAATTATATACATTTAAAAGATTTACTAATCAGTAAGTTCGTAATTTAACACAAAAAATTGTTTTTAGAAAATTATGAGGGATTTTGAACTAAATTTATGGAATTAGTTTAAGATATGTTTGTTAGAGTAAACAGTTAGTAGTACTAATAATTATTTTTATAATCTGAGTATACAGCGGTATATCAGATTTTGAGTTGGTGAATGGGTGCAAGTATACATACATAAATATGGATAAAATTATAATTGTACTGCATATTATATTAAGATTGTCATATTCATTTGAATAATTAATCGACTTGGTATCAGTTAATCAGGAGTACTG
The DNA here is from genome assembly GCA_025895645.1 of Cardicola forsteri. Lineage (NCBI taxonomy): Eukaryota > Metazoa > Platyhelminthes > Trematoda > Strigeidida > Aporocotylidae > Cardicola > Cardicola forsteri. The sequence continues at coordinate 330,745 of JAKXYG010001233.1, read as the reverse complement.
TACAGATGTTTTATCCTTATTTGGAATCATAAACAGTGCACACCTAAAACATTTCACGAACTCGAACATGCCCTATCTGGTGTTAGGCCAATACCTTAACCACCGAGCTATGAGTGGGATGCTAGTAATCTCGACGATTGAAGTAGTGCATATAAAATCTAGCGGTGCAGCATTTGACTTGAACTTGAGTTTGGCACCAAATGCGGGCCCACGTTTGGCTTCACTAGAATCTCCACTGATGAAAGATGTTTCCCTTGAAACATTTAAGGTACAAATTTTGGCGGTTGACATAAGAAAGTGGACGCACTGTGATACTTTGTAGCATTTTACTGTAGTTACATAGACATATCCAGCTCTTTAATGATTCAGTTAAAAATTTTAAAGAATTTCAATGATGATGTTATTCCTAACAGATCCTCCACGTGGTGCATCGTGTACTAGATGCTTATATGCATCTAGACCAATAACAGTGACCAAGTGCACAGTAGCATAACTGAATGGGTGGATGCAAACATTTACCCAGGGTATTTAAAAGATATCATAAAGTATATATATATATATATATATATATATATATATATACTATATAACCGTTGGGTGGCTTCGTCAATCTTTGCAAAAAGTGGTGCCGTTACAAGGATACCGTCTACCAACCAAGAAACTTCGTTATTTCTCTACATTTATTACGTCATCGAAGTCGATTGTTTAATATAAAAATGATGAATTTGAATTCCATGTTGATTTTATTAAAATAGCACGAAGATTGTAATTTTGGGCAGTTGTTCGTGTTTGACCGTGTTGGTGCTAAATGGTTTTTACATTTTAACATTGAAATCGTATCATTTATGTAGATATAGTTTATATTTATGTTGATTCATCTTTTTAAACATATAAGTGTTCTTAGACTATTATGTCACTAGTCGACGTATTTATGTAACACGTTGGGATACATCTTAAGAATGTTGCTTTTATTTGGATTTTATTGGAAGCAAATTTGTTTGCAGTAATAAAATCAATATTTTACTCAACAAGTTTTTAAAAATTTTACTTTTTATAGATCGTGTCAAAACTTAGTCAATCCAACTCGATGGTTTGACGTGATTGGTCAATATATGCATCATTGATTTGTTAATGTATTTTGTCAAAGAAATCTGAAGAACAGTCTATACACGTACAACCTGAAATACCACTAATTTTATATTTTACACGCTACACTTACTTATGTTTTTTTAATTATTTTTATGTTTGCTGAAATTTTAGATATCTAGGATGCGAAATTTGAGAGTCAAAAACATTTTGTGCATTGGTTGTTTTGTTTAAGATTAAATGTACATAAATATTTCAATTCAAAATGTTGAAAATTTTTAACTGAATTTTTGTGTCAAACGTTTAGCATGAAAACAGTCACTTGGTCCTACTGCATTACTATACTTTAGAGTTTTTGAAACAGTTACTAAGTTTATGATTTGCATTTCAACCAAAACACATATTTACCAGATGCAAGTTTTTGTCCAGAGCTCACTTGCCAAAATGTTTTTCCACGAAACATTAAACAAGAAACCGAATAAAGGTTGAGTACCTTGTGTAATTTTGAAACGATGACAATCGAGTATTTCAAAAAAAACCTTTCGTAGTGTTTTAAACATCTGCGTTCTGTAACATTTTCGAGTGCTGATTACTCTGTTAAGATTGTGTCAGGCTTTAACAATCGTCCTGTCTACTTGTAATAGGATTTTTAAATAATTTGTGCAGTATTCAGATCTTCAAATGAGGTGTACAGTAATCCTGATTGGCTCAAGCCAAGTATGTTATTCAATGTATCTGACAATCAGTTGTCTATAATTTAGAAATAGATAGGAATGAACGCTAGTTTGGAAAATTTATCCTTCAATGGCATTTTACCGTGATTGTCTGAATCAGATAACATTTAACGAAAATAAACGGTAAATGAAATCCAATTTTATCAGATCAAAAATGATTCTTCTGAGAGTATTGATTCAGTCTGTACCTTAAAGTCTTTTGGTGCATAAACATTTTTATGAAATGAAAACTTAAAATTTGCAGTGCGTATTTACTGTCGAAATTAAATAAAGATTTGTTTCAACTAAATTGCATTCTGTTGGTGAATGTTGGACTTCATATAATTTTTAATTGGTCGAAATTCAGGTAAATTTTATTGGATGTGGGTTTTGTTCTCTGATTGGTTCATTTTCAAATTGAGCTGTGATTGCATGTAGGCAATACTTAATGCAAATTTATTGACACTCGCCTTATTATGCAATGACATTTGTTTGTGCACCAGATTGGACTCGAGGTAGTTATTCTAATTGAAATGATAAGAAAAACGCTGTCCACGCTTTTAAAACAGAAACCAACAGTGAGTATTATCACTGTGTATCGACAAAAATAAAAACAAAATATAGTTACATTTCATTTAAACCACCATTTGATTCATTGAATTTGGTTGGAATTACGACCTTGAAATTTTAGAGATAAATCCAAAAGCTGTTTTCCTATGAGCTTGTCGTCACTAGTTGGATCATTAGTAAAAGGATCGAATTGGGAACTTAATTCGCGGAATGTCATGGCAATTCGTCTAGAAGAAATGTCCGATCGTCTAATTTCGTGAAGCCAAAGGTTTCGCGCTATTCCGTCGACTACAATCAGAGATCGCCTTTCCAAGGGTACTCGGATACAAATCTAATAGAAAAGGCAATAGGAAAAACGGAATTTTGTAAATTTGGGGGACCGATTGCAGAGCGGTTTAACTGGGTTTCCGCTTTGCCGAATGGGTGCAACCATACACCCAGTGTATTTAAAAGGTATATTACATGTAACCGTTTGGCCGTCACCAGCCAAGAAACTTTATTATTGTCCTACGTTTGTCATGCTTATCAAGCTATTGGATTCGATCGTTTAAATAAGGAATTACCAACCAAATTCATTCATTTTAGTTGGTCACCTGTTCATTATTTCCCATATTTATACAACATATAAACGATCAATTTCGATGCCTTGATAAGCGTAACAAACATGGAAGAATAACAAAGTTTCTTGGCTGGTAGACGGCATCCTTGTGACGTCACCACTGTTCGCAAAGATTGACGAGGTCGCCTGATTTTTTGTCAAGGTTATCTCCCTTAGCCCAACGGCTACAATTAGTATACGTATACCTTTAGAAACCTTTTAAGTATCGTGGGTGTATGTTTGCACCCATCCGCCGTGGTGGTAGCCCAGTTATACCTGCTGTTATTAGTCGAAATGCCTAGATGCACCACATGGAGGACGAGCAGTCAGGAATATCACCATCATTGGAAACTGAGACTATAAGCATTACTCAAATCCTCAGGATCATTGGCATCCCCATTACCAACCAAAATGAATGAAATGTTCAAAATCTGGAAAATTTGACTAATGTCTATGTAATTTCAACTTCTGTTTTTCTTCCATGTGGCAAATCCTAAACTAAGACTAATAATATAATTAATCTTGGCGGTTGGGTGCAAATATATTTGAAAGGTATGTCAAGGCACACCTATACCATATTTAGTCGTGGGACTAATGGAGACAATTCTGACAAAAAGTCGGGCGACCTCGTTAATTTTTGCCAACAGCGGCGTCCTTTATCGGCCAAAAAACCTCGTTATTACTTTCCTCGATTTGGTTCGTATAAAATACGGCAGATGATCGTTGGAGATTCTGTTCGACTATGCAAATAATTAAAAGATAACCATATAATCATTCACTCAATAAATTTGAATTTTCTGTAATCAACATAAGAACAGTTGGAGTTCATATAAACGCATGGGAAATTTATGAAGTGTCACATGTTTTCTATCGTTTTATCATACCCTAACTGAATTGAAAAAGTGTTAATAGGTGTCATCTAGTAGGATTATCTACCCCTATTTCTTGTTGAAATGAATATACTGCTGCTAAGGAAACAGTAACAAAAAAGAAGATATACATTAATACATTCCTACGTAAAACAAATAATTACAAACTAACCTGATCTATGATTAAATATTAAAAAAACATATCCTATATCAAGTGCCTACGATACAAAACTTCAACCTGACCTACCTTTGCATTGGGATCTTCTTTCGATAGCAACAATTGCACACGATTCCATTCGTTACGAAAATCAGATGACAAACAATCGGGCTGAACGTCTGGCAGTGTAAATGTAAGGCAAGTCGACGAAGCAAGATTGAGCGTTACCAAACGATCGCCCCACAACCACGAATCATCCAAATGTGGAGTAATGTTTGCTCCGCGATCTGGACAATATTCCAAGTTGCACAATTCGACAGGAAAAAATCGTTTGTCCAAACGTTCGTTCAAACGGTCGACGATGAATTTGCTAAAGTTGGGCAAACCGGAAAAGTTACCCAATTGAACGCGCCGACGTTTGAAATTTACTTTGGGACCGAAATCCTTATAAAATAAAAGAGTGAATAAATGAACACTGTCAATTAGTAAACGACATTCATTTGTTATTGTTATTACAAACCCTATTGCTCTAAAAGAACGTCGGACAACAAAATTGTTTCACTTTGATTTGTAAACAGCATTTTCTTCTTCCAACGATTAATTCACTTCTTGTTATAACTGTTTACTTCGGAAGAGTGCGCATATTCTATGTATTTTCACTTCCTTGTCTTTCTATGTAGGAGTGGCTACATCGTGTTGTTTATATAGTAATCAGTAGTTTCGCAAGGACAAAGATATTAACTTTGCGCTCTAGCCCTCCTTACTCAACCGGACTTGAATGCCAACTTATTGTATGAAATGACAAACCAAATTGTTTGATTTTCTCTAGCAGAAAAACATTCAATCAAATAATGACGGATTATATTAGCAAACTTTTCCAATATCATGGATGTATACATACATTCTTTCAAAGTAGTTGAATCACATATACATTCTTTTCAGGTACTCAAGTCTTCAGGAGTATAAGCACCCCAACTGTGCTAATATTAGAAAATGCTTCAAGTTGAACATTGTGCTTTCAACTGAAAGATCACAAATCTAGCCATTTTCCCATTTTTATTGCAAGTCATGGGGATGATAATAATCCTGAGGATTTGAGTAATGCTTATAAAGTTTCAATTTCCAATATTCCTGACTGTTCCTCCTCCATGTAGTGCTAACAGGTATATAAACTAATAACAGCAGAAATCGAGTGCACAGCGGTATAACTGAGCTTTCATTAGTCTCATGTTCAATGAATGGGTGCTAGCATACACCCTAGATACTTAGAAGGTATCTCAAGATAACAATTTATCCTATGCAGCCAGTTAGGATCCGTCAACCGGCGTTAACTCTAAAGAAGATCGCCGCGTCATTTCCTGTGAACATTGACGTCGTCGCAAGAAAGCGGTCTTCTAGTCAAAAAACTTCATTTATCCCTCCTTAAGTTCAATTCGCATCCGACAACCTTTTCGTATAGGAATTCGAAGAGCTATTCAAACTTGGAATAAATGAAGAGGCAGCTCTGCCACCAACTTATGTATTGCAAGTCATATTAAATTACAGTCAAGTTTACATAATTGAATTACAGGTCCAATTCCTCTGGCCTCAACATCTTTGCCAAATTGTATTACAAGTAAAAAACATAAAATTCTAGAAATTATTTTGCTGATGTGGCACAAGTGGATTCAAATGCCACAACCGACACTAAATGCGAGATCTCGTCTAGGGCATCGTTAAATATCCACTTGTTAAAAAATGCCTTTCTCGTCAAATATTCGGCCATTACAAGATAAATCACAAATTATAAAATTTAGTTCTAAATTTTTACAAAAACCAAAACTTTTAAATAATCTAAAGCATTAGGTTCCCTTTATAATTCCAAACAAAAATAATAGAAGACGTAAACTGTGAGATGAATTCATTTCATATATTCTCTTCAGTCACATCATTTTGGTTGGTGACGTGATCACCTCTTCATTATTTCCCATATTTATACGACATGTAGAACGATCGATTTCGATGGCTTGACAAGCGTAGACAAACGTGGAAGAATAACAAAGTTTCTTGGCTGGTAGACGGCATCCTTGTGACGTCGCCACTGATCGCAAAGATTGACGAGGCCGCCTGATTTTTTGTCAGGGTTATCTCCCTTAGCCCAAAGGCTACATACGGTATACGTATACCTTTAGATACCTTTTAGGTATCCTGGGTGTATGTTCGCACCCACCCGCCGTAGCGGAAGCCCAGTTATACCGCTGTGCACTCGGACCCTGCTGTTATTAGTCTAGATGCCTAGGGGCACCTAGTCCAGGATGCACCACGTGGAGGACTAACAGTCAGGAATATCACCATCATTGGAAATTGAGACTTTATAAGCATTACTCAAATCCTCAGGATCATTAGCATCCCAAATCCTCAGGATCATTAGCATCCCCTTAAACATATAAATATTAAGTTAATTACATCATATAATTTTATATATATATACTGATTTTTTAAATAATCAATCAATTTTTTTAGTAAAACAGCTGCTATCAGAAAACAGAACTGCTTTAAAAGCTACACGTCACGCTAATGAATTATAAATTGTAACCTATCTATACAACTTAACCAAAGTTCAAATGTAGTAAATTAAAACGTACTTGCTTTCGCCTACCGGACTGAGATAAAGCCCATTTATTTGAATCGATAAACGAAATTAATTCACTTTCCTCCAACGTATTTATAAAATTACAATAAATCTTTATTCCATTGAAAAGCAGTCCATTTTGACGATTGTGAAAATTTACACAATGATTGGAATCATTACAAAATGGACGTTGAAAAGCCATACAACAGACTGTGCAAAAATTGTAATCTACAAAATTTTTTAAATCCTTCAATTATTCATAAAACAAAATTTTACTTCAGTTAAAGCACTTTTATCTTCGCAGTAAAAGCAACTTCTTATACCTTTGCAACCACAATTTTTTGTTGAATCGATCATCTATAATAAACAAAATTTATGACGATAAAAATCAGTCAGTGATAAAAATTAATTTTAAAGTATAAAATCAGCATTTGAAATATATTCAGTTAACAATAAACCAATTTACAAAACTATTTTAGAGAGTACACATTTCCTCTTTTTATTTTCATCATTAGCTTAAATGCTTCAATTAAAGTATATTTAGCATAATCAACTAGACTGAAAATCATTTAAATTCATTGGCCGAAAGAAAGCAAAAAGTTTATATATTAATTACAAAATTAAAAAAAGAAATTGTAAAATCATACACATTTTCGTAACCTTATTACAGGTAGTCCAATAGAATAACCAATTAAAAAGAAAAAAATATATAATCTTTTTATTCGACGTTATTAAGCTAAACCGGGATGCTAATGATCTCGAGGATTCAAGTAATGCTTATAAAGTTTCAATTTCCAACAACAATGATATTCCTGACTGTTACCCCCGTGTGGTTCATACTGGACTAGGTGCACCCAAACACACAACAGGGACCGCGTACATAGAGAATGACTGGACTTCCGCTTCAGTGGATGAGTGCAAGCATACGCCTTAGGGTACTTAAAAACTACCTTAAATAATTACAATTAATTGCCATTTACAATATTGGTAAATATTGGATCAATCATTAAGAATTTTTTGATATTAAACTAAAAGTATTTACCACAACAAAAACTTCACCCAATTTGAAGATACTATAATTTTTTAAAGCATCAGTATGTTTTTATTTTAAATATATAATTTTAATAATTTTCACATAAATAAACAAGTTTGTTTTTAAACCAATAATACTGATATGACTTATCTATTATCTATGTTACTTATGTGTCTCAGTTTATTAATATAAAGGGCGAATGTGCTGTTGTCCAAATGTCCCATATTTTTTTAACCAACACGACTTCCTCTGTAAGTACTGTTACAATTACATATGGCTCTGTTCGTTTCGTCAATATTTTGTTAAAATTTACCAGTAGCGTTTATAGCTATACAATTTATTCCTAATCATTAATCGTGAATTTTCTTATCGTAATCAGTTTTCTAGTATTTATTGGAAATGTTTAGATGTGCCTTGACTAGTTTCTGGACTGGACCCGTTTTCTGTCATAATAATAAACTCTGCACCATCTATACTTGTTTGTAGAAAAAATAATCGTAACTACCTTCTATTTAATATTATATATTGCATCTGTTTTGTGCAAGCGTGTACAGCTGATCAATATTCAAGTGATCATCGTGGCAGTATCATCTTGCAAACATTGTATATTTACTGTTTGTACTTCTAAACTTTGAATCTCTACTAATTGTTGTATCAATAATAGTTTGAGTTAAAATGCCATTAACTACGAAAATGTCTCCTAAATTTATTACGGATTTAAAACTGGTGGTCGATCAGCACCAGAAGATCGTGTCGCTGAAAGTTTCCTTTAAGCGACTGTCGTGGAGACTTCTTGATATTCACCGAAAGCCTTATTCACGTGATCAGTTAATTCAACTTAATAGATTCAATTATTAATATGTCAATTATCGGAAATACACTGTTAAAAAACTAATATTTCGGACTAAATTCGGTATGTCGATTACGGAAACAAAACAAATTCTTTCCAGTATCCATTCTCTAATCTTCTTATTTTTAGTTACGATAATTTAACAAAAAAACTAAATAATTTTAATATAATTCACAACATAATATATAAATTTACTAAAATCAATAAAATATGTTCAGTAATCTCTTGATATTCCATTTTTTTGTCCTTGTACTTCATTTTCTATTCTTTATTTCTTCCGATAACTAGGATATAATAAAGCTAAATAACTATAGCGATGATAATTTGCCTTACATAATTATCAATTTTTCCTTCAAATGAAGGAGTATCACATTTTTGTTATTCAAAAGTTATTTTCACTTGTTTGTTTAAATAGTGTTGTTTGTACAATTAAATTAAATTAATGTTTTAACGCGACCGAAAAGAATCTAGTTCTAATTTGTTTACTTTGTTATTATAATATGTGGGAAAACTAATTGTAAATATCTCCAATTACCGAGTATTACATTCAATTGTCATACAACGTCTGTAAGAACGACAATCACAATGTAATCGATTATCTTGTCGACTATTTCGACAAACTCAATTTACTCGAGCGTTTAACATAATCAGTTCCACAAAATACCATAAAGCTTTTCGAAATTAAACGCAAACCGACAATATATCACTCAATGGCAATTATTTTTTTTAAATCTTCATAAACATTTCAAATGGTAATTAATTAGTACTAAACTATTTTATAGATAGAAGTAATGCTTATAGAAAATATCAATATCGACGTTACAATAAAATTTTAGTTGAAGTATACTATTGTTAAACAAACTTCCAAAAAAAAACTATATTAAAATACAAAACAAATTTTTGAGGCCTAATCAAAATTCTCTCAATTTTTTATAATTTCAATTTGCATCTGAAACAACTTTTAAATTGTTGCGTGTTTTGTTAATAAATCTTCATCTATTCATCCAATTCTATCTAGTTAAAATAATAAAAACATTAAACTTTTAAATTATGCGTAAAATAATATTGAAACGTTTTGTAAGTATCTCGATTATTCATACAAATATGCTACATAAAGTCCATGTTACAAACCTGTATATATGTTGTAGGTAATACAAAACAAGTTACCTCTAATTAGATTTAAAAATATAACTCCCAAAATTAAAATAAAACTGTAAATTTACCACAATAATTGATAAAAAAACACCTATCAAAAATGAGCTACTCACGTTTTATAAGACCTTGAAATTTCAAGTAAACGCAAACCAATCATTGTTTTTCTAAATATAAAAACTGCAAATTACTTTTTTAGAACAATTAACATTTTAATTATTAATTATTATTTGTTAATTTTATTTATAAAAACATTAAAATTAAAGTAAATATTTTAAATTATAATTTGTAACCATTTTATTTAATCTTTATCAAAAAACTTTATTTTTAATTTTTTGTTTTGCTTATATGTTTCGCTGTTTTCATAATAATAATTTATTTATTATTATGATTTTATTTAATACGAAACCATTTTGCTTTAAAAATAAGCATGGAATAATAAAATAGCAGTGACAGCAAACAACCTCTTACAGGATTAAGTTTAACCACCCGTAGCTCAGTGGTTAAAGCACTAGCCTAACACCAGAAAGAGCGTGGGTTCAAGTTTGTGTATGTAAAACTTATAAAAAATATACCCTACTAGTTATTCCAAAAAAAATTAAAAAATGCTACTAGTTAACTAAAACCGAGTGGATTTATTGTTAAAGTAAAAATAACAAATCTAATAAAACCCCTTCAAAACCCATTAATAAAAATTCATAATTTATAGCAAACATAAAATAACAAAAAAATTTTATTTATACAAACATTTCGTTTGATTTCATAAAGCATTCCTTTCAATTACATATTCCCGAATAGTTTTCGGCCAATTTTTCTGTAGACTACCAACATTTTTTACCATCTCCAATTGTCCATTTCAAAATAATTAATAATTAGTATCCTTATTTTTCTGTGTAATTTGCGGATATTGGTTTCATGAAGCGTGCTCGGGGTTGTCCACTGATCACTATTCGCAGCTTGCAAATAATCCGCTGGATTATAAATGCATGGACTGCAGATGTGAAATCGATTTACAGCAATTGCCTCCTGCCAGCAGTAACAAACTGGATAATATACTTGAAACTCTTCTAGATTCTAAAATTATCCTTTCTAAGATTCATAGTTCTGATGCCAGGTTAGACGAAATCTCGCGTACTTTAACAACAACGGTACATAAGCTCTCTGAATCTCAAGCCAAAACCAAGGCCATAAACGCCTCAATCTCCCACCTTTCAAATAGTGTTATGTCGGAACTGTATACCCTTAAGGATCATATTTTCAATTCTAATCCTTCTTCCTTAGCAAAAACGGTTATAAGACTGTCCCAGGAAGAAATCCTAGCTGCCACCAAGCAACACGTTGAGGGTATTAAACGCGATTGCAATATTATTATCAAAGGCATCAAGGGTAGCGTTATTAACTTTAAAGAGTTGGTGTCGGATATCATTTCCTCTTGCTCCCCTAAGGTTAATAATTTTAAATTATGCAAATTTTCCTGTAAGCGACCCTATTCAGCTCCTCCCATCTTGGTTACTTTTAAGTCTTCCCTTATTAAGGATGAAATTATGGAAGGCTGGTTTAAGGCTCGCTCTACCTTTCCTGGAATTCATCTTTTTAATGATTTCTCTCGGGATAAACGCGTTAAAAACTTTGCGAGGGCTTTAACCTCTCTAGATAATAGAACTCTCATAGTTCAACTTACCCCATTAAAGTTTACCACCAATGATGTACCAAATTTTCGGATTCTTCTCCAAAAGTCATACTCCCTTCCCTATAATGCATCGTCTCAGGCAATTGTCTCCTCTCCTCCCCACCTCTCCTCTATAAAGGTACTCTACACAAACGCTTTAAGTCTACTTAATAAATTATCTCAACTACAAGAAGAAGTTAGAAACTCCTGTCCCCACATTGTTGGTATCACAGAAACCTGGCTCTCCGCAGACATACTTGATAGCGAAATATCTATATTGGGTTACAGTAAAGTCAAGCAAGACTCTAGTAAAGGTAAAAAGGGTGGTTGTCTTCTCTATATCAGAAATGACTTATCTTATACTGTTTCTTCTTACCAAAGTATTCCTCAGATAGATTATGAGTTAATTCATTTGGCACTAGGCTTCCACAATTTTTGCTCTTTATTCTATCGCCCTCCCTCATTATCAAAAACCTCTAATAAGGCTTTTGTTTTTGAACTCAAACTCTGCCTCTCTCTCCCTTACAAACACCGCATTTTAATGGGGGACTTTAACTGTTCTTCCATCAATTGGCGATCTCTCTCCGGCTCAAATCATTTTGATAATATTATTCTAAGGCTTAGCATCAAGCATGCTCTTACTCAGCATGTTTCAGCTCCTACTAGGTATAGGCTCGGTCAATCCCCATCATGTCTTGACCTTGTTTTCACTAATGAATCCTCTTATATTGACTCCATCTCCTTTTGGGAAAAATAACCATATTCCCTTGTTTTTCGAAGTGTTCCTCCCTCCTTGTGGTTCTACAATTAAGCGTGAGAACCTATTACCGATCCCTGACTTTAGAAAGGCTGACTTTGTAAACTTTTGTCAATTCCTTGCCTCGGCAGACTGGAGTCCTGTATACGCTAATAATCTAGAACAGGCGTACTCCTACTTTGTAAGTCTTATTAAAACAGGTATCAACAGTTTCGTTTCTTTTCACACTAGTCCCAGGCTCCCCAGGAAAATCGTTCGGTTAATCCAGAGGCGGAATAGGCTTTTCTATCTTTGAAAATCTTCTAAGCTTCCTTCTTTCTATTATAATTGTATTTTAATTAGGAACCAATGCTCCAGACTAATTAAGACTCATAGGGATCTTAAGGTTCATAAACTCTTACTAATTGCTAAGGAAAACAAATACACCTTGTTTAAGTTTATTAAGGATAAGCGTGCTTCTGAATACTTCCTACCTTGCCTTAAAAAGGTCAATGGTACACTCTTAACTAGGGGCAAAGTTTGTATAAGTTTTAATGAATATTTTAAATCGGTGTTTCAACAATTTGATCCTCCTCCATTTCACAATCTAGACTCGGCTCCAAAAATAGGTTTTTTTATTCCTGATGTTCACTTAGTTCGCAAACAACTCGAAAGCCTTAATCATCTTCCTGTGGCAACCGACGGTATCTATCCTAGAGTTCTAAAAGAATGTGCAGAATTACTGGATCCTCATCTAGCCCATATCTTTAACCTCTCCCTTCTAGCTTGTCAGCTTCCACTTATTTGGAAGTCTGCATTTATTAAGCCAATATTTAAATCAGGCTCTAGGTTTATGCCAGAAAGTTACAGACCTATCAGTATACTATTTACACCTAGTAAAGTCATGGAAAGACTAATAAGGATTTATTTACTTGACTTTGTTATTAAACATAAGCTAATTAACCTTGCACAACACGGTTTTCTTCCCCATAGATCTTGCCTCACCAATTTAATAACCTATACAGATAGCATCACGAGTTTATTAGACTCTAGGTCGTCAGTAGATGCCATTTATTTTAACTTCGCTAAGGCGTTTAACAAAATGCCCTATAACCTACTTTTGTCAAAGCTAAGATCAATTGGGATCTCTGGGCCTATCCTAGCTTGGATCACAGATTTTCTCGCAAACCGCTCTTTTAGTGTACGACTAGGCTCTGATCTATCCCCTCTTTGCCTTATTAGTTCGGGTGTTCCTCAAGGGCCAGTGTTAGGGCCTTTTCTGTTTATTATATTTATTAATGACCTACCTCAAGTGGTCTTGTCCAATATTTTGCTTTATGCAGATAATGTCAGGATCTGGGGGTCGAATTCTAGCCAGCTTCAGGTTGACATTAACAACATTTGTCAATGTCTGTAGATAATTCTCTTTCTCTAAATCTATTGAAATGTAAGCATATATCGTTCGGTAAGCCATCAGAGAATGTATTCTTTACGCCTTATCAGGACACCCATAGGATAGAAACGGTTATATCTCTAAAAGATCTGGGTGTGACTATGGACTCTGTTTTGAAGTTTACAGGGCACCACACTAAAGCCACTCAAACTTGCCATCAACTAATTAAGTTCTTTAAAAGAAATATAGGTAGTCTTTTCCCTAAATGTGTGCGTCTGTTTTATATGCTTTATATCAAACCGCATTTAGAGTATTGCGCACAGGTCACTGCTCCTATACTAAAATCCGACTCCTTCAATCTTCAAAAAGTACAATAGGTGATATCTAAGATACCTAGGTCTCTAAGACATCTTCCTTATCAGGACAAGCTCCTCTCTTTAAAGTTATTTTCTCTAAGGAATAGGAGGTTTTGTGGGGATCTTATTTTGGTATATCAATACTTAACATCCGGCTCCTCCCCTTCTTTCTTCACACTATCAAATAACCCTTGTAGGGGACACAACCTGAAATTAACTGAATCCAGAGTGCAACCCAGGTTGAGGCTCCACCATTTTTTACAGAGGGTTATTAATGCTTGGGACAGTCTTCCTTCTCAGGTAGTTAATGCCAACTCGGTCCCATCATTTAAGACTGTTTATGATCGTTATGCCCTATCCATTTTTACCTGGTCCCCCAGTAGTTGACGATTTTTTATTTTAATCTTTATTTTATTTTATTTTCCTTTCTGAATACGATATTGCCGATACATCAGAACCGAGAATCAAAAGAAGATTGTCTCCTACTCAACTCGTGTACCAACCTAAACAGAAATAAAAAAATTGATACACTAAAATAAAATAATTTTAAAATTACTCCTAAATTAGAAAAAAAAAAGATTTAAGTTTATATTTGTAATTTAAAAAAAACCGACTCAGGTAATCAGGTAAAATCACGAGTTATGTAGGAGAAAACTCCTTTCTGTACTCGGTTCAAAATATCAAATATCGACAAAATAAATCTCAAGGATTATGTATATAAATATAATAAAGCTGTAAAAAAAGCAGAATATAAAATTAAATATATTCATGGAGAAAATAGTTGTCATATGCCGAGTTAAAGGAGTCGATGTAAGGGGCTAAAACAACATGGCTAAGTAGAAGATTCCACGCGGATATGACCCTATACAAGAAATGGTTTAAACCTAACCGGGATCTTACTCTAGATTTAAATAACTTAAAAGGGTGCCCCCTTTGAGAATCATTCGCAGGGATAAAAGAAAGTTCGGCATCATTTGACCTTAATAATTTATAAACTAAGATGAGATCGCCCTGGAGCCTCCTATCTTGCAATAAAAAGAGCTTGAGAAATTTTAATCGGTTTGTATAGCTTACGTTCTTTGTGAACCTACGCTGTACTTTGTCTAGAATCTTAATGTCCGCTTTTAGGTAGAAGGATGTAACTTGGATACAATAGTCTAAATGGGGTCTAAAATAAAGTTGGTAGAGTAACCGTGTACAACTCACCGGGACATTCTTGAGATTACGATTAAAGAACGTGGTGAGTTGGAACCCCTTGGAGGCTGCTATCCTGTGATGTGTTAAAAAGTTTAGGGATTGGTTAAAGGTAACCCCTAGATCCTAGATGAGTCTGGCGCTCTAAATATATTGCCTGAATATTTACCAAGGGAGAAGTGCTTACACTTGGAAAAATTCAGAGGGAGCGCATTTGCTATAGACCATTGTAGATACTTAAAATATCGAGTTGAAGTTGTTCGTGATTGGTATTCCAAATCTTGACATCATTAGCATATAACAAGATGTCAAAACAAACAACAGCAGGTAGGTCATTAATATAAATAATAAATAATAAAGGACCAAGGACGGATCCTTGAGAGACACCTGAGGTAATGTTTACTACAGCGGAAGTAATATCACCTAATCATACGCTTAATTGCCGATTGGAGAGAAAATCCGTTATCCAATCGAGGAGAGGCGGACTAATCCCAAAGGCTTTTAATTTATTCAATAATGCCGAGTGGGGTACTTTATCAAATGCTTTGTAAAAATCATAGTAAATGACATCAATCGAATGAGAGTACTCCAGCATTCTAGTGATACTATTGGCAAATGTCAGTAGATTAGTGAGGCAGGATTTAGAGGGCATAAATTTATGCTAAACAGGGTTAATGAGATTGTTATCGACTATAAAGTTTATTAGGTGAGACTTAATTATTTTTTTAATAATTTTACTGGGAGCAGACAGGATGCTAATAGGTCTGTAGCTCTCAGCCTTAAATCTATATCCAGCTTTGTAGATCGGCCTTATATAGGCTAATTTCCAGACTGAAGGGACCTTGCCTTGTTTTAGGAGAAAGTTAAACAAATACGCAAGAGCAGGAGCTGTTTTAGCAGCACATTTTCTAAGTACTCTCGGGTATATTTCATCTGAGCCTATAAAGGAAGATTTTAATTTGAGAAGAAGATTGCGGACAATCTCCAGGGTAATGAGGAGAAAACCGGATAAATGTGAGGGACTGGCTGTAGGGTTATCAACAAAATCCGTATTGAAGACGGATTAAAGTATTGGCTGAAGGTGTTACAGACTTCAGGCAAGGGAAAGAAGCAAAGGAGATCCGTGGGAATCCTTAAGTTGTGGAAGAGAATTTGGGTTTCCTCGTTTATTCTTAATGAATTTGAATAGCAAACTCTTATCTGTCTTAGCTTTATTAAGGATGCTATTAATTCTGCGATGTTTGAGCCGGGAAAGGCTGCAAGCACATTTATTACGTAAATCGAGGTATTGATAATAAAAACAGGGGAGATTGGTTGATTTCCACTTATACAACTCGCGATTACGGAGTTTAATGAGTCTAATGAAACGTTGCGGGATCTTATTCGACGGTCGGGAAGGCGCTCTGAGGGGGGACAAAAAGTTTGGCTCCCGACTTGATGGTGTTGGAGAAATATTCGCAAAAATTGTCTACCTCGTCGGAAGAGGAATAAACCCATTTAAAATCTTTAAAATAGTTCCTTAAACCTTCAAAGTTAGCATTACTGAAATCCGGAATAAGCGCTGAACGAGGGTTGGCGATGTGGGCTGAATTAGGGAGATAGACTTTAATTATTTTCCCTTCAAGTTTATTAAAAGTTATCATGTTATAATATCGGATAAGAAGAGTGACCTGAATAGAGTTTTTTAATAAAGTTTAATAAAACTAGAGTAAAAATGCAAAAACAATAAAATGTGAGGTAAAAAAGGGTTTTTAAAAAAATAATAATTAATCTGTATTATTTGTTAGCTATATTACAATAGTACCCAAAAATAAAATTATTTTAAGATTCTTAATTATCAAACCTTGTTTATTAAACCAACAGTCTAAATCTAAACTAAAAACCGTTTTTTTAATTTTCTAAAAATGGCAATATAATTTGGAAAAATGTAAAGGGAGGACGTTTTGTATTAACCAATTTGGAATATTACTTATATGTGTATAAAACGTTTTAGAATTCAATAATTATATTTAACAATTATTTATATATACCAATAAGTTAAATAAAATATTTAAAAAAAATTTACTAACAATTATTGAAAAAAAGTTGTAGCCCTATTACAGATTTTTGTGGGACTCTAAAGAATGTTTGGTTAGAATAGGTATTGTCAATATTGACTTAAAAAACCACTTAATATATTATTGATTATCCAGTTTATTAAAGAAAAATAATTTTAATTTTAGTAATTTTAACAAAGAATAGAATGTAAAGGACCTTATTAAAAAATATAAAAATTGAAAATAATTGTGTTAACTTGGGGATTTACTTCAAGGAGGTATGTAATAGAGTTAATAAGAAAAAGAAAATTAGTTAAGAATGTTTAAGCAGATATCCGTGATGTTACAACTGTTTCAATTTTAAAATGTTTTTAAATAATAATTTTAGTTCTTTTCTTCAGTCTATAGAAAATGAGTTTATAAGTTAAATATTATAAAGTAAACGCAAATTAAAATGCAACTTTAAAACTTATTAGTACAGTTCATAATGTAAATGTGTATGTAATAACTTGGTAAACATATTTTTTATAAAAAAAACAATGTTACCTATTTATTGGTGTTTTACACAAAATTATAAACACAATTTTTCCCATTTAACTGTAATGAGCAAGTTTAATGTACAAAATATTGATGCAATACAATTTTTATCAAAACATATAATAAGGTATATAATAAATTAATAATTATTTGTGTACTTATGACCTTATATTATTTATTATTACTATTATTATTATTATTATTATTATTATTATTATTATTATTATTATGGCTATTAGTTAAAAATAATACACTAATACTTTTAAATGTTTAAACAACATTTAGGAACATTATAAAACTGTACTTTAAATATGTTTAGTGATTTGAACTCCAAGAAGGCGATTAACAAGCGGTGTCGTTTGCGAGAAAGTTGCGTAGATGTTGTGCTAGTCAACTTTTCTAAGAGCTACATCTGTACTAATTACTTAAAGTAATAAATAAAAACGTAAGACACTGGGGGTAATGTTTATTGCCAATTATTTAGAATTAAACAAACGGGAAAAAAAACCAAAAATCAAAGTGAAAGCAAATATGACTAGATCAGGAGCGGTTGTGTCAATGGCGTGAAAACAGTTGTTCATATAGCAGTTCCTACCAATAAAAGTTATTAATACATTCAAGCAAAAATATCAGTATTTGTAAAACATTGTTTTCAGAAGTTACATGTTATTTTTTTTAATAAAATAAAATAATTTTGTTTATTATTTTTGATTCTAATTCTCTTTGTAAATTGTTACAGCTACAATTTATTTCTAAATATTTAATTACAAAACAATTTATTTATACCTAAAGAAATTATTAACAATTTTTGCTTATCATATTCTTAAACACAAATTGTTACGTATAGAATAACAATAAACTTGTGGTGTTTTTTCAATTCTTTAAATAGTGTAATTATTGCATAACTTTTCAGTAAGCTTTTATAAGGAATTATTATTATCACTCCAAAAAAGCTACGTAGTTTTTTTTACTAAATCTGAGCAATAGAGCGGTTTGGGAACAAGCGACGTTACTTACTGTAGATGTAACAATCGAGCCTGTCTCTCAATATCTATGTTTGTACTGATTGCTTGCAGTAATAAATAAAAACGCAAGACAATGAGGAAACCGTTTATCGCCAAATTTTACAAAACCACAATTATGGGAGGAAACCAAGAATCAAGATGAAAGCGATGATGACGATGTTGGACGAAAGTGTTCAACGGTGTGGGAATGGTTTTTTATATCGCCATTTACACCAATATAAACCGTTGACACATTCAAACAAAAATGCTAATATTCAAAGAATATTAGTTTCAGAAGTTAAATGTTATTTTTGTAATAAAATAAAATAATGTTGTTTATTTTTTTGCTTCCAATTTTTTTTCGCAAATTGTCATCGCTACAAATGTATTAAATCGTTTTCATGAATTTAAATTAGTATTATTAGGTATTGTTAATAATTTTTTACTTGAAAGAACAATGTAACCTTTTTGTTTCAGGTCAATTTTAAAATATATAAGTAAATAAACTTTTGGTAATTTTGGTGTTGAGTATTTTCTATAGTTCCTGAATAATAATTACTATTTAGAGTTGTTATCTGTAAACAAACAAAAATTACCTTGAATTGGATTCAATTTTAGTCTTTTTGAAATATTATATGACAGTTATTGTTGTAAAAGTTAAAGTTTAATAATATTATGTTATTGACTGGACATTAAACATTTTGTTGTGAATTTAGTATCAACCATAACATTTCATACAATTAATACAAAAGAAACAACTTTAAACTGAAGATTATAATTTTATATGAACATAATATTATTTTTAAATTAAGACGATTATATATACATTCAACCCAAGATATACTTAAAGCTTTAGTAATAGATTTACACTTTAAAATAAAGTAATAAATTTTAGACAGAATTAGAAAAATATAAAGTAAATTTGTTATTTACTTATTTGTTAGTGCTTAAAGGGTGTGTGTTTACTACAATTCTACATTTTTGTAGTTCAATCCTATTTTTTTAAATTACTAAATCATTTCATTTTATTAGTTCATACACAAAAGAAACCAGTAATTATGTTTTTGCCCTCAATTATTACTCTACACGTAATATGTAAAAAATAATCAATATAAATTAAACAAATTATTATTTATTATTAATTAGAAATTAATAAATATAAATTAAAAGGCGTACTGATGAACACATTCAAAAAACACAAACAACATGTCCATAATATTGATTAATAATGATTGATTGAATATTTGAAAAAAGTAATAGACATTTAAAACAAATTTTCCATTTATTTCTAAACTTAGCTAACATACTGTGCTAAACAAGAATAGAACAATTGTTTTCTCACTAACGTGAAACACAGTAAATACACTTTTCTTTTTTAGTTATTCAACATTTAGAAAAATAATGATAGACAATTTTTAAATGTGAGAAATATTTACAAATATTAAGAAAATAGAAAGAAAAGTCTTTAAAGTATTGGGTTCTCTTTATAATTCACACATGGTGAATTGTATTAACTTGAACTTAAATGTCAACTGTAACCCCTTTTTGTATATATATATATATAATAAACTTTTGTTTGTAATTGACAAGAATATACGAAATGAATTTATCTCACAATTTACGTTTTCTAACAAATATTTTGTTGATCAAACAATGCTTTTTTAATGGAAACTATTACATTGGGTTGCTTTACATAAAAATTGTTGTTGATAAAGGTTAATTAAAAAACTTAGTTAAGGTGTATTATAATTGAGTTAGATGACTTGGCGCTCTCCTCTCCAAATAACAAACAAAGAAAAATTTACATTATATTTTATATTTGAATGCTCGACATTTATGTTATAATAGTATTTATTTAAACAAACTCTTTTTTTCATTTGTAACTATCGAATATCTTTTGCATTATTTTTTGCTTGCACTAATAATTTATTTGTGAATTTGATGATGTTACATCTACTTATAGTGATATATCTAGGATAATAATAATAATAATAATAATAATAATAGTAACGGGGATTGTTATAATTAATTATTTTGTTTAATTAGGGCAGGCAAACAATATTTTTCACGCAACTTTTATTTCGCTTATTTACCAAATTAAAACAAATTAAATTTTTATCTACTAAATAATTTATTTAAAAAATAATTATAATTAAAAAACTTTTTAAAAGTTTTATAAAACACATTCCGGAAATATTTGTTGATGACATTTCTGTAACTGAAGTGATTTATGCAATTCAAAGATTGAAAAACAATCAAGCAAGAGGACTTGACAAGATAACTGCAGAGATGTTTAAACATGGAGGTAATGTTGTAGCATGTGAGCTTGCTCATTTATTTAATGTTATATGGCATAAAGAATAAGTTCCAGATAATTGGCGACAAGGAGTAATTGTTACTTTTCCCAAAAAAGAAAGTCTGAACGATTGTAATAATTGGCGCGGAATAACCTTATTGTCTGTTCCTGGTAAAGTGTTTTGCAAAGTAATTTTAAATCGTTTGAATAATACGGTAGATAAACATTTTCGAGGACAACAAGCAGGCTTTCGGAAAGGAAGAAGCTGTATTAAATAAATACTCACCCTCTGTAACATTGAGCAAAGTCAAGAATTTCAGCAATTACTTACAATCAATTTTATTGATTTTATGAAAGCTTTTGACAATGTTTATCGAAAATCCTTGTGGAAAATTGTTGAGTTTTATGGAATACCGTTGAAGTATGTGAATATTATGCGTTCGCTATACCAAAATTTAAGTTGTTGTGTTTGAACAAAAAGTGGTCATACCGCTATGTTCGAAATTGTCAAGGGAGTATGTCAAGGATGTATTTTGTCACCGTTTTTGTTTCTTTCGGTAATTGATTTCATTATGACTCCATCCATAAATAATTTGTCTTAAGGTATCAAATGGAACCATGGTAGATTAACAGATTTGGATTTTGTAGATGATATTGGTCTACTTAGTGAAACTCCAGAAATGATACAAAATATGACAACACGTCTCAGTGATATCAGTTCTCGTATTGGCTTACGGATTAATTGTTCAAAGACAAAAGTGTTGTGCATCAAGTCAAACAATGATTTACCCATCAAAATTAGTGGACAAAATATTGATACTGTTGATTCATTTACATATCTGGGAAGCATTATTGGTAAAGACGGAAATTGATGTTAAAGCCAGACTTGGAAAGGTAATGTCAGTTTTCCATAAACTCAAGTTAATATGGTTATGTTCTTCCATTCACTTGAAAACAAAACTTTGTTTGTATACATCAATAATTATTTCTACGGCAATATATGGGAGTAAAACGTGGAAGCAAACAGATAAAACTGATAAGATGGTGAATGTTTTTCATCGCCGGTGTCTTAGAAGTATTTTAAAAATTACCTGGTGCGATCACATTTCAAATGATGAGATCTTGAAAAGAACTGATTCTCGTTCACTACATGACATCATTACAATTAAACAAAGAAAATTATTTGGTCAAATTCTACGTTTACCGCTCGGAAGACCAGCAAGAACGGTTTTGGAATGAACAATTGTAAATGGTAAAAGAAAGGTTAGTAGACTACAGAAAACTTGGCTAAGAACTATTCGGGAAGATCTAATTGAAATGAAAGTTTCATGGGATTAAGCAAAACATTCGGTAGAATGTTCAAATACATGGAAACATTTTGTTGTCTCATATTCTCTTTAAATTACAAGACTTTGTTGTTGTTTTTTTGCCGTAATTGTCGTTCTATTGTTCCATACTCAATTTTTTAAAGCAAAAGGGTTTTGTAATAAAAATAATTTAAAAAAAACACATTTAGTTTAGTTCTCTTCTGTTCCTCTAAATGAACGTCAATCAAAAAGTAAGCGTTTCTACAGTTTGCACACTTTCCATTGGTTTATTTTGTGACCTAATACAGCGCATCGTTATTTTTTTAATGTTTATTACTTTGAATGTTTCACAATAAATATCTTTCAGCAGTGGATATTTTTAGTGAAGCCAAATGTGGGCCCGCATTTTAGTGCCGGTGATGGGATTCGAATCCATGCCCACCAAGGTCCGAATTCGAGCGCTGTACCGTTAAACCACCCCGATAATATTATTCGTTTATTAAAAGATGTTATATTTTTTTAACATTGGTGGGGTTGCCAACTTTATATTTTTACCCTTCTTCCTATTATGATGGGAAGAAGCATGCAAATAAAAAAAAACCGATTTAAATATTCAATTCCAATAAGTTAATGATTTATACACAAGTGCAGATACCGCAAAATTATTATAGCCAAACATTTAGTGGACGAATTGTTTATTGTTTGAAAAGTAAGACGCTGTTTCATTGTTGTAATTTTGCTTTGGATACGAATGAAAAAATAATTTACACAACATTTTTGGTCTATTCAATTGACCAACTGGATTGTACAAAAAAATCAAAATAATATAATAATAATAATACTGTTAGTTTTCCCAAATAAAAATTTTTTATTATTTGGTTTAAAAACTAAAGTTTTGATTTTTAATCTATTAGTAATAAAAAAAAATTCTCTTTATTGTTTCAATTGTATTAAATAATTTATTGTTTCGGTTTTTTATTTAATTTTCTTTCTTTAATTGTTTACAATAAAAGGTGTGTTAGCAAGTGGCAATAGTCAAATGAGGACCGGCGTTTAATGCCAGCAGTGGGACTCAGAGCCATGCTGGGATGGTCTAGCAGTACAGAGTTCGAATTCGGACCACGGTGGGCATGGGGGTTCGAATCCCATCACTGACACTAAAATGCTGGCCCACGTTCGACTTCGCTAAAATGTCCACTGCTGAAAGATGCGTTTCTCGTGCAAACATTCAAAGTAGCAAATATAAAATAAAATAAAAATAAATAAATAAATTCTCGAGTGCACAAGTTTAGTCGCATTTACTACTCATCCACACTTGTTTTTAATAATAAATGTTTAGAAGGTTATAATTGTCACATTTTTACTTAAGTAATAAATCCACGTGGTTTCAGTTAACCAGGGGCATTGTACAGGTGTTTATTTAGAATTATCAGCAATTCCTATCATTCAATTCTCACAGGCCAGTGCCTTAACCACTGAGCTACAGGTGATTGAAAACTAATTCTGTAAATTTATTATTTACAGTAAATCTGATCAATGTTAATTGCCTATTTGTATCCAATGCTTTACGTTGCTACCGCTAACAAACAAGTAAAAAACTCTTTTTTTAGGGCTTTGAACTATATAGGTCCTGGTATACTGCACAGGTTATTTATTTTTTTATGTTTGCTACTTTGAATGTTTTACGAGAAACATTTTTCAACAATGGACAAGTAGCGAAACCGAACGTGGGCCCGCATTTTAGTGCCGGCCATAGGATTCGAACCCATGTCCACCGAGGTCCGAATTCGAGCGCTGTACCGCTAGACCACCCCGGCACCTATATGGCACGGCTCGGTTATATTTAATAATGAGTTTTTGGAGGATTAGAACCGGCAGATTTACAAACTAACGAAACGATCAACAACGATTTTACTACAATTATGAATTTCCAATGTGATGTTTACACCATCAACAACACAAAGTAAGGTCATTGTCAATCATTTAATTTTGTGAAACATTTGAATAGGTGCCCAATAATAGTTCAACATAATAATGAACATTTAGATTAATAAAATATTCATTACTGAACCTATGTCGTTTAAAATTAATTAATCTTTCTTGAATGTTCGTTTTTTTAAAGAAATGAATGTATTTTTATTTTTCTGGTTTATATACATATATATATATATACATATATATAATGAATTAAACTATAACTGTAATTGAGTTCGAGAACTTCAAAATATGATTGATCGTTGTTCATTTAAGCGTTAAGCAATGAACTGTGAATTTTGTTACCAATTTTAAAACGATACATTATAAAGTGTTAATAAATAGTAAATAAAGTTTTGAACGCATACTTGAATGACTGTAAAACAAAAATGTAATATAGTTGTGTGAATTTAAACGAAGCGTGTTTGTAGCCACATAGATACAAATTTCAATATAATATATGTTTTTAAAATATACATGAACTTGTCGTTTACATGAAACTGTTGGCATTATCTACCAATATTTCTACACGTATACTTAATTCTTATAATAAAAATTATCGTTTTTTATTGTTACTGTTTGACTATGTCGCGAAAAACACATTTAGGGAAGCCAAACAAAGCCTACTTTTGGTGCCAGTGGTAGATAATTAATTCATGCCTACCAAACTTCGAGCTAGCGATGTATCATCAAACCACCGCATAATTGATAATGCTATAATATGTAAATATAACAACTAGATTTCTTTGTTTCTAGAAAAGCATTGGAGGAATCGAGTGCACTCTTTAGTAGTATATTTAAACGTTGTTTAACTTTTTTTCAACTATTTTGGTTGATGATGTGGTTACCTCTACATTATGTCTACAACATAGCAAATAGTCAACTGCAATGATTTTGATAAGCATAACAAATGTAGAATAATAAAAAATGTTGGATTGACAAACGTCATCTCCCCTTTGGACGGAGTCACCTGTTTGCACAAATTGACAAAACAGCCTGATTTTTGTCAGAATTATCGTCATTAGGCCAACATACGTCAGTACCCTGCGTACTGATTTCACTAAGGTGGAAGCCCATGTATACTGCTATGTACTCGGTCTTTGATCCATGTTAGCTTATGTCAAGGATATATTACGTGCCTATACAAAAACAGTATTATCAACATTATTGGAAATGGAGACTTTGAAAACATTACTTAACATCTCATAACTATTAGTAGTTTTCGGAATTCATGCCATCTTTTGATGATAATATATTCTTGTATAAAAGTAGACAGTATTCTTCGCTTTAAACTTTTTTATTTTATAGAAAGGGTTGAATGTTACTAACACAACACAACGTATAAAATAACTTTTAAGTGCATACTATTTTAATAAAATTATAAGCAAACAACAATATAATGCAATCTTGTTAATTTCATTTTTTTAGTCTTTAATTTACATTCAAATGGTCAGCTTTAAAATATACGTATTGTAGGTATTATATTGTACCATTCTAACCAACCCAAGCTTTAAGGTTTATTTTGAAATGTTGCTTTAGAATAAATGGTAAATTACGATGTTGTTTAATTTTAAAGAAAAAATTGATTACGTTGAAATTTGAAGTATTGATTATATATAAAATCAATTGGTTTCTATTGAAAACAATTTCTTTTAAAACTATAAACAATAAAACGACGAGTATAACTAATAAAAACTATCAATTTTCAAACAAGTTTGTTTGTCGACATAATATGCTTGTATATATAAGTTGTACATATACATGAATAAACTCAAAGTATATATATATATATATATATATAATTGCAATCAATAATAAACGAAATCAATTAATTACTTTACTAAAGTTTTTTCGAGTTGTTAATACTTGCTATAGAATTGTATAAATATTTTAATTTGTACATTTATCCGCTTAATGTATGCTTATTATTACACGTTCGAGTTTAGGACAATGACAAACATTCATTTATTGTAGAATTTGACCACATAACTTCCTTTATCTTACTATAATTATGTCATGTACTAAACCGTACCTATTTCTTTTCATTACGTTTACAAGGTGATTGTACTGATCATACCTTAAAATCCTACTTAATTACCAATAAAAAAAGTATTCTTATCTTTCAGCTTTTGTTTATTTGCTCCCGCATTTTACTTGTCCACCAAGATGCGATAATCATATTAGATGAATATAAAAAAAATTGAGCTAGATTTACTTGACAAAATCGCGTTTAGTGTAAAAATTAATTTCGTTTTTTGTTTCAATTTCGAGACATGCAAACAGTATTAAAAAATTAAATATTATCTTTACTAACTTCGGTAGACAACATGGAATTATCTGGATTTGTGCTTAACACTGTTAGCTGAAAAGTAATACAATCCAAACATAAATTATAATTTATGTAAACATTTAATGGCAATAAATACGATAAATTGAATCAATTATTGAAATATACGTTGTATATGTACAAGCAAATTAAAAGATTGTGCAAAAGCATAAATGAAAACAATAAAAAGCAATAAAATAAATTACATTTAATATTCTTTTTACAAAAAGTGAAAATATAATTCTAATGACAAGATTTGACAAAATCTAAGCAAAATGTCAATCCATAATATGCAGAAGCCAGAAATATCAACTTATAATTACATATGGTTGCTACATGTTCTTCAGAGTAAGAGCGTTTTAAAACGTGGAAACAAACAGATAAGATTGATAAGATAGTGAATGTTTTTATCGCCGATACCTTAAAAGTATTTTTTTTAATTACTTGGCATGATCACGTTTCAAACAATGAAATCATAAAAAGAACTAATTCTTGTTCACTAGACGACATCATTATAATTAGATGAAAAAAATTATTTCGGTCAAATTGTACGTTTACCGATCAAAAAGAACAGTTTTGGAATAGACAATTGATGATCGTAAAATAAAGTTGGTAAATCACGGAAAACTTGGCAAAGAACAATTCGCGAAGATATTGCTGAAATGAATGTCCCATGGAATCCAACAAAATGTTCGGCAAAATGTTCGAACACATGGAAACATTTTGTTGTTCCATGTTTGATTTGAATTATGAGACTTTGTTGTTGTTGGTGTTATTGTAACTGTTATCTTATTGCCCCGATTTCATTTTGTAGTGTAAAGTACAAAAAACTGTTTCATAACCAAAAGTTCACGATCGGTATTTTTTAATATTTGACATCATGCTTTATGTAAATGACTTTACTCAACCGGTCATTGCGAACCGTTTGACGTTCAAAGTAATTTAAACAAAATTGTGAATAACATGTCGACAAAATTACAATTGCATAATATTTATTCTATTGCGCAATTTTTCAAATTATGTGGCCACCAAAGTAGACTAAGTTGAGTAACTACAACGCTGTTAAGAAATACTTCAAAAAATGTAGTTATTTAACTGAAACATATCTAGCAACGGCATAATTTACACAAAAAGTTCAAATATACCATATGTAATATTGAATAATGATTAAAATAAAATTATAATTTTATAGATATATACTGTCGGGATGGTCTAGCAGTACAGTGCTCGACTTGGACATGAGTTCGAATCTGTCCACGTTTGGCTTTGTTAAAATTTCCACTACTGAAAGATGCGTTTCCCGTCACAAGATTTGAAGTAGTCAACATTTACATAAACTATCAATTGGTGTAAAATCAATTATTGAGCAAATTTATCAACACAAAATATAACGTCAAATATAGAAAGAATACAGAGCACATGCAATTGTTTAAATTATAAAGTACATGTTTAATAGTCTACGTAATTGCCTTTCGTTTACATTATACTATACGATTTTTATTGCGTCGTCGTGCAAATTTGGTCACACATTTAGAAGCGTTTCCATCCTCAACTGACGAGTAATTACACACTCACAATAGGTTATCTAACTCTTATTGATTCCTTTTTTCGCAATCTTTTCCCTTGGTTGGTTTTCTCATTTACCATTTTAAATACAGCACATAGATATACGGAAACATGATTATCAACTTGATTAAGCATTACTCAAAGCCTAAAAATTATGCAAGCATCCCATATAAATAAATTTATTTGCATTTTTACTATTTAAAATCTTTTACGAAAAGCCCAACGTGGATCCGAAATTGTATCATTCAAGTGAATTAGGTCGTTTGCTTAAATCCAAAACAGTCAGAATCAAGATCAAAATACAATAAATACTCACAAATTTTGATAACTCTCTTCGACTTAAATTACAAATCTACAACGTCAATACTATATACTTTTCATAATTATATATTCTCAATTTATAAAAAATCCCACTAATTGTTAATATATTGCATAAATTATGAAACCACACATACACACACGCACACGAACACAGTTGATATGGAACAAAAACAACACACCGCAAATTGAATACATGGATAAATCATCGTTTTTAAAGAATAAAAAACATCAATTATAGCAATAGAACATTATTAAAATTATCCATAAACATGTGTCATGTACGGTTAAATATAAATTCGGTGCGTAACACAAATCACTGAATGTAAAAAAACATAATATGCAAATTAGAATATCCACATTACACTAACAAAATAAAAACGCCTCATTAAGTAAAAAAATTATTATAAAGAAACTATACACTATATATATATATATATATATATATATATATATATATATATATATATATATGCAAACGATAATAATCTGCAACACTTTACATGCATCATGTGCGAAGATAAAAAACGAAACAAATCTACCGACATCATTCAAAAAGCCTATAGTTTAATAATCACAGCGCCACTTCTTGATAATCATCCTCTACTGAAAAAAACCAAAGTTGCCATTCGTATTAGTCACACAGGCACCGTAAGTTTGATTTCGCATCGCTGTATGACCCATAACAGCTGACCCAGACGATCCAAACTGGCCCATCATCAATTCATCGTTTGCATTCGTACCACAGCCCGAATTCAAGGTCATGTTCGGACCAGTAGACCCAAAATTGGGCTGATGAATAGGAGGACCGTCGGGAGTAATAGACTGCTGAACCATATGGATGGGCATTTGACCTTGGCCAGAGTTCAAAGCCATCCGATGGGTCATAGAGTTCGAGCCGCGATTTGCATAAAAGTGACTGCCATTCGTAACGTTGGTGTTGTTGTTGTTGTTGGCGGTAGCAATTCCAGCTGAAGCAACAAAGTGGTCGCGTTGATTGAACATGACTTGGTTGTAGTTTGAATAGGACATATGCTGCTGCTGCTGTTGCTGATGCATAGATGGATTTGGACGGACAGCGGATAAGTTGTTGCGTACAAATAGGGATGAGGGAGGAGGGTTGTTCGACTGCTGAAATCGAGGCGGATTGTTGGAAATTAGTTGATTGGGTGGACCATAGAAGGTTGCTGTTGTTGTTGCTGTTGAGCGTTGGTCAACATTACGGACATGTCGGTGGTTTGTGGCGAATTGTGATGAGTCGAGTCGATGAGTGAATTCAATTCAACAGTTCGGTCGGTTTTGAGTTGGGCAGTTGGATGATACATGACGGCAGCGTTTGGATATGAGTTGACCACTTGACCCAATGGAGTATTGTTCATGCGCTGCTGCTGTTGGTGTTGTTGCTGTTGTTGTTGCTGTTGTTGTTGCTGTTGCTGTTGCTGTTGTTGTTGCTGTTGTTGTTGTTGTTGCTGAGAAGCTGCTTGATTGATCTAGAAAATGAAAAGCAATTGTCATTATTGTTTAGTACAATCCCTGTTCTTTGCATATAAAATTTGGTTTCAATGTCTTGGACATCGCAATCTATCTAAACTTTCAGTTGACTAGTGCTACAGTTTGGTCTCTAAATAACGCCAAACTAGACAAGACGACGGCTTCGGAGATCGTGTTTGGTAAACTATTGATTTGATCAGTATAATCTTCAAAATGGCTATTTTGGATAAAGGGGATGAAGTTACGTAAAACGGACTGTACCACTAGTTCATCGACTAGTTCGTTGACACAACTGTTTTTAATAATGAGTTATCATTGATGAGTTCCAACCCTAAATTATTTAGACTCAATAATACGGAATTCTTACCACTCGATTGCCTCTACTCGATAGTATGTGCATAAAATTGATCAAGTGGTTTAAAGCTGCAGGTTAATGATTCAGAATACTCTAAACAATTATAACGAAATTATAAACAATCAATTTCACTTAAAAGATATATGCCATCTTGCAACATTCAACTATTTGATAAAAACATTTTAAACAATAGAAACATGTAGTGCTGTTAATAAAATTCAAATAGTTTCTTCCTAAAAGTACACACACATACACAAGGATTCTGAAGATCCCGAGGATTTGAGTAATGCTTATAAAGTTTCAAATTCCAATAATGGTGAAATTCCTGACTGTTCCTCCTCCATGTGGTGCATCCTGGACAGGTACATAGAGGCATCTGGACTAATAACAGCAGGGACCAAATGCACAGCGGTATGATTGGGTATTCACTGGACTCCCGCTTGGCAAATGAGTGCTAGTATATACCCAAGGTATCTCAAGATATCAATTTACGACATCATGTATCTGGTTGGGCTTGTGAATCTGTCAACAGGTATCAACTCTCAATTCTCCTAAAAACGATTGCCTCGTCAACTCCTTTAAACACTGGTGTCGTTACAAAGAAGCGGTCTATTAGCCCCTCGTTCAATGCGCATCCGACAACCTCTTCGTATATAAATTCGGGTTGCTATACGAACTTGGAACTAATAAAGAGGTGACTCTGCTACCAAATTGTGTTGTTGTTGTAGTATACACTCACTGTACCGTTTCGACACATTTCCTTTAAATGACATGAAAATACATTGTATAGCAATCCACACTAAATAATAAAAAAACGAGGGCTACAGCGTGGGCCTAAAAACCTTACAAATTGTTAAAGACAACTTGTGCCGTTAGAAATAGATACAAACTTGAAGGAATGTTTAGTACCAAAATAAAAGCTCAGCCCATTGCAAAAAGTACCTGCAAGTGTACATGCTGTCCGGCCTGCATAGGTCTCATAGACGAGGCATACATTTGCTGCTGCTGCTGCTGTTGAGCTTGCAACTGCATCTGAGCTATTTGCGATGCATTGGAATGATTGGACATCCACTGAGCATCCATTGACCCTGCATAGCCCGACTCGTGCATGTTGCAGTGCTGATGCACAACGGCATGTTGCGGCTGCATTTGCGGCGATGGAGTGTTGCGATGAGTCGTCATCATCATCGGATGCTGGAATGTCGACGGCACTCCCATAGTTGACTGTGATTTCATAAATGCGTTTGGTTGCGACGTGCACGACGGAAATTCGTACGAATTTGGCTGATTTGGATAAGTTGCCGTTGCCGATGACGGTGCCAGTGACGATGAAGACGCGTTGGACGAAGAGGATAAAGACAACGTCCGGCCGAGGGTATCGTGAATAGATGTCTGTCATGCATAAGAATAGTTATTTTTGTCATCGTTAATCATCATCATCGGGGATAAACATCCCCCATCGGTTAAGAGAGGAGACCGACCCCCTACTTAGTGAATAAGGCTGTTCCAAATAAGCAGTCGCGGACCAAACGGATACTCATGATACTATTGCACTGATTAATAAATTAAAGCGTAAATATCCATTTCTCAAACACATATTGAAATTTGTTAGTGATACAGTAATTCAACCGTTGGTTATGGATTGAAAACGGAAGAACGTTAAAGCGCAGGGTTAGCAATTTGATATCTAAAAAATTGCTACAGGACAACATTCCAGAGAACAACACGGCAAAGAAGTTGAAAAAGCCAAATAAATGGTCAATGTAGGATCTTCAATAGATATGTTTAAAAAAAATCTTATGGAACAATCTTGCTGGTTTCTACAGAGTGTTTTCTAATCCAAACAGTAACGCAGTTTATCGTAGCCAATGCCAACATAGCTAAATTAAACAAACTAGTGCTTTATTAACTAAAGAATGCTAGTGGTCTTGGAAATTTAATGAATGCTCATAAAATCTTGCCAACAATGGTAATATTCTTGATTGTCACTTCCACATGGCACATCCAAGTACACAGCGGTACGACCTTTTAGTGGATGGGTGCAAGTATGCACTCAAGGTACTTACAAGTTATCTTGAGGTTTACATATACCGTATGTAGCTGCTGGGCTAATAAAGATAACCCCGATAAGAAAATCAGGCGGTTCTGCCAATCTATGTAGACGGTGGTGCGTCATCACGAGAATACTGTCTACCAGTCAAAAAGTTAATCATACTTTTCATGTACACTTTGTCAAAATTACGTCATGTAGTTCAAACACAATACCGCGTTAATTTTAATGATTGCTTTAAAGTGTTTGATAACTCTGCCCAAGCCACTAGTATGTTGAAAACACTTGAATCTGTTTACATTCATAGTCAATTATTCAATAGACAACAAAATAAAAATAATAAAAAGATAACCACGTTGCCCACCACAGTCATTTTTGAACCCAATCGTGTTTTGTTTAAAACACATTATCAAGGTTCATAAATCGAAGGAAATTGATAAAAAGTTATGCTCAGAGACTTTAAAGATTTATTTTCAAATAAAAATTTGGTAAAAATATATATATTCAAGGAATAATGAAATTAAATGTTGTGGTAGAGGCCCTATCACTAATGCCATTGCTGCTTGGGCTGACAATGGTATTCCTGTTCTTGGAGGATTCGCCCTCTCTTTGATAGCAGATTTAACGAGTATAAAACCCAAATCTTTGAGGAATTTAAGTCTTGTCAGTGTATTTGGAAATTTCTTTTTGTAAAGCACATAAGCATTCAAAGCACAAAATGGGGTCATAATTGACCCAAATACTTAAAAACGTCATAAGTAGCAAAATAAAACACGTGTAGCATTGAAACCGCTTGTCAGTGTTTTGCATATCATTTCAGGAAGAAAATGATAATTTTACATAAATTTAACCTGTAGTATAGGATTATTTGCAAAATTTCATACTCTGGGGTCATTTCTGACCCCATTTCAGGTCCAAGAAGGTTAACTGAATTCGGTCTATAAAAACACTTTCAATATAATAAATATAATTTGTAAATTGGTGTATCACAATATTGTACACAAACACAAATATCATGTTGAATAACCTATCTAAAAGCAATAAAAAGTTCAACATAATTGTGGCATCAAAAAGAGAGCAAATGGACAGACAGGAAAATTTGTCACCAATTCAAATATGAAAACGTGTATACTTGTTCATATTGTCACATTAAACACATAAACACATAAGATGGATTGTTAAAATAGAATACAAAAAATGACACAATCTGACAACATTTGTTCTTATTATTGTATCTATTTCAATACTAATGTGATGATGTAAAAAAAAGGAATTTCTATTGCAAATAGACAAATGCGTTTTGTGTGTACAACAATTATTAGTCAAGGTAGAGCGCTTAGTGTTTTTGTCCGCTTCTAGATCAACATCATACAAACTTGAAGCCACAATGCCTTCGGGCTTGTTTGTGAGTTTAATTGATGCTTACAGTTATTGATTGTCGTAGTAGAGTCACACCTGTGCGAGAATAACATCAATCCTTGTTTGACTGAATACCCTCATGATTTCCATTTTGGTGTTAAAGTCGATTAGTATTTTCATGTCCTCAACTAACATGACAACTTTACAATGCCATTGATTAATAGTTTTATCTCTGATTGTCAATTTAGACCAACATTAAATCGGAAAACAAAAAATGTTTCTTCCCTTCAGTCGTTTGGCGTAACCAAAAGAGCACCTAGAACTAGTGTAACGATTTACTTAAACAAATTTGCACTGGGGGGGGGTTATAAAGTGATGTAACATGTACTGAAATGAGGGGGGCTTGTTGAAGGTAATAGAAATAAACACAGAAAAGCAAATGTAGATCAATGAAGTCGAACTTC
Source organism: Cardicola forsteri (assembly GCA_025895645.1). Classification (NCBI taxonomy): domain Eukaryota; kingdom Metazoa; phylum Platyhelminthes; class Trematoda; order Strigeidida; family Aporocotylidae; genus Cardicola; species Cardicola forsteri. The sequence goes on along the minus strand of JAKXYG010001233.1, from coordinate 296,675 downwards.
CTAATCATACAACAAAAAGCAGTCGGTTTAGTTCGATCTGTTCGTTTCCTACTGCATATTTCGATAAACATAATTTAACTATTCATTTAGCAATTAGATACATTGTTTAGTAAAAGTAACTTCCTGTACACAATATTTAATACTTTTAAGAATGCTGTTGGATTGATCACGTGAAAAAAGCGCTAAACTCGAAACTGACTGGGCGTAGGGTCGGATCTCACTAACGGTACAAAATGTGAGTTCTCAATCGGCTTCAACAAATGTACACATACTGAGAAATATATTTTGCAAAAGATTCCATCAATAAAACAATAAATGCATTTTATCTAATGAAATCAAATAATTGGTTACTTCAACAGAACTTCCTAATTAAAGCAGCGTGCAACCAATTGCACCATCACTAGTTCATTCTATATTGCACTTTAATACTCCTAGATTGTCTAAGTCTAGAAAGATTACATTTGTCCAGGTTTGAACTCTAGACAGACTGTAATGTCCAAGACACCAATGAAACAGCCTCAATGTTCGACCTGACTTTATTGAAACAACTAGCAACCTGGAGAGAGAAATTTTGATACTCAACAATAGATTATATTGAATATGTGTAATAATATGAGATGCTAATCCTAAGGATTTGAGTAATGCTAATAAAGTCTCAATTTTCAATGATGGCGATGTTCCTAACTGTTCGTACTTCATGCGTTGCATCCTGGACTAGGTGCCCATAAGCATCTAGACTAATAAGGGCAGGGACCGAGTGCATAGCGGTATAACTGGGCTGAATAATAATACGCACGCATAGTAATTATAAGAAGGCATCTGAATAAGAAAGTTCACATAAACAGTGACGTAATCTTTTTGCCAAAATATAGACAATGTATTGAAAATGTTTGACACAATTTAAAGTATTAAAGAGATAACTCTTTGCCATCAATTAAAACAATCACCAAAGTGACTAAACTAACAAAAGTGCGCTACGATGAGCACTACATAGCATGTCACAAAATCCAACCAAAAATAAACATACCCCTCCTCCTGCTCTTGGATTATTCAAATAGGGCTGGCTAGGTCTCATTTCGTTGGGCATCTGGTTTCCACCGCTGTGCAAATTGCCAGTCGAAGATGCGGCCGGATGGTTTGGCATCGTGGATGACGCAGTTCGGTAAAAATGGCCAGGCTGATTCATATCCATAACTCCCGGATTTGAAGATCGTTCGTAGCGACTTGTAGTCAAGTCCTGCTTAAACTGTTCTGAATCAAATGGTACCAAACCTGCAAAAGACAAAATATTATAACAATTGGAGGATGGCTAACTGGTTAAAGTGCAATTCTGCTAATTCAAATGACATTAGAATTGTACAAACGATGCTTATATTCTCTTTTGCTTTAACTAGCACGGAGCAACAAGATTGTTCAATGTGAATATACTTGACATCAATTTACATCTTTTCCCTTTTTTGAGAGAAGTCACTGAGTCTAGTCAGTTTTCTCCATTGGATTATAAATCAAACCCATGTAAAGTATTAAGGCCATAAAATAATTATGGCATCTATTTTTTACTACCGGATGCCCTTCCTATTGCAAACCCTCCACATTTAACCAGGCTTTGGACTGGCTAGACCAGTTCATTTCTGATTTTCTGTAAAAGTTTATAGCTATTAATAACTATACTCTGAAATATTACTACCGGACGTACATTTCAAATTTGCCGGTTTTTAAAAACAAGCATACTAAATAGTTTCACAAACAAGGAACAAATCTAAATACGGGTGGTATTCAGATTTTATTAATCGGATAACCAAACAATATCATAGTCGTTAGGAAAGGAGGAATCTTCAAAAAATGAAACTACAGTTATTCTGTAAAAATGCATATACCAGAATCATTTCATTCATTCACTTTGGTTGGTGACGTGATCACCTATTCATTATTTTCTATGTTTATACGGTATATAAAACGATCGACATCGATGGCTTGATAAGCGTAACAAACGTTGCCACTGTTCGCAAAGAATGATAAGGCAGTCTGATTTCTATCAGCGCCATCTCCATTGGCCCAACGGTTACATATGGTATACGTATACATTTAGATGCCTTATATATATATATATATATATATATATATATATATATATATATATATATATATATATATATATATAAGGCATCTAAATGTATACGTATACCATATGTAACCGTTGGGCCAATATATATATATATATATTATCTACTTCAAAACGCCTTCGCCCTACAAAGAAAAGGGCAACTGGAATGCTCTATGTTATTGTACTTTTAATATTTGGCATTGAATATTTCGTATGTTGAAGATTGAGTTTTTATTCAGATTTGGTTAAATTGTGTCATCGGAATTATACTGTTGTACTTTTATAGAATGACGTCGTCCTGTTTACTTCGAGCTCCAACCCTCCTTATCTCTTGTTCGTTCGTCGGTCAAACATTTTGTACTCAACATTTTCTTATTTATCTTGATTAGGCACATATAGTTATACGTGTCATACAAGTATTATACAATTAAAAATATATCATTTCGCAATAAATTGTTTAATCCATTTTGCACTGTTAAATAGTTTTAAATATTCAAATCAATATGTATATATAGATGTATATACACACTTGACGTGGAATATTCAATAGAAAGACACGCGTGCACTAAAATTTCTGCTTAATTGTTTAATCACATAAAGCTACGAAAATGAGGAATGCATTACACGAATGGAAATAAATGCAAATGTGATGTGCACTTTAGTTACAAATTATGTACACGATAATAGAATAACCACGAAAATCTACACAATTTATTGGAAAAATTAAAATCATTATCAAGTTGCACTACCGCATGATGAAAGCATAACATCATTTGTACTAATTGATCTATGTGCATCTGTATAAATAGATAAATATTTTACAACTTCATTACTTGATTGCGAGAAAAAGTTGTTTTGACAAGTAAACGCTGTTGTTCCAGACAAAGCACAAACCGGCAATTCATTTTGGTGGTAAAAATGTATCTTTGCTCATTAGGATATAGTGAGGTGTGTAACGTCGGTACAATAAACGATAACATACATATCAGTTAATTGTGAAATTATAAGATTTTTTGAGCAATCCTCATTCTTAATCGACATATCATCTTCGACATAAATACAATGTTCAAAACTAATTCAGTACTATTCAGTGATCTTTCCATTAAGATGAATAATTTATCATCATTGATGACCTTGGTACAATTGTGCCAGAGTTGGGAGTCAAACTTACGCCCACGTATTGGTGAACCAACAGTCTAATGGCATTGGCAACAGCATTGAAATACCTTTAATCCCTTCAATAATCATTCATGGTTAATAATATAGTCTACTTTTTATTGTCTATACAACACGTTAAACAATCTGATACAATGGCTTCATAAACATAACAAATGTACCAGTACAATTGAATTTATTTGCTGGTAGACGGCATCCTTGTAACGGCGCCATTGATCGCAAAAACTGACAAAGCCACCTGATTTTTGTAGACTATTTTCCTTAGACCAACGGCTACATATGGTATATGTATACATTGGAGATACCTATTAAGTATCTTGGGTGCATGCTTGCTGAAGCCCAATAATGCACTTGGTCCCTGCTGTGTTGGTCAAGACGTTTGGGTAGACCTAGTCTAGAATGCGCTACGTGGAATCATCATTGGGGATAAACATCTTCCATCGGTTATTATCGCCCAGGGTAGTTCCAAGTTCAAAGTCTGCAAAAAATGCCAACTTTTGCAATGTGCACTTAATGAACGACACTTAACTGTGCAAACTTTAAATGTGAATTACGGCCCGAATTAACCCCCCTATTAGCCGTAAACGGAAGTCCAATTAAGTAATTCATTTAGACGAGGGGACTTAGCACAAATAAAAGGACTGAGTTCGTCTCCTACTATGTCCATCCAAATTTTCCACTGGCCACGTGGTCTTCTTTTCCATTCGGATAGTGGATGGGCTTCGATAGCTATTCTGTCTGAATGAGTGAACGATCTACGTACAACTTGGCCAATCCATTTTAACCGTCTTTTTCTTATTGAGTTATTATTAATCCACCTACATGAAAGTGATAGGAATATTACCATCATCATAATCATTAGCAACCTTTCATTAAATAAGATATCCCAATTAGATGTAAAGGTAAGTAAAATTAATTGCTTTACTAGTTAAATATATGCAACTGCAATACAATAAATTGAAGTCAAATTCAAACAATAAGCCGTTTGATTTAGGAAGTCGAGTCAGCACTCATACATCATATTGGCGTAAATTGGAACATGTAGTAGCACGTTCAAGACTCTTAACAAAACAGCGAAAGGTGTGTGTGTGTGTGTGTGTTGGAACACAAACAGAAAAAGTGCCAATCATTACAACAATTGCAAAATATGTATTGAAAATAAATAGATTTTTTAAAAATATTCAAATACAAATATTCAATACAAAAAAGGCGATAGTACACAGTAAAAATTTACAAATTACTAGAAACTAATGACTATTGCCTCCCTCCACTTCTACCTAATTGCATAGAAAAAACTAAGTGGAAAATGAAACATTTCAAATTATACAAAATACTGTCACTGTGACAGTGTATTACCACACAAAAAGAAAGTTATAATTGTAAATCCCATTTGTCACTCTATTAAAATTGTATCAAGAATAATACTCCGGATTGTATTATTGTAAACGAGTAATCGCATATCTAACCCTGCTATAACCAGTCCTAAATCTTGTTAAGAAAAGACGAGGGTTAGAGAGGAAAGTTAAAACATATTGCCATTCGTACAAAGGCAAAGAAGTGAATGCGTGGTTCCAATAACAGTGTCAAGTAAAAGCTAACAAGATCTTTGATGTCATAATTTCAAGTCATATAGGTTTACTCTTGCAAAGTTTGGAGCAAAAGTTAAAATGAATCAATTATTGGAAAACGAAAGTGTTGAGCACAAAACCGAATAGTATTCACAAGGAACGATGCTGTTACTCCATTCAATTCAAAGTTAGAGTTTGTAATAATTAAAAATAACAACAAATAGGCTAATGCTTCAGTTCAATAACTTGCCAAATAGAACACAAATCCAAAAACTGTCAAACATGAAATATATTTAAAAATGGTATTAAGATGCCACTGCTGGATTTCTGTCCCAGTAGGCAAGTGTTTGCATTTCACCATCGGTATTCAATGTGGATTTTCGTGTAGAGCATGGCTAAATGTCGACGCCTTTTTTACGTTGGAGTAACAAAACCAGGAAAAGTGGAAAACCGAAACTGTTACACATAAAATGTTGTTGGAAAAAGTCACACATTCAATTGACCTTGAACAGTTTTGATAGAAACGTTTCACTTACCATGAATACGATTGCGTTTTGGATTATATATAAGACACACATAGCCAATGACGCCTTGAGGCAAGGCGGTTGGTGGAAATGCACTCGAAGGAGGCGACAATATGCCCAACGGCAAAATATGTTGACTCGTTTGCGATGTCAAAATTGAACATAGCGTAGCGGCATCCGTAGGTTTCTAAACCATCATCAACAATAACTCAATGTATTAAATGAAAATTTTAAATTACAGTTATGCTTTACAAAAACGAAATTGTGAAACGATCATTAATCTAGCGGTGCAGCGCTTAATTCGACTTTGAGTGAGCATGGGTTTGAATGACTCTGCCGGCACAAACTGCACACTCTCGTTCGGTTTGACTACATGTTTCCTGCAAATCTTTGAAACAGTAACAACCAAACGCATGATACATTACAAAAATAGTTAATAATAAACGCCAGCCCATGGAAACCTCATATCAATTGGTTTCTCCCAACAGCACAAACTGTCTAGTAGAAACGCTGACGAAAAGAAGTCGTTTTAAATCACATTGCCATTCAAAAGAGATGACAAAATGGATACCTCTATAACTTACAGTTGACTTAACAACCAATGTTGTTGTATACTACATAAGGTCAATATAAAAACAGCAAAACAACAACTCTTCCCAATTTATCCGTTGCGGCAACAAATAAAACACTGGGCTGTAGAAAATAGGAAGGGGGAGGTTGGAACGAAAGTCGATGTTTATGCACTTCTTACTACAAACAAATTACCCAATTGATTCCAATAATTGTTTTAGTATTGACAATTTATCAATTTTCGAATTTGTTGATATAAACACAGTTGAACTTGTATGCACACAAATCAGGTCATTAGACTCAAGTTGGTTGGCCCATGTGGTGTATGTGTGTTTGTTATTATGTTTGTATAGTGATTTTTGCAAATTAAAAATTTTAGATCTGTGCAGTATACTAGGGCATACATGGTAGCAACTCTAGTGGAATAGACCATTCACCTTCTTGTTAGCGTTAGTAACGTACAACATTTGAGGACACTAAGCAATTAGCATTAATCAAATTTGCTATAAATAATAAATTTACAGGGTTAATTTCAACCACACGTAGTCCAGTGAGTAATGCTTCGGCCTGATACCAGATAGAGCATAGATTGAAGTTAGTGCAAGTGTGCACTATTGATAATTCCACACAGGGATGAAACGGTTGGACTTATACCAATAAACCTGGCAATTCTAATAAAATCACCCTTAAAAATCTCATAATACATTTTAAATGTTTTTTGGACAAAAAATTTCATCCAAAGAGAATATTTAAAAAAATGCATTTCATATTGTTATTAGAAATTGTTTAAAGTATTCAAAACTTTTAAACAGAAAGTTTAAAATTGACCTTAAATTTTTGAAAACAATTAGAGTTACAATTGTTTTGAACCATTCATTCGTCAATCTTCTTTTTTCCAATAAACACACATCAACAATGACTTTTTGACAGAATCAACCAATAAGTTGTAATTCCGAAATCATCTCGCATTTTATTTCAAAATTAAAATTTATTTTTACTACTTCGAACAGTTTACGCAATACGCATCTTTCAGCAGTGAAAATTTTAGCGAAGCTGAACGTGGACTTGCATTTAGTGGGCCGGTGATGGGATTCGAACCCATGCCCATCAGGTCCAAGTCGAATACTGTACCGCTAGGCCACCCGGCTAAGCAAACTGCCCATTATCGATTTTACTTGATATAATATTGATAAATAAGCATGAACTCTATTGGGCAGCTTTTCTATGCAGTGTGTTTTTAATCCCCTTATCTTTTTATCCTATTGAATTCCTTTACAGCTTATCCACATTAAACATGTAGATAGTCAGGCAAATACACTATTTTATGGAAATAGACACCTTTAAATATGTACTTTCCAACACAAATAGATTTAAAAATGCAAAACCAAAAACAAAACAGTTAAAGATATACGTCAATCAAATGTCTAAATGTAAAATCGAAAGTAAATGCAGCCATTTAAGTGTATGACTCATCACATAAAATCGATTTCTGATTCGTTAAAACCTAGACAAGAGAAGTGACAATTACTTACTAAGAACAAGACTAACCTCCACAATCATATGTACATATATATAGAGAGAGAGATCATATTCGGTCTTCATTTTTACACACGCACATGTTATTTTAAATAGAACAATAACACAACCAAAAATTGAAAAAACATGTTTTGTAGTAAGTACCTACACCAACTAATCTATTCAAAACCTTACAATATATATATATATATATATGACAACGCGATTTTTTCAAAAAGAAAACAACCCCTACGTCGATAAAGCCCAAACCAACGTTGTATTTTAAACACACACACACACACACACACAAAACCTCTTTACTTTGTCATGGAATTTTGAAATTTTACACACGTTGAACAAAGGCATAGTGTAGAAAATGTCAACTAAATGGTGGAATTGTTTAGCGGTACAGCGCGCTCGATTCGAACCTGAGTGGCTATGATTTAAATCTCCACTACTGGCGCACGTTCAATTTCGCTAAACTGTCCACCTCTAAAAGATATTTCCTGTAAAACATTCAAAGTAATAAAAAAATCACGTCAGTCACAGCCACAGGTACTCTTACATCGCTCCGCCGAGGTGTATCAAAAGTGAAGCAGAAGCGGACCGAGTTTCACCACCAACACCAAATGCAAGCGTCTTGCATAGTGACGTAAGCACCTCTTCATTGTTTCTGCAGAATATTAAAGGATCGACACCCATAAACTTGACAACGCCACTGCTCGTAAAAATTAGCAAAGCTACATAATTTTTCCTCAATCTAGGTACTTGGATACACCTAGTCCGCTCAGTAAATTGGTGCTAGCTACATCCAAGATGCTTAAAATGTATCTCAAGATGTAGCTAATTAGACTTGTAAATTTGTCAAATCAGCGTCAACCCCCAATTCCCCTAAAAAAGATTGCCTCGTCAATTCCTGTTAACACCGATATCGTCGCAAGGAAGCGGTCTTCTAGTTGAGAAACATCTTTCAGCCCCCCCCCAAGTTCCATTCGCATCCGACAACTTCTTCATATAGGAATTCGGGAAATTATGTGAACTTGGAACGAATGAAGAAGGTGGCTCTGTCATCAACTTTTATTATTGTAAACGACATATACCACCATCAATGTAATCACATTATGAGTTCGACTAATGCACACAAAATTTAGTATGTGAACGAGCTCGTGTCAAAACAATGCAGTATGATTAATTCGTTTTTGTAACATAAACATGCAAGTCTTACTCAAACATTTCCCAAACATTACTTCGGCAGCGTCAATAAGCAAATAAAATAAAAACATTCTATATCCATACCACTGCTAAATTCTAATTTAGACAGACAATTATGAAAAATTAAATGCAAGCGAATTGTTTGCTTAAGAATAAATTACATTTAAAAAATGTATACACAATAAAACAATAAGTTATATAAACTACAATATATTTAATATTTTCGATAATATTCATTGCTTTCCATAATTTCCTCTAAGCATTTAAGTATGGAGAATTCCTGTTTTTCTGAGATTTAATTTTGCATTACATTACTAATTCTTCCAATAAAAAATACAATTATATTAAGAATTGAGTTATCTGGAAGCCGTTGTATAAAAGTGACGTTTTTTGTAGTCAAATATTTTGCAATTTATAACTAAACAATACGTTAATTTAAAAATTTTTTAAATCATTTTATTGTTCCTATTTTAAATGTTTTACGGTAAACACCTTTCAACTACTATGGACATTTTACCGAAGCCGAACGTGGGCCTGCATTTAATGCCGGTGGTGGGATTCGAACCCATGTCTACCAGGTCCAAATCGAGCGCTGTACCGCCAAACCACCCTGGTATAAGCAAGGGGTTACCGTGGCGTCTCTCCACTAACAAAAGCTGTGCACCCGAGCAAACCCGATTAGGGATCGTCGCAAGTTTCAACCCGCCGTAGTGCAATGGCGAGTCTTCACCAGGGGTCACCCTGAATCCGACCCCAGGTAAGTTATGTTAACCTTTCAAAAGTATGGACTTAAGTAATGTTTAAATTAACTATAATGTGCTCTAAAGCATGCATGTTGAGGTCCATGATTAAATATAAAATAAAAGATTTTAACAGTTCACATGGAAATACTACTAACTCCATCCAGAGGGGATCGGAAATGAACCAATCTAGCCTTTCCCAAGCCTGGATAAAGTGGGTAATTTTACATTAGGAAGGGCATCTAATGGTCACGTTGATGCTTTGCAGCTAAAACTATATTGAATATATTTTTTTAATTATAAAATTAAGCATAGACAATCATCAAAATAGAATGAACTTGTAATCTTATTACCAAATCACTGCATCATGTATTGTCAATTGATGTCATGACAATTGAATGACAGCAAGGAGAAATAAAAATATTCCAGTCGAGCACATAACAACAAATCCACCCATCCAATTCAATATATACTCACCGAAAATTCGACCAAAACACGAGCAGCTAAATGTCCGCTGGAAAACGGACTCAACAATCGTTCGACCATGAGACTGTTTCGGTGTGCTTGAATAATGGTCAATTGGGCTGTAGGCAACCAGAGTTGCATGTCCAATTGGCTACAACAAAGCAAAAGTAGAGTGATTACAATTCACGAAGGGGTGTTGGATCGACCATATCATAAGTTGGAACAAATAAAAAACACTGATTTTCAAACGTTTTATGTGCACGTTGTGAAAGTTGATGATTTGTGGGCTTTTGGTAACTTGTACTACCCTGGGCAATAATAACCGTTGGGAGATGTTTATCTCCGATGATAATAATAATTTATAAACTGGAGGGATCTGGGTTTATTATTATTATTATTATTATTATTATTATTAACTTTAATAGTTCAATAGAAATACCTTTATCATTACCAATTAAATAATTTTTCACCATAAGCGTAAATAAAAACAAAAACAAAAAAGTAGCAAGTTGTACAATAATGACAAACCAAAAGACGTTAAAGTTAATTTCTATCAGTCAGTTATAGAAGACTGCATTAAAACAATTTAGTGAAAAAATTAATTGCATGAAAGTTGGCTAAGCTCAAAAACAATAAAATCACGTAAATCAAAGCAATTGCACTATACCAAATAGGAGGAGAGAGAAAATATTGATATAAAATTCACCTACTGTTGTTTTCCGAAATATGAGAATGCAAAAAAAGAAATGATGAAGCATAAACTTAACTATAAAATTTTAGTCGTTCATCCACTTTAAAACCATTTAAATAAAGAGAATATTGTAATATACACAATATAGTAAACTGAACTTAAATCAATAAATATGAATATATGTACCATTTAATAGGCATATATTAAGACTAAATTATTCATAATAATAATAATAAAAATAATAATAATAATAATAATAATAATAATAATAATAATAATAATAATAATAATAAATTAGGCGTGTCCTATTCCTTAAAATACAAACAAAAATGTTTCAAAAATCATTTCAGTGCTGTAATTAGTGAATAGTGTTTACTTAAATATTATATATATATATATATATATATATATATATATATATATATAGAGAATGGTATATATATATATATATATATATATATATATATAACTCATTCTTGAGAGAATGGTAATAAAATTAGATTAAGTATTAAATGTTTATTTCCGGTTAACTCATTCAAATGGATATGAACAATAAATAACATAAAATAAAATATTTAACTCTATATTTATTTGAAAATATACAAACAGCAAAAGTTGTACATTGAAGTCAACAGCTACATAAAAATAATTATTACATGAAATAGACACAATTTTCATGATAATTAATAAATTATTAATTAATGTTTAAGTTCATTCTTTTTTAATATTGTTTAGTAGTCAAAATGTATGAAAATCAACATTAATGGTACAATTATGTCGTATTATCAATCATAACTAAAATACAAAAAGAATCAATAAGGGTAAAATAATTAATTTAAAAAATATTTGTTTTAATATGATCTTTCAATAATTAAAATAATATCTAATAACTAGAAATTTTTTGTAAAATGTTCAAACTGTAAAATAAAATCATTCCTCATTTAAAAAATAAGTTAATCAAAGGATACTTCAATAATTAGTTAGAAAAACATGGTTAAAACAATTATATATTTTGAGGTGTAATGAGAACGAATTAATTAATGTTAGCCAAAATAATAGTTCCTTTACTATCATATTATTACGTATTATCGTATCATCTTTAAATTTAAGGTATTTTGTATTGGGGCAAATAAAATAAAAATAGAAAAAATCAACTTCTTGCATATCGAATTAAAGTTTCCGTTTAAAAGTACTAACATTAATCTTAATTTATTTTCAGTATATTGAAACAAAAATTCATTTTGGCTAGTGACCTAATCTCCTCTATTATTCTTATTTCGTTGTACAACATATTAAACAATCGCCTATGATGGTTTAATAAGCATGTTTTCGGGCTGGTAAACAGCATTCTTGTGATAGCATCACTGTTGGCAAAAATTGACAAGACAGCCTCCCTCAGTCAAACAAGTACATATAGTATATATATATATATATATATATATATATTATATATATACTTCGAAAAATCTTTTAAGTACCCTGAGTGTATCCACCGAAGCGGAAGCCCAGTTATACCGCTGTGTAAGTGGGTTTTGATTCACGAATTTGTTTTTACATATATCTGATAATTGCTACAATATTAAAGATCAGTTACTAATTTCACAACATTGAAAAATTAATCCTTATTTAATCAATACGTAATGCTGCAAAAAAGAACAAAAGAACGCCATTCCAGCAAATTACGGTAAAATAGTACAAGCATATGATTTCAATAACACGGTTGAGTGAATGCCAAAAAGGTAACGCAGAATAATCGTGTTGCCTCATGTTCTTTACAGCAATAATTAATGGCACTCTTCAAGTATTAATAAATAAAAACATCTTTACCCGCTACAAATTTCCATCGTTCCTCAATGGGACAAGAGAGCAGATAATTTTTTCAGCGCTAAAACAAAGCGACGTAGGAATGGTCAACCGTAGGCACAAATAAATTCCGTAAAACCACATCGCGCATTGCATCATAGCGTATATGTGTATTAACATCATTGCCAATTCTTCGTTTTAGGAAAACAACATTCAATAGAATGTCAACAATCATGACAATTGAGGAAACGCTTATGTTTTTATTTACATTGAGGCTTCGTATGTAATCCTACTAAACTGCGACCATAACAAAGAATGACCAGAGTGCTCACCAATATGCATGTACTTCTTTCTGCATTGCAAATTTGGATCTTAAAATACACCAATAGTAGAAGGAGTCAGTTGACTAAAAACGTCCACCGTGATGTACAAGACGACCTCCTAATTAATTTTTGTAAGCATTGTGGCTATCACAAAGATGTCGTTCCTAAACACTCGAAAAACTTGCTACATTTATTAAACACACAACACTGGAAAACCGGTTCATCAATATGCAAATAGTAAAGACATGACCAACAAAGGAACCAATCACAATCGAATTACCTCAAATCGCGCAAACCACATGGCTCCAAATGCAGACGAGCTTGGAATCGGGATATAATGTTGCCGTTGCTAACGTTAGTCGTGGAACTCGAATCCATCATGTGTACTTCTCCTCCCCACATCACCGAACGCGACAGCTGTTGTTGTTGAACTGGAATCGACGCTTGGTTTGCATTGACAGCATTGGACTGATGCATCAAATGCTGTTGCTGTTGTTGTTGCTGCTGTTGTTGTTGTTGTTGTTGTTGTTGTTGTTGTAAAGGATGTGATCTGCGAACAGCCATTTGCTGTTGATTCGATTGATGAATGTTGCCGACACCAGATTGTTGCTGAATTGATCCAATTTGATGACCATCCATACTACACACACACACACACAAGCAAGTAGAAATATATTTTTGTCATTGGGTGAATAACAAGGCTGAGAACATAGTCACTTTTCATTTGTTCCGTATTTGCAAAGCATCTTGAAATAATTGCCTCGCATTGATTTATATGCGAAAAACCCGTATCCACCACTTAAAGCAGGACAATGTTAAAGTTCTAAGCAATTCACAAAAATTAACAAAACTGTCTGATTTTTGTTACAGTTGTCTGCCCTAGACTAACGGCCACACATCGTGTACACACCTTAAGATATCTTTTAAATAAGACAGAAACTCGGTTACGCTGCTGTGTAACCGATCCAAGTTCAAAATACACCACATGGAAGTATGGAAAAAGAATTATTATCATCATTAAAAATTAAACCTTTACAAGTCTGATTTAAAGCCCCCATAATCATTAACAAAAGAGTCATCCATACGTTCAAACGTGTTCCATTTCCAAGTAAAACTCATCTCACGACAAACGTACATTGATAGACTTCTTCAACAGTAGAAAGGAGCTTAAATTTCAACACTAACAGGTTAAATATGAACCGTCATTTGAATGAGCCAAATGTCCACTTGATAAAACATTTTTCGCACAACGCATTCAAACACAGTTAAGTGAAAACGTCTGACTAATGATGTGTATTATTGAGCCAGAAACACACAAACGCGCAAACTGTCCAAAAATTATTAAATAATTAACAACAAAAGCCCAATCAATCATTAATCAAATTAAGAATTACCGTGCACAATTTTCGAATTTAAAAAATTACCTAACCATAAATAATATTCGTTAAGTACTGCTAACCGATTAGTATGGTTACAATAATTATAAAATGCACACATTTTAAAATTCTATAATATATTGATTATTATTAATAATATTAATAGTTAAAATAACTCGTGGTGTCTAACCTCAACTACTCTCCTTATTATTATAATGTAATCTGTATAATCTCGCTATTTTTCCTAGATTTACAAAATTACATTTTTAATACACCACCGTCAATCCCATTCACGTATTGGATACTTGAAAATGTAAAGCAAACATTGTTATTTACTTATTGAAAATAGATAATAAACTACATAAACTACCTATTGTACTCTAAATTTTTACCAACTAATTGCAACAGATAAAAAACCACAAGTGATAATACCAATTACATCATCAAATATTAGACTATTAAAAAAAAATACTTCGTACGAGACTTTTTGAAATAATAGTCATTGTTCATTTGCACAATCACTATTTCATCTTTAATTTGCTCGTTGTTGCTTCGTGTGCTTGACAGAGTAACCTGTTAGTTCAAAAGCTAAACTACTTATTCTCATGATGAAATTCAGATTCTACTGTGAACATAAATTTAATAGAATTGTCGAAACTCAACAATGACATTTACAATCCTGTCATTGTAACAAACTGTCTCTCTCTATTTTGTCTGTCTTCGTTTGACTCATATATGTGAATTGATCAATATTGTCAAACGTCTGAATAATTAGCATAGTTATTATACACATTCCTCATTGCGTACCAACTGTGTAATTATCGTTAAATTTGATATCTCATTTAACGATTCCTTTCAAATTCTCATTTGATTGACTGTGCCAAACTTGTTTTATATTTAATCTAAAAGTAACATAAAGATTTTCCGCACCAATCTATCTCGAATAAGGTACACAAACCTGTGTAAAAACAACTACATCACTAGGCATTTGGTTTATTACAAATATATTGTGTTAAAAATACAAAATAGTCGAACCATTCTAATTCAAAGAGATAATATTTAGAAACTGAAACTGTTACCAAATAAGAAACGTCTATCTTCCTATTTAATTAGAATAAATATGTATGGGATGCTAATGATCCTGAGGATTTGAGTAATGCTTATAAAGTCTCAATTTCCAATGATGGTGATATTCCTGACTGTTAGTCCTCCACGTGGTGCATCCTGGACTAGGTGCCTATAGACACGTAGACTATTAACAGTAGGGTCCGAGTGCACAGCGGTATAACTGGGCTTCCGCTACGGCGGGTAGGTGCGAACATACACCCAGGATACTTAAAAGGTATCTAAATGTATACGTATACCATATGTAGCCCTTGGGCTAAGGGAGATAACCCTGACAAAAAATCAGGCGGCCTCGTCAATCTTTGCGAACAGTGGCGACGTCACAAAGATGCCGTCTACCAGCCAAGAAACTTTGTTATTCTTCCACATTTGTCTACGCTTGTCAAGCCATCGAAATCGATCGTTCTACATGTCGTATGACCACGTCACCAACCAAAATGAATGAATGAATGTATAACAAGTCCCGTGCCCGTGTGTCAATGAACATGCAGTAAACTTACAGCTCTACAAAATACATCTAATCAGCCATGTACAAAATGCACTTAGAGTATAAAAGAAAGTACATTGGAAATGTTTACTTATTGTTCATCGTCTCCCTGTATAAACACAACAGAGCTGAACCTGAAGAATATCTACTCCCGGTTGAGGATAAGGACATTATTCAAACTAATAACAAACAAAACACAATTCTAAAATTAGTCATTGACGAAAGAAATCCACTTGCCCCATATGAGACGACGGATTGGGAAGAGTCGAAGACATTGGCACATTGTTCGGACTGGCATTTCTGTAATGACCACCAGTCGCACTATTCGCCGGCTGACCGTCCTTGGCCAAATATGATCCGTAAAGCGCCGTATTGCTGGGCATCGACGAAGTCGGACTGGGCATGTACGGATTTGGATTCGTCGACTGATTCAAATGATGTCCAGTCGCCGGTTCGTTCATGTGAACGTGAGGATTGGCCGATCGAGCATACTGCAGGAGGCATTGTCAACATTTTTATATATTTGGCACAATGGTAAATAAAAAGCTGGAAATTTAATCTTGATAAAAGTAATACCTCCGATTCTAGAAATATCCACGTAGTAGGCTCAAAGCAGAGTGGAATTGTAAGCTTCCAAGTTATATTAATACCATTTCTGGTCACTTGGATAAGCTAGACCATCGTAACAGAAATTCATACAGCCTGATCAATCTTTATAAATAATGATACCGTATTTTTCATAATCAATAAACTTCACAATTTCCACACGTCCGTTGAGAACACAAAATGTTCTTTGCATAAAAACAGTGGAAGAACATTGTCGAATAATAAAGTAAAAGTGAACAACTAACTCATTCTAATAATCATCGTAATGCAACATCGGAATAATAAAACATTCAACAAATACAGTTTTAGAACCATTAAATAACGTCAGTCAACTATTCCACCCTCGTGTTTGTTAATAATTTTGGATTCTTTTTGAACTTACATAACTAAACACAAAACTTGAATAATTCACGTTTCACACACTCTGCTAATGACTGTACCTCGCTACATCAGTGTAAAACGGATAAAAAAACGTCGCACACAAAGCCGTCCGCACTACTAGTCGGATCGTCGTTTTACAGTTGTAGCAACTTTCTTAAATGCAAAACAAGCTTTTAGCTGTTACACGTGCAAGAAAAGTTAAAATTTGACACTGCTACTACAGATTGGGTCTTTAAAAATAGAAACACCACTAACCTGTGATTGTATCGACTTGACGGGCATTCGCGGTGAGTTTGTCTGTTGATAGTGGGTCGGATTAGTTGAGTTCAGTTGGGGTGAATAGGGCTTTGCATTATTATTATTATTATTATTGTTGTTGTTGTTGGTGATGTTGTTCGTAGTAGCAGAAGTAGGAGCATTATTGGGCGGTCGTACCGAACAGGGAGATGCAAGTCCAATGGACGACGAAGGCAACATATTGGACACGAATTGGGAATTGGGCGATGGCGTAGGAGCAGTTGGAGACGATTTCATCATATTATTCGGACTTTGCATATCGTACATCGAAGAAGGCAGTGAACCTGGCGAATAATGATGATGATACATTTGACTGGGATGATACGAATTGAAAGGCGATTGAGCAGCTGTCGCATTGGGTCCAAACTGATGACCGCCTATGTGACATCCAGATGCAATAGGCGATGCAGCAATACCCATTGTCTGTTGTTGTTGTTGTTGTTGTTGGGGGGACATGGTAGCCGCTTGGGACAAGTACATGCCTTGAGGTGTAGTAACCGATTCGGAGCCGTAGGCACTGCCAACACCTTGGTCTACCGAGTTGGGGCCGGAATGCCCGGCTGACGGCACACCAATATTCGAATGCTGCTGTTGTTGCGGTGGCGGTGGCGGCGGTGGAAATGATGGTCCAGGTTGAACAGACTGCAAAATTAAATGCAAAATATTGAATTTTCATTAAAAACTTTTTAAGATCTATAAAATCAATTTAAAAAAATATTACTTAATAATAATAATAATAATACAAAGTTATATATTTTTTAATCTAAAAGTGTTTGCATAAACAAAAACAAATTTCAATCCTATATTGAATTAATCGATATTTTTTAATACAGAAATTTAAAGTCAACTTTTGTTTGAAAAATGCCAACAAATATGTTGAAGAATGTAAACACAAGTTCACTTTCTATAGGTGACGCCATTATCTGAGATAGATATAAATTTCAGTATAAAAAATAATTATATATCAATATCTAATTACGGTCAACAGTGATATTAAACTTAAGAACAAAACAAAGCAATTAAAATCGTAAGTAAAAGCGGTATAAAAATTGATATAGTTGCATAAACATTTACAATACATCTATGGTACTTAAAAGGCATTTTAAGGAATGCGTATACCATATGTAGCTGTTGGGCTAAGGGAGATAATCCTGATACAAAATCAGGCAGCCTTGTCGGTCTTTGCGAACAGTGGCGACGTCACAAGGATGCCGTCTACCAGCCAAGAAAGTTCGTTATTCTTCCACGTTTGTTGCGCTAATCAAGCCATCGAACTCGATCGTTCATATGTCGTATAAATATAGAAAATAATGAAGAGGTGACCAGGTCACCAACCGAAATAAATAAATTAGAACAAAAAGTTTAAAAAAATGAATAACGATTTGGCAAACAATTACCTCGACCGACCGGACATTTTCGTACATGTTACGATTGGTTCCAGGTCGAATTGAAGCGATGGACTGTTGTGAAGTTACATTAAACGAATTGCGTTGATTGCGTTGATAGGGGCCACCGGGGGACATGCTTTCGTTAAACTTTTGTTAAATACAAATAATTTGAAAAAAAAACCAAGTAAACTGCCTTTTGATTAACAAAGCCTTTCTTATGCTGTAAAAACAATTATATCAACGTTGGATTATTGTGTGCCATTTAGGTTGACAGCTAAATAAACGACGAGAGAACGCCAATTCAGTAAACTGCGGTATAAAAAAGCAAAAGCAGATAGGAAGCCCAATTTTCAATGCCGAAAATATAAGGTACAATCGCACGAAATAATCTTGTTGGTTTATACCCTTTGGAGTAAAAAGGTTTTGTAATAAAATTAAAAGAACAAAACTAATTCGGCCATTGATTAATTCTATATTGTGCTAAATTGTTGCAAGCCAGAAAGATGACGGCCATCCAGATCCTATTAATTAGCCTCAATAACCCACTTAGCATTGATAAAACAAACTTCAATCACTCACCTGAGATCTGTTCATCATGGGAGATGGACTGCCACTTCCTAACTGTACATTATCATTAGAACCAGGAGCCATAACGCCATACGATGGATTGTTGCTGCGACTTGTGCTAGACGATCGATAATCCGAAGTCATCATCATAGGCGAATGAATCGTAGTCAACGAACCATTTGGGTGACTCAAGATCGGATTCGATGTTGGCAAGGCCACCGATGTGGTTGATCCCATTTGTTGTTCGACAGATCGACACGACCGGAAATAATCGTCTGAAAGACGTTCGGATGATGCAAATGAATTTGTTTGGGATGAAAGTTCATTGGATTCGCTTTCGTGGCCGTTCAATTGTTTGTTAAACAACAAGTGTTGGTTCTGCTGCTGCTGTTGTTGTTGTTGCTGTTGGAGTTTTTGCTTCTTTTCGTTTGCCAAAAATTCCGACTCCATTTGGGCATGATACGAAGCAGCCAAAGGTCCGATAATGCGCCGTTCAGGTGTATCCAATTTTAACAAGTTTTCTATACACAAAAGGCGAAAAATATAATTTTAATATATAAAATTTAATGATCAATTTTCATTCCTATTTTGTCACTGGTAACGTAGACACCTTCTCATCCGTTCTATAATTACATAGCAATCGACTCCGATGGCTTGATAAGTGTAAGAAAGTGTAAGAACTGCAACAAAGTTTCTTAACTGATAGACGGTTTCCTTGCAATGACACCACTGTTTTTCCAAGGTTGAAAATGCCACCTAATTTGTGTCAAAGTTATCTCTCTTAGCTGAACAGATAGGTTTGGGATACGTATATGTTTGCACCCATGCGCTATAACGGATGCCAAGTTATACCGCTATGTCTTCAGTCCCTGTCTAGGTGTATCTAGTCCAGGATGCGCCACGTAGAGATGACAGTTAGCAATATCGCCATCATTAGAAATTGAGACTCTATTAGCATTATTCGAATCCTCAGAATCATTAGCATCCAATTATAACCAATCAATGGTCTCTTTAGACACGACCTTCCAATTCGATACTTAGACCAGGCTAGCGTCCCGCAAAGCCAAATGCTCTACCAGTTGAGCCTATACACTTTTAGTACAATTGTTATACTGGAAGCGGTCACATAGACTTTTACAAATACCTGTGTTTGGCATTCAGTACTACTTAAATTTGAAAATTATAATAATCTCAATCCTGAAACATTAATATTGTTTTTATTGAAAAACAACAAAGCCAATATAATAAAGATTCACACTCAAATCCCAAATAATAGAAATGATTGAATTATAATATTTTTATATTATTATATTAAAGCTTAATAATAATAATAATAATAATAAATAAATAAAGAAAATTATTCTACATTATATAAATATAGGATCTTTTTTATTGTAGACCAGAGTTACTATCACTGCCGAAATCTAAAACGATGAATAATAGCCATGTAATCGTGTTGATACTTTACCTTGAATTTAAAAACTGCACAATAATAGCAATAAATATTTATTATTTTGCAAATTTAGTATATGCATATTTTTATAGTATTTATTGTATTAAAACTGTATGATATTTATGAGTTTTTAAAACAAGTTCAAAAATGTACTTATTAATGACCAATCCATACAATATACACAAACAGGGTTCATGGTTAAGTTGAATGCAAATAAATGTATGCGCGATTAATTTTGCATTACCAAACGTTCGATATATGTGCAGTGTGTACTTTACACTTTACATGTCCGAAATAAATGCCTTCTTCACTAGAATTACATTTTTTCAGGTATAAGTGTGTTTAAATTTACATCGCTTCAACGTGTTTTATGCATTGTGATTAGAAAAAATGCGCTCGAATTTGGACTTCAGTGGGCATGGATTTGAATCCCACCACCGGCACTAAAATGCGGGCCCACGTTCGGCTTCGCTAAAATGCCCACTGCTAAAAGATGTTTCTAGTAAAACATTCAAAGTAGCAAACAAAATAAAAAATAAAGTTTCAATTTCCACTTGGTTCATCCTGGACTAGGTGTCCATATGCGTCTAGACTAATAACAGAAGGGACCGAATGCACAGCGGGCTTCCGCTTTGACATATGAGTATATATCCAGGATACTTGAAAGGTATCTTAAGGCATACGTATATTATATGTAGCCCTTGAGCTAAGGGAGATAACTCTAACAAAAAATCAGGCAGCCTCGTCAATCATTGGATGCCGTCTACCAGCAAAGAAACTTTATTATTCTTCCACATTTGTCATGCTTATTAAGCCATTGAAATCGGTCGTTTAATATACCGTACAAATATAGAAACAATAAAGAGGTGACTACACATCACCAACCACAATAAAATGAATGAATGAATAAATTAGGCTTACAAATAAAAAATTATACATTAAATAAAGATAGCTCAGTTATCAATATGAATTAAATCACAATATGCAGTTTTTAAGTAAAAAGATTAACACACTGTTAACATACGAAAGTATTGCAAAAGTTCAATAAATTAATTAAAATAAAACCCTATACTTTTTAGGTCAAATCATCATCATTTTGGTTAGTTACATAATCACCTCTTTATTATTTCTATTTTTGTACAACATATTAAACAATCGACTCCAATGGTTTGATAAGCGTGACAAATGTAGAATAACGAAGTTTCCTTCCTGGCAGACGGTATCCTTGTGACGGTGCCACTGTTCGCAAAGATTGACGAGGCCGCCAATTTTTCGTCATGGTTATCTTCCAAAGGCTACATATGGTATATTTATACCTACTAAGAATGTTCGTGTATGTTTTCATCCATCCATCAAGTGGTTGAAACTACCAAGTCCAGGTTGTTTCACGTAGAGGACGAACAGTCAGGAACATCACCATCATTGGAAATTGAGACTTTATAATAAGTATTACTCACATCCTCAGGATCCTTAGCATCCCTTTGAAAGTCAAATACTTCTTAAGCAAATAAACACTGTAGATTTTGAAGTTTAAAACTTAATCCGTCACATAAAACAAATGTCAATGCTCTATTTCTCACAAGGCCTGTAAGGGTTGTAAGTACCATTATTTCGTACTGATAATCACACTGAACTTGTACCACATCAAAATAGACCAGTAGTTTAATGTTTTAGCCAACAATCCATCTGGAAACTTTGTACGTAAAATAAATTTTAACAATGTGCTTCCAAAATAAATACAGCTGTGCAATATATATATATATATATATATATATACGTAATAAGAGTTTTAAACGTACGCTGTATCAAAATTCGTTAGTAGAAAGAGAATGGCTTGATGACATGATCACATATCCATTAGTTATCTATTTGTAGAGCATTTTAAGCAATTGCCTTCGGTGTTTTACATAGGACGAAACAAATGCAAAAAAGTAATAAAATTTACTGACTTATAAAAACATCTTTGTAATGGCAGCACTTTTCAAAAAAATTAATATTTCATCAGAATTGTCTCCCTCAGCCCAATGGCTACACATAATATACGTATACCTTAAAATACCTTTAAAGTATCCTGGGTGTATGCTTGCACCCGTCTGTCCAGGTGGAAATCTAGTTATACCGCCGTGCATTCGGCCTTTAATCTGTGTCTGTGTGAGTCCATGGTGCATTACATAAAGGTATGGCAACAGCACGAACAGTGTCATTGTAAATTAACATTTCTCAAGAGTGACCCAAAATCATTAGCATCCCAAAAGACATCAACAATATAGGCAACAATAAAACACTTACCCGACAAGGCAACCGTTTGCCATTGTCTGTCATAAAACATCGACGCTGCATAGCCATTGACCAGTTTGTACAAATTCAACAAACTCGGATTGTGTATGGGCGAAAATATGCTCAACGTGACGCCACGCTGTTTGATAATGTCGAGCGGACCCAAACCATCGCCCAATTCCGTCTTGCACTGGCCCAACGTGACCAAATTCAAAGGCGATACAGACAGTAGGATGAGATGACGTTGGACGCGTTTGCACAAGCCTCGCCGGACGCGATCGATGGCCTCGAATTGTTTGATGGCCGTCCACAACAAATCGTCGGCCGGTGTGCCTTCGTTCGGACCGCAATGTTCGTTTGTATGCCGCGCTTCGTGTTGCATAGTAGCTACACGTTTAAGAATTTTGTAAATAATTGGCGTATCCGATACCAATGTCGTACTTTGATCGGGTTTGCGCCAATAATATCCACGAAGCGAATAGAGAGATGTGTAAGCCTAAACACGCACACATTTTTAATAATAATAATAATGTGTATCTAATTATTATTGGCATGTTAATGATCCTGAGGATTTGAGTAATGCTTATAAAGTGTCAATTTACAATGATAGTGATATCCATAACTGTTCCTCCTCCATGTGGTGTATCCTGGACTAGGTGCCAACAGGCATCTAGACTAATACCAGCAGGGACCGAGTGCACAGCGGTATAAATGGGCTTTCATTAGACTCATGCTTAATGAATGGGTGCTAGCATACTCCCAATATGCTTAAAAGGTATCTCAAGGTAACTATTTACCATATGTAGCCGGTTAATTTTGTGAATCCGTCTACCAGCGTCAATCCTATAGAAGACCGCCTCATTGATTCCCGTGAACACTGGCTTCGTCGCAAGAAAGCGTCTTCTTGCCAATAAACTTCACTTATCTCTCCAAGTTCAATACACATCCGACAACCTTGCGTATAGGAATTCGAGAAGCTATTCAAACTTGGAATTAATGAAGAGGTGACTCTGCCATCCACTTATGTTATCTAACTATTATCATTATTATCATAATTATTAATTTGAAAAATTCGATAAAAATACAACAAACTAAATTATAACTTGAATTATCATCATATAGTTAATAACACAATTATCTCCTCCAGATTCGTAAAGCATATTCAACAACCGATTCAATGTTGAACAATTGTAGGAAAGTGTTAAAGTTTATTGACAAATAAACGATATACATTTGGGACAGCACCGTTATTTGCAAGGATCGAAGAAACCGCCTGATATTTTGTCATATTTGTCTCACTTAACCTACATACACCTTGAAATAAATTCTAAATACCTTAGATGTTTACTTGCATCTTTTGGAAAAACGGAAGCCTAATCATAATACTGCACAGTCGGTCACTGATCTGTGCTGCGTAATTCTAAGATTCACTACATTCATTCATTCATTTTCATTTTCATTTTGGTTGGTGACGTGGCGTCACCTATTCATTATTCCCCATATTTATACGATATAGCAAACGATCGATTTCGATGGCTTGGCAAGCGTAGACAAATGTGGAAGAATAACAAAGTTTCTTGGCTGGTAGACGGCATCCTTGTAACGTCGCCACTGTTCGCAAAGATTGACGAGGCCGCCTGATTTTTTGTCAGGGTTATCTCCCTTAGCCCAAGGGCTACATATGGTATACGTATACCTTTAGATACCTCTTAAGTATCCTGGGTGTATGTTCGCACCCACCCGCCGTAGCGGAAGCCCAGTTATACCGCTGTGCACTCGGACCCTGCTGTTATTAGTCTAGATGCCTAGGGGCACCTAGTCCAGGATGCACCACGTGGAGGACTAACAGTCAGGAATATCACCATCATTGGAAATTGAGACTTTATAAGCATTACTCAAATCCTCAGGATCATTAGCACCCCCACATGAAGGTATGAAAACAAAATTATTACTATTATTAGAAATTGAAATTCTAGTAGGGTTAATCAAATCCTCAAAATAATTATTGTGTCTAAAATAATTGACTAAAAGTACAATAAAGCTGATAACTTTGCTAAAAATAATATGAAAAAAATCGAAGTCACATTGTGAATAGGCAGTTAGGTACTCCCAACATTATTGTGCTTTACCAAATTGCATTATTTTTAAATAATCAACGCCTAATCACATTTTTAAATATACAAATACCATCTTCACTTAAAACAAAATCATTTAAAAAATATATTACATTGTGTTTTTCTACAAGATAACGCATAAAAATGATGTACAAAAATTAGATCGTTGAAATTGTATTTACATATAAAAAAATCTACGTATTTCTAACCCAACATCAATAATAAAAATGTTTCAACACTTACGTCTCTGCCAAAATCTGCATTCAAAGGCGGACCTCCATTTAAATTGCTGCATTGAAGAAAGACACAAAAACAATTGTTAACAAGAACGCAATTGTCAAACTACGTGCAATATAATTAAATTATTGCAGGATGATTATAAATCACAAAATAAAATCAATTAACAAAACAGATATTTTTAAATCAAAATTTGGTGTATATATGTATGTATATATATATATACCATACACGTACCTTAAAATAGGACACAAATACTGTTCTCGAAAATATTTCATATAAACGGTATCACAGTTAAAGGGTCGACAGTGTTCGAGTAGAATAACACAATCTACTGGACACAATTCCGCTGCATAATTGCGAATTGCTTGAACGTATTCGGTAATCCACGATGTTGTTGTTGTTCCAGTCGCATTGACTGTGCCATTGTGATCGGTCAAACCATTCGATCCAAGTACTATGTCCCCAAAGTCAAACTTTTGACTTCCTTGCGAATCTGGACCTCGAGCGGTGGAATCGTTCAAGTCGAGCGATGTCATCGATTTGGACGACGATACCGAATTCGTATTTGTATTCAAGTCGGTATCGAGTTTGAGCGAAAATTCGACAGTTGGCGAAACGAGATCCAAACCGTACGATGATGGATTGTTAGGAATGGTTATATCGGTGGTCGTAACATCGTGAATGACGTTTAAATTAAAGTCATTGTACGATTTATCTTCAACACTGACTCCTCCTATCGAAAATTCATGTGGAAAAAATATAAGGGGCGACGTTGATGCAACCAGAGCTTCAAGACTGGATTTAGGTACGTCAATATTGTTCGTTATAGATGCAACAGAATGGGTGGATGTTGTTGTTTCGGAAGTTAAAATACTGTCCAAACAAGATGCAGCCGTAACTTCGTCGAGCAAACGCTTTGGTGCCGACAAGGGACGCAACAGATTATCTTCGAAAGTGAAGCATGTATCTGCATGATTGCAAATAGCCGAGTGCGGTCGTTTAACACCTGTTTTAATCCTACTTTCACTCAAATCCTGATCACATTCTTGAATTTCATCAATCTCATCTGCAACGTCGACATTTATTGATTGTACAGGAATTTCTGAATTGATAACACTAAACAAGTCTTTTGTACTATCAACACATGTATCAACACTGTCATCAACTTCATCTTTCACACTTAATAAATCAGTATTGGATTCACAAGGATCGGTTGATTTAACAGATGCATCTTTATTGTATATATCTGTAACCAAATCATGTTCATTTTGCGATTCTGGCAAAAGTAACGTAGTTTTTTCAAAACTCTCTGTAGAAAAATTTAAACTTTTGGATGTCAAAAGAGGAGTACTAGAGGGTCTGGGATTTGTAAAAATGATAGACTCAATTTCACTATTATTATTTACAGATACTGACCATCTTTTGCAGTCCGCTTGTGAAGGATTAGAAAATGGGCGCCGTGGTTGATCTGTAACTGTCTCACAAATCAATGAAACGTTTGAATTGTTTTCCATACATTTAGAATCAGCCGTTGGTAAAAATGTATCAGTATCGTCAGATGAAATATTCAATAAATTATCATGACCTGACATCACTTATATACTAAAATAGTGTAAATACCTAGTAAAAGAACAAAAATAAACGAGTATTAGAAATTACAATAAAATATTTAAAGTAAACATCAAAAAATAGTTAACAAAACATCTTAACCACAAAGTGAGATAAAATAATTGTTTAAAAAGATTTGTAAATCTTAAACATTTCTATAAATAGTTGTCATTTAAAAATTGGTACATAAGTTACCGCATTAAAAAACATATATAACACTTCTAAAATTATTTAATGTTCCCTTCAATCTCAAACACGAAATACAAAACACTAATGTAAAAAATTACATCAAGTTGTGGTACAAAAGCTTGTCTTAGAAACCTTTTGTAATGTTTTTTTTATAAAAAAATAAAATAGATAATTGAAAATAAATCATTTAAGCAGAGATCAAAAACTTATTGTGATTCGGAGTGTTTGCATACCTTGACAACTTAAAAGTATAGGTAACGATACGTGTCTTTTTCCGTCAGGATTGTCCATAGCAGGTCAGTGAAATCTATCTACTAATAGGAAAAGGACATGCACGTACATAAAGCAACATTAAAAATCTGAATCACAATTTTGCATACAAATGGTTTAGTTTTAAATAATTACTCGCTTGAAATCGATAGAG
Organism: Cardicola forsteri; assembly: GCA_025895645.1. NCBI lineage: Eukaryota > Metazoa > Platyhelminthes > Trematoda > Strigeidida > Aporocotylidae > Cardicola > Cardicola forsteri. The sequence goes on along the minus strand of JAKXYG010001233.1, from coordinate 269,452 downwards.
AAAATATAACATTTTCAGTGTATGGAAACATCTATTAACAAAGCATTTTATTAGCTTGTTTAATTGTTAAAAAAAGTAAAAGAGATAAATTATATTCTCTTTTATTTTTGAAAAATATGGAGGTATTGAAATAATTACAAACCTTTGTTCGTTTATTCAATAAATTTAAGGATGAAAAAATTGGAACAATTAGATTTGTGAAATTATCATTACGATCTGTAAAAAGCAACGCTTCTGTACCCTCTGGCATAATATAAGCTTTCTCTGCACTAATAATCTTCAGGAATTTATTTTAATTACTAGTATCTATGTATCATAAAATAAATTCTTATCATAATAATATAGTTAACTCGTTAAAATGAGAGTAACAAACTCTGTAAATTATTATTTACCAACATTAAGTCTCAAAATACATTTTTGTTGTTAATATAATTCCCTGAATTTATTATTTAAACGTTTTTAAAATAACACTTTTCAGTAGGTAAATATGTAGTGCAACCAAACAAGGATAAGTGCGTTAGATCTAATCAAACATCTACTCAATAACTGACAAAGCTTGCACTTTATATACTTATGCCAGCCCAGTACATGTTATGTATTTAAAATGTTTATTCAAAAATACTAGATTAATTTAAATTTAAACAAAAAACTAGAAATATATCAATATTTCTGACAATGCAGTTAATAGCAAAAATGCAAACAGTCGATAACCGATTTCATGTATATATATATATATATATATTATATATATATATATATATATATATATATATATATATATATATATATATCCGTTCTTCTCAACAATGTATCGTTCCTATTTTTAGTACAAATGTGAGAGTAGGTAAAGTACCAACACTTGCGAAGTGATGCGCGTGTTGAGCTGCATGTTAAGCAGCGTTATCTTGATTTTTGAACATTATTACAATGCTTTTACATTATAAGACAGAACTTGTTTTATTATTACTTTTATATATTAATCATTTTTGTACTTTCAATAATTTTTACCTTTTTTCCACTGCACTATATTTGTTTACCGTCTTAATTTCTATTTTTCTGTTAAAAATTCTTCCCTTTAACCCTCATTCCATTTCCTGTCACTCCCCCTTCAATAACTTAAAATACATTAGAACCTAGAACTCTACCCAACTCGTACACTAACCTGAAAAATGCAACTAATGACTAAAAAAGTGAATACCACATTTAGTGTAGTTCATTACTTCATTTTTATCAATTATTACAAAAATTAAAATAACAACTTATTCGTTTTAGTCTGTTATATTACATCATTTCAACAATGCATTAAATAATAATACAATTCAATTATTAAAATTCAATCAGCAGATACTAATCAATTATCATATTATAATTTCTAGCATATACATCATGGCAATAATACAATACAGGTAACACGCTTTCCCAATCACTCCACTTAATCAATAAAACAAATACTGTACAAATACATGCACCTTAAAATCTTGTATTTAATCAAAAAAAATAATTCGGAAATATTTTAATAAAAATTACATCGCAATATTTATTTTATAAATTAAACTTAAATAACTAAAATTGAAATTAAAATCACATTATCTAAAACAATTTCCGGAAATAATTACAAACAGTGTTAAAACCTACCAGCTTAATGATAAAAACCATTTTTATCACTAAAACAGTAGTTAAAATTTCCGCTACAAACAAAGGTATTAAAACAGCATGTATTATAATTTACAAAAAACTATTTATTTATTTATCTATTTATTTATTAAACAAAACTTATTTGTATTTATTAATATTATAATATTTTTCAAAAATATTAATTAATTATTTTTTTGGTTTTTAAAGCTATACACACCAATTAGTTAAAAATGTTTTTTTCATAACCCTTTTAAATAAAATAATTTAAAATTAATAATAAAACAACTTTATTTATAATTTTTTAATTAATATTTTTGTCAACTTACATTATATTGAAACGTAATTTTTTGTGTAAAAACAAAATTATTCATATCTCTAAATCTTATTTTATTATTTTTAAATTTAAACAAAATTAATTTAACAAAAAAACATTAATTTTAATTTTATTAAAAATTTATTATTAAATAATAAGGAAAACGATGTAATACATTCATTTAATACACACTATAAGTTGTATAAATTTAAACCTTGCACCGTTAAAGCAGTATTAAATATTTATTTAAAATTTAAATAGAACAGTTTTTATATAAAAATGTTTTACATTAATTTTAATACGAAATATTTTTTTAAAAATTAGTTAGTTTATTAAAAATAACAAATTATAAATAATGGTACAACATTTAGTGAGAAAATTTATTGTCTACAATTTCCAATTGCTTAAATTAGCTGCTAAATTTAATATTATTTTAAGAAAACCAATAAATAACGTAAATTGTTTAATGTTTATCTACTCTTCTGTTAATTTTTTATATGACCAAATTTGGTACATGCCAGTTGTAATGACAGAAAATAGTTTATTGTGAATTGGTTTTGCTCTAATTAATATTGCTGTGTTTATTATTTATAAATATTATAAAATTTTTGTTATTGTTTACTAATAGTTTGTAAATTGTAATATATACGTACATATATTCGTATATATTTGTGCAATAATTTAAATCCAATATTTGCTGTCATTTAAAACTCACTCTAGGAAAGATTAGAAGTAAACCGATTTAACCAGTTTTAAGCGTAAATAAAGAAATACGGTGTTTGCAGAAGAAAAAGTGTTTAATAGTAAAAGCCTGCGTTAAAACGTTTTAATTGTTATAATGCTTCAAATTGGTCAAATACAGAACTAAATGAGGAAACCTCAGCAGAAACAGCGACTCTTCATAAAAGAGGGAAACGCTAAAGAAGAAGAAAAAATTCGTTGTTTTTACTCTAGATTGAACAAAAAATTATAAATTTATTAATAGCAAATACTATATATTTCCAATTCATTAAATTACGATTTAAAAAACAGTTAATTTAAAAAACTTATTCGCAAAATAATAAAGTGGTAAGGCATTTAATTAAATCAAACAAATTAATTAAAATATATATAACTTTACAGTACATGTACAATTTCAAAAGTTAATAAGCTTTATTAACATTTACTAATATGTAGAGGTTACTTTTTATTAATATTAAATAATAATGCTTAACAGAGAATAATTTAGCTGATTAATTAAATAAAAAATATTTAAACAATAATTTAAAACTTTAAAGTTTGTATAATATATCTGCATATTATTATTTTTTTAAAACAATAAAAATTGTTAAAAATTAGAAATTGGTACACGAGTTGAGTAGGAGAAACTCCTTTCAATTTTCAGTTCTACAGATACTGAATAAATTAATGTTAAAAATCCAAAAAAATTAATCTAAATTAATTTGTTATCTCCAATTGTATTTTAGGAAAAATAAATATTAAGAATTTAAAATAATGTAAAATATGTAATAGGTGCTTTATATTTATTTAGAAATATTTATTTAAAAACGCCGAGTCGGCCAAAATAGCATATTTTAAAAATAACGCTCATATAAACGTGGATAATAAGTTGAATCCATATAATTTTTATAATAATCAGTCGAGTATTAATTTGTGTGCTTAATTTCATTAAAAAAAAACAAATTTATACATCCAACTTTGATTCAGTTGTACCGTCATAATGCTAAATAAAAATTTAATTACTTAAAAATTTATTTAAAAAATTATTTATTATTTTTTTTAAATAATTTTTTTTTCTGTAATCTAAAATTTTTTTAATTTTTAATTAGAATTGACCTTGAGAATCAGATTAATCCCCTTATTTGTTTTCGTTCTGTAAAATGAATACCAACAATAGAAAAGATTACCATTTTAATGACAATGAATACCATATTAAAAAACTATGGATTTTTGCCTAAACAACTAGCGGAATTGTATAGAGTAAGTCTTACAACAATTTATCGTGTTTTGAATGGACAAAAACCAAGAAACTATGATAATGTTGGAAGAAAAAGAAAAACATATAAGACCGATGATCGCAAAATTTTAATGGAATTAAAAAAAATTACAACAAGCTTATTTCGAATATTGTAAAAGATAATTTACAAAAATTTAGTTATTTGATGGTGAGAAGCCGTGCAAGAGAATTTGGTTTAACACGTGAATCGCCAATAGTTAAACCATTTATTAATAAAAAAAACAAAAAGAATGTAGATTTATGTTTCGTTACAAGTGCATTAAACAAAGATTCTCTTATTGGCGCTCTGCATATTTTGTTGATAAAACAATAATTCGGGATGAACCATTTGGATACAAAAATAAAGTACTATGCGGGCCTAATTTTTAAAAACATTTACTTTCAGTAGTTAGAAAAAAAGCCCACTCTCGACAAGTAATGTGGTGGTTTGGTATTAAGTATAATGAATCTATTAAATGGAAAATTATATCCGGTACCTTAGATAGTGAAAAAATTGTTTCATTAATGAAGGAAGTTTTTTATAATGAACTGCAACACAGTCACACTAGGCTTACTAATGTTTTTCAGGACAATGCTCCATGTCATACGTCCAAAAAGGTAATGTCATATTTACCTAGGTTTATTTTATTTGTTTTATATTTACATTTAGACATTAGTAAAGCTAAAATTAAAAAAAAATTTTTATTCAATTACTACCTAACAGTCCGGACATAAATGTTATTAAAAAAATTTTTTAGTATGCTAAAGCGTAACATCAATAAGCATACTGAAATTGAGGATTTGTGTGATCACATTCAGTTTGTTGTTCAATATGAGATGAAACAAGAATATATCAACAATCTTGTCGACAGCATTCCAAATCGCCTTAATCAAGTGGATAAAAAGAAAGCCGATCAATCAATCAATTGGAATCTGAAAATATTCCATGTGTTCTGTTTTTTTTCTTATTTGACGTTATAATTTTACCTAATTTGTAATTTTGAACAAGTTTAACTTTTATACAATTATTTTTTATATTAATAGTAGATATTAATAAAATTGTAATTGTATTTTACTTATTATATAATATTGTATATAACATGATTAAACTGAGTTCTTTATTTTTAGTTATATGATTGCTACACATGTTTTACTTTAATAACTACGTTTTTAACATTAATTTGCTTAGGGGTTGTAATGTTTTTTGAGCTATCGGATGGGTGCTAGAAAATGGGAGTTAAGGAGTTAAGAAAAATTTGGAAATTCAGACTAAAAGGAGAAAGATATAATCTAATAAAAAATTTAAAAATTATTGAAGGTTAGCAAAAATAATAAATATGTAAAAGTAATATTACAACAAGTTTCGTATTACAGTGAAACAGAATAATCTTTAAAAAAATAAAAGATAACGCCTCTTTTAATGTGCGACGTGATAAGCATAATATTTTGAGAGTTGAAATAGTAATAATAATTATTATTATTATAAAAAATAATAGTAAAAATATAAAAAAACTAACAATAACATGTAAAAGAAGCAATCTGCAATTACTAGAAAAAATTAATTGATATTTTGTTACTACGTGTTACTGTTGGAATAAAATATTTAAAATGATTATTATTTTTTTATTTTGATTACAATTTTTATATTATTGTACATTTAAACAACTTTGACGTTATTTGAACTTTGTTTCGAAACGCATTTTTGTATTTGAATTTATCACGTTTGTTGCTGACGTGACTGTGGTTCTGTAAGTATATCGTGTTCTGTTTTTCCTGTTAGTAAACAGTATTGGTATGTAATTTTAAATTATTTTTCATTAATAAATTGCAAAACGATAATTTAGATTTTTAGGATTTCAGGATTTTTCACGAGTTAAATAGGCCAAAACGCCTTTTAGTACTCGGTTCTCAAATTGTCACAAGTTTTCGGGGGGAAAAAAGAAATAGATGGTGAGGTAAAGGGGGAATGGTCACTGAAAAAAATTTGAAATCAAGATAAAATCAAGGTAGATAGTGGAAATTAACAATTATAGAAACGAGCAAAAATTATAAATATACAAAAAATAATAAAACAAATACCTATTACAATGCAAAAAACACTGCAGTAATTTTCAAAAAAAAAAGAAAAAAGAAAAGGATAAATAACGCTTCAATGGACATGTAGCGTGACTCACCTTGCGAATACACTTTAGCATAACCTATTATATATACGCGCATTTTATTTAATTATTAAAATGTTAATTAAAAATTAATCATGAATTAATGGAGTTTGAGGTAAGGCGCGCGTCTTTTTTAGAATTTTTTAATAGTATTTTGTTATTGTAATACAAAAATTGCATTATTATTACTTATATATATATATATATATATATATATATATATATATATATATATATATATATATATATAATTTTTCTATAAATTTAAACTTTTTCAACTAAGCTTTGGAGTGGTTTAACGGTACAGTACTACTAAAAATACTAAATGTAGACTTACGTTCGGTATTGCTTAAATGTCTCATGCTGAAAGATGTTTCCAGTAAAATATTTAATGTAGTAAAAATAAAAAAAATTAATTTTTTTTAACGAATGATTTTTCTTTACCTTCTATTTTATATTTTTCTACACGTCCATTGGAGCGTTATTCATCCTTTTCTCTTTTCATCTTTTTTGAAGATTATTGAAGTGTTTTTGCATTGTAGTAGGCACTTGTTTTATTTTTTTTTTATATTTATAATTTTTACTTGTTTTCTATAATTGTTAACTTCCACTATCTATCTTGATTTTATCTTGATTTCAAATTTTTTTCTGTGACCATTCCCCCTTTACCTCACCATTTATTTCCTTTTTCCCCCAAATCTTACTGATATCATCAATAATTTGAACCAAGGATCAAAAAAAGTTTTACTCCTACTCAACTCGTGTATTAACCTGTAACCTGTATTGGAACCAGAGGTCAAAATGAGTTTCTCCGACTGCATTAACATGTCAACCTGTAATTCGTTATAATAACAATATATACATATATATATAATAACAATTTATATTTTAATTAAATTTATTAATATAAACATTTGTTTGCTAAAATTATGTTAAAATGTTGTTTTATTAATTAAACTTGGTTGAAGTCAGTTTTATTATTTTTTGCGGTCGGTAAGTTGCATTTTGAAATAACTGTTTTTTAGTTTTTAAAAATTTGAAAGTAGTGTTAAAGAGATTATTAATGTGAAAATAGAACAATTATATTAAGTATCGTACTAAATTCGGTTTTATATTTTAAGAATATTTTTAAAAAATGAATGAAATTAATTATTTTAATTATTTAACAAATACACGGATTTCGTATAATAATTAAATTCAATATTAGTTAAATAGCAGTACAAAGTGTTTAATTATTTTTTAATTAGATGGTAGTAATAGAAAGTAAATAAAATAAGCCGAGGGTTTATTTAGTTGTGTTAAAAAATAATTAATTCAGTATAATTACACAACCTACAGTAATTAATCAAATAAATAAATGCAATTATTGAATTATAAAAGTGTGGTGTTAGTTTATTTGAAGGGAAAATTGATAATAGTTATCAATAATGCTTAATTAAATGGTCATGGCTGAAAAATGTTAAAAACTGGATAATTAAGCTTTGCATAATAAATTTTTATAAATTGAAGTTACTACAATTGTTGCTTAAAAGTTGACATTTTAACACTAAATTTAATTAATGTTTATTGTTTTTTATCTTATGCTTATTTTATATAGCATTCCCAACACAACAACATTGAAATTGAACAACTAGAAGTTCTTGAAAATGTTGTTTTTCTTTTGGCGGATTTTAATGCCTTATTGATAGACGGGTATACTCCTTTTTTAAAATTCCAATATAAGAAAAACTTTCTTTTAACATGTTAGGGCTTCAATAAGCTTATGACATGGTAACATACACGATTCTTGAAATTGTTTCTTCGAATTAACTGACCTATAAACTTCCATTCAGGTAGTGCATATATTAATAATTGATATTAAGATATTATTTCAAAATGGATAAGTTTTGATAGTTGAATTTAATATTTCTCTTGAATTTGTACGATTAGTTTACATGATTTACTGTTATTAAGAGCGTTCAGTATTCATATTTTGCTTTAAAATACTTTTTCTACATGTTTTTATAGTGAAGGAAGCTTTAAGATTAAATTTTATAGATTTAGGTTTAATTATTTTGAGATTGAATTTTTTAGGATTTTTACCACTATCTTAGGTGCGGTAAATAGGTGCAAGTGTGCATTTAGGTCCTTGAAAAGTACCTTAAGGTGTGCATATTCTATATGTAGCTAAGAGAGATTCTCCTGACAAAAAGTCAGGTGGCGTTATTTTTTGCGAAAAGTATGGCCGTCTACCAGTCGAAAAAATTATATTTTACATTTGTTATACTTATTAAGCTGTCGGAGTAGATCGTTTAATAAATATACAATACAAATCTAGAAATGGAGAGCTAACTAAGTTATCAATTACAATAAATGTTTTTCTTAGAAAAGAGCGATTAACTGTGATGAGTTTATCTGGTGTTTATTTAATTATTTTTTGCAGGTTATTATTATTATTATTTAGTTTATTTGAAAGTTTTATTTATTTAAGTGCAATTCTGTATAAATTATTTTAAAATTTATTGATTTTAAAAAAACTGTCGGCTATGGTTTAATTGTGATTTAAAATTGTTGTATTCTAGGTTTTTACAAGTTTTATTTATAATATGAACAAAATTCAACAGGCAGCTAGTTTACTTCGTTCGTGTACGTCTTTTTTATTCGATTGCGACGGTATGTTTTTATTATCATTATCGTTTGAAGGTGTAATATGGACTTCAAATAAGGTATTTCCTTCATCAGTTAAGTTGATACAGTATTTGCTCAATACTAAACGAAATGTAATGTTAATCACAAATAATAGTCGTAGTTCGATTGAACAATATGTGGCCAAATGCAAGGATTTGGGATTGCCAATTACAGAGGTATTGCTGTTTTTAAGTTATGTTTCCTAGCGTAACGTTATATGCACTGCAAACGTAACAGCTGAGTATGTTCGCAATCTTCAATTAGGTGGAAAAATTTATGTTATTGGAGAAAATGGTTTGGCGTCTGAGTTTGAAAAGTCTGGTTTATCTTGTTTTGGTGTTGGGGTATACTTGTAATTTTTATGTAATAAATTAAGCCTGATTATCCTACTAACGTCGATAAACCAACTGAGGATATTAAATTGGATCCTGATGTAAATGTTTAAATTTAATTAATGTCATTTTTAGGTTAAAGTTGTGGTTGTAGGTTTTGATGTTCATTTCAATTATCGAAAATTACTGAAAGCTGTCAGTTATATTAGTAAAGGAGCTACTTTTATTGCTACAAATGAGGATGCTCAACTGCCTTCAGGAGAAATCGTTTTTCCAGGTAATAATTGTTTTATATTTTTTAATGTATGTATATACATTAAATGTTGTGATTTTCAGGTACAGGCTCAATTGTAACCTCAGTAAAGTATGCCTCTAAAACGAAGCCCATAGTTATGGGAAAACCACATAAACCTACTTTTGATATGGTTTCAAAACTCTGTGATTTAGATGTATCGAAAACTATAATGATTGGAGATAAGTAAGTGTTTCACAAGAAATAATTTTGTAATTTCTTTATGTTCAGTTGTTTGGATTAATATTGAACATGCATATGAATATTTATGCAAGTTTATTTTCTGTAAAAAATGTTTATACAGACTTGAAATATAATTTTGAAAGTTTAGGATAATTAAAACATTTTGTTTTGAAAGCTTAAATATATTTTTTAATTAATTATGACTGTGTACTATACTTTGTGAGCGTGTTGAATTATAATTAAATGTCTTTTATTTTATTCATAATTAAAAATGAGAATATATTACATGTTAGTGAGTTATGACACTAACACAATTAGAGGTCATGTGATAGATAGACCGTGTATAATCTGATTTGTCTTAGTGAATAATTGTATACTGGCAGAGTCTGGACTGAAATATCTGTAAACGCTTGCGAAAACCGTGAACTGTGGATTGGGATTATAAGGGATGCTACGCGAACTTGGAACTAATAATGAGGTGGCTTTGCCACCAACATTTTTTGTTATTGTTGCATACATTGATAGCACTTAAAAGGTGTATGCAAACTACACAACCATTTGGCCAAGGAAAACAATTTTGACAAAAATAAAGCAATTTTTATTTTTCTATACAGTTGCACTGTTACAAGGATGCTATCTAATAATTAAAATACTTCGTTAATTGTCTATGCTTGCTGCAAATACGAGGTTTTCTTTGTATCCAAAAGAACAATCATGATCGACAGTTCGATATTTTTAGGAAGAATGAAAAGGTGATCATGCTACCAATCAATAAAAATATTACGGAAACTTGATAAATGACGGGTTAATTTTTTAAAATTGACTCGATTGCATTAAATTAGAAGTGGTAAAATTACGTTTTTAGTAATTGATCATTTGCTTATTTGTTGTATACTTTGGCAATTTCTGTTTTTAGACAGATAAAGTGTTACAATATGGAAGTTTTTAGAGTAGGTTTTGTTATTTATATTCTGTAGTATTTATTAACATGCTGTATATATGTTTATGATGGGATTGGAACTTACGCCAAGACAGTTGTGAATCAGGTTTTGCAAACATTCAACCTGACACAGGGGATAAGATAATTTAAAGCAACATTACTGCATTTCGTCAAGTAAATGTTATACAATGCCACTATTACTATTAGTTTACATACAGATATTGTATTTGGCAATACATTTGGTTTTCACACCGCATGTGTCTTGTCTGGAGTGACGACTATGGAGGACATCGAACGAGTGACAAATAGCACGCAACCGGAAGAAAAGTTGCTCAAGCCATCTTTTGTATTTTCATCGGTAGACGAAATTTATGAAATTATGCGAATGGATTAATTGTTTCACAATGTGACATAATTTTTAACTTTATGATTAGATGCAATATGTAGAGTTAGTCGTTTGTAATATATTCTATTTTGTTTTTTGCTTAATAAATTATTTTTTTTGCTCAAACGCAATTTTTGGCATGTCACACGGTAACGTACATACTCAAATGTTTTTATTGCGCACATAGAATGTGTTTTTAACTGCATTCTTAAAATACCAATATCTACTTTTTTGGGTAACTAAATGCTAAAGCATTATTTCTAGATAAGTTTTTTAATGGTGCGATTTCGAATTATGTGTCGTAAATGTTTATAAATTTGTTGAATTGGTATGAGACGTAAGATTCAACTACATATATAAGTCATCACAAATCAGCAATACCGTGTTGTGCTAAGTATAGATAGCCTAGCAATATTTCTATTCCTATAGATGTATTTATCGTAGGTTGGTACTTTTTATACAATATCTCGAACAAATGCGGTTGAACTTACTCAAAAAGCCTCAGAGAAATACGGTTTATATCTTAATACTAAAAAACAGTGGTTTTAGCTAACGTCCCCTTTAGAAATCCAATCACTTAATGGTAGCCCACTCCCAGTGGTCGATGAATTTACGTACCTAGGTTCGATCATAGATAGTAAAGGATCCAGCTCTTCAGAGATTCGGCGTCGTATTCGCCTCTCTGCTGCAGTTTTTGGGCGTTTAAGTAAACCTTTATGGAACGAAAGTAATATTTCTATTAAAACTAAGATTAGAATATATAAGAGTTTAGTGCGTTCCATTCTTCTTTGCGCATGCGAAACTTGGACTCTCACCCAAGCGGATACGCAAAAGCTTGTTCTTTATGAGCAAAGCTGTTTAAGATCTATATGGTTTCGCTCGTTGTCCTCCATTGAACGCACTCACTTAATAACTAGTGAAATATTTCGAACATTCCCAGATATTTGTAAGTCTCTTAACATTTATTGGCCATTATCTCTAGCACAGTAAAAGAAAGACGATTAAAATGGATTGGCCGTGTTTTACGTAGATCGCCCTCTCATCCAGCCAGAATAGCTATGGAAGCCCAACCATACCCGGATGGAAAAGAAGGCGGAGGCGGCCAACGGAAAATTTGGACAGACATTGTAGCATGCGAACTCAGTCCTTTTATTTATGCTAAGCTCCCTCGTCCAAATGAATTATTTAAATGGGCGTCCGTTTGTTCACCCTATGCAGCCAACAGGGATCATTGGAGGGGTTTAACTCGGGATGTAATTAACATTTAATGTCAGCACACCTCAAGTGTCGTTCTTTGAGTACACACTACAAAAGTTGACGTTTTTTGCAGACGTTTTGGTTTTTTTGGACTACCCTGAGTGATAATAACCGGTGGGGGATGTTTATCCCCGATGATGATGATGATGAAATGCCTGTCACTGTTTAAGATGCGAGGAAAATATCGATTAAACGACATACAATGACCAATAGGGTATATTATTGTGATAACATCAGTCTTTACAGAAATTAATAAGATTACTCCATTTTGTGCAAGGACTGTTTCCTTTAAAAATCTGTTATGTGTATACATTAAAATACCTTTTAGGTGTATGCTTGCACCTATATATCAAGACCAAAGCCCACTCATACTACTATGTACTCGAACCCTAATCCGTGTTAGTTGGATTTCAGGATACATCACATTGGAGTAAAGAAATTAGGAATAGCACCTTGATCGGACACTGAGACATTACTTAAATACTCTGAATCTTCGTATTTCAAAATTGTATACACTAATCTTTATAATTTTGAACATCAAAGGAACAGTAATTTTTTTAATCAAACAACCGTTTTTCTTATAAATATTAAGATGTAATTTGATAATAGTCACAAAGTGAATCAGAGAAGAAAACTCTAATTCCTACATTGAGTGCATCACCTCCTGTGTAAACTTGGGTATATATACGTGCCGGGGTGGTCTAGCGGTACAGCGCTCGACTTGGACCTGGGTTCGAATCCCACCACGGGCCCTTGTTCGGCTTCGCTAAAATGGTCACTGCTGAAAGATGTTCCCCGTAAAACATTCAAAGTAGTAAAAATAAAATAAATATATAGAGAGTGAGTGAGTGAGGACCAACTAGCGGTAAAGTAATTTCAAGCAGTTTCCACAGAATTGGGAAGTTCTACTTAGTAAAACATAGATTGATTAACTAATTAATAAAATGTTTTTTTTTGCAATCTATAATGTTGAATATACTTCTAGTGAAGTATTTAAACTGACTAACAATAATAATATTAATAATAAAGCGTGCTTAACTAAACAAAACAATTACACTTTGCATACTTTTATTATTAAATTACAATCGACAAATCATATTCTTACAATGATTAAAAAAGAAGGATTAAAATATAAGCACAAAATTGGAGATAAATAAAATTAAACCATCGATTTAAAAACCAACAAAAAAAGGAAATAAAATATACATAAGCAGAGAATGAGTTTTGAAGACTTCAAATCACTACTTGTCACTTCGTTGGAATAGGGAAAGCAAATCTTTGGCAGACTTGGCAATGTGATGTGCATACCGAATAAGGACGGGTATGTCGGCTTCGATCGAGGCGCTTTTGTTCTTCGACATAAGCTCGCAATGCTTGCTCAGCATTTGTGATTCGTTAGCCAAGTCTCGCAGTGTTTTGGTGATCAATGGAGGCAAGCTGGTTGGGTGGTCATATTGGGAAGGAAACAATTTGATCAAATCTTGGACGGCATTTTGGATCAGCTGTGTGCATTGAAGGTGGTTGCCTTGTGTCGTCTTTTTGTCAGCCATCTGAAACAAATATACAATACATAGTTTATTAAACAGGAACCCCAAATTGGATTTGGGTAGAACCAACTGTGTTACTAGTAGTTAATCATAACAGATATATTTTATTATTATTATTATTACTATTATATTATTATTATTATCATTATTATTATTATTATTATTATTATTATTATTATTATTATTATTATTATTATTGTTATCATTATTATTGCTTAAATGCTTTGCTTAAATGCTTTGCAAGAAAAAATTATTCAGCAAGTGAATATTTTAGTGCCCGCAATAGTATTCGAACCCATGAGCATCCAAGTTCGAATCCAGTGCTATATACCACTAAACAAACTGCACGCTGACTTCCTAATATTCAATAAATAAACCGTAGAAAAAAGAAGATTTGGGGCTATACTGAAATTGTAAGTCTGATTTTCCACATATACGGACCTGTTTGCGTATCATTCACAACAAATAATTCAATTGGGGGCTTTTGTTTAAAACAAACGCGCTAAATGTCCCATTAACGAGTGCAACCCGACAGTACCGCTGCAAAACTACAAGATTTTTATTGTAATGTGGAATTGCAAATCGTATCATTTCTGACTGTCGACAAATGTGTTGCAATTGTAACACGAATGAGAATGAAATCCACGCTAATATACAGTTATAGACCAGCAGTATGGAACTTTGATTTCGCTGAACTTTCCTAAGATATTTTACATTGTCAAGCCAATGTAAAAAATACGTCCCTTTTGTACATTTATATCGGCACCATAAGTAAATTATTTAATACATGTAATGGTTACTATTAGAAGAAATCATTACAGATTCATGGATAACAATGTAAAAGCAATCGCTTCGTGAATGATACATTTAAGTATTATTCCTTCCAAAGTGATGATCGACCATTTTCTAATAGAAACACCAAACTCTTTTAAATCATTTATTACTTAAGACTGAGGTTCCTCAAAGGCGCAGCATACTACGTTATGGCAAAACATATACTGGAACGACACAAGAAACTAATTCTAAACATTTACAGCCCTTGAATAAATTTAGTGTTGAAAATTCAAAAAAAAAATTAATCTAAATTAATTTATTATCTTTTAATGTTTTACAGGAAAAATAATTATTAAGAATTTAAAATAACGTTAAATATTTACTAGTTGATTTATATTTACTTAGAAATACTTATTTAAAAATGAGAGTTGACCAAAAAAGCATATTTTAAAAACAACACCTATATAAATGGAATAACTAAATGCAATTAACATTTTTTTATTAATAATTAATAATTTTTAATAAATTTGTTTAAAATAATTATTCAAAAATGCATTTAAATACCTTAAGTTTACATTTCTACATTACAAAATTTATGTTTTTATTACCTTATAAAAAACTTAAAATCAAAATTAAAACGCATTATTTTATATTAAGAAAATAACTAACTAATTATTTTTTGAATATTTAAATATTAAATAAGTATTTTTAAAAGTATGTTTATGCTCAAAAGTTACCATAGTAACCAAAAATTTGAAATAATTTTAAAACCGATTTTTTGTGTAATGTTACTTTGAAAACGTGACTTCGGTTTCCACATTAAAATATTTATTTGTTGTTAAATTTAAGCTAAAAATTAATATTTGCATACGATTTAAAATTAGAAATACAGTATATCCTATTAAAACGATTTACAAATTATAATAATGTTTTTAATAATATTTTAGGTATTTTCTTAAAGATATTAAAAATTTATTTTTTGTTTGTTAAAAAAAATTACTATTTAACTTAAAAATAATAAAATACATTATTTTGTTAAATTATAAAATATAATTAACACAAATATAGTTATTTACTACATATTACATGTTATATCTTCTTTATCACAGGAAGTTTAGTTAATTTTTTATTACAAAATAAAAACACCAAAATTATGTTTTGTAATAGTAAAATAAAATTGTTTTTAATACCAATTACTTTTAATTGCAGCTAATAAGATACTGAATTAAAAGAATTATTATGTTGGCTAATAAAATAAGTTGCTGTGTATAAAAATTTTTGTACAAACTTAAAATTTTAGAATTGGAAAAATATATATAAGCAACAAATATTAAATTGGTTGTATAAAAAGTATTAAATAACCCTTATGTAAAAAATTATATTAACCAATTTAAACAGTGGTCTTTTTCTAGTAAAATGTATCAATATTTTTAAAGTTAAAATGTATTTTACTTATGCCACTGTTACAATTGTTTATAAAAATAATAATATGTATTATAATTTTACAAAATTAATTGCAAGTGTATTTAAACTTACCTCGTTTAGATAAAAAACTTAATTTAACCATAATACGGGCTAAAATAATAAGTATATTTTTGAAAATCGCTATTAGATAGTTCTATTATTAATGTTATAAATTTTATTTTCTGTATAAAACTTAACATGTATAAGTATATTTAAATCAAATACATATTTGTCTAAATCGATTGTTTTGTTAAAATTTAGATTACATAAAACTATATCAGCATTTTAACCAAATGCATACCAAAACACCTAATCCAAGTGGTTACAAACACGAATCATCTTATTTATCTAATATTATTATCTAATATTTTGTAGTAAATTATACATAAAACAATTTATTAACCCTAAAAATTAGATATATTTTGCATTTTAAAATAGATTAGAAGTCACATTTTATGTTGGTAATTTTACTCAATCTTAGATTATAAATCAGATAATGTTTTATGTAATTTTTTTATTAGTTACAATATGTATCTATAAAATTATATTTGTATTTTAATTATCACATAATATTGTACCTTTTATAATTAAAATAACGTCTTTATTGCATGTTATGTAATTGCTATAGATGTTTTAGTTTGATAACTACGTTTTCAACACTAATTAGTTTAGGAGTTGTATAAGCAACGGATTAAATTTTTTTATCAATTTACAAGGCCCACACCGACTATCTACCAATTATTCCTATCTTTATGCATTAAGGAATAACTCTTCATAAAAAAGTAAACCAAATATATTGCGTGTAGAAATCGGACAGTTATGATGAGGTCGAGCATAAGCATTAGATTGCTGTAGTGCATTTCCGCCCACCATAACAACAGTGGGAAAGTTCACAAAAAATTGAACCAGCTATATGGAGTTGATTGCCTGGCATTTCGGATGAAGATTGGTCAGCTGATTTGAATCTAACTTTGAATCATCCTGAACGGGTTCAATTTTACAACCGATATCAAAATGAACACTTTCCTTTGGTTGAAATCATACTACACTGTCATTCATCATTCATTCATTTTGGTTGGTGACGTGGTCACCTCTTCATTATTCCCCCATTTATACGACATGTAGAACGATCGATTTCGATGGCTTGACAAGCGTAGACAAACGTGGAAAAATAACAAAGTTTCTTGGCTGGTAGACGGCATCCTTGTGACGTCGCCACTGTTCGCAAAGATTGACGAGGCCGCCTGATTTTTTGTCAGGGTTATCTCCCTTAGCCCAAGGGCTACATATGTTATACGTATACATTTAGATACCTTTTAAGTATCCTGGGTGTATATTCGCACCCACCCGCCGTAGCGGAAGCCCAGTTATACCGCTGTGCACTCGGACCCTGCTGTTATTAGTCTAGATGCCTAGGGGCACCTAGTCCAGGATGCACCACGAGGAGGATTAACAGTCAGGAATATCACCATCATTGGAAATTGAGACTTTATAAGCATTACTCAAATCCTCAGGATCATTAGCATCCCATACTACACTGTATATAAAAAATTGGATTTTGTAGAGTGTACTACATTCCTGTCTAATTGTTAGCATGCATTTGAAACCAATCATTAAACTCACTTCTATTAGTCCGCGAATCTGTACAATAATCGTGTCGACACAACGAATCACGCGGTCAGAACTGGGAATCTTCCATTGGGCAGCAGTTTTCGAAGTTGCGATGAGTGATTGCGATCCAGGCGTATTGTCATATTCTGACGGTTTGGCAAGTGAAAATGTCACTTCAGCTGTATGAACTTTGTTTTCAATGGTATGTTTGACTGCTGGTTGAATCGTAATGGGATAGAGCTGTTGGGATGGCACCGAACCAGATCCAACACCGGCAGAAGCAGGCGATGACGAACTGGTAGCATTGGACGCGGTGTGTTCGTCAACTGTATCAGTAGTCTTGGCTAAAAAAAGTTGAAAAGAATGGTGGGATTCTGATAATTCGAAAAGCATCTAGTTACAATGACGTTAATAATTACGACTACCTATTTTGCTTATTCATTTGTGAGGTATTTTTTATCAAAGTATACAGCTGCAAATACAAATGTACCACAATTAATTTTGATATTTTTTAAAGAGACTATTAGAGTACTAAGTTGTCTAATTATTCGTGTTCAAATTTGAAAATTCGATTACACCCATCCGACTTGCCTATTACAAAACTAGGAATTATTCGTTCAAATTGTCAAAAGTGTTTATATGCCCGACCAAATAAAACAAATAGGGCTAATGCCATAGCCCTGAACCATACTAGGGTTCAATGTCCACTTTCAACAACAACAACAACAAAAGTTAATGGTAAAGCCACCTCTTCATTAATTCCAAGTTCGCATAGCATCGTTTACGGTTTTCGGATGCGTGCAAAGATATGCCAGTCCAAAGACTTGCTTTTAAGATAAAGATCCGACCAAAACAGCGTGTAGATCGTTACAAACAACATCCAACCAAGTACATTTCTAACACATTTTCCCATTCTTCCAATCGGCATTTGGACATACCAAACTGACAATACATGAGTGACTGAATCTCAAGAATATATCAAAACCAACACCACTGGAAGAGAATATTGAAATTGGAAGTCATTGAAGAACTTCATTAATCGCCCCACCCAACAACACCAAACAATTGGGTTGGAAAACAAACCCACATTCACATGCCAATTTTATGGCTGCATTGGAAATTTGCGTTGTCGGTCGTGCATTCCAACTTTGAGCATTGACGTACGAAAAGGCATGCGTCTGGATCGAACCCGAAGATTTGTCATTGACCGCATCATTCGCACGATTCAAGGCAGAGCGACTTGGACCATGTCCCGTTACATGATTTGGACCAGCTGCAGAAACAATTCGAGAACTTGACACGTGATTTGATTGAGTCGATTTGCAAGCTGGCGATTCGCCATGACTGCCCATACCACGCAATATAATGCCCTGACGAAGGAGCAATCCCGAATCGAGACAATGTGAACCAATGGCATAATTGTTTTCGGCGGTCGATTTTTGACCATAATCGTCCATGTAGTCGTGATCTGATTGATATGCCGCATCGTCATTATCAACGGGTTGCTGAATGGAACAATTGTCGGATATGCTCGATTTGATGTAATTCGAATCGTTGACTGTCATTACCGATGGCTGACTGATTGTGCTAATGATGCTTTCCTCTTTGAGTGGACTGTGGGTAAGAACCATGCCGGCTGAAAGCGCGGCCAACAAAGCGGCCTGTTGAACGACAAGACATTCATTTAGAGCAAACAATGATTGGGTAAATGCAACACGCGATAAAATTATTCGTGTATTTTAAACCACTGGTAGTCTTAACTATTTGTAATTTAATTCTTATTTAGAGATAGTTTTTCATTAAATAATACTAAAATATGCAATATGCTAATAATCCTAAAAATGTAAAAAATAATTACCTTTTATAAAGACTCTAGATCCCGATAACGGTAATATCTTTGACTCAGTGCCTTCACGTCGTGCATATACATTATAATAATAGCATAATTATTGGTAAAAGGTCATATAAAATAACATAGCAATAAACTAATGATATAAGCACAATGTCAAAAAAATCAATAGTAATATAAGCAATCCACAGTCAAGAATGGTATTTATTTTATTTATGGTTATTGGCTCAGATACTTCAGTAGAAGTAGCTTGTATCTCTAACACAAGTATAGGCATTTGCCAAGTCATCAGGATTGTTAACACATACCTTTTAGCACAGTTGAAGTCCCTACGTTCATAGACAAATATTGGACATTAAGTAAGTGTTTTCAATTTGTACAGTTTCTAGTAATCCGTTTTACCTACAAGCGTGCATATGTGTTAATTTTTTCGTTATCTGTAATAATTTTTTTTAAAAAGACAGTCATTCTGACATTTACAAAATTGAACCTAAATCTGCTCACCTTTTCTTCTTGCAACGACCGTACACCCACATCAATCTGCAACATTCGACGTTCCAAATCTTCCAACCGCTGATCCACCTGCTTCTTGGAATCGTGCAATTGTTCCAGTTGGCATTTCAAATCCAAATTTTCCCGTTGCAGCTGTTGAACGATACTAGCCGAGTCCATACCATTCCCTTGTTCGTTTGTCGACGAAGACGTTAGGGTTGCAGGACAACAGGGCATACTGGCACGATTCACAATTGGACGAGTTCCCGTGTGCGTCAGATGGAGACGACGCGATCCGGGAATCGAACCAGGACTGAGTTGGATCGAAGGAATGGGACTGCATGTGTCGAGCAGTTCATCTGCCTCTTCATCCTGATTAGTCACAACGACGTTTAGAGTTTTGGATGTCGAAGTTGGTAAGTCAGCTGTGTTATTAGAGTGGTTTAAATGCAAAAGCTTTGAATTTGGCGGTGTAGATGACGATTGACATTTAGTGGAATGGTCTTGTTCACCAGCAACCTGCATGTATATTATACAATAAGAAGCACGTTGTATAAAACACTGTTAGTAATCTACTTTTTTGCATACTAAAACATTAATAAGAATAAACATTAAACAATGTAAAACGTTTTAAAATAAATCAACATACTACATTTTAATAGTGATACAAAATGGAGGAAAATGTTTTATGTAAAAATTTCAACTACTTATAAGTAGGTGATATATGACGCTTTAAGCTTATTTTTCCAAAATTGTAGTGTCTTAGTCACAATTACGTATATTTAACCGATTTATATATAAAAATGTCACTTTTCACACTTTCGAAAATTGAAGTTTATATATATATATATATATATATATATATATGCAAAAAATACCGCAAAAATCTATAAGGGTATTAATCTAAATTTATTCGTTATCTGATTGTTCTTTTGTAAAAATAAATATTAGGAATTAATAATAATGTAAAGAACTTAATAGTTACTTTAATTCTAAGTGAATATATTTTAAAATATGTATTTAAAAATGTTGAGTCAGTATAAAAAGCATATTTTAGAAGCAACTTCTACTAAAACGTAATTACTAAATGAAATTTGCACTTTTTATAAATAATTGATCATTAATTCATATGCTTAAAATTATTATTTAAAAATTCATTTTAATATTCTAAGTATATGTTTCTACGATACAAACTTTAACGTTGTTGCTACCTTACAATAAAATTATTTAATTATTTTTTAATTATGTTTGCTATTTTAAAATGTTTCCACACACACACACATATATATATATATATATATATTCTAATTTAAAATCCGATTTCACCTAGTAATCTAATCTTAAAATATCCGATTTCACCTAGTAATCTAATCTTAAAATATTGCTTTAGTTTTTACTTAAAAATGTTGATTTGTTGTTTAATTTAAGCTAAAAATTAAAAGTAAAAATGTCGTATAACTTGTTAAAACTTATTTTTTGCTTGTTAAAAAAAATTATTATACAACTTACAAAAAATAAAATACACTAGTTTTTTAATTTATAAAATATAATTAACACGAATTTTTATTTGCTAGCTAGGAGCAGAAAAATAATGTTTTAACTTTTTAATCACAGAAAGTTTAGTTAATTTTTTATTACAAAATAAAAACATCAAAATTATGTTTTATAATAGTAAAATGAAATTTAAAAAAATATTAATTAATTTTAGTTGTAGCTAATAAAACACTGAACTAAAAGAATGAATATAGTACATATTAAAATAAGTACTGTGTAAATACATTTTGTACAAATTTGAAAATTTATTGCTAGAGAAAACATTTATGAGACAAATATTATATTTGTTTTATAAACAGTATTAAATGACCCTTATTTAGAAAAATTATATTAATCAATTTAAACAGTGTTATTTTTATAGTAAAGTACAACTTTTTTAAGCTATAATGTAATTTACCTAAATCAAGACTACAATTGTTTGTAAAGACGGTAATCTGTGTTATAAACTTATAAAATTAATTTTAATTTCTTTTGTTTACATGAAAAACTTCATTTAAACATAACTGCCTAAAATAAAAATAATTATATTTATGAAAATCGCTATTCAACAGTTCTAATATTAATATTTTTTTGTACAATAAAACTTAACATATGTAAGCATGCTTAAATCAAAAATTTATTTATCCAAATTAATGTTTTTGTTAAAGTCTAGATTACAAAAAGCTATATCAACATTTTAACCAAGAGTATACCAAAACACCTGAGCCAGTTAGTTACAAGCTTAATCCATTACATTTATTAAATATTTTGTAGTAAAATTATATAGAAAACAATTTAGTAACCCTAAAAATTAGATACGTTTTGCATTTTTTAAATATTTGACTTTATATTTTATGTTGATTATTTTACTCAATTTTACATTATGAGCCAGTTAATATTTTATGTAATTTTTCTATTAGTTATAATATATATATATATATATATATATATATACTTATATTTTAACTATTATATAATATTGTATATTTTATAATTAAAGTGACGATTTTTGTATCTTATGTGATAGCTAAAAATGTTTTGGTTAAATAATCGCTTTTTTGCAGTATTGTTGCAATGACTGTAGATATATAGCTGTCTACAACTTATAAAACAGTTTCCAAAATTTGGTTTTAATCACACTTTTTAAAATCTGAAAGTTACATTTTTTCACCATATTTGGCAAAAACCAACACTAGTTGCTATAAGTGTAAGTAAAATTAAATCGTAGATAGTTTTCTACCAAAATCGGTCTACAAATATTGATGATTCATTACGTACAATAGAAAAGGTTATAGAAAACGACATAATCGAAAAATGACAAGTTGTTTTCATTGAAAATAAATATGTGCCGACATCACAGCGCTGTACAAAAATTTAAATAGTACTGCTGCTAATAAATAAATGGAAACCATATTTTTGTACTAATGGATTTAGGAAATATTCATCATCTTTGTATTGAAATGCTAAAACAAATGTCTTTAAATGGAAACTAAATCTGTAACACATAAAACCAAAAAATAAGATTAATGTTAATGCATCTTCAGATTTATATTGATCTGATGTTAGAGAAAAAGAAAAAATTGTTTTCCTAAAATAATCTATTATTATTATGTAAAAACGCTTTTTATAACAAAATGGAAACCCGGTGCAGCCATACGAGGATTGATATTTGGTGCCGATAATCGAAATCGAATTCACATCTATTGGGAATGCAATTGCAGTCATTATGTGAATCAAAACATGTAATACGATCAGCTTATACAGAATGTAAAAAAGCTAAACCGGTACACCATTTCAATTAAAAAAAAAACGCAAACCAATAAACAATCACTCATTAGATTTATCCAGTGGTTTTACAATTTTAATCCCAACGTTTGAAAAATCCTGTGTTTTATAAGGCTAGCTTTAAAATTTGGACAGTAGAGGGGCTAAAATCGAAAAAGCTATCTTTCACTCAATTGACACCTAACAGCTCGGACATTAATGTCAATGAAAATGTTTTCAGTATGCTAAAGAGCAACATCAATAAGCATACTGAAATTAAGGATTTATGTGAACGCATTCGGTTTGTTGTTCAATATGAGATAAAACAAGAATATATCAACACCTTCATCGACAGCATTCCAAAACGCCTGGATCAAGTTGTTTAAAAGAAAGGCGATCACATCGATTTTTTAATTTTTTGAACTTTGTAATGTCTTTAAACATGTGGTAACTGAAAAATTGCATGTGATCTGTTTTTGTATTAATACTTGACGTTATAAATCATGTTAATCATTTTACTCCATTTTCGAATTCGCACTAATTGATATTTTATACAATTTTTTATTACTTACAATATATATGTATATATAATAATAGTTTTTTTCAATTATTATATTTAAATTTTTTATTTATTTATGGTTATTGGCTTAGATACTTCAGTAGAAGTAGGTTTCAGCACAATTGTATATTTTGTATTGTATATTTTAAAATCGAAGTGACGTTTCTCTTGTATGTTATCTAGTTGCTTAAAATGCTTTAGTTAAATAATTACTTTTTTGCGGTAATTGTTGTGACATTTGTACACATATATCAAAATTGATAATAAAAGCTATACACTTTTAATATTTTAGGAAATATTCATTGCCTTGTAAAATTTTCTCAAAGCGTTTAATGCAGAGGTCTCAACGCTTTTTAACACAATGTTGCGAAATTCGCTATTGCATTATATAATTAATTTTCTTAATCAAAATGTTTTATTTCTTAAAACATTGACATTATATTTTAAAACAAAAGCCCTTTATTAAATTCGATAATAAAAAACAAATAGCTGATTCTGTAGTCCAGTTAGACGTGCAAGTATTTGCCAAAAATCTGAGAAATTAATTCTCTGATTTCTACATATCGTTCAACATCCTAATCTAATTTCCTCCTTTTCTTTTCCATCCTTCACTATAAAGCTTATTACTAGATATTTGGAAGAACGATATGTCCTAAGCATGCAAAATATTGCTTTCCAATTATTTTGCAAAACGGTGATAAATTATAAAAAAATGTTTTAATAATTATTATATCTATCCACACTCTAATTGATAAAGTGAAGGAGAAAACTCCACATTAATTGTACACAATTTTCTCTACAACACTACAAAAATTCCGTATTTATTCTGCGCCTCAAAACAAAACATCAAATGCAATCTTACAAAGTCATAAACCGGATCGAGATCTCCATTGATAGCCTTGGTTGGTCTAGATGACTGAGTTGTCGGTATCGATCCGTTCTTGGACGAAGGACACTCGGACAAAGGTCTGTACCCATTGGATACATGAGACATACTCAATCGATCATTGGTAGACGTTACTGTTGTCAACAAAGCTGTGGACAAGTGCTGAGTTATTGTCGAACTGACCGAAGTAATTGGAGGTGCAGGAGGTGGCGGTGGCAAAGGATCGTTGCGAAATGACTTAATTTTGCTCTTCAGACGTCCACACGAATTCGAGTTGCAAGTCAACATCTGATGGCTTTTGACATTCTCTTTTGTCGTGTTGTCCAACGGTAGGAATAGCGGCATCAAACGTGACGAAGCTTCGACGAGAATATCGACAACTAAAGTATGGAATTCCATTGTTGTCAAACGACCGAGTTTTTGACGACCTTGGTTGCGTACGGACGAATAGGCAGTGTTGGGAGCCAAAAAAAATAGCGTCAAATTATGAATTTTATCCACATTGGATTGGTCTGATCGGAATTCCAAAAATGAATTGACCAATCGCCTATCAGCTTCTTCACAAACATCAACGCACAAATCCTGTGTTGGAGAAAGCATTGACATGTTTTGGTTATGTTAAATCGAATGAATCATATTAGGTATGGCCATATTTGTTATTTTAGTGGTTATTCGAAACAAACCAATCAAATCGATTGGCGACCATATTTTTAATTAATGTGACACAGACATCTTGGTTTTTCATTGCTTATTGTTATGATAATTTGTTGCTATAATCAATTCTGGCTTAAATACTTTGATAAAAATAATGCCCAGCACAATTGTAGCCTTTCTGATAGAGAATAGCATTGAGAATTTTAAACTTTACCATTCCAAAACTAGAAACAATGTCTAGGTCATTTAATCCAAAAACCAAAGTCTTGGTCGTCAATGAACCATCTTCATCCATTTGTTTCAACATTTACAAAACATTAACAATATTCATTAAGCGAGCTTTCAAACAGACATTATTCACAATTGTACATAGCGTAACTCAATCAAAAAATCCTAAGAGTTTGTTCGTTTGTGCCACTTGTCAGAAAATATTTCGCATACTTTAACCATTTTTAAATATAAGTGGAGTGCCCATGTTTTACGTTTTGACCAAAATAACGATATAATCCCAACTATTAACCGGAAGGAAGTTCATTAGAGAGGTTTAATTCGGGATGTAATTAGCATTTAAAATAAGTATACTTCAAACGATATCTGTTGGATAAATTAACTATATGAGGGCTTTTAGTAACTTATTATTATTATTATTATTATTATTAAGCTTTAATATCTCACTAGAGATACATTCAGAAATACAACAGATAGGGGATATTTATCTCCGATAATGTTTCGCATAAAACATTCTTTCTTATTCAATGTTAAAAAAATAAAACACTAAAAACATCCACATTTGCCAAAGTGAGCATGATGTTGAGTTGGGTAATATTTAATGTCAAATCACGTTGGCTAAATAAATGATTATAAAGGCCTGTGTTAATCGCAAGTCACAATCAATGCAGATTTAGTTCGTTTACGATGGGTCCATAAGACGGGTGCTAGCATACACCCAAGATGCTTAAAAATATCTTAAAGTATTTGTTTGCCACATGTAGCCGGCTAGATAAAGGGAGTTTACCCTGACAGAAAAGCAAGCTACAGGTCTTTATATCCTGTGTAAATCCCAAATGAAGCTACGATCAATGAAAAAATACGATATGGAATCAACCTCTGAATCCCCCAGAGACGTTGGTTTCTTTCATGCAACTTGTGAAGGATCGAAGTTGGAATTGCGTGGGAGGGGAAACAGAGTTCTTCCCCTGTTGACCAATAATGACAAGCCTGACTCAAAGTCACAAAAGCGTGGACGATCTATCCTCTGATGTATCTCACACATCCATCAACCGGTGTCAACACTATCGTCCCTAAAAAAAGATCGCCTTGTCAATTCCTGAAAATATTGGGGTCATTACAAGAAAGCGATCTTCTAGCCAAAAAATTCAATTTATCACCCTCCAGTAGTCCAACATCCACATTTGCCTGAAAAAAAAATGGAATGCTAATGATCCTGAAGATTTGAGTAATGTTTATAAAGTTTCAATTTCCTATAATAGTGATATTCCTGATTGTTCGTCCTACATGTGGTGCATCCTGGACTAGGTACCCCCAGGCATATAGACTAATAACTGTAGGATCAGAGTGCACAGCGGTATAACTGGGCTTTCGCTATAGCAGGTAGGTGCAAGAATACACCCAAGATGCTTAAAAGGTGTCTTAAGGCAAATGTATACCATATGCAGCCGTTGGGTTAACAGAGATAACTCTGATAAAAAACAGGCGGCTTCACCAATGTTTGCAAACAGTGGCGACGTCACAAGGATGCCGTCTATCAACCAATGAACTTGGCTATTTTTTTACCTTCGTTGCGCTTATCAAGCCATCGAAGTCGATCGTTTATTTGCCATATACATATGGAAAATAATGAAGAGGTAACCAGATCATCAGTCAAAATAATAAAAATATGTACTTGAAAAGCTTCATTTGACAAATTGACCAATCGACTTCGGGCTTCATTCATTCCATTTAATTTTTGTCCAATCAATATCGACGAAGCGACGAGAAAATGACCATTCAGCCGTTGCAGCACTTCTTGATCATCATCACCATCATCATAATCGTCAGACACGACAGTTACCTTCGTATTGTGCAATAGTGCATCTTTGTGATTGGGCACTTGACGTGTAAGAAAGTAGGACAAAGAGTCTGTCAACTCGTAGTAGGCTGAAACCAGCAAATCAAGCATCGGTGACCAGCCCAAGGTCAAATATTCGTCGTGTGACAAGTTCGATTGTGATGGACTTTGTGGGTGTTGTTGACAGTGCGAATTCACTGCCTTGTCCAAAGCAATCTACACTCGATGGTGAATTGAAAAAACAAACAACAAACATGGATACTATTAAATGTATTAAAAATGACTACTTAAACAAAACTTTCGTCCAATCAGGTGTTTCGAAGTTGGTTAAAAATGGTCAATTAGGTGGTTGAGATTGTAATGTTTGTAAGTTGTCCAAATGTTAACAGGAGGCGATGATCAAGAGAACAAACATATACAGATCAAGCTCAAATCAGATTTCTTACAACGAGTAATTCCGTTTACAGAAATAAACATACTGTTTGATAACTGGTGACTAATTTAGAGAAGAATTGATCAATCCTGGGACTAGCGGTACAGCGCTCGACTTGGACCTGGGTAGGCATATGCTCGATCGATGTTAGGGTTCGCTAAAATGTCCACTACTAAAAGGCACATTGCCTGTAAAACGTTAAAAGTAGTAAAAATTAATAAAAATAAATATTCACTTTTTGTAAAAATTGTGAAGTTATGTAAGGCTGAACAAAAGACTATGCTTCATCACAAAGCCATATTGCTCCAAGTGTCTGTAATTATTTTCTACAAACGCTTTACATCTTTAGCAATGCAGATGTGCAGGGGTGGTCTATTGGTACAGCGCTCGACTTGAAACACCGGCACTAAATACGGGCCTACGTTCGGTTTCTCTGAAGTGTCCACTACTCAAAGATGTTTCAATAGTAAAAAATGCAAAAGGGTAATTACAAACGACAATGTTATTATTACAAAAAGCATTTCGTTCGCAAGAGTATGAAACAACAGGATTGTTCTGTACAATTGTACTTTAACCTTCTGGCATTGAAGATATTGCATATCAAAAATGAAGTTATCCTTTAGCTTTCACTCAACTCTGTCATCAGAATCGTGCTATGACATCGTCGCTGTACTATGCCTTCGTTACTATGCAACAGTTATTTTTCAAAAAAACCAGACTGCCAAACCCGCTTTCTCAACCGGATTTGGAATCGGCTACAGTAGTTGTCGATCCACAACGATGTGAGCGTTGATTCAAATGTCACTACCTGGCACAATTCGTAGAAAGGTATCAACACTAGTGAATTAAACTGAAAACTTTGCTAATTTGTAGCATTGCATATTGGCATTCCAATGTTTCAAGAGCGATTGCTGAAAAGCATTTCATGTCAAATTTGATCTTTTTACTGCCAGTAAACAATAGTAACAACTCCTTGAATTGTCAGTTCATTCCCATCGTCGTTTTGTCTGTCCTAAATCTCGCCGTCCGAAAACATGGACAAAATTGGACGTTAAATAAATTTTTCTGAAGTGTTTTAATTCGGAATGTAATTGACATTTGAAGTCAGCCTACTTCAAATTTCGTCTATGAAGTGCATCCTTTGAAAGTTGATGGTTTACGAGCTGTTGGTAACTTGGACAAAAATAGCCTTTGGAAGATGTCTCGGGGGGGGGGGGGGGGGGGGGGGGGGGGGGGGGGGGGTAAAACTGACAAAACTTTAAAAAAAACTGTCACACATTGCAATAATGTTTGGGCATTCGGTGTCAAATTTAAACTTTACCGTCATCTTGAATTAGAAACAATTCAAGTTACACTGAAGATAAATATTGGACTCAAAAATTTAGTTGAAATAAAAGTGAAATACTGAATAATTTTTTCAAACAAAATTATTAAAAAATAGTCATTAATTACAGAACAAATGACGGAGTACAAATCAATAATTGTGTTAAAAATCAAAGAAGTTCAAACAATTTGTATTAAAATAAAGTGTCTAAAATCTTTAAAAAAAAATCTAATCCATACAGACGTACAAGTGCAATGTGCGTTTTTTATTGAATCTTTGCATCGCGGTACATATATATATATATATATATATATATATATATTCATAGACAAACATACAATTGGAACCTTTCAATCAACATACGTATGTATCTATTTCTGCCTATGAAATAGATAGAAAAAAAGGCTAATCGGTGCAATCACACATTCAACTTTTCACCAAAACAATTGTGATATTATAAAAAAATCAATAATGTGTTATTTGAACAAAAAAAAATTTGGGAAAATTCATGTTTTTTGGGAGAAAAAATATAATAAAATGTTATGTATTAAAAACATGAGTGAATTTGAAAAAATGGTTGATAGAATTAAAGGATTTTAATTTTTGTATTAATTGTTATATGGCAATTAATAATGGCGCTATCGCAGAAAACCAGGTTGTTATGTTTTTGAGTCCAAACATGAAATATTGACCGACTAATTAACTGTGCTACATTTATCTCTAATAAAATATTCGAGTTGGAGAACATTAATAATCCTGAGGATTTGAGTAATGCTTATTAAGTCTAAATTTCCAATAATGGTGATATTCCCTACAATTCCTCCTCCACGTGATACAGGACTAACTGCCCATGGCATCTAGATTAATAACAGCAGAGACCGAGTGCACAGCGGTATAACTGGGCTTCTGCTACGGCAGGTGGATGCATGTATACACCCAGGATACTCAAAAGGTATGCAAAGGTATATCTAAATTATATGTAGCCCTTGGGCTAATGGAGATAACGCTGACAAAAAACAGGCGGCCTCGTCAATCTTTCGCGTCGTCACAAAAATGCCGCCTGCTAGCCAAGAAACTTTTTGACCGATTTGTTAAAATTTTTATCCCAATATCAAAATTGAATTTGAGATTGAAGAAAACAATACTATTATTATTTTAGATATAACACTGGCACGTAGAAATGACGAATCGATTCAACGCAAGATTTACCACAAGCCTACCTGGACCGGTCAGTATCTTCATTTTAAAAGTTTCCAATTTATTCAACACAAATATGCACTAGTTAAAACATTATTCAATCGTGCACAAAAAATATGTTCATTAATAAAAAATTAGAAACCACAAGGCAAACTGTAATCAATAATGGACATTTATTAATTACTATTCAAAGTCACTCAAAACCACCGACAAAATCGTATACAACAGAAAACCGGTATTCATAAAAGTGCGTTTTAAAAAAGATGGTGTCATGACTCTCCAAAAAAACAAGGCTTAAAATGCAATTTGAAGGGCATACCAATTGGCCCAATTAAGAATGCCATGTACCACAAAAAATCTTCCTTTGGCCAACATAAAAGCAGCCAAAGGAATGTTCTCCACCTCTCATTGTATCAATCAGTTCATCTGCAGTTTCGGTGGTAATAATGATTGCTGTAAAGTGTTGATAGTCCATGCATCAATCATGTTAAAAATATTGGAATTTGTTCATATTCACACATTAAAACCCATTTTGTTTACACAAAAACAGTTTGTAGCCTCATTAAATTTAGTTTAGATTTGGCATAGGCATGACTTGTGTTGTGCAAGTATCTATCTGTGTAATTATTAGTGTTAAGTTAATTATATCATTTTTTTGTATACATATAGACTAATTTTTTTGTCTGTGACTGGAGAAAACATACGGGATAAATTTATCCCACAACTTACGTCTTCTCTTATTTTTATTTTGAATTATAAAGAGAACCCGATTACTTTAGAACAGAAATAAGTTGAAGGCCACACAGATTGACAAAATTTAAACGTAACACAGGCAACTCACATTGAACGCTGTTTTGCCATTTGCATCGCGCACACAAATGTCGACCCCGTAGGCAAGCAGCAGTTCGATTTGACCAAGCTGTCCGCAGTAACAAGCCACATGGATTGGAGCGGTGCCTTTAGTCGGGTGAATGTAGTTTGGATTGGCTCCCTGAAAGTAAACAAAAAAAGACAACCCCAATACGTATTTTACTTTTGCCAAGGTGGCTGAGTTGGTAGAGTGAAACTAGGTGGCGACGGGTTTGAGTCTCACGACCAGCACTAAATGAAGACCCTCGGTTAGATTCGCTGAATGTCCACTTGTTAGTTTGATAAGCACAACAAACGTAGGAAAATAACAAAGTTTATCATCTGGTAGATGGCATCTTTATGACGGCGCTACTGTTCGCAAAGATTGTCAAATAATTCTAATTTTTTGTCTCCCCCAACAGCTACAGTATCCTGAGTGTATGCTTGCATCCATCCGCCCAAGAAGAAGCACACCTAGTCCAGGATAAGCCACGTAAAGTCGACAGTCAGGAAGATTGCCATCATTAAATATTGTAATTTTATAAGCATTACTCAAACAACAATTGCGCCTATTGAATTAAACATGTATAATATTGTTTCTTCAAGCCCATAAGAACAAACTAAGTCAAATCGTCATTAAAATTTAAAAAAAACCCATACCAATGCAAGCAAATAGAGACTTGATTCCACAACACCCGTTCGCACGCTGGCATGTAACTGTTGATTGAGATCATTTTGACCGATTTGTGATGATTTGAAAAAGCCAAGAAACAAATATTTTTCACGAATGAAGTCGGCCTTGATTGGATGGACGGGATCAGTGGCCGACGGCTTTTTCTGCATCATCGCCCGACTCGTTCGGTCGACCTGTCCTTTCTTCTTCAACATGGGTTCGTAGAGCAGATGTTCCCAGTAGCCATTGGCACCAGCCGAAGCAAGATATTGGACTAGAGCGAGTTGACTTGGACGCCAACGTGACTTTTCCACGTGCTTGATCTGTTTTGCATAATTTATTATTATTATTATTATTATTACTCTTATTTTATTTATTTTTACTATTTTAAATGTTTTACGGAGTAAACAGCTTTCAGCAGTGGACATTTTAGCAAAGCCAAACGTGAGCCCGCATTTTAGTGAGTCGGTGGTGAGATTGGAACCGCGATGTCCACCCAAATCTAAGTCGAGCGCTGTACCGCTAGACAACCCCGAATAAGAATATACAATAGGTAACTAAACATTTCAGAAATTGTTTTGTATTTTATAAAACTTGTTTTATAAATAAGTTTTTTTTAAATTGGCTGTAATAAACACAATGACTGTCTGCAATGTTCAAACTTAAAATATTTCGAACTGAAAAATTTACCTTATTTTTATTATATTTATAAAGTTAATTAATAAAAAAATTATTGAATTACATTTTTCTTTCAAAAAAAAATATTTTAAAAATAAGTGCCTACATGTAAAGCCATTACAACAATTGCCGTAAAAAGTGATTATTTAACTAAAACATCTCAAGCAACTACATAACGTACAAGAGAAACGTCACTTCAATTATAAAATATACAAAACTATATAATAATTAAAAAAGTATATATATATGTATATTGTAAGTGATAAAAATTATATAAAATATCAACTGGTGCAAAATAAAAAATAGAATAAAATTAACATGAAATATAACGTTAAATATTAATTAAAATACGGATCGTATGCAATAGACTAAACAAATGGTAAATTTATTACCATTTTGTTTTTAAGTAATAAATTGTTTAGCTTTTGGTAATTGAAGTGTTAAACCAAATTCAGTTTCCCTGTTTCTAATAGTTGAATAAGTAAAATCGCTTAAACTATTTCTTTTAGTTTCTGAAATATGTTTATTGTAATTTTTTTATATTCTTTAGCGATTATCTGATCATCTGTAGTAATTGTTGCACGTTTTCTTCCAACATTATCAAAATTTCGGGGTTTTTAACTATTAATAATCCGATAAGTTGTTGAAAGATTAACTCTAAACAATTTTGCCAGTTTCTTTTGATGAAAATCCTTCATTTTCTAATTCTATAATAACATAATATTCATTGCCATTAAGATGAGAAGCTTTTCTCTCATTATCGCCCATTTTGCAAACAACGCAAATAGATAACAAAATGGGGAAATAAGCGGAATCACCGAGTTAAACGAATATAAGTTTCAATTCGATTTAATATGCACACTTTAAAAAAATTAAAATCATTTAAAGTTATTTTTATTAATATGGAACGGAATAACATGTTTGTTTTGATAAGAATTATGATGTCATAATTAGGTCACAGTTGAATGTGCACTTAATATAAATTTTAACAATAGTCATTGTTTATTTTTTATGAAATTAAGCACATAAATTAATAATAGATCAATTATTATAAAATTGCGTAATTTCAACTTGTTATCCACGTTTATATAGAAGTAGTTTTTAAAATATGCTTTTTACACTGACTCGACATTTTAAAATAAATATTCCTAAATAAATATAAAGTAACTACTGAGTATTTTGCCTTATTTTTAATTTTAATATTTATTTTCACAAAAAATCGATTGGACATAACACATTAATTTGGGTTTGATACTCTTATAAATTTTTGAGGCAATTGTTGAAATGGTGGTGGGATTCAAACCCTGATGTCCACTCAGATCCACGGCAAGTCTTGTACCGCTGGACCGGTCACAATATATTGAGAATAATGACCATCTTAATATGTTTCATATTTTAAATATTGTAAAACATTTTAAACAATCACTTTCAACTGGTTCCAGATAAAGTTGTATATGTAACTAACATGAGAGTGTCTCTATTATCTAAACTACATACAGCATAAAAATATGACGGTTATTCAAGTCCTCCAAATAATTATCATGTGTAATCAGAATATCAATTAATAATAACATCAAAACCAATATTAAAATGCATTTTTAGTACAATGGAATGATACCATTTGTAACTTCAGCATAAAAAAGTTTACATCTTATAATAACGTTTTATTTAGCATTCATATATTTACATAAAAATAAATAATGCTAAAATAAAAACCGCAACATCGCATCTTGATGAATACGGACATGAATATCAATCAATAAAATCTACATGTCTGCAAAATGACAGTATGTAGAAAATAATATTTTCAATTGATTGTTTTTTAAAATAAATGTATGTGCATTTACCTGGATGTTGTAGAGATAACAATTATGAAATTTAGATCATTGTAGATACATGTAACAGAATAAAACGTTTCAGTTTTGAATTATGACAAATATTTCATTCTAGACAGGTAGACCTTTATGCCGGGGTGGTCTAGCAGTACAGCGCTTGACTCGAACTTAAGTGGGCATAAGGTCGATTCCCACCACCGGCATTCAATGCAAACCCACGTTCGGCTTTGTTAAAATGTCAACCGCTAAAAGATACTTCTTTTAAAATATTACTCATGCTCACACATAAGTCATTCACATTTGATATATAATGTTATATAGTATTGTTAACTATAGTACGTTTCCAAAGTAATATCATGTCCCTTCACGCATATCATAATGTACATGCCTTTGAATATACGTTCACCTTTCAGTATCTTAGACTATGTCATTTAATCTTATTTTATTTTCTGACTGATGTTACATACTGATAATTGTATTGTATTTTTATAATTGTACCCATTTTTGTGTGCTGAAAACTACTGCTACTGAAATATCTAAGCCAGTAACCATAATAATAATATATTTTAATAATAAAGTAGTAAAAATAATTTATCAAATCTTAAAAGTTATCAACATCAGTTATATTATATATTTTTTTTTTACCAAAGTATTTGATCAAATGATTATAACAATGCTAACTCTATATATTCAAAATGGTATTTATTATTACAAAACCCTTTAGCTTTAAAAAATAAGCATGGGGCAATATATATTCAAAATAGTTCTTTTAAATTATCTGCGAATTATTTTTAGTTTAAATTAAGAAATAAAAATTACTCAAATCCTCAGAATTATTAGCATACCTATAAAAAATCAAATAAGAAAGTAAAATCTTTAAAATTTTCAAAAACTATAATTCTTCTAGTTTATATGAAACATCAAGCACACGTTTAAAACAGAACATAGGCTCTACCACAATGAATATCCATATTTTCTCCAAAAATCAAAACAATTTTCAAAACTGGTATGTAAATGTATTATATATATATATATATATATATATATATATACATAGTTCAAAACTGTCAAAATGTTGTTCAAAAACATCTTAATAGTGTCGGAGGTTTGAAAAAAACCACAGTAACTGCTATTTGTTCAAACTTGAACAACCCTACATTATATATATATATATATATATATATATATATATATATATATATATATATATATATATCGTCGCATAACAAAACTCCACGATTAACCGAAGCCCAATGAGGATTTTCGGCCCCACAATCGGCACAAGCATTTGTTTTAAAATCCATTTCAAATGGAATTAGCGCGAGTATTACATGTATAATTTATGTACTGCATATATATATATATATATATATATATATATATATATATATTTTTATTATTTTATGTTTATACTTTGAATGTTTTACGAGAAACATCTTTTTATTATTTTATGTTTGCTACTTTGAATGTTTTACGAGAAACATCTTTCAGCAGTGGACATTTTAACAAAACCGAACAAGTGCCCGCATTTTAGTGCCGGTGATGGGATTCAAACCCATGCCCACCAAGGTCCAAATTCGAGCGCTGTACCGCTAGACCACCCCGGCAATATATAATTTTTTTAAATTTCATGTTTTCGGTACATTTTTAATATAGACCACAAATTTAGGTTTAAATAAAACAAATCGCTTAACAATTTCTCTGGTGTAAGTAAACCTACTTGATAAAAAGTGGCCTATAAGTAAAACTTTTAAAATTAACAAAACACATAATCCACTAAAACAAGGATACTGATGGTCCTAAAGATTTGAATAATGTAAATAAAGTCTGAATTTAAAATAATAGCAATATTCCTGGCTGTTACGTCTCTACATGGTGCGTACTGTACTAGGTGCTCATGAACATCTCAACTAATAACAGCAGAAACCGGCTGTACGGTAGTATAATTAAGCTTCCGCTTTGGCAAGCGAATGCTAATGACCCTGAGGATTTGAGTAATGCTTATAAAGTCTCAATTTCCAATGATGGTGATATTCCTAACTGTTAGTCCTCCACGTGGTGCATCCTGGACTAGGTGCCCCTAGGCATCCAGACTAACAACAGCAGGGTCCGAGTGCACAGCGGTATAACTGGGCTTCCGCTACGGCGGGTGGATGCGAACATACACCCAGGATACTTAAAAGGTATCTTAAGGTATATGTATACCATATGTAGCCGGTGGGCTAAGAGAAATAACCCTGACGGAAAAACAGGTAGCCCCATCACAAGGATACCGTATAATAATTAAAAAATGTCGTTATTCTTATAAATGTTTATCAAACCATCAGAGTCAATCGTTTAATATGCAGTACAAATATACAAATAACAAGGAATTAACTACATCACCAATCAAATAAATAAATAATTGAATAAGCCATCAACCATATAAAGCTCGTAATCTCATCAGTTTTGAAATTATAAATATCTTGATTTTAATATATAAACTAATTAGAAAACAATAAAATGCATACAGTCAATAAAGTGAAATAATTTCAATAAATTACTTCAAACTAATAATAATCAGCAAGTTAAACAGATATCATTTGGAGAAAATATTCTAAGATTATATTAAAATAAGGTAAACAATATAAACTGTAGAATATATAAAGTAACCATTAATCAAAGTAAATATTTCAAATTTTTTGTTTCCAAACCAAAGTCCAAAATTTGTGAATTAATAAAAACAATAAAATTTTAAACTTTTTAACAAAATTAAATATAATTATCCTGTTTTAAAATTTAATAAATAAAAATATAAGTTTAATTTTCAAAACACTGCAGTCACAAGAATCACATTAAAAAATATATTTAACAAAAGTAGAGCCATATTAATAAAGCATATTATGAAGCAATTAAAAACCATCATATTAATTTAAAATGCTACAGTTTAGTTAATTTTAGTGTACAAATGTTTATAAGTTAATTATAGTTCAATTGTACCGTTAATACATTGTAACACAAAATATTTTAAAATTCCAAAATTATGAAAAAACTAAATTACGTACGTTTTATAATAAACAACAAACAATTTAACAATGTTCATTGTACCCATTTAAAATCACAAATTATATATTAAATTTCTATTTACTGTATATTTTAATAATAAAATAAAACTTAAATAAAATAAAACATTAAAAAACATTGTTACATTAAGTAAATTTATTTATATACTTACCATACAATAATCCACTCCATACATTTATTATACATATGTACAATGGGCACCAAATAATAAAATATTTTTTAAACCCATTTGTTTAAAATAACCGTAAAAAGTTAAAAATAACAAAGCTTTAATTTGTTAGTTCAAGTAAAATAACAATAAAGCAATAATGCCAAAATTTTATATAACGCAGCTGTAAATGGCCTTGTAGATTTGTAGGAATAAATTTAATACAAAATAATGCATTTTAAATTTAAAAATAAATGTTTTTAAATATTTTTAAAAAAGATATTATTTTACGTTTTTAAAAAAAATTTGTTTACAATACAAAATTAAAAAATAACATCAAAAAATTAATTAACTATAAATCTAATATTTCACTAAAGTTGGTCCCAAGTTTGGTTGAAAATAAAAGGTTTAAGTTACAGGTTGCAAGTTAATACACGAGTTGAGTAGGAGTAAAAATCCTTTTGATCCTCGGTTCTAATTATCGATGATATCAGTAAGATTCGGGGGGAAATATGAAATGGATGGTGAGGTAAAGGGGGATTAGTCACAAAAAGAAGTATTTGAAATCAAGATAAAATCAAGGTAGATAGTGAAAGTTAACATTTATAAAAAACGATTAAAAATTATAAATATAAAAAAATAATAAAACGATGCAATGCAAAAAAACACTGCAATAATCTTTAAAAAAGAAGAAAAGAGAAAAGGATGAATAACGCTTCAATGGACGTGTAGCGTGACGCGCGCCTTACCTCGCGAGCTCATGGTTACCATTATAGATTTTTTTTTAAAACTAAAAAAACAACAAGTGGACACCTTTTAGATAAACTGCAGTACAATTCTAAACATTTAAAATAGTAAAAAAAATTTTAAAATATAAAATAATAAACATTAATTTTATGAAAAATTTAGAAACGGATAAAGAAAATCAGTCACAAAAAATAATTAAATAAAAACAAACGTGAATAAATAAATGCAACAGCAGCAAAAAATAATACTGTCTTTAAAGCTGCAAAACAACTGTCAGGAGCTAGAATCTGTAATTTTCAGGTTTCAGGTTTCAGGTTTGTACATGAGTTAAATAGGAGGAAAACTCAATTCAATACTTTGTTTAGGGTATCAGGAATCATATAAAAATAATAAGTAGTTAACAAAGAAGAGGGAAAAATAATAGAAAAAAAAAATAAATAACGTTTGGTAAAATTGAGATAATATTTATTATACACAAATTTGAACGCATGGAGAGATGGGGCTAACACAACATGTGGAGGTAATCAGGTAATCAGGTAAAATCACGAGTTATGTAGGAGGAAACTCCTTTTTGTACTCGGTTCAAAATATCAAATAAACTCTGGGCTTGGACAATCTGAGTGGGTGTCCTTTACGAGGTTTGTGGGAAAGAGCGAATAAATGCTTGAGCTGGGTAAAGTTGATGAGTTTGAAAACTAAAATTAGGTCGCCCCGGAGTCTCCTATCTTTTAATGGGAAGAGACGGAGAGCTTCCAGAGACTTAGGGTAAGAAAGGCTCTTTAGGGTGCGCGGCAGTCTAATGAAGCTCTTTTAAACCTTATCAAGTTTAACAATGTCAGCCCTTAAGATAGGCGACGTTACTTGAATACAATATTCAAGGTGCGGCTTAATGTAGAGTTAATATAGGAGTCGGGTGCAGCTGATCGGGATATTTCCTAAATTACGCCTGAAAAATTTCATAATGCAATAGCAGGTTAAGGTTACTTTATTATGATGTGACGAGAAGCTAAGGGAGGAATTAAAAGTCACACCAAGATCTTTTACCGTGTCAATCTTAGTGATAGTCTGAGTACTAGAGATAATGTACCGGTTACCTAAAGATTTTCCAAATGAGAAGTAATTACATTTTAAAATATTTAGGGAGAGTGCATTATCCATGGACCACTGGTAAATGTTATTGACATCCTGTTGCAGTTGTTCGGGGTTAAAGCCCCAAATCTTGACATCATCAGCATAAAGTAGGATGTCAGATTGAAAAACTGTAAGCAAGTTATTAATATAGATACTAAAAAGGAGAGGGCCTAAAACTGATCCCTGAGAAACCCCTGAGGTGATCAGAGAAGGCAAGGATACTGCGCTACTCAATTTAACACAAAACTGACGATTAGTGAGAAAGTCACATATCCATTCTAAGAGTGGAGGACTTATCCCAAAAGCTTTCAGTTTACTTAGCAATGCTAAATGCCGAACTTTATCAAAAGCTTTGCAAAAGTCGAAGTAGACTACATCGACTGATGGTGAACAATTCAACATACAATTAATGTTCTTAGTAAGCGTCAGTAGATTGGAAAAACAGGATCTCCAGGGCATGAACCCGTGTTGAGCCGGATTTATAAGGTTATTCATAGTTATAAAATTAACCAAATGGGATTTAATAATTTTTTCTAGAATTTTACTAGAACCAGATAAAATACTAAACCGCCTGAAACTATCCGCCTTAAACTTGGATCCAGTCTTATAAATGGTTATGTATACTTAACAAATTATAATTAATTATTTAGAAAGTTTAACACTTGTAAATCTTGATTAAACAAAAGACAATAATGGTAAATAAACTGGAATTATGTATTTTTGACATTTCTGTATTTAAAGTGATTTATGCTCGCGTCCATTGGAGCGTTATTAGTCATTTTCTTTTTTCTTCTTTTTTGAAGATTATTGCAGGGTTTTTGCATTGTAATACATAACTTGTTTTATTATTACTTTAGAATATTTATAATTTTTATTCGTTTTCTATAATTGTTAATTTCCACTATCTACCTTGGTTTTATCTTAATTTCAAATATTTTTTCTGTGACTAATCCCTCTTTACCCCACCATCCATTTCAAATTTCCCTCTGAATCTTACTGACATCATCGATAAATAGAACCAAGGATTAAAGGGAGTTTAGATCCTACTCAACTCGTGTATCAGTCTGTATTAACCTTTACCTGAACGTTAAAATATAATAAGAATGCTTAGGAAAATATTCACAAAGATGCTTAAACATAAAAATGATATAATTGATTATAAGCATACTTATGTATTAAATATTATACATTATAATTGAGAAATTTTAAATAATTATAAACATGGAGTTATTGTTAGTTTGTCTAAAAAAACCTGGTACAATTTTAACAATTGGCGTGGAACAACTTTATTACCTGTTTTTTGTAAAATATTTTATAAAGGAATATAACTTGTTTAAAAAATGCAATAAATAAACATCTTAAAAAGTAACAAATAAGTTTCAAAAAAGAAAGGTTTTGTTAAAACAATAATCATATTTTGCAACATCATCAAACAATGTCAATAAATAAAGAAACTACTTAAAGTCAATATTATTAATTTAAATAAAGTTTTTAACAACGATCTGTAAAAAAACTGCCAAATTTTACAAGATTTTTTATATAGCTAGAAAGTGTTATTAGTACAGAAGTAAAAGTTTAATTACAGTTAAAACAGATTTATTATTATTTTATTATTACAAAATTCTTTTGTTTTCAAAATAAGCAAAGGGCAATAATATAACAATTACATCAAAAACAGCAATAAAGTCTTATAATTCAAAACAAATATAAGACAATATTTTCTCATGTATTCGAACATTTTTCTAGACGTTTTGTTTGATCACATAAAACATTTATTTTAATTAGATTTTTAATTGCTTATTCCAAAAATGAACCTAAGAGAGCAATATTAGATATCAATATCAATAGCCTAAAATTATTTTGTACACACTAATTGTCATTTGTACAAAAATATACAAAAAAATGAAATGTAGATGCTATAATTTGAGATTTTAAAAATAGATATTTGGTTTTAGATGCATTCAAACTATACCATAATAAATTAAAAAATCTTTTATAAAACATTTGAACGTGTGGAACAACATTATGCCGTATGCTGTTCAGAAGGATAGAAATTTTGTATAATAATAATAATAATAATAATTATTATTATTATTATTAAACAACTAAAAATATCTAAATAAATGCATTATGTTTAATTATAAATTATAATAAATACTTAAAATAACGTTTAAATTAATAAATTAACACATTGTTTAATAAACATTGTATTCTAATACATTTGATAAAAATATAAATAATTA
The DNA here is from genome assembly GCA_025895645.1 of Cardicola forsteri. NCBI lineage: Eukaryota > Metazoa > Platyhelminthes > Trematoda > Strigeidida > Aporocotylidae > Cardicola > Cardicola forsteri. Next base: position 227,771 of record JAKXYG010001233.1, on the reverse strand, counting down.
ATTTTTTTATATAGTAAAATAATATATATATATATATATATATATATATACAAATCGTTATTAATATAACATTAGTTTTTTATTAGTAAAAAACAGAACATATTATTGATAATGATTTATGTTTAAATTAAAAATTATTGATGTGAATTTATATTACATTTATGTATTTATAATATAAAAAACTTGGCAAATATGATTTTAGTCTCACACTTGAAATTGTGTTTGTTCATGTCTGTATAAAATTATAAAAATTTGCACTGGCAATAAATCCTAACATGTACAGTGCTCTTAGTTAACAAAATCACATATTATATGATAAAATCTGACAATTCTAATGTAACACAAATATTTAAACACTTAAATATCAAATATAAATATTTAATTTTACCAAAATAAAGCATTTAAAATTATAATGTAATTAGCGTTTTAATTAGTAAATTAATTAAGTAATTTATAGTCCCCAAATAAGATGCCTCTAATGTAGTAAAATAAAAATAATAACAGTTAAGTTTATTTAATTTTTATAAACCAATTAAAACACTAAATAAATAATTACACTAATTAAAATAGTATAAAACGGTTTTTAAAAATGCAAACAATATATTAATTTTTTAATTTTTATAAATAAGTTTAGGAGTAGCAGATATAGATAAAACGCTAAACTTAAAAATGGGTGAACATAGATTCGAGTCTTACTACAGATACTAAATACAAGTCCGCGCTTAGATCTACTAAATGTCCACTTACTGAAAAATGGTTTTTGTAAAAATTAAGTAATAAAACCAAATAATAAATAGCTAAAATTAAATTAAAATTATTTCTGCTATGTTTAAAATTAGTAATTTATAATAAACATAGGAATATTATTACAATAAATATTTTGACTGTTCGATAATATAGCTAATAAATTAATTAGTTTAAATAAAACTGCCGATTTTAATTTTATAGTAATATCCTTTTTTGTTTTTGAAATTAAGATTTTCAATTGTCAAACGTTTGGCTATTATTCTATACACCAAAATGTATTTTTGAAAATGTTTTTAGTTATGACTTAAGTACTAATAAATTTTTACAAAATAAAATTACTAACTGTATGCTATTAAACCACTTCTTTTCGACATAGGCTGTATACCGTCCATATTATAGGTTTAAATAATAATTATCAAGACTATAAACATTGATATTAAATGTTCATGTTGTTTAAAAAAATTAATTGAATAGTGAATAAATTAACTAAAATTTGAAGACAATAGTAACAACTTAATAAATTTAATAATCAAAATATAAAATAAGAAAATAAGAAATGTATTTAATTGAGCATCCATTTATTAAAATAATAATAATAATAGTAATAATAATAATAATAATAATAATGATAATAATAATAATAATGATAATAATATGTTTTCACAAATAAAATAATAAAATAAAAAATATTTAACAAGTAAGTAAATTAAAAAGAAACAAATTAATTGTTAAAAAATTTTTTTTATTAAGATTGTTAATCCAACGTAAACATGATAGTTTTGCAATAGTTTAAAAAAGTCAAAAATAGTTATTCTCTTATTGAATTTAAAAAGAAGTTTTAAACATTATTGAAAAGATAGAATTAGTTTTTAAAATTAAGGAAATAATAAGATGTACTGCTTTAATCAATAAATATTACATATTTATTAGATTTATGTATTTTTATTAAAGACTTTAAAATGCATAAATTAATTGATTAATATTTAATTTAAACAGTTTTTACATTATGTTTTTTGATACACTAAACAATTTTAATGAAAAATCTGGCAACACTTTATTATTATTTATACATGCTTGAAATATAATCACATATTATTTTTATATGATAATGCAATGTTGCTAATATTCTATTAATTATACAAGCAAATTAACAATATATAAAGTGTAAACAAACTATTTTTAAATAATTATATATTATTGCAGATGACCTTACAAGTGTATCAAATTTTGAAGATAAATTAATAACATTAATAATTTAGAAACAACTTTAAACTTATTTTATCTGTCGTGGGTCCCTTTATTATATTGTCAAGAAAGAGCAAATGTTAAAATGTAGAATTAGTACTTTTATCAAAATGAAGGAAACTTGAAAAAAAATCATTTTCATAAATACGTTGGGATCTAAAAGAAATGATCAAAATCAATCTTAAACCAATTCAAACAAATGATGTTTTAAAATTTTAATTTGTTAAATAATAAAAAATGTAAAAATAATTTTTTCAATATACAAAATGCATTTTTTTATTAATTTTGTAGCATAATTGTTGATGGATTCTATGCACTTTTTTAAACTAAAAAGCTTAGTTAAAAAATTACATATGTACATATATAAAGTGTCATTTTTTTACATTTATGTTAATTTGTAATTCAGTAATATTTAATTTTTATTTTTATTTTTAAATTTACAATAAAAAATTACAATTAAAAAGTTATATTTCGGCTTTTAAATTGTGATTAATAATTTAAAGCTATAAAAATTGCTTGTCAGTTAATATTTGTTTAAATAAATAAAATTATAGCTGAACTTTACTATATGAACTAAGAATTAAAAATTAATTTATTCAAAATTGTAATAATACAAATAAATAATATTTAAATTTAGTTATATCTTAATTAAATTTAAAATTGTGTAAATCGTTAATGCAAAAGAAGTAATAGCTTAATCAAAACACTATTTTTATAGTAATACATTTTAAAATAATACTAAATTGAACTTATTATAAAACTGAAAATGTGTCATAATAATTCACAAAAAAATCAGTTGAATTTATGAAATTTACTATTTTCTAAAATTATGTAAATCAATAATTTAACGTTAGAAAATTATCTATTAAAAAAAAGAAAAATTGGATTTAATTTTCTAAAAATAACAATTATTACAGCCCCCAATATACAAATTCAATTTTATTTGCAGATTTAAACATTATAGACTATTAATACTTAGCAACAACAGGTTTAAAAAAACGTGTATACATTTAATGGAAAGGTAATTTTTGAATTAGATATATTACGGTTTTAATAAAAACACAATCAAATTAATATGCTAACAGACAGCATATGAACAGAAACAACGTTTTTTAAAATTTACTAAAATTGTTAAATTAAATTTTGCTTACTGCAATCGAAAATATGTATAATTATGTTGTATATATATATATAATTTTTTTTTTACATATTAAAATTAATATATTAACAGACAAAATATAAATAGAAACAACCTTTTTCAAATAATATATTGCAAATATAATAAAATGTATATGCTAAAAATAATAATTGTGAGTTATGTTGTAATATCTTTATTGTAAATGTCAATTACTTCATATCTATAGTTTAATTGTTATTTAGAGAAAGAAATGTATTTAGTAGGGACAGAATGTGTTATAATACTAATTTAAAAACTACTTTATGGTTGTTTTCTATATTAGGTTAATTGAATTATCGTTGTTCTCAACAGTGTAATAAGAAAAACCTTATTTAAAAAAATATAAATGTGGAACAAACGAAACACTATTTATAATCAAACTTTCAAGATTATATATAAATATTTTGAATTTTTATATTAGAAACATTTAGTATAAATTTGACTCATAATGAATAATAAATTTACATTATTTGTGTGAAAGAATGTAGTAGTCCACGTGAAACCTAAAACGTATACACTACTTTGGTTTTTCAATAGAAATAAACCAATAGTACAGTGCTGCTGGTTAACTGAAATGAAGTGTCGTTGGCATTTAGTAGATTTGACAGTTCTGTAATTATCTAAATAGAAAAATACAAGTTTTAAAAAGTTTATTGATGTAAAACAATGTACTAAACACCAAGGAAAGTAAAAATGTTTAATTATTGTTCAAAAAACAACAGCAAAATTAACTACGTTCAATTAAATGTTGGATTTTGTTTGTAATTTCAATTTACAATAATAATTTCATTAATGCCAAAATTGCAAAAAATAACATAGCATTAAGTCAATAAGATAAGTACAAATTTGCATTGATTTAACAATTACTTGTTTCACTTTGACTGAAAGTTGAAATGCATATAATTAATATTTTTAAATTGTTAAATACATTTATCTATTTATGCATGATCAGTTAAATGTTATATATAATTTAATAGAAACAATTAATGACATAAATTTGAAATGTCTACTTTTCTATTCAAGGTAGATTTTTCCAATTAACATTTAAAAATTTAAATTAATAAATTATTGAAACAGGTATGAATTTTCAATGAAAATATATCTTTTTAACAAAATGGATAATTAATTATAAATTAGTTATCATGAAAGAATGTGAAATAAATGAATAAATTATTATTTGTAAAAATATAGCTTTATATTTTTGAATTTGAATTTCACGTTTTGTTTTTAAATATGTAGTGAATTTTTAAAATTATTTCTTCTTTAGGTTTTCCCTCTTTTATGAGCGGATTGTTGTTTCTAACCAGTTTTCTCTCTTTGATTTTGTATTCAACCCATTAGAGACACAATGACCATTAAATATTTTTGGTGTCAAATGTTTTACTGACGAATGTCCTTTCTGCAGCAAACGCTACTCGTTTATCCTGACTTTCCCTAAAGAGAGTTTAATTTTTAAAATTCTAAAATATGTTACAATTAACAATTGAAATTTTAAAGTACATTATTAAAACATTGGGTTCCCTTTATAATTCCAAATAAAAATATGAGAAGACGTAAACTGTGAGATGAATTTATTTTGTATATTCTCGTCAGTCACAAACATATAACATTTTAGAAATGTTATATTAGTATTGTCAGAATCACTTGAAATAATAAATTTACTAGGTTTTCCAGTCAACCAGGAGCACTGTACAGCTGTTTCATCCTTATTTGGAATCATTTTAGTATATATATTAGTATATATATTACCAAAATTTAAGTGTCACATTGGAAATATAAACATTTATAATCGCATTTTAAGTTATGTAACAAATAAAAGATATTTTAATTATTAAAAATACATTGTATGAACACTCATAATTTTTTGTTTGTTTTAATTACATCGTTTTTTTGGACATCCAAATAAAAACATTACAAAAATGTAAAATAAAACAAATTTATTCTTAATATTTTTCAATCATAAACAAATTGAATTCCTTTTACAGTTTATTCGAAATTATAGACCGAACCCAATGTTGTTATATTTCTCAAACGTGTAACGATAGATGCACCCAAACAACTAACGATAAAAACCAATTCATTTTTTATATTTAAATTATTTACCTTTCTAGACACAACAGCCCCAAGACTAACCAACTAATTTAATAATTTTTTTGCAAATTAAAATATTTGCAAGTCATTATAAATTGTAGCCACACCGAACTAAAATTATTGAAATGCATTGGAATGTATAATAGAAGATTTATTGTGACTACTGATACAAACAATTACCATTTAATGTAACAAACTTACGTGCATTAAAGCAATTAAATTTAAAATTTAAACCTCTTGTTACTTAAATAAAAAGTGTAGTAGATAAACCGTGTTTGTTTAAATTTGCTATTAAATTTAAGTTTTTCTATTTTAAATGGGTCACTAATCAAGGGATAATTATTTTTAATGTGTAAAGCTTTCAATGATTTCTTTCACAAATTATATGTGCCGGAGTGGACTAGAGGTACAGCGCATGGATTCATATTTTGCCACCGGCCCACTAAAGTGCGAGCCCACGTTCGGCTTCGTTTACTGCTGAAAGATGTTTCTCGTAAAACATTCTAAGTAGCAAACATATATATATATATATATATATATATATATATATATATACTAATGATCTATTTGGGTTATCTGTTTATTTTTTCAAGGCAAGTTTAAATGTAGAACAACATAGAAATAATTTAAATCAATTCAAATTGTATTTAAACTTCCAATTGAATAACTAATTTGTTTCATTAAGAACGCAACATCTTCAAAACAATTAATGTTCATACTTTGTACTACGTTTAGTAAATTTTTTACAAATATTTGTGTCATTTAAACGAACAACAATATCTAAATTGTAGATTAAAATTAAAAAAAAACATTTTGTGCGCAGTTTGCAACTTATTGTAGCAAATTGTGCCACCCACAACTGAAAATTAAAAATATAAAAATAACCACATTAAGCATAATATTATTCTAACTTTATGAAAACTTTATATGTGTGACATGTATTACAAATGGAACATCAAAATTAATAAAAAAGTTACCTAGTAAAATACAAATTAGATATTCTATAAATTACAAGAAAATTAACTATAAAAATATTTATTTTTAATCTTAGTACAATAAACGCATGATTGAATAAATGTGTTGTTTATTTATTTCACATAATTGTTTTTTGAAAATAAATTTACATTTACATAAAATTTGATAATTATATGTAGATTTTGATATTATTATTATTATTATTATTACTATTATTACAAAAACTTTTTAATTTTAACATAAGCACAAATCAATAAGATAACAATTATAGCAAAAAACAACAAAAAAGTTTTATAATTCAAAAAGAACATAGGGCAACAAAATTATTTCATGTATTCGAACATGTTGTTTGATCCCATGAGACATTCATTATAGTTAGATCTTCCCTAATGGTTTTTCGCTAAATTTTCTGTAATCTACCAACCTTTTTATTACCATCATCAATTGTCTATTCCAAAATCATTCTTGCTAGTCTTTCGGGCAGTAAATGTAAACTTTAACCAACTAATTTTCTTCGTCTAATTGTAATGAGGTCAAGTAGTAAACAACAGTCAGTTCTATTCATGATCTTATTGTTTGAAATGTAATTGCACCAAGTAATTTTTAAAATACTTTTAATACAGCAGTAATAAGTTTGCTAACGGCAAAAAAGTTTTATTTGTTGGGTTTGTGTTAAAAATTGGACTATTTAACTAGGACTTAAAAATAGTGCTTTTTCAACTAAACACGTTTGTACTATTAATTTACTTCAGATTGTGTTAAATTATTACTCCATCTTAGTCGATGTCAAGTCCAGTTGAGAAAAAAGGAGGGTTTGAGTGCAAAAAAATGAACAAAAGAACTCCATTTTATTAAACTACGGCAAAGAAGTGAAAACAGCATAATTCTAACAACGGAGTACGGCAAAATTTGAATTTTTAACATGTACAAACTTTAAGGCCGAAAATGTAATCTACAATCTTTTAGAACAATCTTGTTGCCTCATTTCTTGTAGAGCGAAAACATTTAAAATAAATAATAAGATTACATGTACTGTACTGGTAGAAGTGGGTAAAACCCTAGACCTATACTTGAGTAAGTATGGGTTCAAGTATGGGCTCTTGCCCAGCATAAATAAATATTTAACTAATGAAATTAAATTTTTATGTAAAATTGAGAGAACAATGTACTGTTATTATTATTATTATTATTATTTAAATATTTTTTAAGCAAGCAAACATTTTAGAATAGCCAAACGTTTTATTTAATTCCATTAAAGCATTAATTTCAATGAGATCTTTACTAATAGTTCATAGCCAAGGTTTATGTAGTCTACCAACTTTTTTTTGCCATTCTTAATTGTCCATTCCAAATTAGTTTTTGCTGGTTTTTTCAAGCAGTAAACAATTATGATAGAAAGCAATTGTATTTATTAAAATATCAAAGTTTATAACCAAAGTTTATTGCTTTAATGCTTGATTTAAAACGTATTTATCAAATATAAATTTAACGATGCCAAACACAGATTTGCATTTATTGTTAGTAATGGGACTTCAATTAAGGTATTAATTGAAAAAACGTAATAATAATAGTAAGAAGAAGAAGAAGAAATAAATAAATAAACAAATAGATTTATTATAGAAATGGAATAAATATAATTCTGTTTTTTCAACTGTACTTATTTCTAAATTAATACAAAATAAATTTGAAACAATTGTTAATTTTAAACAAAAATTATTTCTTAAAGATTATAAATTTATTTTAATGTAGCAATTATTGTAAAGCAAACTTTAGTATAAATTAACTTAGCTCTTGTTGAATAATATTCATTTGCAGCATCAATAAATTGTTATTTTTAAATAACTTTTGTCCCAAAAATGTTTTAATTCTAATTGTTTTTATTGCTGCATATTAATAGGTATGACAACTGTTTGCACAAATATTTTTAATTGCATTAATAAAAAATTAAAGAAAAATAGCAATTTTTTAAAAGTTTATTTAGTAAAATATTAGAATATACAACTCCTAAACTAATTAGTGTTGAAAACGTAGTTATTAAACTAAAACATTTATAGCAATCATATAACATGCAATAAAGACGTCATTTTAATTATAAAACGTATAATATTATGTGATAATTAAAATACAAGTATAATTTTATAGATACATATTGTAACTAATAAAAAAATTACATAAAACATTATCTGATTTATTATCTAAGATTGAGTAGAATAATCAACATAAAATATGACTTCTAATATATTTAAAAACGCAAAACATCTAATTTTTAGGGTTAATAAATTGTTTTATGTATAATTTACTACAAAATATTAAATAATAAATAAGATGGCTCGTGTTTGTAACTACTTGGATTAGGTGTTTTGGTATGCTTTTGGTTAAAATGCTGATATAGTTTTATGTAATCTAAATTTTAACAAAATAAATAATTTAGACAAATATTTTTTAAATTTAAATATGCTTATATATGTTAAGTTTTATTATACGAAAAATAAAATAAATAACATTAATAATAGAACTATTAAATAGCAATTTTCAAAAATATAATTATTTTTATTCTAGCCTGTGTTATGGTTAAATTTATTTATTTTTATTTATTTTTATTTTATGTTTTCTACTTCGAATGTTTTACAAGAAACATCTTTCAGCAGTGGACATTTTAGCGAAGCCGAACGTGGGCCCGCATTTTAGTGCCGGTATGGGATTCGAACCCATGCCCACGGAGGTCCGAATTCGAGCGCTGTACCGCTAGACCAAACAAAACAAGTTTAAATACAATTGCAATTAATTTTGTAAAATTACAATACATATTATTATTTTATAAACAATTGTAACACTGGCATAAGTAAAATACATTTTAACTTTAAAAATATTGCTACATTTTACTAGAAAAAGACCAGTGTTTAAATTGGTTAATATAATTTTTCACATAAGGGTTATTTAATACTTTTTTATACAATCAATTTAATAATTGTTGCTTATACATATTGTTTCAACTATAAAATTTTAAGTTTGTACAAAAATGTTTATACACAGCAACCTATTTTATTATCAAACATATTAATCCTTTTAAATCAGTGTTTTATTAGCTGCAATTAAAAGTAATTGGTATTAAAAATAATTTTATTTAACAATAATAAACATAATTTTGGTGTTTTTATTTTGTAACAAAAAATTAATTAAACTTCCTGTGATAAAGAAGATATAACATGTAATATGTAGTAAATAACTATATTTGTGTTAATTATATTTTATAATTTAACAAAATAATGTATTTTATTATTTTTAAGTTAAATAGTAATTTTTTTTAACAAACAAAAAATAAATTTTTAATATCTTTAAGAAAATACCTAAAATATTATTAAAAACATTATTATAATTTGTAAATCGTTTTAATAGGATATACTGTATTTCTAATTTTAAATCGTATGCAAATATTAATTTTTAGCTTAAATTTAACAACAAATAAATATTTTAATGTGGAAACCGAAGTCACGTTTTCAAAGTAACATTACACAAAAAATCGGTTTTAAAATTATTTCAAATTTTTGGTTACTATGGACTTTTGAGCATAAACATACTTTTAAAAATACTTATTTAATATTTAAATATTCAAAAAATAATTAGTTAGTTATTTTCTTAATATAAAATAATGCGTTTTAATTTTGATTTTAAGTTTTTTATAAGGTAATAAAAACATAAATTTTGTAATGTAGAAATGTAAACTTAAGGTATTTAAATGCATTTTTAAATAATTATTTTAAACAAATTCATTAAAAAATTATTAATTATTATTAAAAAAATGTTAATTGCATTTAGTTATTCCATTTATATAGGTGTTGTTTTTAAAATATGCTTTTTTGGTCAACTCGTCATTTTTAAATAAGTATTTCTAAGAAATATAAATCAACTAGTAAATATTTAACATTATTTTAAATTCTTAATAATTATTTTTTTCTGAAAAACATTAAAAAATAATAAATTAATTTGGATTAACTTTTTTTGAATTTTTAACACTAATTTATTCAAGGGCTGTACAGATAGTGTCACAACTGATTCCTACATTAACCTACTATGATATTTAAAAAATGCTTAGCACATTTTACTTATCTTAGGCATATAAAACACTTAATAATAAATACTTTAGTTGAAAATGTATCAAAATATAAATAAAATATTATTCACAATAAACATTTTAATTATGATATACAACAATACGCATTCTAGTATTAAATCATAATACCTCCGTTTATTTAAACTTAAAAACAAGCACATGCAATTTGTTAAAAAAGGATTTTATTGACCAAAATGCATTAATATATAAAGAAAAAGTTATAAAGTTTATAATGTCAACAATTTCACAGAAAATTTTGTTAAGAACCATTAAGGAAGATTTAATTATAATAGGTGTCTCATGGAATCAAACAAAATGTTTGGCAAAATGTTCGAACACAAAATACTTTTGTTGCCCCATGTTTGTTTTGAATTATGGGACATTGTTGGTGTTGTTTGCTGTAATTGTTATCTTATTGCCTTACGCTTATATTTAAAATAAAAAGACTTTATGATAATGGCAATAATAATAATAATAATAATAATAATAATAATAATAATAATAATAATAATAATAATAATAATAATGATAATAATAATAATAATGATAATAATAATAATAATAATGTTAATAATAATGTTAATAATACAAAGTATCGTAACTTTGACTTGTGCAAATTCCGATTGGAAGAAAAGGGAAGGTAATTAGAAGTAGTAGAAATCAAATTAAAACAGTAAATTTTAAATATTTTAATTATACTATATATGTATAAAATGATATTTGTATTTTAAAAATGTATTTTACGCTGTATCTCTAGTAAGATATTAAAGCTTAATAATAATAATAATAATAATAATAATAATAATAATAATAATAATAATAATAATAATAATAATAATAATAATAATAATAATAATAATAATAAAGCATTATGATTTATTTTAAAACAACAATATTTAATTAGTGTAATTACTTAATTTAATTTTGAATCTTGTTTTTCAAAAGTTAGAAAATAATTATCTACAAGCAAGTTTTTCAATTGTTTATACAAACAAATATTTTAAAAATGTATAAACATAAATAAATTACTCCAAGTTTGCAAGTTTAATTTCTATTTTTTTATTAGTATAAAGCTCTGAAGAGCATGGATTAACAAGTTTGGTCCATATGTATTGTATTTTAAATTTTAGGGAAAAATTAGAGAAACAAAATCATTATACAAAATTTGGCAATTTGATTCAAATTGAACTAAAACTGATTGCACATTTTGTATAAAAAGATAATGTAATAAATAATTTGTTGATTAATTAGCTATATTTATATCATTTTTATTTTTAATTTTCCCATCACATCTTCTTAACAATAAAAATTTAAATTAAGGATAGAAATTTAACTAAAAATAATAAATTGCAAATATTATTTAAATAAAACAATAAAGGCTATTTGTTAACCATTGAACATTCTTAATAATAATATACTTATGCACTTAATATGTATAAATACATTGTATACATATTAAGTGCATAAGTATATATATATATATAATTTTTAATTTGCATATTAAAAAGTGAATCAGTGCAGATAGATTATGCTTTCTATTTTATTTTTATGCAAATAATTGTAAAACGAACAGCATTAAATATTAAAACGATTTTTTGTTTAGTTGTTATTAGAAATTATTGAAGAACAATGACATCCAATTAATTTTGGTGAAATTCGAATTAACCAATGAAATTGATGTTTTGGTAAATATTTATTATTCATGTCTATTTCAGAGTTATTTCTTTTTATTTGTTTGTAAAATTTTAATAAAACTGGCAGTTATTTTTCACGCAGCAGATACAAATTACACTCTTGGGTATTTTCTACATTTTAAAAATTATTTAAAAACATTTCATACGTTTAACTGTGATACTTTATAAAATATATTAATTAGTTTTTAATTATTTAACTAATTATGAAATTGTTTTTATTGTGCAATTTTCTCATCTTGTTATATTTAAAACAAGGTAAATCAAACAATTATATATATATATATATATATATATATTATTATTAAATAAATTATTTAAATGTTTTATTAACTGATATATTTGTTATTAAATGTGATATTTACTCATCAACAGCAATTAAAATGTTTTCAAACATTCAGATAAGTTTGTTACAAAATTGCTATTTTTAATAAGTTATTTGGTAACTTTGTTTACAATAACTTAAAGTTTTATAACAATTTAGATGAGTTATTTCTATTTATTAAAAATTTATTTAACAGTACAATATATGTTATATATATTTGAATGTTTACTTTTAGGCGTAATTTGAAAGCAAGTTGTTTATTTTACTAGTTTAAATTAAAATTTGGAACAAGTTCCAGTGCTATTAGAACATGATTAAAGACAGTTTGTTTTATTTTTTCTTCTTTAAATACATATTGGAAAACAAACTAACCGTTTTAAATATGCTACTTTTTTACACTACTTTAGAGTTTTGAGATTAGTTTTATTATTCTTTATTTAGTAAAGTTTTTATACAAAATAAAATTACTTTATGTATGATTCAATCCTCACTTTTTATCAAAACAGATTCAAAAGCAGCTATAACGGAATAGTAGAATTTTTAGTTATTTGGTAATCCAATTGTTTTATCTCATAATTTTACCTTAGTAATTTTTGAATTGTTTTAATGAATATAAACCACTTAAAACATCAAAATTGAGTTTTATTTAATTATTTTTTTAACAATATTAATATACAGAGTTTTATAACAAAATAAAGTAATTTCTTTTAATATCTATTTTAAATACTATAATAGAAATATACATTTAACACAGTATTATAATAAACTAGAAAGTTAACCTTAACGTTTTATTTTCAAAATAATATTAATGTTATTTTGGTTTGAATTTAACTTTTTAATTTTTTTATAATGAAACTTAGAGAAATTAATTAAAACATGGTTAAAATAAATTACACAAATATAAAAATTCATTTTCGAATGTTTAAAACAGGTCAAACAATTCAATGTTACACGTGTGAAAATTGCCAAGATATGGGTTATGGACATCGAAGCATTCAAGACAATTGCACATCATGTCTGGTAAGAAAAACATTTCATTTGTAAAATAGATTTGTTGTTTTAAAAGTAAACATTTTATTACACTGTGTAAGTATGTAAAATTTGACGGTTGTTTATCTTTTTATTATACAAAATTGTACTAACGAAAGTGAAAATAAAAAAAAAGTTGTTTAAATACAAGGCTAATTTTATAGTTTACACTGTTTGTTGCACAATGTTACATAATTGACGCAGCTAACTTAACTATCGTTCAATTGAATCAAATAGCCCTTTTAATTTTCAAATAGCTGGTTTCAAGTCCGGTTGAGAAAGGAAGAGGATTTAACCGCAAGAGTAGCAACCTGGCTTTTGTATAAAAATAAAAATTTCTAAACAGATAACCAGAGGGCACAATTTTTATTCATAATGATCAGGTTTGGCGAAATCCGAATGTAATTTCTATGTTCGATATACAAAAATTTCAAAACCAAAAATTTAACTTACCATTATTTGGAGCAATCTTTAAAGCGAAATGGTCTTAAAATATAATACATAAGTTTATTTAAATCCAATTTATTGCAAAATTTATAGTTCAATTTAATAAAACTATTTTTCTTACCAGCAATATTTGAATACGTTTGTAGAAATATATTTATTAAATTATAAAATCACATAAATGTTATTAACATTATAATTAATTAATTAATTAATATTTTTGGTTTTAAGGACAAATGAAGAGTTAAAGTTTAGTGAGGAAGCAAATAAAAAACATCTGTTCCATATAACATTAAAAAAACATAATATAACAGTGCAATTGCCAAATTGAATGTGTTTTGCAATTATGCATTTCACTAATTAAATGTGTTGATTAAACTTGAACAATTGTGTTAATAGTAGTAATATTTATAATACGTCATTTTGATTAATCTAATTTTAAAAATATACATTTTTCTAGACATTTAATGTTTGTGAATCGGCAATTAGACAAGTGTGTTCATCCATCAGTTGTGCCGAAGCGCCAAATCATCATACCAAGTTCGTCAACTGCTGTGAATTGGATTTGTGCAATGCAGCAAATATGCGTTGGCAACAACATTACTATTCGCCTTTTCTAACAGCACTTTTAATTTTCATCAATTATTCGTTGTAAATAAACGCATATATATATATATATATATATATAAGCATAACATGACAAAAATGTATTAATATTTATTGACTTGTAAAATTGTCTAAGAATTATAAACCAAGGCTTTATTTAAATTATGTTTAATTGAAAATGTATAATATTTATTTAGATTTTTAATTTCTTTTTTTTCTTCAAAATTGTGTTTAAAATTAAAATTAAAAAAATTAAATATATATACTATTTTTTATATTTTAAAATATAAACATTATTAAAGTAATTTATATAGTTTTTTAGCAAAAAAATTATGTTATAAGTTAGTTATTGCCGATATGACATAAAAGATGTTTTTTTCAAATTTATCATTAACTTTAACTGCACGTCTTTCTTTAAGAAAAATTATTAATTAATTGTTAAAAGAACTGCTTGCGCAAACATTGAAAATTTAAACCACAAAAATTACGTTAATTTTGATTTTTACGTTTTAAATAGAATTAGTAATTAAAAAAAATTTAGTGCGTTTATACTAATAATATTTTTACAACTAAAGTAACATATTTGGTACTTGTAAAGTTTTAGAACATTATAAAATATTGTTTTGTGCGTCAATACATTTAAAACGCTTTTTTCCACTTTTAATACTTGAATGTTTTGCTGAAAAAGAATGTTTGGCATGCAGACATTTAACGGAGCCGAATACAGTCACGCAATTAGGCAATGTTAAATAGTAAAATGTTCATATAGTAAACATGCTTATTTTATTTAAAACATTATTGCGCATTTTTAGCAAGTGTACATAAATTGTAGTTATTTCGGAGCAAAACCAAAACATATTTCAATTTTATATTGAAAAATAATGCAATTTTTGACGTTTTTAAATAAAATTTCCTAACCTAGACGTTTGTAGAAAATTATAGTAAACGGTGATAAAATATTAAAAATGTATTTATTTCCTTATATATATATATATATAAATGTTTTACGAAAAACATGTTTCAGCAAGTGGACATTTGGCAAAGTCAAACGAGGTCCCATATTTAGTTTTGTAAGTAGTAGTTTCCAGTCTACACCATTACCAACTGTACCAACAGAGAATGAATAAACAAATATTAAATATTTATTACATACATAATGAGCAATTAATCGGTGTTATTTTTCAATCAGCAACTAACGATATTGATTCGTATTTGAGTAATTATTACACACACATGCATAAAACCCAACTGATCACAGTAATCAATTTAACAAAAGCATGTTTTTGCAATTAAATGTTTAAAATTTTCTTTTGATTACTAACGTAACTACATACATTAATACATTGTATTTATTAAAACATATTTTGTCTGCCTTAATTATGTACTAATTAGTAACAAAATAATATTTTGTTTAGGTTTCCGCTTAATAAATATACAAGTGTTTAGTTTACACAAGAATGACTTTGTTTTGTTATGTACATGTACTGTAAACAAATATTAGTATATATTGATAAATATATTTTAAAGGAAAACAATTGATTAGCAAATATTAAATTTTAAAAAAGATTTAACCAAAGGTCACACTGGTGATAAAACCGAATAGAGAAGGCTGACCACAAACAGCAACTCTGTATAAAAAAAAAGAGAAAAGCTGTAAAGGAAATAAAAACGAAAACACTTAATAAAAATGTTGTAACCTTTTATTAATATATTAATTTATTGTTTGTTTGACAAAAGCCCTACTTAAAAATCTGAATAATTATAGTTTGTAAAAGTACGTAAGCTAATATTAACAATTCTATTGTAATAATGATAATAATAATAATAATAATAAAAATAATAATAACATTCATTCATTTATTGTGATTGGTGACATAGTCTATCTTCATTATTTTTATATTTGTACAGCGCATCAAACGATCGATTTCAATAGCATAATCAGCGTAACGAAAGTGAACATTTAACAAAGTTTATAGGCTGAAACGGCATCCTTGTGATGGCGCCACCGTTTACATATGGTATATGTATAACCTTTTAAGTATTCAAAATGTATTGTTGCACCCACCCGCCGTAACGGTGGCCCAGTAACACCCTGTACATTTGGTTCCTGCTATTATTAGTCTAGATGCCTAGGGGCATCTAGTGTAAGATGCACCACGTGGAGGAGAAACGATCAGGAATATCATTATCACTGGAAATTGAGACATTTTTTAGCATCCTAATAATAATAATAATAATAATAATATAAGTTAGACTTGACAAAGTTTTATTGTTTATAAAAAATTATTTGTTAATTAACATTTCAGTTAACTAAATTATTTTGTTAATATTTTAATCAAAATTTAATATTTAAAACAAATTAAAATAATTATAAAAAGTCATATTTTTATTTATTTTTTAAAATTTATTTGTTTTATTTTAAAAATTTAATTTATTTTTTATTTTTGTTTAAAGTTCATTCATTTTGTAAAACATTGCAAATAAAAATAAAAATATTTCTATCAAAAAGTGTTGATTAATATCAATATACCTTTTATTATTTTAATTGACGTCAAAACAATATTTCTACAAACTTCATTAATTTTTATATAAGCGTTTAATTAAAAAGATATTTAATTTGGTTTTATTTAGTGCTATAATGTTTCCAACCAATTGAAATATAACAATATGCATTTGAAATTGTGTTTTTAAGTGTTTTTGAAAATATTCTGTAAGTGTTTACAAACTCAATAATTTTACAACACTAACAACAAATTGATTATTAAAAATATTTCCTGTAACTGAAAAGTTATAATTGTTTAAATTTGAAATGTTAGTACAAATATATATATATATATATATAGCGGTACAGCGCTCGAATTCGGACCTCGGTGGGCATGGGTTCAAATCCCATCACCGGCACTAAAATGCGGGCCCATGTTTGGCTTCGCTAAAATGTCCACTGCTAAAAGATGTTTCTTGTAAAACATTCAAAGTAGAAAACATGAAATAAAATAAAAAATAAATAATATATATATATATATATATATATTTACTACTTTGAATGTTTTGTGCCAAAGATTTTTTAGCAATGGACATTTTAGCAAGGTTGTTAGTGGGTTCGTATTTAGTACCGGTGGTGGGATTCGAACCCATGTCTACTTGGCCCAAGTCCAGCGTTGTATTGCTGGGAAACCTCGGTGCATAAAACGTCAGTCTATACACTACACTACTATATAATCTACAAAAGTATTTTTACCTAATAAAATTTTATTTAATTTTTAGTTTTAAAGTATTAATATTTAGATTAATAAAGATAACTAACTAGCTAGATGTTTTATTTTGTAAAATAAAATAGTTAAAATGATTAATATTAATGATTATTGAGTAAAAATGTTGGTAATTACACATATTAATACTATTAATAATAATAATAATAATAAATTTATTGGTAAGCGTTCACGTAAAACTAAAGAGTTTTATTATATTATTCAATATTGCTGATTTAATTTGTTCAATGTTGCTATTTCACAAAATATATAAGCTACAAATATTGAATTTTTTACTAATAAATAATGAATATTTTCAAAAAATGTTATTTTAATGTTGTAAATAAAAAACGTTTTCTAAATGTCAAAAACGATGTACATGTAAATTACATTTAACATGTTCATTTTCTAGACAAGATGCATTAAACTTAATTAAATTAGAAAAAATTAATATTAGAAAAATTGTACATTTTATGTTTATTATTGAACAAATTTAATCAAATATTACCGCACTGATTTTGAGTAAAGAACCGATTGACATTTTTAGCAGAAATAAAAAGTAATTATACATACACTTGTCACATTTTGGTAACAAATATAGGCAAAAAATGAAATGTAGAGTGAAACATGAACTACATTTCAACATTAATACAATCTTCTTGTAAAATATATCATACGTGTTCTTGTATGAATAACCCTCAAAACAAGTAATGGTTTGTGTGCAACGACTGAATATAAACAAAATAATTAACAAATAACTTTGATTGAAAAAATAGATAATTGTTTAAAAGATAACACACTATATTAAATACAGTAATGCGGTAGGAAAGAATTGTATCAAAATCAATTATTTGTCTATGTAAACATTAATAGACAGTATCTGGCTCATAATTTTTTTATTGACTTGTAATGATTAAAAACTTCTTTATGTTATTATTATTACTAATTTACTACTAAGATGTTCTTCTATTGTAATAAGGTTGAGCTAATAAGGTTATTTCTACTTATATTTATGTACAACACTTTCCTTTATTTTTTCAAAACATTGTTTTTACAGCCTACTTTGAAAATGTGTACATATATTCCACAAATCCATACGAGTTACAGTGTTGCCAAAAAAATTAGACATGTTGAGGATTGAGCTACTTTTTGGCTTTTACTCAATGCTAAGATCAATATTGTGTTTTCATTATTGCGTCGGTGTTTACTGAAATAGTAACCTCTTGTAGTTCTTATGGAAGTCTCTTGTTTTATAAAGAACTTTACGCCCTAACTTTTTTTTCTCAACTGGGCTTTAAACTGTTTACAGCAGAGTTTATGATGATGGCGGGCCCTTGAACGGCTGCGCTACATTTTCAAAAAACATCGAAAAATGACAAAACATATGCACAATCATATTTTACATTGATTAGCAGTACTTCTTTTTTTTTCTTTAAAACATTTAAAATACACATGTTTTTTCTATTAAATTATAACGATTATGATTACTTCTCAAAGAATTCGTTTTAATAGAACATTTTTACTTCAACAAAAAGTGCTTATATCGGATATACAATTAACTATTCCTATATGTTACAAACAATCAAATATTAAAACAAAGAAAAAAATGTCATCACTCTGGCTATCAGCAAGCTTTGAAAAACATTCCTATAAAGAAAATGACGTTGCCGTTAGTTCTATCGATGAATGTACGGTCATTATTGGACAAAATGGATCACTTAAAACTGCTTTTAAACGAGAGGTTACACCAAAACAGTAGCTTCTTACTTATTCAAGAATCGTGGCTTAACAAATACATTGATAACAACTTAATATCAATCGATGGATTTGCAACACATCGCCTCGATAGAAGCAGCGGAGTTAAAACACGTGGTGGTGGTTTGGTCACTTACATAAGGAAAGAATTTTGCTCTAATTCCAGTATATCATTTAAATTTTCGCAATTTGGCATCGAAAGTTTGGGTGTAAACTGTAAGTGCCCATTTTTATCTCATTATAAAAGTATTGATGTTATTAATACGTATATCCCACCATCAGCAAGTCGCTCCGAGTGTGAAGTTTTTTTCAAAATATTCTTAATTACTTAATAACTGTTTGTGACAATAATTTGATTTTACTTGCCGGTGATTTCAACAACACTAATACAGATAATTTTTTGTCTATGGGTTTAACCAACATAGTGAACTTCAATACTAGAGGTAACTCTAGGTTAGATTGCGTTTTTACTAATGCTCCCCAATTCTACAAAGCCAAATCACTTGCTCCATTGGCTTCGTCAGACCATTCAATTATTCGAGCACTTCCTACAATTTATTCTAGGAAGAATTGTACGCAATTCACTAAACCCATATCAAAATCATATATGTTCGCTCGAGACCTATCACAACAAAATATAAAGGAGCTAAAGGTATCTCTTGAGCAACACCGTATTACTACAAACAGTCATAATAACTTGAACATCGCCACAAACAGTTTTGTTACACTGATTAAGAATCATTTTGAAAAGTTCTGTCCAAAAATTAAAATACTTGTAACACCCACCGACATAACATAGAGGAAGCTAAAAAGGCTACGCAGGCAAAAGGAGGTAGCATACAAAGCTAACGACCGCCCCTTAGTAAAACATTTAAGCCTTAAAATAAAAACGAGATTAGTTTCATTCAAAAATGTATCAATAACTTCTACTTTTCTCCCAACAACAACTCGAAAAATATTTGGAACAATATTAACAAAATTTTTGGAAAACAAAAGCTGTTACTACCTCACTTGATGTGAACTCCCTTAATGAACATTTTGTTCACAGCAATGATGAAAAATTAGTTCAGCTAAACAATATAAACATCAATAACGGACCTGATGTTGCAATATCTATACATGAGCTTAAAAAGATTATAAAAAGCTCTAACTCCACAACGTCATCAGGTCCAGACGGGCTTAGTATGCAAATGCTAAAACTATGCTCGTCCTCAATATACTCTCCACTGATACAAATTTTAACCAGTTCAATGAACGAAGGTAGAATAGCAGAATCGTGGAGAACTTCCAAAATTGTGCCAGTTCCAAAAAACAAACAATTAAAAAAAGTAGAAGATTTTCGACCAATTTCATGCACGTCAGTACTCTTGAAGTTGACTGAAAAATTGATTTTGAATAAACTAAGTGATGCATTCAAAGCAAGTAGTGATCCATGTCAATTTGCATACAAGCAAAATAGTTCTACACTAGATTGTGTAGCCAGCCTGGTTAACTACGTTGCAAAATCACTCGATAACAAAAAAGGCTTCGTCAGCTGTTTGTTTGTTGATTATAAAGCCGCATTCGATAGCATATGCAGAAGCAAACTGCTTAAACGTCTTATTGAACTCAACGCTCCTAATCACACAATCAAATGGCTTTCCAATTATTTTGAAAACAGAACACAATACACCCAAATCGGTGTAAAAAATCCACTTTAATTCAAAATAATAAAGGTGTTCCACAAGGTGCGGTCTTATCTCCTTTTCTTTTTCATCATACGTGGATGTTCTTCGACCAAAAGAGCCTGCTGTACTTTTCAAATATGCGGATGACATGGCGTTATGTGAATCCATCTCTTCAACCGAAGATAATATACATTTCCTGGAGTCAATTGATGAATTAGTTGATTGGTCAACAAAACATAGTCTAAAATTAAATCCTACAAAGTGCAAAGTAATTAATTTTAGCTCATACAAACCTTCATCTCAATTGACTCAACTTTATCCAAAGGTTTGTATTAAAAACGTGGAAATTGACACTTGTGATAGTTTTCAATATCTCGGTGTTTTACTAAATAGCAAACTTACCTGGTCTGATCACATTGACCATTTGTTTACAAAAACTCGAGGTTTATGTTACTACATAAGACGTTTAAGGAACCTGCGTGTTCGCCAACATGTTATTAATACGTATTTTAAAGCTACATTTTATCCAATAATATTATATTGCTCCCCCGTAATATTTCCGGGACTAAAAAGAAAGGATTTTATGAAGTTAAAAAAATGTATTACCATAATAAGCCAATCATCAGGTACTCCTTACAATGACATTCTTTATGAAATAATTCATCGACACTTCAAGGAATGTTTTCAATTAATCAGTCGTATTTCCAACAACTCCAATCATCCACTTTATCGTGATTTCAGCAAATCATTTGCATCGGGAATGACGAGAAGATCACATATACACGTTAAGTGCAGAACCAATGTGTACTTAAATTCATGTCTGCCATATTTAGCAAGGTTACTATCCAATCCCAACAAAGTTCAAAGTGACCTTTACATTAGCCTATCCAAATCATGAGTGTTTTTTTCGTTTTCTTTGGTCTGACCAATTACCGTTGTTTGTAATCTGCCCATTTTAATTTGTGACCATTTATTAACCTTCATCCAGGGCATTACTTTATTAGCCATGCTCACTCATGAGTCATGAATCATTCGCATTTTATATATACCGACATATTTGCACATAGTGTCCCCTAAATAATACCATGCCTCTTTACGCATATCATATTGAACATGACTTTTGAATATACTTTGATTTTGAATTTTTTTCTTCTTTTTCTAGCCTATGTAATTTAACCTTACTTTACTTTTTTTTTTGGACTGATGTTATACACTGCTAATTGTATTGTATTTTTAATAATTGTACATATTTTTGTGTGTGCTGAAAGCTACTTCTACTGAAGTATCCAAGCCAATAACCATAAATAACCATAAATAAATATATATATATATATATATATTCAACATTTAACACACAATTAAGATGATAACAGATCATTAATCTGTTAAACGGGACTTGTCAATTGGTTATGTTCGTTGTGTAGAAGACGCATTGCTTATTAGTTGAATACTGTTTCTTATGTGTTTTATAATTGCATCTATTTTTGTGAGCAAAAAGCTACTCATGCTAAACTATTCAAGCCAGTAACCAAAACAATACCAATAATAATAATACAAATAATTTTTAAGACTATATTGGTACTAAGTTATTTAAGCCTATACACATCAACCTATCAACGTAGCTTAGGGATCAGCTAAGATGTAGATTTGATTACTTTAGCACACATTATTTTTAATATTACATAAACGTGTTTACTAAACATAATTATTGAAATTATTTGTAAATATCTTGTACAATAGACGTAAATTTTGCACACCCGTGATTGGGTTTTTACATGTTTCAAGAATGAAATTTAAAAAAATCAATACTGTATATAAGTTTAATTCACATATCTAACTTTGTTTTATAAATATATTATGCATCACGTCACCATTATCTTTGTGCAACTACATTTCTATAATTATTTGCTAGCATTATTCTAAAATCATACAAGTAAATATAACTACAAATTAGTGGTAAACGCATATGTTCATAATGCATTTTGTAAAATATTTGGACATGCAAATAGGAAAAGCGAATTGAATATTGTCTTCTTAAATAGTGATTGGTGATTTTTTAAACCGTATTTTCAATAGTTTTACTTGATTGATTATTGTATGCATGCTGCATATTGACTGGTACAAGTAATTTGTAATAAATTAGTCATTGTTACTAATTGTGGTTATTATTGTCGTTAACGACATGGCCACCGCTTTATTATTTCCATATTTTTACAGTTTATTAAACAATGGACTGTAATTGTTTGATAAACGTAACAAAGTTAATTCAATGACAAAGGTTGTTGGCTTATAGAGGGCATTTTTGTAACAGTGTCATTGTTTACAAAAATTGTCAACGTATTTTATTATTTTGTCCACGGTTGTGTACTCGATTGCTGATGTGTTAATCTGCACCCAGGACACGATAGGCCACGTGAAAATGACAGTCAGAACTGGACTCAAACTTGCGTAAGGATGGGTTAGAGTGCCGCTACTGGTACTGAATTTGGACTTCCGTTTGACTCCGCTAAATATTCATTTGCTAAAAAATGTTTTTGTAATGTTTTCAAGCAGTAACTATTAAACAAATGAATTTTGCATATTAAAGATTGCGCTTGTAATTAAAGTATTAACTTTACAGTAGCTGGTTCCAAGTCCGGTTGAGAGAAGAAAATACCAATTGTGCAAGATTAGCAACCTGAAATTTAAAAAATATGTTGCTGGGGAAACAAGTGGAGAATACTGTACCATAAAACAATGTTAAATAAGTGAAAGGTTTACAATAATAATTTACACTATTTTTAAATGAAGTATCAAGCCCTGTCTTACGTAATTGAATACTAAATTGGCTATAATTATATAATGCCCAAAACAATTATGCAGTCATTTTAAAAAACGGGCTTATAAAAAATTATTATTACTAACAACTCAATCATTGCATTGGTTTAAAGTTTGTGTTAAAACAAAGGATTGTTCAATTAAAGCTATAGAAACCTTGATGCTTGTAAACTGACAATTTTTTCAAAAAATAAACAAGAAAATCCATTTATAAAACTTTTCTCCAGCGTTTAGGGAATTATCGTACATGTTTACCCATTTTTAACGTTTTCTTACAAAAATAAAAAAATGCTTCCATTGGACTAAGCTAATCCTGATTGCATGGAAAACGTAGCACATCAAATTACTAAGTTTTGCTTGAATGCCATTCAATTAAAATTTTTAATTGTTTGTTAAATAAAAATAATAAACATTTTGTAATTACATTAATAATAAAATAAGACTGTTTAATTATTGAAAAAATAATTTTATATGGTTTAGATTACAATTATTGTTTTTTTTTAAATCACATACAAAATATGTGTTTAATTTTTTATCAGATTAATGTAAAAAATGATAGATTTAGACAAATCAAATGTGAACAATTATACAAATACATATACTGACAATAAAACACAAACTAATAAAATTAATTTAAAATTAATGCATTTAAAAAATGTAAGGAAAAATGATCAAACAAGATATTGATTGATTTTGTTTAACAATGAAATACGTAAAGTCAGTTAAATATATAATAATAATGAATTCATTTTTTTATTAACAATAAATAGTAATTTAAATACAGTAATTATTAAAAATATAATTAAACTATTGGTAATTGTTTTGAAACTAAAAAATATGTAAAATTATATTTAATACGCAAATATCTACCGACAGAAGAAGTAAAGATAAACTGAATTAGATTATCAAACATTGAATCAGCGGTTTATTCAATATATAATTGAGTTAGTTAACAAGTTTGTTAAGAATAAATTTATTACTTTGAACTATTTTCTATTTGATTATTGTATAACTTTATATAATTTTGTTTTCTGACTATATTTTGATGTACTAAAATAAGAAAACTGAAAAATATAATTATATATATATATATATATATATATATATATATATATATATATATATATATATAAGTAAACTCTTTTATTAAGATAAAATAATATTTTTTTTAAAAACATTTAAACAAAATATTTAATAGGAAAAATTTGTAAAACAATCATATATAGTTCCTGACAAAACCTCAAAATAATTTACATTTTATTAATTAGGTTTCATATTAATTGAAAAATATATTTCAATTTGAATCAATAATGTTAAATAGTTTTTTTATTATTATTTAAAATCTGATAACAGTTTGGCATGACAGATGTTTATTATAAACAAATGTGATAAATTAAATTTGAATTAAAACAATTTTTGACTTTATAAACCCAATTCATGTTTACATTGTGAATATGTTTAATAAAAACGTTTTGAAACCAAATTATTAGAATGTTTGTTTTAATATTAAATAAAAAATTATTTTAAAATTTACGATAGAATAAATAATGTTTACATTTAACACATTAAACATCTGCAATAATTGAAAACGTAGGCCAATAAAGCTAGTGGTACTTATGTAGCTGTTTTGATTAATTATTTTACTTCAAGCGTTTTTTTGCATGTGTACATTTTAACAACATTAAACAGAGGATTGCATTTGTCAAGTATTTAAGTGGTGGAAAATAGGTTTTGGAAAGCAAGCAAGTTATAAAATCAGACAACAACAACAAAATAATAATAATAATAATAATAATAATAATAACAATGATAATAATAATAAATTTATGTTACTTATATTAATTAGCAAGTACTGTGATATAATATTTTAAAAGATTAAACTCAAAGCTAACATTTTAAAATTATTTATTTTAATAAGATTTATGTAGTACAATATAAATTTAATGTATACAAAAGAGAATAATTTGTAGCTAAATGGAATGCATTAACAATTGGAACAAGCAATTTAAACCAAATGCAAAAAAAGCTTGTAATGCCTTTAGAAACCTCTCTGCAAAATTTTGCATTAACTATTTAAAATAAGTACAATTGTATTCTGTTTATTTACAATTATTATATGATTAATAATTATTTTATTACTAATGATTATAGTTTTTATACAAACAAGTTTGCTTTTTAATCAAATATGTAGTAGAAACAGTTTTCATTTTCATTTTTAAAACAGAGAAGTAAAATACAAATGACAAATTATAGTTTTTATATTAATTAACTAAGCGGTTACAATTACAAAATGTTAACAATGATATAGTGATTTTTTGTAGTTTTTATAATTTGCATTTACAACAAATCGAATATCAAATAATACAAGTTAATTTAACTTAAAATTTATAATAAATTACCAGATGTAGTTGCTTATAAAAATTTATTACGTATTTTGTTACAAAATGTAGACTGGTTTTAATTTAGAATTTAAACATGTTGAAAAACACACTAAATATAACTTAACTTTTTAATAAGAATTATATTATTTATTTAAAAAAAGTTTAAAAATATTTCTAAAACACAACTGTAAAAAAATACTTTAAGTTAAATTATCCCATTTATTTAATTTCTTCCATGGACATTCTGTAAACAGTTAGTAAATCTTTATAAACCAATTCCAACCCTAATCTTAGTACACTAACTTATGATAAGTATTACATGAGTGATTATATATAAAATTCCTATTATTTATTCCAAGTGATTATTTACAAATGTATAAAAACAATAACTGAAAACGTTAAACAATCTCCAAATTTTATGTTAAATCAAAAAGCATATGAAAGTAAATATTTAAGCGGTTAAATATTTTGTAATATAACAACATATAATAATGTAAACTTGTACGAATAAAACAATCAATATAAAATATTTTTTAAGTAACTAAAAAGTAACGTTAATACTAGCCTTTCTTCAAACTGTTTTCAACAAACAAAACAATAGTGAAAAAAATATGTTACTGGACATGTTAAAATTATTTTATACAATACAAATATCTATTTGTTTTATTAACCTTGAAAGTTGTAAATTTTTTTGAGAAAAAAATCTGCTTATAGTACCTTGAGTAAGGCTTAAACGTTCGCCTTCTTAGCCACATCGGTTACTCAGATACGTTACATTGTATTTTCAGTTTATAATGTATATTTATAATTAGATCATAAATTAAAACAAAATTTAATTATTGACATTAAGACACAATTAATAAAAATTTGTTAATTTTTTTTTTAAAACGTTAGCACTTATCAGTTTGAAAACTAATTATCCAAACAAACACAATTTAGTATAATTAAAGCTGTTTATTACTATCAATTAACATTAATTACGCTAATTATAATTGTGATTGTATTTAACCAATGTTGAAATTAATTTTTATGTTAATAATTACGATATAAATCAATTTACAAAATAAAACATTCGAGTTTTTATTTTAAACGTTTTAAAGTAAAACAAAAGTTTACCAAATACAACATAAAATTAAGTTCTTTTAAATTTACATTTAGATAATTTTTTAAAATAAACAAATTTATTGTTTTACTTAACTGAAATGTTGTTAAAATATTTTTTTCTATCGTGTTACACAAAATTTTATTTTCTACTTTAATACAATACATGATGTAATACATAAAAATTAACTTCCGTTTGTTTATTTTTTTTATACACTATACCCGTAAAACATAAGTACTTTACATAATTATTTTTATATTTTAAATTTAATCTTTATAGTAATTTAAACGTATATATACACACTTAATTACAGAATAATTAACACATGCATAATTTAAGTTAAAAATTTTAAACATTACGTAACGCACATAAAAATGTTGTATATAAATTTATGACATCATGGTACATCAAAAAATATATAATGTTTATTGACAATATTATAGTTAAAATTAACATACTGTTAATGTATATAATTACTGTCAATATAGTAAATTCTATTTTCTAACATTTTTGTTTCAAAGTTACTGACAGTGACATATTTGTTAAGTAAATCTAGTTTTAATGTCGTTTATTAAGAATTAAAATAATATAATAACACAAAAATTAGACAACCAAAAAATAGAAAGTGATTACAACAAAGTGATCAGTATAGGCGTTTATTCCTTATCTAAATTTAGTAAAACATTTGGTTTGCTAAAACAAAAAATTGTAAATATTAATAAAACGTCGTTTTAATAAATGATATGTATTTTTTAACAAATTGACTATATTTAAATTTATTAACATATGACATTCTATTTCATTTTATTTCCATTATTTGTATTACTACTTTTTAAAAATTTTGTTGTGGTTCTTTTTGGTGATAGTAAAAATGTTTTTTACGCTGAATGTATCTCTAGTGAGATATAATAATAATAATAATAATAATAATAAATAATATTTTCTTAATTAATTTTGCAACGGAGAATTACGTTGCGCGTTAATTAAATATGTATTTGGTAATCTAAAGATTACTGCAATCTTTTTGTATTATTAGAGAATTTTATTACACTTATTACATTTTTTACTATAGCCGGTTTCAAGTCCGGTTAAAAAAAGGATTTAAGCGCAGGATTTTAAATCTGACCTGCGTAAAATATTTTTAAAATAAAACAACAAAAGACACCATTTTGTTAAGCTACTCTAAAGATGTAAACGTATACTTCTTGGAATTATACGGCATTCGGCAGAATCCAAATAAAATTTTAATTTTAACATGCACAATATATAAAGGGAAAAATGTTATGTACAATTATATGCGACTATCCTGTTGCTATACTCTTTACAAACACAATGGTATTTCAGGTTTGTTCACGAATTAGTTGGAAAATAATTTCTTTTATTCCTCGGTTTAATATTATTAGTTTTCAGAAATGAAAATAAAAGGAAAGAAAAATGGGGAAGGAGAATGTTAAGCATAAAATAATTAAACAAAAATATAGAAATAATAGTTGTCGTTGGTCAATTTGAAAGCCTTAATAGACAAAGCTGCGACAACGTGTGTGAGTAAATTATTCCACGCCAAAATGACACTAAATGTGAAATGGTGCAGACTCAGTCAGGACTTAATTCTAGGTTTTTTTTATCTTTAAAGAATGTCTTCTATGCCAATTATTGGAAAGAACAAGTGGATACTTAAATGTTTATATACTAGAATGAGTCTTTTATTTTGTAGTAGGAAAAGATTAACTGTTTTTAAACGGCTGAACTATGTGATATTCTTAAATAATCCAAACACTTTGGTGTAATAACTTTGCACTTTATCAAGTTTAATAATGTTTGCTTTTAGAATAGAAAAAGTTACTTGATTATAATGTTTAAAATATGGCCTATCGTATAATTAATATTTTATTTATCTTTATTATTTATTTTATGTTTGCTACTTTGAATGTTTTACAAAAAACATCATTCAGCAGTGGACATTTTAGCGAAGCCGAACGTGGGACCGCATTTTAGTACTGGTGATGGGATTTGAACCCATGTTCACCAAGGTCTAAATTCAAGCGTTTTACCGCTAAAAAAACGTCTACAAATAACTGGGGTATTTTTTAAATTACGCTTTAAAAGATTAGTCAGTCGAAAGCAGATCAGTAATGCTTTGTTGTAAAGGGACAAAACGTTAAGTGTAGGACTGAATGCTACACCTATATTTTTAACCAAGTTAACAACTGTAATATGTTGAAAATTTGGAGTTTTAAACAGGCTGTTTGAATGTTTTTCAAAAACTGAAATAATTGCACTATCACACATTAAGTAGAAGCGCATTGTTTAAAAACAACTTATAAATGTTGTTAATGTCTTACTGTAATTGTTCGGAGTTGGTACTCCAAATTTTGAAATGAAACAAAATGTCAAATTGAGCAATAGAAAACAGATTATTAATATAAATGATAAATAATAATGGACCTAAAACAGAATCTTGGGAACTTCTTTAAGTGATATGACTGGGGGAAGAAGACACGCTAATGTGAGAAAAAATCACGTATTTAATTGAGAAGTAGAAAACTTGTCTTAAAAATTATTTGTTTACTCAGCAAAAGTAAAAAAATAACATGAACTAATAGCGAGCATTCTAGCATGCTAGTTAAATTGTTTGTTAACGTCAATAAGGTGAAAAGACAGGATTTTATTGGCATAAATTCATGTTGAGTCAGGTTTATAGGGTTATTATTTATATTGAACTTGACTATATGGGACTTAGCAATTTTTAAAATAATTTTACTAGGTGCTGATAATATGCTTATTGGCTTATAACTTTTTAGTTAAAACTTACTATTTGACTGTTGAATAAAGGCTAGTTTGCAAATTGCAGGTAAATTAACTTAATTTATAGAAAAATTAACTATATGTGCTATAAAGAGGCTAGTGTTGACGCACATGTTTAAGGATTCTTGGATAAAGATAGTCCGCCATCGGAAAGCTAATTTTAGTTCAACAAGATACTTATAGACTAAATTAAGTGTAATTATGGGACATCCTGAAGTCAACAAAGGCTCCGGATAAGGACCACTGGAATGATTTCTATTAAAGACAAATTTAAAAAAGGCACCGTAGGTACTTTAAACCTTAGGCAACGATATAATAAAATCGTAATTATACTTAAGTTAGAAAAGAAAATTTTTAGGTCCCCGTTTATTTTTTATAAATTTGGGAAGGAGGCTATTGTCCGATTTATACATCTATTATGTAGGTTTAAATAACTATAAAAAATACAGAAAAGGCTCAACAATTTTTATTTATAAAACACAATGTTGCATACTTTGATGAGTAGAATTGAGGAGCGTAAAAATAATTATATAAACGGTTAATATTATTTGTAATTAAATGGTTCCAATATATGTTATTAATATAATTCCTTAGACCTACAAAAATAGCATTTTAATAATTAGAAATTGGACTTAACCTAGACTTGGAAACTGGGACAAACAAAAAAAAGTAAATTTTATAAGTTAGGAGAGCCTTGTCACTCTTTTCCAAAAAATGAAGATTGTCGATTCCATCTATTATTGAGGTTAAATTAATAAAACATAAATTAAGACATGAGGAGGAATTACCCTCTCTATGTCTGGTTGTAAAACAAACATACTGTATGAGTACATACTTAATACCAAATTAAAAAAGATTGGCATTAAAGAACTTAGAAAAACTAATTAAAGATGTTCAGTCAATAGAAGATGTATTAAAGTCTTCCATTAAGATAAAAACATTATAAAGTAACAAAAGGAAGAAATAAAGTCTGTGTGATACAGAGTTGTTAAATGTTTTAAAAGCAAAGCACGCTGTCGTATATTATAATAGAGAGAAGGTTGTACCTATATTAGAAAGAATCAGAAACAAAGAGGGAAGTAATTAATACCCTTCTTAGTATAGTAAAGTCAACTCCACATCCGTTTTTCAAAAAAATCAATAAAACATCGTTTTAGCCTTAAATTAGTAATTCATTGTTGCGTATATTGTTTGATAGCCAGGTTCCTGTATTGCTAGTAATATGAAGCTTAAAAACTTTAACTAAACTAATTTAGTTAAGTTGGTGGTTACGCTTAACACATTAGTAAAAAATACTTTAAAGGGGGGGTAGGATTTAGTAGAAATGCAACGATCCTAACAATTTTAGTCGATAACTCCGAGACTCAGTTGAAAAATTTTATATATTAAAAATACAGGAGGAAACACTGCAGAATTTAAGGGGGTTAACTTGACTATAGGGATTTTAAATAATTTTGAGCAGGTTCTGAAGGCTGATCTTAAAGGTTTTTCTGTTCTAATAAAAAATACACAAAAATATAAACAAAAAATACAAATAACACTAAAAACAAAATCAAATAACAAATAACATGTAAACCAATCAAGGAAGTACAAAATTATAATAAAAATGTTTTTTACTACATCTCTTTATTCTTTAATACTTAATTTTTAATTTCAAAATTATCTCCTGTTTATCCTACTTTCCACTCTCCCTTGTCAATTAAAAAATAAGTACACTAAATACTAAAAAGCGTTATTTATAGGTACTTTATGTACTAACCATTCAACCAACCTAATATTTATTTTATTAAACCTTAAATAATGTTTTTTTTGCAAAATGAGGTGCGCGTCACGCTACATATCCATTGGAGCGTTATTTATACTTTTCCCTTTTCTTCTGTTTTAAAGATTATTGCGGTGTTTTTGCATTGTAATACTTAACTTGTTTTTTATTATTATTGTATATTTATAATTTTTGCTTTATAATTTTCCTTCTATGACTAATATACCTTTACCTCACCATCCATTTAATATATCCCCTGCGAATTTGAGAAAATTTGAGAACTGTGTACTAAAAGGCATTGCGGCCTACTCAATTTGTGAAAAATCCTGAAAATACGAGAGTTATATAAAAATAAATATTTTTAAGTGCATGTAATATTACAATTTTTAATTTAAAAAAATCGAGACAAGAAGTTTGTTCCGTGTTATTCTAATCTAGAATTTTATTATTAGAAGTACTGCATATTAAACATTGAGCTTCTATTTATTACTTACATTGTACTAATGTTTTTATTTGCTGCATTTAGTTAAATAACGTTAGGTTGTTGAATCTTTAGTAACGTTCATGTTTTCAAAATAACTTTGTGATAATTGTGTTGAAGTCTTCAATATCTCTAAACGACAGATTTAAGGTTGAACATGAGGAGAGTGGAATAAACCTTTTTTAGGTTTCTGTTTTATTGTATCTTATTTATCAGGAAGAAGTAGAAAACTGAAAATGGGATATGAAAATATTTAAATAACATAAAAAAATAATTGATAAATAAAGTAAAAAACACAAAAATATATTAATTAAAATTTTAAAAATAGGCATATATATAATTATTAACATAAACCAATTTTTTAAATCATGGCATCTTGCTTTATGTTGACGATGTGAAGATCTGGGGCTCTAATTCTGAATTACTGCAATCGGATATTAGGAATATCTATAATTGTTTTTTTTGCAAATAGACTTTCTTTAAATTGGTCTAAGTGTTTTCATTTAGCATTAGGTAAGAAGAATACCAATGGTTATTTCGTGCTGTTACCTAAACGGCCGCCCATCTTAAAAGTGCATACTGTCAAGGATCTGGGTGTAGTAATTCAGGATTCAGAATTTTTCACGAGTTGAGTAGGCCAAAACGCCTTTTAGTACTCGGTTCTCAAATTGTCTCAAATTTTCAGGGGGAAAAATGAAATGGATGGTGAGGTAAAGGGGGATTAGTGACAGAAAAAATATTTGAAATCAAGATAAAATCAAGGTAGTTAACAATTATAGAAAACGAGCAAAAATTATAAATATGCAAAAATAATAATAAAACAAGTTACGTATTACAATGCAAAAACACTGCAATAATCATCAAAAAAGAAGAAAAGAGAAAAGGATGAATAACGCTCCAATGGACGTGTAGCGTGACGCGCGCCTCACCTCATCCTTCCAGATTTCCAGAAATGTATTCATCTTATGCACTTTTTTAAATGACACCTAGGTAAAATTTTCCCGGACTTAGCTCAACTTTTATATATGTTATATATTAGACCACATCTCGAATATTGCGTCTAAGTAACTTCCCCAGTGCTCAATAAAGACTCGATTCTGTTAGAAAAAAATCAAAAAAAATTCACGAGACTACCCTGTGCTTTCAAGCACCTCCCGTATAGAGGTAGGCTTTCTAGTCTTAATCTTTTTCTATTAACAGATAAGAGACTCCAAAGCGACTTAATTCTAGTTTACCAATTATTTAAGTCTGACTCTTTATATCCCCACTTTACGAAAGCAGAGGATTGTCGTAGAAGTCATGATTTTAAGTTGCCTAAGTCTCAGACAAATAAAAAGATAAGGCAACATTTTTTCTCTCATAGGCTAGTATCTGTCTGGAATAACCTCCCAGCACACATTGTTAATGCTCCTAATCTCCATGTATTTAAATTACTATATGATAAGTTTGCCCTATGTAGATTCGTTTAACATTTTAACTCATTTTCTATTGCTTTTATCTAGTTTTATCATTTTTTATTTGATTGATATTTTATATTTTTGAACCGAGGATAATAAGGAGATTTCTCCTAATCAACTCGTGTAGTAACCTGCAACCTATAACCTGTAGTTAAATTGGTGAACAAAATTTAAAACAATATTTTTTTAGTAGAAAAATAAATTGCACTTAATTCTTTATACCAGATTTTGAAATAATTGTTAAAATAAAAAAATTATAATGTTTATTAGGTTTACATAATTAAAAAATAATTTTTAAAATTAATCTATTCAGATTAATGTTACAAATTAATGCTTGTTTATATTTTTAACTATTTTTAACATTGTGCATATAAAAATAAATTATAAAAATTTTACATATAGTTTTTATTATTAATATGTTAAAATACTATAAATAAATAATAAAAAATATGTATAAGGCATTTTTTTGAAGTTCTGCGTTATAGTCTCTGTCTATGAAGAACTTCCCTTTGTTGTTCTACCGTTTTCCTAAATCGGTAGTTAATCATACTTTTACTGCGCTATGGCCTAAACTTATTGTTTTAAATTCTTTTTTTCTTACCGCTTTTTATTTTGGGATAAAGGAAGAAATGGAAGAAGCTGCAGCAGGTCATCATCCAAAATATCAAGTATATCCCAGATATGTGAGGGTATGGAAGTATATACACAATTATTTTTAGATTCCTAATTGGGGTGACGGACAAACAAATTTTTTTGATCACCATATTGGAAGATTTCTTGGCATGGAAAAGCATCCAGTTCCTAGTCCAGTGAATTAGATTATGTAGTATTGTTTGATTCGTATTTGAATTAGTTATTCATGTTAAGTAAATAAAGGCTTCATTTTCTATTTTGTTTTATATTTAAAATATTTGTGAGATAGTTGTTATAAAGCATTTCGATGGATTTGAAAGCACAGGAAAGCATATATGTAGGACGTTTCTGGTTTTATTCATTAAAAGTGGCATTCAATTTTTAACTTCCCAATATTTAAAAATTTTTGGCAATGTATTATAACGGAATGTAAATTAAGTTTGTTCTTTTAAATTATGTAAAGTGAGAATCAATTTAACTCATACAGGGGAAATCGACCGCTTATTAATTGTCAAGAAATGTATAAAATGATTTCTTTCAGCGCCTCTATCCATTGTCGGTTCAAACGCCTGCACTATTTATGTCGACTTATGAAACCTATGAACACTGAACTTTATAAGTGGAAATATATTTACAAGTATTTAGAATTACAAAATGAATATGAAGCTTGTATTAGCGCAATGACGAATTGAAGACTTTGAGCTTGTGGGAAATTCCAAATCTGATAATATTCTTCTTTTAAAGTTGATAGAGTAAACGATCAACTGAAACTTTTATATTTTTATAATTAAAAACGCTCTTTTCTTTCGCCGTCCGAGGTTTGCAGTATCTTCAGCGACTATTTTAAGTAATACGGACAACTATAATGTTTTACACCAAGAGTTTACATTGTATCCCTGGTGTCGTATTAATATAATTCTTAAATATATTTTTCTAGTTTAAAATCCGCTTTCTGAATGTTGCCAATATCAACCCCAGATAATTTGTCCCATTTTCTTGCTCATTTAATTAACATCTTGCTCAGGACACAGTCCTATTAATTTGGTAGCTGGTTTTTATTAGGCTTATATATATGCCGGATCGTAGGTAAAAACAGCACAGTTATGTATCAATAAGCATACCCGTGTCTAGCAAATTAAAGAAAAAGATTAAGCCCCGTCTAGTCAATTTCATCTTATAAAATAACCTCAAACTCGGTTCAACATGAGTTATGTCAACAAAATTCTACACCAAACCTGTTAGCATTTACAAATAGCTCCACCAGCATTATGGAACTCTTATCCTCGGTTGACTTTATCTACTTTGCAAAAAACTTGACAGAACTACTCCTTACCACTGAGTAAGTTATGCTCCTTCGGGATGCATTTTTCATTTCTTAAATACGAAAATTCTCAAATCTTCAGGTTAGGTGGCGTCTCTTACTCAACTTTTTATCCTACCATACCAAACAGTCCAGATCTAAGTTTGTACAGCGTAATCTGGGAAAATTCATTTTAACTGCGTCCGTCTCTTGTATCAGTTGTACCCCATCTTGAATACTGCATCAAAGTTACGATATCCATCTTTAATGCTGATATCTACAAATTCATTTTGGTTGGTGACGTGGTCACCTCTTCATTATTTACTATACACAGCATATAAACAATCGACTTTGATGGCTAGATAAGCGTGATAATTAAAGAAGAATAACAGTTTATTGGCCGGTAGACGGCATCTTTGTGAAGTAGCCACTGTTCGCAAAGACCGACAAGGCCGCCTGATTTTTTCCAGGATTATCTCTCTTATTCCAATGGCTACATATGGTATACATATACCTTAATACACCTTATAAGTATCGTGGGTGCTTGCTATAACCCACCTGTTGTTAATAGTCCATATTCATGTAAGTATCTATTCCACGATGTACCACGTGGAGAATTAACAGTCCAAAATATAGAACATGATTTTAATGTGCGTTAATAAACTATCATTATGTCTCAAACATAGGGCCTATCTCAATCCCCTAAGCACATTATATGATAGGAGACTCCGAGGAAATCCCATCCTATTGTATCAACTCATCAGTACCGGACATTTGGCTCCTTATTTTTTCTTTTCAAACAATGCCATCAGATGATAGTCCTTGAAGATAAGGAAGACCAGATTTCAATTAGGCCTACGACTACATCTTTTTTTATACAGGGTCATCACAGCTTGGAACAAGCTACCTTCGCATGCCGTTGTTGCACCGTCAGTCAAGATCTTCACCTGACCTGTGATAAAGACTATCTTCCTAATTGGGTTTTAGTTGTTAATATTTTGGTATTTTATTTCCAATTCCTTTCCTGTGCCCCTTTTTTTATTCCCGATATCTAATATATCTGAATCAATGATAAAAAGTAGTTTCTCTTACTCAGCTTGTATATTAACCTGCAACGTGTGTTATTTTGAGTATTTTGCTTCTTCCGTTTTATTATTCACAGGATTGCTCGGTGGTTAATAGTCGATATAATATATCAGATTAATTGATTACAAACTTATCCATTTGTTTCTTTTTAAGTTTATGGAAAATAAGAATATTTTGTCTATCTCAGAAATATGATGAAATAATGAAGATTTCTAGTTTTGGGACGGCACCGCTGTTCACTAGAAATTTCCCAAATTGGTCTCTCTTATTTTACAGGTTTATTTGTAATGTAAACGTTTTAAAAACAGGTGTATTTTTGCATCTGTAAAAGAGATGCCCATGTATCGTACTGTGCCAATTGGTTTATTAGTAAGATTTTAAGTGTTCAGACCGATTATAAATTAAATCATTGTGTGGCGCTATATGTAATCCTATTAGGTTACTTATTTACCTGACAATTTTTAATTAATTTATCCCTAGGCCTAATATTTTAAAATTTAAATACTGATGTCATAAGTAGCTGTTTATCATTGAAACGTTTAGTAGTTTCTAAAGTGGTCGAGAGATTTAAAGATTCAGTTAGATAGTGAACGATGATTTTATCAATGCAGTTAGCACTGCAATAATACTTACAAACTTTGTTTTGATCAATCACGTGTAAAAATGTAACTCTTATTTTTTGTTTGTACTGGAACAATTGATGATAGAATATGCATAGCAATAATAATAATAATAATAATATATGTGGTAATGATTACAAGCATTGATTGTTCAGGACATTAACAGTATAGTCAGGGCATTTGATTGATTGTTTCTTCATAGTCGATAAATCTTCAATCTATATAGAATTGTTAATTTATCTTTCATTTTTTATTATTAAGTACTTCATTCTAATTTGCTCAGTTTTTATCACCAAAAAGGCCTCTATTGTGATTTAAGGACAATATTATTGTTTTCTGTTAACATCAATTCTATACTTTCTACGATTCTACTTTATCAAATGATTTTCTAGTTTGTTGCTTAAATATCTAATGGGAAGTGTTATCGTAGAAAGTATAGACAAGTTGATCACGGTTGTATAAATTAATTTTTATTTAGTTTTTGTTCTTTAAATGTTTTACAACAACGTTTTTTAATAAGTAAACTTTTGAGCAACGATTACATTCAGTGCTGGCGCTGGGTATTACCCATCTAGTTAAGAGTCCGTCGTCTTAGCCACTCTAATAATTTTATTTTTGCAAATTAACTTCCGTTGACGTAGCCCAGTCTAATTGGATTGGGGGTAGTTTTTAAATTTGACGTTGATTACAACGATTTCAATGGCTTAATAACCGTGACAAATGTAGAAGAATAATAAAGTTTCTTGACTGTTTTCAATGATTGACGAGCCGCCTGATTTTTTGTCAGGGTTATCTTCCTTAGCCCAAAGGCTACGTATGGTACACATATACCTTAAGATACATCTTAAGTATTATAGATGTATGTCTATAAGCACCTAGACCTGGATGCATCACATGGATAAGGAACAGTCAAGAATATCATCATCATTAGAAATTGATACTTTATAAGCATTACTCAAGTCCTCAGTATCACTAGTATCCTATTTGTGGTTAAGATTAAAGTACGATAGATGCTTAAAGATTGACTGTTGAATAAATAGTGACTCAAAAGCACCGTTACTATTTTATTATTTCCACATGTTCAGATTGATTGCTTCTCACATTTTGCAGTAATAATAATAATAGTTGGTAGAGAGTCTACCTGTTCAATGGGTTTTAGCGTACCAAGTAATTCCCTCCTATTTTTCAATAATGTCGGAGGCGTGTAGACATACTTAGGCCCAATAATTTATCCACTGTTTGCACAATACAATATTTCAGTTTGAATAATTGTTCCAAGTACTTTTTGACCACCTTTCCTTCTATTGCAACTGACATTTGGGCGAGTAAAAGTAGAGATATGTGAAATTTTATTAGGATATTTGAACAGAACATATCCAATATAGATGAATATTTGTTGTTGGAAAAACACAAAATCCGAAGTTATTACTAATTTGATGATTGCTAGTCTTTTTTGTTCAATTACTTGATACTGACGTTTGCATGTTGTCTCATATCTATATAACACTTCTCCCTTTAATTGTATTAAGCTTTAAAAATATTTAACTGGCAATTGTCTAGGTTTCAGCTGCATACAGAAGTACAAACTAGCAAAGTGTAGCATTTAATTACATTGTTCGGATGACTTGTCACCGCAGTAATATCTGATTTTGCTTTGGCTATTCTAGATCAAAACAAACACAAAACTAGTCAATAATTGAAGTTATTCTTATCCATTGTTTGGCAGTTTTTATGTGCACCGGAACTCTTTATTGCACTGAACTAGCATTTGCTAAACAAAACGTATCCGATTTGAGACGAATATTTATTATAACTTGAACAAAATGTTGTCAAATGTTTTATGAGGTGTCGGAAAAATGTATATGTAAGTATCATAAAGAACCTAACCACAGATTTACTTGATTACTTTCTGTTTCCTCATTGCTTTAGCAATTTTATGTAAAGATCGATTTAAAACTAATAAATGATGTTTCTGTAAACCCTACCAAGAAGACAATGCAAAAGAATGGAACTTTAGAACGATTTTGAAAAATCAGGTTTTTTCTAGTCATGTTTTACAAGAATTTGCACAAAGTATAAGGGCCTCAAGTCGTTTTTCTTGTCGAGAAGAATTCCCCTAACCTGACCAGTTACACATAAAAAAATACCTTGGTAAACCTTTTAAACATTACGGCTGTACACTGACATTCATCTACTGCGGGTTATATAGCTCATCGATTAGTCCCGATTGTGTTAATGTAAGTATTCTGGCGCACATAGGTCAGGAATGCATCACTTGGATATACAGTCATGAATACTCCTATTATTACAAATTAAGACGTTATAAGTTTTAATTGCAATTCTCAGGATTAGCATCTTAAAAAGACATAACAAGTAAAAATGTAAATTATATATATATATATATATATATATATATATATATGTTCTTGTAATATATATATATATATATATATATATATATATATATATGTCTTGTAATGGCCCTATTATTCACATAAACCAACATGGATGTTTGATTGTAGTTAGGTTTGTCTCGTTTAGCCCAACAAGTATAATTATATAACTAAAAATGCATTTTAAGAACTGTGTGTGCATGCTTTTATCTATCAGTTATATTACTATAAACTCGGTTGCTGATGCGCTTTAGTCTGAGTCTATCATGCATCACATCAATGAGGCATGGAAACAAGATTATAATAGTCATTAGAAATTGAGATTTTATAAGTTTTAATCGATATATACAAATAATTAGCATGCTTTTAATTATTATTTACAATTAGTTAAATAACTTCTTGAAGAACTGTTGTCAATTGCCAAATTACTGCAATATTTGTGCATGCAATGCAAATATCTAACCCATAATGTGGTTAACATAGATAAATTTATCTACAAACTATATGATTTGAAAACAGAACTTAATTTTAATACATTGTATATAATTGTGATTCATGTTTATAAGTATTAACATGTTGTAATCTTATGAACTAAACGGTTGAGTATTTACTGATTCATGTTATTTTAATAAGTTAAGCTTAGTCGGTGTATTACAATTCAAAACGTCAACGTTTAAAAGAAATGCTGCATTTTTATTATATTATAGTTTTTCTTTGTTTTAATCTGAAACTATAGAAGATATTAAGTATTCAAGTAATGAGTTCTTAATTGCATGCATATATATATATATATATATAACTTCGGGCAAAAATTTAATTTATGTAGTTTAAAATTCCATAGTATAAATTTGCATTTTGCTTTCTGTGAATTAAGTATAAAATATTTATTTAATCTTGAAAATATATTTATCTCAAAGGATTAATAAACCAAATAGTTAATTGCTACTCTAACTTGGAAAAGAAAAATAATTTCAATTTTAATGGATCACATTTATTTGTTTGTACATTGATATATTATTTAAAACATTTATAAATAATTGATAAGTTTTGCTATGTAATTTGAAATATGCAATTATAAATGGTTTTTAAGAAAATTAATTGTAGAAAGTTTTAATGTTACTACTAGTAGAAGGAAACTACCTTGCAATAAAACGGTAAAATTTATAATTTATGGGATATATATATCCTAGAATTAATCTTAAGTCCATATGAACATAGTGCACTGATAAATTATAACTGAAATAAGTAAAATGTTAGCTTATTTCAATATACACTTAAACATCTAAAATTAGAAAATTTATTAGCTTAATGCAAGGATGGAAGAAACTGGATCAGTATTTTGCATTAGGTAATTGAAAGCAAAAGTTAATGGCTTACAAAATGTGTTAAAATTTTGTAAAATGGGAAAGACTTGTCAAAATCTTTTATTAATTATTTTTGAAACAAATTTCAATTTAAAATAAAAATGATTATTTTAAGCTTTCATAAAATTTGAAGTAATAAAAGTATGTGTAGAAAAAACTAAAAAAATTCAACTACTAATTAGTTATATAATTATAATCTAAAATAATGAATTAATAATGAATGTACTCTTTTCATTATTTTTCTAATACACATATTAATATACAGCATTACTTAGATTTAAATTAGATTAGCTAATTACTTTTAAATTTTAATAAAAATGACAGGTACATTAAATACTTTCTGTCGAGTCATTGATTATTATTGAAAATAAATAATAGCTAATCATAAAAATTATTTAACAATCAATTATGCATTTAAAAAAAGTAATAGGATTTTGTGTTCTACAAAAAACGTCCAACATTATTTTATAAAGTCATAAGTTTGGTTCTAAACTACTTGAACCCAGTCAAAATAAGCAATCAAAAAACCATTTTTATAAAACTATTTATTTGAATTCTCCGTATTTATTATTGTATAATAGAAAGTGAAAAAAATTATATATATATATATATATATATATATATATTTGTTATGTACATTGAAATTAAAACATTGAACTTTAAATATTTGATGGAATTTTTAGTAACGTTAAAATCTAAATTATTTAATTATTATACAAATACGCACAAAAATTTCTGGACATTTAAAACGTTTTGCAAATTTTTTTACACAAAGTAATTAAATAAAGACGTTTTGATGTTGTGCATTGAGTTATTATGGACAATTAATTTTAATTATTACGCATTTCTATAATATTTAATAATGTAAATGTATAAAATTGTTCAAATTTAGAAATTATGAATGGATGATAAAATAATTCATTGTTTGTTTATAACCGAGGAACTTAAGATTATAATTATTTGCATAAAAACAAGTATATATATATATATATATATATATATATATATATATATATATATATTTGTATAAGTGCGCCTAAGGATTAATTATGGATATATCGGAAGTGGAATAATTTGCATGAGTACTCTCCATTTGGTTAACGTTTGTTATTGGGGCATAAGTTTGAAACAAAATTGGATTTTGTTTGTTAGCATCATTTGATACTTGTAACAGCTTATTATCAATTTTCTGCCTGTTTAATACAGGATAATTGTAAATTACATTCAATTTGGACATTGTTGTGGCGATATCCAAACTGTCTCCATTGCCGCTGTCCTGATCTACAGATGAAAAACTGTTTTGTTTTATCTAATTCAAAAAATGGATTAAATTAGAAAATATACAGATTAATCGATTTATGTTAAACATAAGTTTTTATCGTTCTTAATATAGTAGATGTTAAATTAAACAATTTAATTAATGCATTAGGTACCTATCTTAACTTTATATATATATATATATATATATATATATATATATTAGAGAATGACGTATTTGATATTTTCAACGATTTGCTTGTTTGCTTAATTGTCCTATTATAAATTTATGATTTATTTTTCAATATTATAAAAATATTTTTATTAAACAGGCTGTTTCAACTGGAAAATATAAATCATAAATACATATGCTTAATTAATTTGAACTTTTGATTTTTGTGTAGCGCACAATGTGTACCCAAATAAACATGGGTTTGACTTCCAATACTGGCATTGTACAAACTTTCGGCAAGCTTTGCTAAAACCTTTATCCTAAAACGATAAATTCATTGAAAAAATAATAGTTAAAGTTTGCGGTAAATTTTGCATTTATATATATATATATTGAAAAAAGGTTTTAAAAATGATTTATAACTCATTCTATATGCACCAGGATTTAGTAATTTAAGTTTTGTATTTTGAACTTTATAATGTAAACACTGAAAATATGGCATTTAAGTTAATGTGATAAGTATTTTTTAAAATACATTCTTGTGGTCATTAATTTCTTTTGTAATGTTTTTCCAATTTAACTGACATTGAGTTTTTAACAATATGCTTTATGTACATATATTATTGTTATTTTAGCATAAATTAAATACAATTTCAAACGAAAGGTTGCAATATAATAATTACCAATAACAATTAAATGAATTCTAAAAATAAAACAAATCTGAAAATAGACATTGTATTTAACATTCGTGTTAAATTACAATGCTAATATTTGATTGGATTTTAATCAAATTAATTGCTAATAATGTACATATTTATGTGCATGTAAAAATAAATATATTTTAAAGGAATAACTTGAACCAAACATTGTAATTTTTTAAAACAAAGTAAAGCCTGTCAATTAGTGAATTCGAGTTCGTCAGATTAGGAAAATTAGAAATGTCTTCATTTAGTTGTACATCAAAATTATATTGAGAAATGACAATGGAGGATTATTAGTACTGACTTAAACGCTAACAAATATAAGAGATTATGTTAATAATAATAATGGTAGAAATATTGTTAATAATAATATCAATAATAAAAATTATTACTATTATACTAAGAATATATTTCTTAATATAATGATTATAATACTAATAGAGGTTGTTTACAATTAATTTTTGTTTAATGTTGCAAATAATTGCAAGCAATATTTACTTTATAACTTTTTCATACAACATAAGCAAATATTATCCTAATGTAAAATTATCTAAGCACATATTATTATTTGTACACTATTGTGTTTTTTTTCATTAAATGGAAATTGATCGTTTGCTTGTATATAATACATCAAAATTATTTACCCTCTTTATTTCAAATGTTATCTGCTTCTCAATTGTGTGATTTTTAATACAGTCTAACATTTTAAAATATGTACAATCCTTACAACAAGTTTACATTCGAAGTTGAATAGTTTTTATTAAACCACCTGTCCAACATTTTGATCAACATTTTATCTAACTGTACGCTAATAAGTAAAAAGAAACAGTTTTTATTCAAGGTCATCGTAAAAATTAACACACATTAAACAATTTTTAAATTAGATTTAATGAAGTAAAATTCTAATTATACATCGTAGTGACACGCTGACCAAGTAATTAAACTTTTATTTGAGTCAAGCTAAATTGGAGCATTTTCAGTATTAAAATTGAATATATTTCCATTTTGTTAAGCTGTAAGATATTGCCAATCAAAATATTACAGCAATATTAAAAAAAACTAATGTATATTTAAAGTCTTTATCACTAATAAAAGATAAAATTTATTTATTTATGTAAAAATTATTAAGTAAAATTAATATTTTAATTTAAGTAATTACATATAATAAGCTTTGACATTACGCATGATTACACAAGTATTAAAATTTTACCATTTTTGTTTGCAAATAATTAATTCAGTTTA
This sequence comes from Cardicola forsteri, assembly GCA_025895645.1. Classification (NCBI taxonomy): domain Eukaryota; kingdom Metazoa; phylum Platyhelminthes; class Trematoda; order Strigeidida; family Aporocotylidae; genus Cardicola; species Cardicola forsteri. Next base: position 183,087 of record JAKXYG010001233.1, on the reverse strand, counting down.
CGTGATTCATTTATATACCTAAATTACTGGATAGGGTCTGTATTTCTAGTGATTCCAAATAAGGATTAAACAACTGTCAGTGTTTTGTATTGGCTTAAGACAAGTGGATTTATTATTTAGTAAATTTGACAATGCTAATATATTATTCCTCAATAAACTTTTGAAAAAATTAATCTTTAAACATAATAAATGTTCGCACAACGCCAATCAATTGTAACTACTTAAAATATTGACATTCTTATGTACAGCTGCATAATATTAAAAACCATAATTAAAAATTTAATTTACAGGCGTCAGTAAGTGGATAATAAATAATGTAGTTTTAATGATCTTAAAAATGGTTAAAATTAGCTGTTATAAAACACCGTTTTATTTAGTAATACATTTTGACAGTAACATATTTGATTATAATTTTTTGATGAAACTAATTTAATACTTTATTTATATATATATCAACATTTTGTAATCGTAGAAAATTATAATTCTACCGGCCTCAAGTCTGATTGATACAGAAAGAGAGTTAAAACCCAAGGGTAAAAAATAAAAGTTGCTAAAACATAACAAGATGCTATTAATTCTGTGGATTTGGGTAATGCTTATAAAGTCCCAATTTACAATGATGGTGATATTCCTGAGTGTTCATCATTTTTATAATGCATCTAGACTAATAACAACAGGAGTCGAGTTTACAGCGGTATAAATGGGCTTCTGCTTCGACGAGTAGGTGCAAGCATACACCCATGGTACTCAAAAGGTAATTTAAGATGTGCAGTATATGTGCACTATATGTAGCCAATGGGCTAAAAAGGATAATTCTGACAAAACATCAGGTGGCCTCGTCAATCTTTGTCAAATGCCGCCGTCTATTAATAAAAAAATGTTGTTATTCTTCGACGCTTATTGCGTTTAGTAAGTCATCAAAGTTAATCGTTTAATATGCCGTACAAATACGGAAAACAATGAAAAAATGACTATGTAACCAAGCAAATTAATAAAAGAATATTGGTAAACTAAGGCAAAAAAGTAAATACTCAACTTGGTTAGAACTGTTGAGTAAAAGTCTAAGGAAAGCTCAGTTGTTGGTATGCAAAATTACAATTTTTAAAAATTTAACGTACAATTACGTGAAACAATCTTGCTGCTTTTTAAAACAAAAATAGTTTGAAATTCTTCCTATTTTGTAAACAATTATAATTTACTTAGCATTATTTAATAATAGTATAAATAAAGGCATTACGAAAAATAGGAAATGATAATAACAATATTGAGACCAGATAACGTGTACAAAACTCCAACACTTTATGTGGAGAATACTGGAGACTGACAGTAATTAAACAAAAAACTAGTTACTGATAAAAGCAGAATAAAGATTGGATTTGAGGTGCCCAAACATCAATGATATAGATATATTAGTGCAAGTTGTATCAAAGTATAATGCAATAGTTTACATATTTTGGGAATTAGTCAAATTGTGTAAACTAAAATAGAAACATTAGATATTAAAATAAAATACTTTGACCACAAAAACCTTTATCCAAACATTCGTCAAAGATAGATTACGATAGTAAATATTTTATGGTGCTGTAAACACCGTAAGATGTAACAGTATAATAATAATAATAATAATAATAATAATAATAATAATAATAATAATAATAATAATAATAATAATAATAATAATAATAATAATAATAATAATAATAATAATAATAATAATAATAATAATAATAATAATAATAATAATAATAATAATAATAATAATAATAATAATGATAATAATAATAATGATATTTTAAACTTAATAATAAAAAAATAACTTGCAGTTACTATCTTTTGATCTTGTACTGTATGGGCTTTAAGTTATTTAACATTTTTTTACAAAAGTATGTAGTTTTATTTATTAATCTATGGATTATAATAATTAATTAGTTGCAATATATATAGGATATAGTATTTTTTGATATTGCAATCTAATTAATTATTTAAGAAATGATAAACACAAATTCTATTTACAATAATTAGATATTTTAGTCCACTTGAAGTAGCCCAAGTTCTTAGTTTTAGAGTTTCAGTTCAAAGACGGATCTATTTCGAAATAAAATCGTTCTGCCACAAAATTTATTTAAAGTTTGTCTATTTCTTCTTCTTTAGTTTTTCTTCCCACCTTTATGAAAAGTTGCCGTTCTTAGTCAATTTTCACCATTTATTATTATTATTATTTATGGTTATTGGCTTAGGTACTTCACTAGAAGTAGCTTTTAGTACACATAAAATATGTACAATTATAAAAAATACAAACAATTAGCAGTATGTAACATCAGTCCAAAAATAAATAAATAAATAAGTAAAGTAAGATTAAATTACATAGGCTAAATAAACTCAAAATCAACGTATATTCAAAAGTCATATTCAATATGATATGACTAAAGAGGCATGGTATTATTTAGGAGACGTACTATGGTTAATAGTGTGCAAATATAATGGTATGCATGACATGCAAATGACTCATGAGTGAGCGTGACTAATACAACAATATCCTGGATGAAAGATAATGAATGGTCACAAATTAAAATGGGCAGATTACGAACAACGGTAATTGGTCAGACCAAGGGAAACAAAAAAAACATACTTATAATTTGGATAGACTAATGTAAAGGTCACTTTGAACTTTGTTGGGATTGGATAGTAACCTTGCTATATACGGCAGACATGAATTTAAGTTCTGCACTTAACGTGTATATGTGATCTTCTTGTCATTCCCGATGCAAATGATTTGCTGAAATTACAATGAAGTGGATAATTGGAGTTGTTGGAGATACGACTGATTAATTGAAAAAATTCCTTGAAGTGTCGATAAATTATTTCATAAAGAATATCATTGTAAGGAGTACCTGATGATCGGCTAATGATGGTAATACATTTTTTTAACTTCATAAAATCCTTTCTTTTTAGTCCCGGAAATATTACAAGTGATCAATATAATATTATTAGATAAAATTATTTTGTATTGCACAAAGTTAAAGTATTACAATCACAAAATAGTTTGGGTGTGGGATTTTTATTCCTGGATGTCCTACCTTCCTCAAACCCTCCTCCTTTGTCCAATCTAGGCACTGGCTAGATCGGTTCATTTCTGGTTCCTCTAGGTGGAGTTTTATTTAAAATTAACAACCAAACAAAATATTGTATAAGTTAACTTACAAAATGTAATTATTTTATTAAAACAACAACAATATTGTAAAAAAATTGCTATTATGTTGGCAAAATTATTTAATTATTAATTGTGTTTAAAGTTTATACTTAAATTTGGAAATTATTGTCAGATAAAATGTTATTAAACTTTATTTGTTTCAAATTTTTTTATAGAATAAATAAATCGAAATGTAAAATTCAGACAAATAATTTTTATGCAGTAATAATTTTTTAACTTTTGTATATTTTAAATAGCTAAAACGGTAAATATAAATTAGCTGTCGCCAATATTTATTACTATAATACAAAAATCAACATTTATAAAATTCAAAATGTTAGTTTCGTTTCGTCAAGTTCGATTTTACACAGCAATTAAAATTAGTTAAATTGATTAAAAGACGTGAAGGAATCAATTTGTTACTATGAGAACATTCATTGATCAAGAAGTAATTGTTCACTACCTTCATATTTCTTTTTAGTTCCTTTATACACACCAATATATATATATATATATAAACTTGCTAAATACTTGTAAAACAGATTTATTTTTAACTTTTATATGTATATCTATTTTATTTTAGAAAATCTTGAAATATTTAAATTCATTTACATAGAGTATAATGATAAATATTTTTTTATAAAAAATAAAGAAATAATATAAATATTTTCATTAACACACACACACAATCATGTTTGCAACAAACAATCGGAAGAAGCTTAAATGTTAAATAGATATGCAAGAAACCCTAGATTTTCTATATGTATTGTTGATACCATACAATCCATATTAGCATTAGTAATATACTATATAAAGGTTATGATTGAAGCAATTTTTCATTAAAACAATAATGTAAATATTTTTTTATTTAAAACAGTTAATATTTAATATTTTACTTTTCTTGTTTAAAATTAAATTAAATTAAAAGATCTATTAATAAATAAAAAGTAGTAGTAGTAGTAGCAGTAGTAATCTAACCGTACAACGTCAAGATCGAACATGGATTGACATGGGTTTCTTGCCCACTACCTGCATTAAATACTGGCCCACGTTTACTAAGGCATCAACTACTGAAAGTTGGTTTTCCGTAAATCATTTAAAGTAGTAAATTTATAATATAATAAAAATTATTGTTTTAATAATTAATTAATTTGTCGCCCTGGTAATTTAATGAAACTTGGCAGTCAAGGTCTACCAATGCACACTTTGACAAAAATATGTTAGTTTATAACAAATATTCATTAATTCTAATTTTAATTATATTTCTAATAAATGAAAAATAATTTGTTACACTTTATGACTCATAATAAGATTAACAAGATGTTTACAAAATATTGGATATTGAAAATGTTTCAAAAATGTAAAAAGTAGATTTTTTGTAAATGTCATATTTACTCATAGATTAAATAAATACATGCTCAATAAACATTAAAATTATTTAATTTTTTAAACTTCGCAATAAATAAATTCAATACCATTTATTAACACGGCACTTTAGGTTACTTTAAGCCAATTTTTACTATCAACCTATTATAATTACATTAACACATTTTTATATCACACAATTTAAAATCAGTTAAGTAAAACAAAAATTTCAATTTTTATAATCTATATTGTTTGACAAAATGCATCTACTAAAGTGTCTAAGTCAGTAACCATAAAAAATAATTATTATATTAAAAAATCCCCTTTGCTCTGAAATACATGGAGCAACAAAATTGTCCCACATGATTGTACATCAAATTTTTGATTTTGAAGATTATGCTTATCGAAAATTGAAAATGTATTCCGATTTTGCCAAATCCCGTCATCGGTATCATCTTTTTATCTCTTCGCTGTATTTTAATAAAATGGTGTCTTCTTGTAGTTGTTCTTTTTGAAAATAATTTTTAAAAAGGCCAGGTTTTTTAACCAGATTTAGTACCGGTTCTAGTGGAGTTAATAATAATAATAATAATAATAATAATAATAATAATAATAATAATAATAATAATAATAATAATAATAATAATAATAATAATAATCTTATCACAAATATACATTTCATTGCCAATACATTGTCAGTATCCTATAATTAATGCTATTTACTTTGTAAAATTGCAACAAAACCCCCAAAAAAATTTTCTTTTTCAATTTACAAGATTAACATACACAATAACCAACTAAACTTGCATGGAACAAATAGCTAATTTGGTAGAATTACATTTTAGTAATCAGATGTTTAACTCTAATTATCGACTCTAAATAAAGATCGTCAAATAGGTTTGCTAACATTTTACTGATTACAAATATTACTTCTCATAAAATATTAGAGCAATAAATTAGAGAAAAACAAATAAATAAGGTATTGGATTGACACTACATAGGAGTGGATGAAACTTGAAAAATAAACACTGTTGACGATTACAAGCAAGGACGAAACAGCTGTACAGTTTCCTGGTAAGCTGAAACCCAATGGATTGATTATCTAGGTAAATTTGACAATATTTTACCCTTGAAAACCCATTAATAAATATAAAGTCGTTGTTTAGCTAATTGCACTGACAAACACTGAATCAATAGGGAGTTCAACAGAAGTGAAGGTTTGTACACTTTTTATATAATTGCACACAAATTGCCCACTTGATTCCAATAATTGAATTAAGGTGGCAAGAGTTGCTCTGGCTTCCAACATGCTAAATATACTTAAATCGGTTCACTTATTAAAATAAAAATTTAATTCAACTTAGGCTAGATATTAACAGATTTTATGTAAGTGTATGTTTATATAAAAATTAATGTTAACATCAAACCTTCATTTATATTATTTTTCGTACAATATATATATATATATATATATATATATATATATATATGTACAAGTGTTTTATTAGCCGGAGTGGTCTAGCGGTACAGGGCTCGACTTAAACCCAGGTAGATATAGGTTCGATCTCTATCACTGGCACTAAATGCAGACTCACGTTTGGCTTCGCTAAAATGTTCATCGCTGAAAAATACTTTTCGCATAAAACATTCAAAGTTTACGTCATGTAGTATTATTATAAAGGGAATTGTGTGCTCTAAACATACCATTGTTTTATTTTGCTGATTCAAATACACATATTGCACTCCCAACTGTCCACCAATGCAACTGGACGTACTTGCATGCAACTTGTTTGCGGCCATCTGATTGGTCAGTTCGATGGAATCCGTTTGTCTAGTCAAAGTGGCATCAGTCAACTGAAATACCGGCGATGGTATAGGCGATGTCTGATTGATTTTCACACTAATGGAACTTGTACTACAAACGGATGGATGAAGTTGACATGAAGATGATGATGTGGTCAAATAAATGGCAGTCGGATCGGGTGATGGAATGTTTTCCAAAGGTGCTTCAATTGGATGCAACTCAACAATAAGCGGGGTTGGTGTGCTATAATTTAAAACGCTTGCATTGGTCGTTGAATAGTGTACTAAATTGGGGTCGTATGGAACTAAGTAGTTGACGTTTGCCAAATAGGAATTGGGCATGTTTGGATTCTCGGATTTGTTTAGAGTCGAAGTTGTTGATTTTGAATTAACTTGTAAAAAAATATTAATAATTTGCATTATTACAAAATAATTGCGAGTTAATACGTTTCATTTTAAAGTTAAAATTTAATGTCTTTTTAACATAAAATATTAGTGTACATTATGTTAAATAACTAAATTCGATATATATTTAAGATAGGTTTTGATTTCAAATATTTTTAATATTTTTATTAATGTATGTTTAGCTTACATGATACAAATATAGATTAAATAAATTTTATTGCATTTTGTTTGTGAGTTTATTACTTGAATGTTTGACGGAAAGATATTTCTAGCCAGAGGCCATTGGCCGATATCATTTAGTGCCAATGATGAAAGTCAAACTTTTGAAATAATAATTTAACCAGTTCTGTATCCCAATAAAAATATCGCCTATTTACCACCATTAAATATTCATATACTTGTAAATCCAACTTCTAAAAAAATTAAAACTATTTGGCACTATTTAGAACGTTATTGTTGAAATATAAAATGATTTGTTATTTTAACATAACTATTAAAGTAAATTATTTTATGTACATTCTAAATTGAAGTACTTAACAAGGTAGGTAAGCTATGCTATACATATTTTTTGAAACTGAAATGCTTTTGTAAATCTTTAAGACGTAAATTTTATTTATTTTTTAAAATTTAAATTCAATCGGTTTATTATAAATGAATCAATAAAATTATTTCTCTACAAATAGAAAACATATTGGTTGAGCATAGAAGCAGTATGTAAAATGATATCAGTTTAGAATAATTGTCAACATTATATGTATATATATATATGTATACATACATAAAAAATAAAATATTTTTTAGTTTAAATTACAATAATAATATTCGAATTTAATGCTAGTATTAACATATTGTTTCTTTCAATTTTATTAAAATTTGAATAAAAATTAATTATGATCTTCATTGTTTGATAAAACAATAGTAAATTATTGAAATACTTAAAATTGTTTCTTTTTACTAAATCATTATCAATAATACTTAAACTTATGAACTTAATAATATTTTTAATTGTTCAATATTGGAAATTGCATTGAATAAACATTTCAAGCAAGCAATTAACGTTTAATATATTTTTTTAATTTAGAGCAGAAATTAAAAGAATTTAACTATTTGTATACTAAATATGCATTGTTCACTGATACAATAAGTAAAATGTTTCGAAATTTCTACCCGTTCTTTCAAAGTATATATTTTCATGTATATACATGCGAGTGTAAAAGTTGCTACTCGAACAGACTTATAATTGAGTAGATAGTTGAAGTTTTACTACTGTCAGTTTTCTACAAATATTTTAAACAATAAAAACTTAAAAATATATTTGAGTTTATTGTTCCACTAAAACTATTTCTTTGGTAAATAAACATTTAGCATAACTTAATAATTTCTTGTATTTAGTACAGAAAGTAGAATTGTACTTCTGGCTACCATCATATAAATTTGGAGACGTCAGTATTTATACCATTCATATATATATATATATATATATATATATATATATATATATATATATATATATATATATATATATAATGCAAAAAATCAGATATCACTGTATTCATAATTGAATATTTTATTATATTACAATAAATCGTTCGCGTTATTAATATGATAAAATAATTAAACCTGATATTCTAACAATGGCAATCATCGATGTGAAATGGCTATTTACCAAATATTTATATAATCTAATGTATTAGATCATAAATATATAGAAAGTACAATATTAAACACATACAAGCAAAAAATTATATTCACAAATACTACAAAAACAATTATTTTCAAATAAAAAAACGTTTTCTATCTTATCAATCATTACATTTTATTAGTTTCAAATAACGATTATTTATAATGGATAAAATTCACAAACTATTTTTTTTTCAAATTGTAGCTATTATTATTTGGGAATAAAAAAACCATTTTTGCGTTTGGTTTAGAAAATAGTTTTTAAATTATCTTTCTAAGAAAAAAATAACAATTTAAAAATCTCATATCTTTCTACGCCAATTGATAATCTATGTAAGAAATTAATTGACCACAAACATTTTTGTATTAATCAAATTATACATTTGTTTCGACTCACGCATTTTGTATTCGACACACGCACTCGATATGTGCAAATCGGTGTGATCATGATTCAGTTCATCCAATTGCATCGCATTTCTCGTTTCTTTTTTCAATTGATTTTTTTTATATTTGAGCAATCCGCTTATCAAACAAATTAGAACTAGCGATAGAAAGATGGAAATGACGATAGTCGATACAATAATGTAAAAATTGAGCGAATATTTGACAAGAACCCAAGACATGGAATTTTTCGAATAGATCGATGGATTGGTCAATTCCATGTTGTGCATCGATCGCGTGGGTGTGCTGTTGGTAATTTGAATTTGCAAAATGAGCAACGATTTGAGTGAAATGGGAATGCCAAAATCTTTGGCCCATATATGTAGAATGTAGATGTGATTAATTTCGTTGAGTGTAAATTCGTAACTGGTTTGTAGAATGCCTGTCATTGCATTTACTTTGAATCGGTTTTTGGCTACGATTGGGGGCGATGGGGTTACGTCGAGCCACGTGTTCGATAATTCGTATTGAACTGTTCCGTTTCGACCAAAATCATCGTCCAATGCTAAAATCTTTGGTTCAAAATAATGATAAAATTTTGTGAGTTTGGCCTATATATAAATGTATATTGACTACTTTACATGTTTTGCGGGAAACATTTAGTGACGGTGTTGGGGGTCGAACTCACTCACCCAGGTTCGAGTTGAGCGCTGTACCGCTAGACGACCCCTGCGCTATTTGTTTGTTAATCAGTATTCATGTTTTAATTTTTTTAATGTGTGCTACTTTGAATGTTTAACGGGAAACATCTTTTAGCAGTTGTCATTTTAGCCAAGTCGAACGTGGATCTGTATTTAGTGAGCCGGTGGTGGGACTCGAATCCATGCCCACGCAATTTCAAATTGAGCGTTGTACCACTAGACCACAAATAGTCAAATTAATATGTGGATTTGTACCTTTTTGGGCATAAATTCTATTTTATCAGTAATTATAAATGTGGAATGTGTTAAATGTACATGTTGCTGACAAAATGTTACTTATGAAGTATTAATGGAATGCATTTAGAAAACAATGCTTATTTTTAACATGTATCAATCAACCCTAAGGTGGCTTTCACTAATGCAATGATTTAAAAATATCTGGGTATTATGATAGTTTTTATTTAATATAAATCTAATTTAATACTTACAAGGCTACTATTACTATTTTGCATTTTGATATGTGCTGATTCATATACATTTTGTTTATAATTAATGAAGACGTATGCAAAGATAATTAATGTACCTGTAGATAAAAATAACACTTTATGCAGTGTATAAAGTATAGTAAAGAAAGGTCAAATTGCTGATGTTTCTAGAATGAATAATTTCATTTATTTATGTTTCCTTTAAATGTAATTTAAGAAAATGCTATCTTAACATTGTGTTTATATGTAGATAAAATTTATTGAAAAAATACAATGTTTTCACTCAAAGCAAAATTACTGGCTATTTAAAAAAAATTTTTTTTGTGGTTTTTATTGTTTGAAAGTTTGACAAAAAACATTTTTCATTAAAAAATATTACACAGATGGTGTTTGGGTTAAGCTACAATGCATACTTTTATTCCAAAACAGAAAATATGTTATAATTTATTGGTTAATTGTTTTGTTGTTATGATAATAAATAGTACCATGTGTAAAATTAATTCAATAGTAAATAATTAATCAAAAATATTTTTAATTTTAGGCAAGTTTCTGAACTCCATGAAAAGATTGTAATGCTAAAAACAAATCCTACAAAGGGAAACTTGCAACGTAACAAGGCAAATGTTTTATGATGAAAGTAGAAGAAATAAGAAAGAGAAAATGGATAGATTGTGTAAAACAAGAGAAACAGACAGAAAATTGTGCTACTGACTGGACCATCAGAAGAAAGTTAACTCGAAACAATGACTGCATAAAAAAATTAAAAAAAGTAAAAAAAAAGTTACTTTACTACAATGAATAGTAAATGACTAGTTGTAAAATAATGTTTAATTTTAATTTAAGCATTTGTATTTCTATATTTAATTTTGTTTGTTTTTCAGATTTAATATAGACATGCTTTATAACAATTATCCTCTCAATAAGTAAATATTTAGTATAATCAAAAGAAGGCTAACATTTGGTGTCAGCAGTATGAACCGAACCACTTTTGCTTAAGGTATAAATTTATAAATTTATCTACTTGTACTACTTATTTATTTTATTATTTATTAAAAAATACTTTTGCTTCCAATAAAGTATAGGACAATAATATAGTGGTAAAAACAACAATATAATTCCATAATTCAAAATAAACATTGAGCAACATAATAATTCCAGGTGTTGAAACATTTTGCCAAAATTTTTGTTCAATTCCATAAAACATTCATTTTAATTAGAATTTCCCAAATAGTTCTTGACCAAGTCTACTCCAACGTTTTTTTGCCATATTCAGCCGCTTATTCCAAAACCGTTTTTGTTGGTTTTTCTGGAAGCAGAATTTGACACAGAATTTGACCAGGTAACTTTCTTCATTTAATTATAATAATGTCTTGTATGTCCAGGTAATCTTCAAAGTACTTTAAAAACACCGGCAATAAAAAAACCACCATATTGTCTGCTCACTTCCACTTTTCACCTCATTATATTGTCATAGGAATGGTTGCTGTTATGTACAAACGAGGTTTTATTCTTTAGGCGGATAGAAAAACATGATCACATTGATTTGAGTCTATGAAAAACTGATATTAACTTTCGAAACCAGTCTTTAACATTAATTTCGTTTTTTCGGTCTTCATAAATGACACTTCCCAGATAAGTGAAAAATTCAACAGATACAATATTTTGTCTACTAATTATGATAGGTAATTAATTATTTTACTTTGTGCACAACATTTTTATTTTTAAACAATTAATTCGTAAACCGACACAAAAACGAATCTTGTCTTAATTTGCATCATTTCTTGTGTTTCACTGAGTAGATCAGTATTATTTGCAAAGCCCAGATTTGTTAAACTGCCATGATGCCATTTAATGCCATAAGACAATTTGTTCATGAACTGAGTCATCGTGAAATCAATTACCAGAAAAAACAAAAACGGTGACAAAATACACCCTTGACGTATTCATGTGACAATTTCAAAAAAAGCAATGTAACTACTTTTTGTTCGAACACAACAACTTGAATTTTGGTATAACGAATGCATAATATACACATTAATTAACGGTTTCCTATAATTAACAATACACATGGTCAAAAGTTTTCATACAATTAATAAAAGTGACTGTATGTTATTACCAAAATTCTTGACATTGTTTATTGTGCTACTTGCCGACTACAAATTAAATTTTCTTTTAATGTAACTATTAAAATGACCACCACAAAATTTTAGTTTTAAAAATTGTCTGTTTTTAAGCCATTCAAAAAAACAGTTTGTTAGAATATATTGATTGTACAGCAATTACAAATTTCTATTAGATTCTTTTTAGTCCAACGGATAAATAACTAATTGGACAATGTATGTTACCAAATGTATCATTTTTTAAAATTATAAATTTTTCTTTCTAATAAATAAAGTTTTTGAAATCAAGAAATCCAATTTGGATTCTTCTATATTGTCATTATTATTTCTTTTATTTTATACAAAATATTTAACTTATAAAATTACTATAAAATATTTTTATGAATAAAAAGAGAAATTATAATTTAGTGACAATTATTTTTAACTACTGATCAATTAGATTTTGGTACCAAAAATTTATGATTACGACTATTATTATTATTGTTATTATTATTATTGTTATTATTATTATTATTATTATTATTATTATTATTTATTATTATTATTATTATTATTATTATTGTTATTATTATTATTTAATTTCTTTAACGCTAAACGGTATGAGGCAACAAGGTTGTTCTGCCTAATTGCACATTACATTTCATCATTAAAAATCTTTATATCTAAGATTAAACTTCTAGCCAAGTTTTACACTCAATCCTGTTATTGAATTCATGTCCTTTTAGTTTCCTCTTTGTAGTTTAATTAAATAAATTCTATTTGCCTTTTTGACAATATAATTTATAAAGAAACCAGGCTTCTAACCTTGCGTTCTAACCCTCTTCTTATTTGAATCGCACATAGAATAGGCTATTTTAACAGTTTTCATTGTTACTGCTCATTATAAATTTGCCTTGGTACAGTAAGTGGAGTTTGTTGTAATAATGAAAGTCAATTATTTTAATTAATTTTGGGTTAAACTTTTTTATTCACGTTTGACCAAAGTAATCATTTTATCTAATACCAAAACGATACATTCTTAAAATAATATTTCTAAAGCAACAAAAATATTAATTACTTTTATTAACTTTAAATAAAATGTATATTATATTACCAACAAACCAAGTAATTGACGTATATATATAAATTGATAATATATCCGCTTGCAGTAATATTTTTCTTTACCTAAAATATATTGTTAATGTTTTTTATTAAGGTCCTTAATATAGAACATTATTTACAGATTGTTTATAGAAAAACCAATGCATTGTCTAAATGCTGGTTTTCTAATTTTAAAACCGGAAAGGAAATTAATGAAACTGTGTCGGAATCGTCTAGTGCATGGTTTGTTTGATAGAAAAACGTATTTCAAGTAGTGGTCTATTTTTTAACACCTCATATTGACATGACTTATAACTAACAATGTTGCAAAATATCAAAAATATGTTGAAATACACAATACATTCTATCACATTGTATAGTTTGATAGTTGTTTTCCTGATTATTAGAAAAAAAAACATTTTATGGTATAAATAAAAAACTATTCAACCTGATTTTACAAACATATATATATATATATATATATATATATATATATATATATATATATATTGTGTAACAATGTAGCATTATAATGTTTTGGTAAAGAAATCAACAGTGGTGAATCATTGAAATGCCAGCTGTCACGTGTACTTTGACTTCCCATCACATTACTAAGCACCTTCAGACTTACAATTTAACAATAAGAAAACAGTTGTCACATTAGGATAGAATGACTATCTGTCTTACTCCATTGGGTTTAAAAATACAGTATTTATTAAAATAAAACTTTTTTATATAGCCGATTTTTAGAACAACATTTCTAGATTGGAGATTAACACAAAACAATTTCTTTGTTTGAACGTGTCATTGAATCAAGGTTTGCAATTTTTTAATTAATGTCACAGTCAGTTTATATTTTAAGAAGTTTGTTTAAATAAAAACTTTAAATTTTCAGATAAAAGGTTGGTTAAATAATTTAATTTTTTTGAAAGATTTATCATATTTTTAAATGTCAAAACGTAGCACACTATTTTGGTTGCGCAGCCACATTATTATAAACAATAAATACTGCTAAGTTGGTGTTTTATTTATTGAAAATAACTACTATTATTATAGACTTAATATTAGTTATACTTTAAGAAAACTTTACATAGTTTATGCCTTTTTTCTTTTAGGAAAGCAAGCAGTTTTATCACTTTGTCCAGTCAAAAACGTGCTTGGGTTTATTGCTAGCGGTTGAATTGGAACTGTGCAAACCAGAATACAGCAGTAGCGCCTTGCTACTTATCTTTGTCATAATGGTATACATTATTCATACTAATATAATAAATAATGTAACATTTATTAGTACTATAATGAAGCATAATTAACAATGATAGTTAATTGCAAATACTTAATCACTTTTTTTCTTTTTCCAATTTTATTACTTAAATATATAATTATATTAATTAAAAGATGTAAATTGTGTTTAAACTAGAGTTAAAAAATTCTATGTATAAATTTTAAAAAGTGTTAATTATTTTACAAATGTTGTTAAAAATAGTTCATTTTTAAATATTTTAATGATATAACAAATTTTACAAAATTTGAACACAAATACTGTAAGATTGTTGCTTTCAACTAAAAACTGTCCTTATTAATAATAATTTTAATAATAATAAATTTTAAATAAAATGGTATAAAAGGTGAAGTTCATACTTAAAATAATTTAATTATGTTTTGGCATTTGTCTAAGCAAGGTTTGTCTATGTCCTATATTTTTAAAGCAAATTAATTAACTAAAATTCAATTAATTGTACCAACACTACTAATAACCACACTGGTATTTATGTATAATAGTTCCACTAATGTATTTATGCCAACACAAATAACATTAATAATAATAATAATAATAGTAATAATAATAATAACAATAATAATAAAATGAATATGAATATAAATAGTATTAACAATATTAATAATTATTGTGGAGGTTTTGAAGGCAATATTAGAATAATAACTTTACTTGGTTTGAGTCAACTAGGAATACTATACAACTGTTTCACCTTTGTTTAGAATCATCAGTAATGCATACCTTTTAAGTCTCACACACAAAAACGTTAACTTGCGCTCCATCGAGTTTCAGACTGAATCCTTACCCACGGGATAAGGAACAATTGAAAGAGACCATGCTAATTAGTCATTGTGCATTAATAACGCTTTTACCGTATAGGTACTGGCATATTGCATATTGGGCTTAAAAGCCAATACGACTCGATTCAACTATATTTAACAATACTCAAAATTTAATTTGATTTTTAAAAATTATAATTAACACACAAACCTTGATGATTGAATAGTCTCTATATTCAAAACACGATACTTCAATAAGCGTATTATTTTTGGCAGGCGTAACGAAATACGGTGCATTGTCGTTTTGGTCATTAAGAATCACATGAACCAGTGCCCGGCCTTGAGAACTAACCAATCCCTGATCTTTAGCCACAATCCAAAATTTATAACCAATGAGTGGATGCTGCTGCTGCGGATGATGTTGATGTGTTGGTCGTTGATCCATCATGACATTTTTATAATCAATTTGATTCAAAAAGTCGCGATTTATTACCAAAAATTGTTCGCGATCCAATCGACTGCGTGTAAACAATTTCAATTCATAACTATTTTTTTCGATATTGTGATATGCAATTAATTCGAAAGGCAATAGCCGATTTTGTTTGGTTTGATTCATTTTCCAATATTCCAAATCCATAATGTGATCTTCATCTGACCGATTGACAATTTGACTTCCAATTTGGACAAAATCGGGATCATTGTAAAATAGGGGCTCAATTTGAAAGTCCACAATTGCATTCAATCCAATATCCTTGTCAACAGCAACTATTGAATCCAAATACTGATCAATGTTGTTATTTTCTTCTACATAAAATTTATATACATCCTTTTCGAATTTGGGAATTTGATCGTTGTAATCCTGGACGAAAATTTCTACTTCAATTGAATTGGACATACTGACAGGCTGACCTTTATCCACAACCAGTACGTGCAATTTATAATAATCACACATTTCTCGATCAAGAGTTTTTTTCGAATACAAAATACCCTTGTCATTAATTGCAAATTGATTCGAATCATCATTCAAAAGTTTGAATTGAAGTTGGCTATTCAAGCCTTCATCTAAATCGTACGCATGAACTTGTCCAATTATAAAATGATTTTCTTTACGCATTGGATCACTATCTTCTACTGGATAATATTTGTACGACGATTGATTGAAAAGAGGCTTGTGATCATTGACATCTTTAATTTCAATATTTATCGTCAGTTGACTTGTAAGTTGCGGTGTCCCAAAATCGTGGCACATAAAGTCAACTGCTATGTGACTGACCAATTCGCGATCGAAACTCTGAATGGCGCTCAATTTGTAAATCACTTCCGATTGGCCAATCAGATTGGCCAATTTCTTTGTTTGCATGTTCACCAGAGTTGCATTTGTGTCGAATATTTTCAATTGCATTGGTGTCATTGGACTTATTGTGAGTTGTTGATTCGCTCGATCATCGGTCAGAAAACATTCGAACAAACCGTTTAAATCGTGATCGGGATCGCGGACTGTTATCAAGCCAAAATCCAAAGGTAGTTTGGTTGTGTGTTCAACAATAGCCAATTGAGAAGAACCGTCCAACGATTGATAGATAATTTTTGGAGCTTCGTCGTTTGCATCAATGACGTGGATTACAAGAAGGGCTTTGTCGTGCTTGAGTGTATGTTGCTGAACCGGCCAGTGCTTATCAACATCGTGTGAATTGAAAACGATAACTGGAATGTGATAAAGTTGATCGAGTTGATAATTCAATTTTCGCTTGAGCATAAGAGATCCGTTTTTGGAATCAATATAAAATGTTGACTGAATAGTATCCAACTGATGAACATGATCGAGTTCAAACATAAATTCCTGATAAATTGGATTGGAATCTGCATCTGTTGCGGAAAACGTATAGATGGGTATGTGTAGAGGAGTGGATTCGGATATGCGAATGTGCGAATAATTGGTTGTAAATTTGGGCACGTGATCGTTTTGATCCAAAACGTTGATCTGGATTTTGAGCATGCATTTGTACTTATCTACGTGATTAAAACCGTTTGCTTCGAGGTACATTGTATATTGTGAAATATATTCATAGTCCAAATAGTGCTCAAGTCTCAAGTAGACATGAAAAGGCTTGATCAACAATTGGGTAGATTTGATTTCCAATTTGAAAGGTAGCGATTGGTTGGTTTGCGTAGCCAACAGGCGAAATGTAGACAAATCCAAACTATGATTTACTTGAGCATCTGCATCCTCTGGCTGATGCAAACTAATGAGTGGATACGTTTTTGGATGGGCAGTTTCGGGAATTTCGATAATTTGAAAAGCATTGGGTACAAACGTGCACTGGTTGTCGTCAATGTCAATTAGGTAGACATGCACGCGCATTACATCGACGATGGACATGATTGTTGCCGTTTTCGACTGATTCAATACACTTACACTAAAGCTAAGTCTGCATTCAAATTTCAGGCCGTGCGACGTGTTGTCATAGCGACACAAACTTTCGCGATCCAAACGTTGAGCTGTTCGAATTTGGCCGTTTTCTGGATCAATTTGGAACAAGTGAGCTTGATCTTTTTGAATTTTTTTAAATACAAATTTGTTTTTAGCATGCATCATTTGATTTGGTATAAATTTAATCAACATGCCAATGAGTATGCCTACAGGTTGTTCTTCCAAAATTTCAAATTTGACGATTTGCGTGGAATGGGTTTGGAAAGACAAAAATAGAACAAATAGGACGAACCAGATCAAAGCAAAATAATTGATTAGGGATGTAAAAGTGCTCGACAAAGTAGATTGATGATATGTCCAAAACCAATACGAATAAACATTGGAATGGATTTTAGTCAATGAATAATGGATCATCACGAATCAACCGTATGATGATCATGATGAGATTTAACATTTAAAGTTTACGGTGGCATAATAATACATTGGGGGTGGAGAAAACCGTTTTGTTGTTGAATACAACCAATTGATTGTAAATATTTTTTTCTGAATCTAAAATATAAAAATAAAAATAAAAATTATTGATATTGAATTACATGTTCACAATTTACAATACACTTAATGTGGCAGTGTTAAAATAGGTTTGGTAATGTTGTGATAAGCGGAAAATGCTTATGAGTAAATTATTTTTAATTAACAAACAATTATTAACTATATTAATAAGTTTAAATAAAAATAATTCATTTCGGAGTATAAATAAAAAAAATATTAAAAAAACATTTAAAAATTGTACTTAATACTATTTTATTAATTTTAAAATTGACAATATGTTCAAACATAGTCAATTTCTTATTTTAAATTATACCAGGCATATAAGTAAAATTATGAATATTATATTTTACAAAGTCGAATGTTTATGTCAATATTTTTTTAATTTTTCAAATACAATTAATACGTATAACGTTGTTATTGTTCAATTTGGATCAATAGACCATTTTTTAAACTAGTTGGAATAGATAGATGTGGGGTTAAATATAAAATTTTAATTAGAAAGTGCATTTGTTGTATATAAAAAAATAAACCAAAACAAAACAAGTTCGTTTAGATATGAAGGCCTTTTAATTGTAAAACAAACATGGAAAAACATTGTTTTTGAATTGTACCTAATACACTTTGTATAATCCAGACATGTGCGTTGTTTAAATAATTTGGTATTTATTGTAGGTTGAAAACATTGCTGGGTTAATTAACATCACCATTTTGTTATTATGTATAAATGCGGTTGTAAACAATACCGATTTTGTGCACACGTACGTTTATTTGTAAACGCTGTAACATGTAACTTGCATTTTTGATTTTTAATTTAATCGAAATTGTATAGCAATTTTAATTATATACAAAAATACAATTATAATTTTAAACGTTTTTTAAAAATCTGATTAATAATTAATCTGGTTGTTAATGTAAATTTCGATAGCCTCTAATATACAATTACATTGACAAAAGGTATTTGTTAATATTGAATAATACTTGCATACGTGGTACAATACAGTTTTACTAAAAACCATGACATAACTTTACATATAGAAAAATGAAACAACTGTAATAAAAAATGTCAGTCATTTTTTAAGAGTAATTGAAAAAAAACTTTTTAAGTATTTTAATTTTTACTCTACCAATCGTATAAAAGCAAGAAATAATTATACTTTAGTTATAAAAAACCATTTTAATTTTCTATAATTTAGTTGTTGAAAAGTGCACTAAAACATTTTAATAAAATGTGTAAATTATATCAATTGGAAGAGACATAATCTCATTTTAAATAATTTTCAAGACAGAGTGCAGATTATTTTGCAACTTATCTTTACAAAAGTAAATAATTTATAAAATTTAATATAATAATACCTTTGTAAGTAGGTATTACATAGTCAACAACAAGTGGCAAAAATGTAAGAACTTGCATCTTTTAATCGGAGGCCTAATAAACTAAAGCAATTTGTCAAAATCACGTGTCGACATTGACAGAGCAATTGCATTGGCCAAACTTGTAAAGGCAATTTATTCACGTCAACTACAAAACAAATACAAGCCATGTATTCTATATTTAGCAAGAATGTTAATCAATTCAGAAAATGTCAAAAATAAAGTTTGTTCGAGTTTTTTTTTCAACATTGATTAGTGTTTTTTTTCCCTATATATTATAGTCAGTTAGTTTACTACAATTGTTTTGTCCAATTTGATCTTTTTAAATTGACTGGCAGTTTATATTTTATTGTTAATTAGTTGGCAATTATCACAATATTGTCTATATCTACGTTACGAAATTATACATAAACATAAATGTTCTTTATTTTTTACTGGGTAATTGGTGTATAACTTTATGCTTTCTTGCATTTCAATTTTTACTAACGCTAGTAGTGAGAAATATGTTTTGTGTATTTAATAATTTTTAAATTGTAATATAGTAATTTAATAATAGTAATAATAACAATATTTTTATAAATTGACAATATATATACTTCGCCAAGTTTGGATCAGAAATGATTCAATCTAGCCAGTCCCAAGGATGGATAAAGGAGGAGGGTTTGAGCGCAAGATCAGCAACCTGGTCTCTGTAAAGCATTTATACTGCTACGAAAACAATTAAGTGGACGCCATTCCGGCAAACAACGATAAAGAAGTAATGGCACGTATCTGGATGAGAGCTAGACAGATGACCAGGTTGAGATAAAACTGAAAGAAAGTTCAATCTTCAATTTGCAGAATCTTCATTGCCAACGTGACTTTGTTATTGCTGTTGTTGTTGTTTTGTTGTAATTGTTGTCTTATTGCCCCATGTTTATTTTTAAAGCAAAAGGGTTTTGTATAATATAATAATAATAATAATAATAATAATAATAATAATAGTAATATTTTTATAAATTGACAATATAAGTACTAGATATTATATTATCGATTTGTACCTGCTTTTTAATAATAAAATGTTTGTTTAATTGACAACACACAATCTTCAATTTATATAACTAAAATAAAAGTGATATTAAAAATCAATACGTATTAATTGTATTGTTTATAAAAATGCAAGTTACATAATTAACTAAATGAATCAAATTTAATTATGTATATCAAAGGTTAATTGGTTAATATTGTATGATAATAATATTGATAAAAAACTGTTTGTATAATTTACTTCGTAAAACAGTCTTATTGCCTTAAAGGCTTTTAGACATACAAAAAATGATATTTAGCAGTCAAATACACAATGGTGTCTAATTGAATATCAGCCCAGCAACTTAGTCATTGTGCTACATTTATACAAAACATAATTAATTAAAAAAAAATTTAATCTAATTGCAAAGATAAAACATGAAATGTGCCCGTGCTTTTACAAGTAACATCTTATGGTATCATTGTATTGTTATTATAATTATTACAAATATATGAAAATTTTTTCTATTCTATTATGGTACTTTTAATTTAATTATTTTATGGTAATGTTAGTGTGCAGAAATGTATTACCAAATGTACAGTTACGTCTTAATTTTATAATTTCCTATATATATATATATATATATATATTAAATCGTATTAAGAATTAATAAAAGTAATTATGAAATAGTCATGTCAAATTATATATATATATATATATTAAATCGTATTAAGAATTAATAAAAGTAATTATGAAATAGTCATGTCAAATTGTTTAAAATAAGGTAGTACCAAATGACACACATATAATAAAACAAGCCTATATAAATACAAAAATCACCGTCATAATGTGCAACATAACTTTTTATTGTAAAACATCTGGTAATGACAATTAAGTAAGTCATTTATTTTAATTAAAATTGTAATTAGAAAAAAGTTGTTCGTAGTACAAAAATTATTATTGTCAAATTGTTTTTTATCGTACTACAAATTGTCCAATTTTAAGTAACATCGACTTGTAATTTGGGTAAAATGTACATTGTTTGACTGTTATAGTACGATTGATTAAATTGCTTATTTGTACTTAGATAAACACAATTTCTAGTCTTGATAAATCTTCAATTGACTTGTTACAATGTTTACGTGATGAAAAATGTTTTGTTGGGTGAAAAATTTATTCAAAAAATAACATGGTTCATATTTTTCAATGTACTTTTAAAGGATTATTTTTATTTAGAATTGTCAGATTAGAATTGTCAGATTCACTTGAATAATAAATTCACGTAGTTTTTAGTCAACCAGAAGCACTGTACAGCTGTTTTATCTTTGTTTAGAATCATCAGCAGCTCATACATTGCAAGTTTTACACACACGTGAACTTGAAGCCATCCCCTATCTGGTGTCAGACCAGCGTCTTTAACTACTTAGCTTCTGGTGGATGAACTTGATCCTGTAAATCTATTATTTATAATACATCCGATTAATTCTACTTGTCCTGTGTCCTCTAATGCTGCTACGTTGCTACCGGTTTAGCAAATAAGAGAACCTTTTTACTAGGAGTTTACCACATAGGTCCTTGCATACTGTGAAGTTTAATATGGCACGGTTTGCTTATATTTATCAATGGTTTTTTAAGAAATTATTTTTATTTAGAATTATCAGATTAAAATTGTCAGATTCACTTAAATAATAAATTTAGTCAGTGGTTAAAAGCGCTAGTCTAACACCAAATAAGGTGTAGGTTCAAGTTCATGGTTTGTATTTGTTAACAATAATTTTACAAAACCAAATTAACCACATTTCTGTTTTACCTAACATTACAAATTGGATTACAAATTTATTTTTTTTAATAATAGAAATACAAAAATACATTTTTATAAAATTGAATTAAAATTAGTAAAATTATGTGTGTGCTGAAACAGACGTTTTTATGCAAATTAAAAAATATACACATTTTAATAATTAATCAAACCTTATCAAAGAATGCTCTTAAATCGAAATGACCTATTTTTATTTTCAAATCATGCATTACAATATAGATTATACATGGCAGACTGGTCTAGTGGTACAGCGTTAGAATCAAACTTGAGTAGGTATGGGTTAATGTGTCACTACCAGCATTAAATGTGGGACTTTGTTTCTGATTTTGCTAAAATATCTGTATGCTGAAAATATTCCTTATGAAGCATTCAAGTAATAATAATAATAATAATAATAATAATAATAATAATAACAATATAAACATTTTTAAATTATTGTTTTTGCGGTTAATAATCGATTAGTTTTAGGTATTGCAGTAATAAAAATGTAACTGTTTCCTAGTCGATATCGTATGTAACGTTTTCGTTCAACTAGTTACATTTATGATTATTATTATTATTGTTATTAAAAACTCTTTTATCTGTATAATTTTTTACAAACTCTATAGTTAATCCGAATGCTTATTTTTTACAAGTATATAATGTTTTTAAATAGTTGAAATACATTAAAATCGGTTTTTTTGTTTAAAAAGAATAAATGTAATTGCATTTTTTAACATTTCTATTTACAATAATAAAATCAACTCAATGCTGTAAATCTGTTGTTTCTTTTTCACTTTTAACATTTAAAAGTTTATTTTCATGTTTACTTAATTAAGTTCAAATAGAAAAAATGCTAAAAGATCATTTTTTCAAGAAAATTAATAGGTAAACAAAACGGAGGTTTGCGTATAAATTACTCGACGTTTTAATTTTACACCAAATTATTTAAAAATTTGCTCAATAATTTGCTACAAATTAAATGCAAGGGATGAATATGTGCTACTCTATGTATACACTTATTTTGAAATAATAACTAATAAATGTGTGCTATTCAATAAGTATTGTTTAACTCGTGATAGACTAGTGGTACAGTGATCGATTTGAACCTAAAATGGCATGGTTTTAAATCCCACCACCGGCCCACTAAATGAGGACCCACGTATGGCTTCGCTAAAATTTCCACCTCTGAAAAATGTTTCCTGTAAAACATTTACAGTAGTAAGCTTAAATAAAACAAACTGAAATAAATAAAATAAGTATAAAATTTGAACAATACAAATTGTCTATTTAAAAAGTTTACAAATTGGGTACCGCATAAAATCGCTAAATTTATTATAAAATATTAATAAAAAAATATGTGCACAATGGAAATTGTTGTGTAGTGTAAAAATAATTATTTACTTTACAATTACAAATGAATTTAAAGCAGAAAAAGTAAAAAGGCTAAAATAATTTTCATATAACTATATATATATATATATGCCTTAGTAGTTACAAAATGCATTTTATTAAAACTTTTATGTTGTTTCACGTATTGCACGCAATAATTAAATTAACAAAACGTCTTTGTTTTATTGATAATTATAATAGTAATAATAATGATTAAAAAATATTAATAATAATAATAATAATAACAATAATAATAATAATGATAATATATTAACGCAATTAAATTATTTATTTTTACGTATACAATAATAAATAGTACATGTTGTAAAAATATTAATTGGGACAATATTCTGTTTGATTTAATTTCAAAATAATTTAAATACATAAAAATGGAAGGTCCTGTTTTGTTTTAATACTTAAAGCGTTTATCAGTATTTTAGTTCCAACATTAAGCACACACATAAGACCAAATAGTGGCCTACTAGTTAAATAAGTTAAGCACCACTTGTAAATGTTACGATTGAAAAAAGTACTGATTCTTCTTATTACTTTGTTATTGTGTTTAATTTTTTACTATCCCAAATGTTTTACACAAAACATTTTTTAGCAGTGGAAAATTTAGCAAAGCCTAACTAGAGCCTACATTTAGTACTAGTGATATAGATTGTACTCATGTTTACCCTAGATTGAATTGAACGCTGTATCGCTAGAACACTCCGGTACATGTTTAAGTGTTCACCACAAAAACTGTTTCGTTTTGAACATTGAAACAGTAAAAAAACAATCACAAAATAAAAATGTTGTTACAAAACTTTGTTTTTTAAACTTTTGATGCTAAAATATAAATGTTTGGTTTAATGTCATATTTTTTGTCAAATCAATATTTGATTGCTTGCAAATTCCAAATTGTGAATTAGATAAATATTTTATTGTCGACTATTTTATTTATTGCCAGAAGTTGATTCCTACTTTCTATTTTAACCTGAACTCGAATACAGATAGACATTATACTCAATTAGTTCATCTTACACAAAAGTGCGTTTTTAATCGTCATTTTATTGAAGGTAGTTTTCTTGTAAATCGTTGTTCAGTTTGCAATTTTGACTATTTATTACGGCAAACTTTAAAACCCGATTTAACAAACTAATGCATTTTCTACAAACACAATGTTGCAAATCTTATTTAGGCTTCGTTTTATACATTTTGCGTGTAAATCCATGCAGTCAACTTTCAGATAATTTGGCATTTGGCTTATTCACAAACGTTTTCTACACATGTTTCTTTTGTGTATTTTACAATTCTATAAAGAAAAATTCTATATTATTTCTATTAGACCAAAATCAAATAATAACATTGACCTTTCTAAGCATAAGTATAAAGTGCGCAAAGAAAGGAGGTATATGTGGCAAAATCCAAAACATTTGTAAAAAAAGTAAAAATTAATCTTATGTTAATATTTTAGTTGAATGTTTTAAACAGAGATTCATTTAAATATTTTTCATATTAAATTCTTTTTACTAAATAAAATCTTTATTAAGTATTTAAAATATGGTTCAATATTTTGTGTTTTTGTAAGCACCTATTTTTTTAAATAAATGAATAAAATAAACATTATTTATTATCAATAATTTTAATAAATGAATTAAGCATTTGTAGAACAAAAATTTTTAACTAGAAACAACTAAACTATAGGTATCACATCAAGAACATAAATACTTTTTTCTGTTATTTTAAAAAACATATATATATATATATATATATATATATATATATATATATATATATATATATATATATATATATATATAATTTAATTAGATTGATTTAAATTCACTACTTACTAAATAGTTTTATAAACTTGAAAATGTCAACTTAACTTTTAAAATCTTCTTTTATCTAAAAATTGACTCGTTAAGTTTATTCGAATTTTATAAAGGACTGGTAGATTACCAGACAGTAAATGCGGTCTTAAATTTTGCTTTATCTAAGCATCCATTACTATTAAATGTTTTCTGTAAATCAATTTTTTTTTAATTGTAGAAATGCAAATAATTCATAATTCTAAGACTCGAATAACGTTTCAACTACAAACTATAAAATAAATACTAATTAGAAATAACTTAATTTTAAACTATTAAACAAACCTTTTAAAAAATTTAAAAAATTATTAATTGAAAATGATATATTTTTAATTTGCTAAATTCCAAATATTTATTGTTAAACAAAAAACGTTTTGTAAATAAAACAGAATTAAAAAATATATTTTAAACAATTTTTGTTTGATTATCTTATTTAAATGTACCAATCTAGTGTTTAAAAATATAAAATTGTTGTGTTAACAATTATTTAAATTTTACGGTGTTTTTCAATACATAAAGCAAAAATTTTATTTTTACAAGAAATACATTTTATTATATGAAATGACAAATAACAATAATAATAATAATTACTATTATTATTATTATTATTATTATTACTATTATTTATTTATTTATTTTTACTACTTTGAATGTTTTACTGGAACATGTTTCAAACGCATGCCCATCCAGGTCTAAATCGAGCGCTGTACTGCTAAACTATCCCGGCACATTATTATTATCATTATGCTGTGACCCTGTTTTAATTGAACTGTAATTGAAATGTGTAATATTTAGGAAAAAAACCCATAATTTAAAAACTGTTTTTTTTTGCTAGAGTTGAATTATAATTCTATCATTTGCCTAAATTACAGATTTATCTTCGAGTGCCATCAACCGCACTAAATATAGGCCCCTGTTGGTCTTTACTGAAAGCCTACTTGTTAAAAAATGTTTTCTGTAAAACATTGCAACACTAAAAATTAAATTAAATACAATTAATTAAAAATTTGCAATGATAATCTGTTTTTTTCTATTTCTATTTATTGTATTTAAAAGTATTCAAATTGATTTCTGTTTTTAAGGAAATAGTCAATAAAATAAGTATACTTTTGATGCATAAAAACACTATTAAATTGTCCAAAAAATTAAAAATTACATTTAATTAAAAAAGATTATTTAGTTGACAGTATTTTTATTGTTTATTTTTCAAATTAAAAATTTTGTCTGCTTAGTTTTGCGTTAATAGTTTTAAATTTCTTCTTATAAAACATTCTCCAAAATGCTATTTAACTAAATACTCAGTCTATATTTCAACCGTTTATTTTACATTATACAGTAATCTTTAAATAAATATGTTAAAACGCAAATATATTTTAGCCTACTGTTTTTGACATTTATTAATGTGTATTTATTTCAGGATAATTTGTATAATAATAACAGGAATAACATAATTTTCATAGATTTATCAATTTAAAAATTAATGTATAAATATTGTTACATTTATTTTGTACTAATTAACCTTGAAATTAATGTTGAGGGTTTTGTGTAATATTTATTATTATTTTGCTCTAATAAAAATTAATTAAAAAACCCACTTTAGTGATGCATTTAAACTGTCACTAGGTAGATTTTTTGCATTTTTTACGACAAATATATTATATTGTGCAGATTATTTATTAGCATTTATTCGGTTTTTATTTGGTTGTTGCTGCTTAAATGGTTTACAAAAACCGCTGTTTGAAAAGTGGACATTTAGCAAAGTTGAACGACTGCCGGCATTAACAGTCGAACCCATGTTTACCTGTACTACTAGTCCAACTCGTTGTAATGATACAAGTTCAAAAAAATGGTTTATCTTCATATTTATTAAATATAAACGTCTGCGTTGAAATCTTTATTTAAAAAAAATAGTTTTATGTACTATTAAATGCTGTACATATTACGTATACAATTTATCCTAGCACATGCTTATCAATTTGTTCAATAAAGTTTTGAAAAGTACACAAATTGTTTTAAATTCAAACAGTGAGAAGTAATTAATAAAACTTCGTAATTTAACATTGATTAAACAAAACAATATTTTATTTGAAGATAAACAATGTGTTTAAAATTGTTTATTTTTTATGACTAAATATACAACTTAAATTTTATTTAAATTTAACTTTAACTAATTCCAAAATTATTTATCATTTTAGATGCAAATGAATAAACAAACTTTAAAAAAGTACATTATTTTATATTAAATTGTAAAACAAACAATTTTAACGCAAACTAATATATAAAAAATAAAACAGAATTATTTATACGAGGTTTTTTAAATAGTTGTATAATAATGTAGATTAGTGTATGCGTTAATTATTCCGTAAAATTACAAAACTTATAATTCAAATAATATTTCAAAGTAAAAAAATTATTAAAAAACTAATATTTTCATGTAAAAAAAATTGTTCACATTAAAGGTTGACCTAAATCAAAACAACTATAAATGTTATAAATATGCAGCATTAAAAATGGATTACAAAAATACTTAAACGAATAAAGTATGCACTAAACAAATGCATTTAATTATAATGCATAGTGACAATCGTAAAAAGTGGAAAAAGCAGAATCAGTATTTGATTTAAAGTTTTGAAATATTTTACGGCAGTTAATTGGTGTAAATAAAATTAAAATTGTGACGCATAATGTCAAAAGTAGAAAACTTAAATACAACGAAGGACAAACGTTGAAAATATAAAATGAAACACTTTGATTAAACATGGAGGTTAACGTTTTATTTTATTTTAATTACTTTAAATGTTTTATGTAAAATATTATTAAATAGTGCGCATTTTAGCGATGCCGAATTTGGACAAGCATTTGATGTCGGTAATAGGGATCGAACCCGTGCTTACCCAGATTCGAATAAAGCGCTGCAACGCCAGATCAACCCAACATTTATTAAAATACAAGCTCGAATATATACATAAAAATATAGATTAAAATAGGAATTATTTGTTACAACACAAATGCAGAATTGGGTATTAACTCATAATAATAATAATAATAATTATTATTATTATTATTATTATCATAATTATAATCATAATAATAATTCAAGCAATTGGTATAAAGAATTCAAAGTTTGCAATTCACGTATAAAGTGCAGAGTTCAAATTACAAATTTTGAAATATACATAAAATAAAATATAATATATTTTAATAAAATAAATTAATATTTTTTTAGTTTTAAGACACTACTTTTAATCAATTATATATATATATATATATATATATATATATATATATATATATATATATATATATATATATTCAAAAACTGTCAGTTTAAATGTTATCCTTTCTAGATGTCTTTTCTATTATTTAGCTTTATTGAAATCAAACTTAATTCACTGCATTTATTTATATTTAATTGGGTTTCCGACATTTTAAATAAGTTATATATATATATATATGTCACATACTTAAAAAGATGTATTATTATACAATGGCATTTAGTGCACTAATATGTAGTTTAATCAATTAATCATGACAATTGTTGTTATTCAAAACATACAATGTCTGCTTGATTGTTTGAAAAACAAAACCAAATTTAAGAACTAAATTGATGTTTGAGTTTTAATCAGTTTTCCTTTTTTTTCAAAAAAAAATTTTGTTAATAAAAATGCATCGTATAATAATAGTAATTATTTAATATGAAAATCAATTATTGTACGACAACATTAAATATTTATATACAGTAACATAAATAGTTGAATGACTAAATTAGTATAAACCATTTTTTAAACCCTAGTGTCTAGTACGTTAGTTGACGTTTTTTTCTCCTTAATTTATTAATGTTAATTATTTCTTTTTAAAAACATTAAAATAAAATTCATTTTGGTTAATTACAAATACAAATAAAACGATTATAGTCACAAATTAAAATTTACGCGTCAAAAAAATGAATAATGTTTTGTTCAAAACAAATGTCAAAAGTAATTTTAATGCTTTAACTAAAAGCATTTGGTTGTCGTTTTTAAGGGCAATAACCCATAATCTAACAGTTAATTGAAGATTAATTTAATGAATAAGTAAAATTTTGTTAAACACAATTAAAAATATATTCCATTCTCTCACCAATAGACGTTCACACTTTTATACAATAACTTTAAAAATGTAAAGATAAAATTATAAAACTCTTATTTTAAAATACATTTTATAATATAATTTTCTACAAAAATAATTTTTTAATTGTCAATCATTTCTATATATTTACTAATAAAACATTTTTTTAATATGTAAAAGTATACACTTTAAAGTATTTCAAAAACAACAATTTACGTAAGCTGAAAATCTGAAAACATATATATATATATATATATATCAAGCTTGTTAACGTAGATAAATATAACATTTTTGAAAGGATAAAGCTTAATTTTAAGACTTTATTTCTATTTGCGTTATATTCAATAAATGAAAGGAGTATAAAAATCAAAAGACAACCAAAACCAATAATTGCAGTTTATAAAATAGATTGCTAGAGTACGCTACTGACATTCCAACAAGCAAAACATTATTAATAGTTTTATGCTGTATCGGTTAAAACATTTGCTTAAATCAATTATAAATAATTTAAACAGCCAGTATAATGCAAATCGTATAAATGTATTGTAATGTATAAATTAAAAAGTATATCTGATTTTTCTTAATATATGTTATATAAAATATAACATTAAAAATATCCATAAAATATTAATAATTATAAATCATATATTTTTAGGCAATCTGAATTAATAATAAATATAATAATCTACAGCTGCTTATTGCTAAAACAACATTTAATCAGTAACAATATTAATTAATGGGAATTCATTATTCAAGTAATAACGAACACGCAGGACAATGTGTTTTTCATTTATTTTATAAAAGTAATACTTTTGTAATAAAAAAACAGTTTATATACTTTTAATTAGTTACTATATATATATATATATATATATATATATATATATATATATATATATATATATATATATATTATTTAAACAGTAAACAGTAAACATTTTAATAAGTTAATCTTTTGTTACCGTACATATTAAAAATTTTTTAAATTGGTTAACAATATAGCCGCTATAGCAATAATGAGTTTTTACTTTGCCTTAAAAACCGGCTTAACACTAGTTGAAAATGACAAATGTAATTATAATTGGTAAATTTTTAATAACTTTTTATTTAAAAAATTAGATTATTAAATTTTGCTCAAATTCAACTTTACAATTAATAAAATAAGTATGTAATTTACATGTTTCAGTATTTAACTACAACTCATTTTTTTATGCTAATACAATACTGTCTCTTGTTAAATATTGTTAAAAAAATAACATAATACACCATATATATATATATATATATATATGATTTAGAACAAAATATATAGTTTTTCTAATTATATGTCAAAAAATGTGTTTTAATTATATTAGAAATATAAAAAAAGTTATTCAATTTTTTTAGATTTTGAAATGTAACATTTTATTATAATTTTTAAACAATTTTAATCTACATATTTTAATTTGATTTCAGTTGTAATCATTTTTGATAACTTGAAATAAAACATATTTCTCTGTCGTTTGAAGACTTAACAGAATGATATGATTTTATTATCGGGTTGTTTTTGTTTTAAGTATGCTGTAAACGCATGTAAATGTACATTATTACTACTAATAAGTTTGTTATTATTACTATTACAATTTTTTAAAATTATTATTGCTATTATTATTATTATTTTTAGATACTTTGGTTACACAATGTTATTCTTGCATTATTAAAATACGTAGAAAGTCTAAAAATATTGTGTTTAAGTTGTAGATATTGAATAGTAGCTGCATTAATTCCATTTAATTCCTATTAGTGACACCAAATAAGGATTATTGTTTACAGTTATGTTTAATTTCTAATTTTCCTATAAAATGATTGTTTTTTTTAAAAACGGTTTAAGTTAATATAATTGGTAAATTGTTACTCGTAGCATTTCCAAATATAGCAAAACGGTCATGCGGTAGTTATCCAATTATTTAACAATTGAATAATTTTTTTGACATTAATGGTCAAGTTTAAATTTATTTATAATAATGTTTTTATGTCTGCTACTGTTGATTTTGAATTTTATGTTACTCTTAGTAATGAATGCTATGTTTTGTAACATTATACGTTGATCTGCTTAATACCTCCCCCATTACCGACACTAAGTACGGACCCTCATATAACTCCGCTAAAATGTATACTAACGAAACGATATTTCCCCGAAAACATTTAAGGCGGTAAATTAAAAAAAAATTAATTAATATTGGGATTCGAGTATGATGGATAGGTAAGCCGCTAAAATCAAATAGTTCTATGGCAGCTATTTAATTCAAATTTTTGTTTAGTTGCACTTTGTATGCTTTAATACGTCAAACAAACTAATCTTTATTTTTGGAAAAAAAAATTGACTTTATTGCAATTTTATACAAATTTGAATTGTAATTGCTTATTTTAAATATAATAAAAATATTATAAAACACTTCATAATTTATTATTGTTAGAACTTTAGGTACTCTTATTGTTTCCAGCAAACAACGGCAAAAAAGTAATCACACGTATCTGAATGACAGAACTTTAAGTAAGGACACCAAATTATTTATATTAACATTGTTAATAATTAATTTATCTATAAAGACAAAACTTACATTTCGGTAAAGGATCTAAAAAATATATTTGATTCTAAAAAAATAAATCCAAAAGGTATTCAAATTATATGCACATTAAAATATTCCTTAAAATTTTATTTTATTTTAAAAATAAATAGTGAATATTGCGAACGTTTTCGTTATTTATTTTAAATTTAAGGCAGGTTATTTATTTAATACAAACTTGGTTTAAAATAAACATCCAATTTGCAATATATATCAATAACCAATCATTAACCTGTAATACAATGATAAAATCTAATTGGTTAATTTTCTTTTACGGTAAACGTATGACTTTTCTAATAATAAAACAAATCAAAAAGCCCAAGTTATTTTTAAATACTACATCCATTTAGTTGGTTTTTACAGTAAAACATTTAAGTTATAAAAGTAACTAAAAGATTATAAAAAATTAAATTTAAAAGTAAAAAAGTTTAAAAATATGTATATTAAATATTTAAATTATGATTAAAATTAGGTAATTTTAAAATATCTAAATTCCTACCTGTTTGTCACAATGTATATAAGTTTTAAACAAATTGTTGATACTAATTTGTATTTGGTTGCGCTGAGGACAACTTTATTTTATTTGTTTACTTTTGATGCTTCAAAATTTTATAAAAAGGTTTTGTTTTCAATAAACGTAATAAAAGTAAAATTAAAAACGCTTTTGCATTTAATTCCAGTGATGATAGTCAAACTTACACTTACCTAGATATAAGTTTAGCGCTATAACTTTTTTGACAACGTTTATTCAAAACTACATCGATGAATAAAAAAACGTGTTATAAATAGACTAGATTTACTGTTGCCGATTTCAAGTATAGGTTAGAAAAAAGGACAATTAAAGTGCAAAGTTGACAGACCGATTTTGTTAAAAAAAATAAACAATGTTAAAAATTCAAGCGTAAGTTATTTCAAATGGAAGCGCAAGTTCTGATAACATAAGGATAAATAAAAAGCGGGAAAAAACTTAAATTTTTTTTATATGCACATTTTTTAAAACTAAACATTGAAAGTACAATTACACAAAACAATCTTATTCCTCTATACTTTTTAAAACAAAAAACATTATTAAGTGTATTAAATATATTATGTATTTAAATTGTATAAACATTATATATATATATATATATATATATACATATATATATATTATTTTTATTTTTTATGTTTTCTACTTTGAATGTTTGCACGAGAAATATCTTTCAACAGTAGACATTTTAGCGAAGCTAAACGTGAGCCCGCATTTTAGTGCCGGCGATAGGATTCCAAACCCATGTTCACTGAGGTCTAACTTCGAGCGCTGTACCGTTACACCACCCCGATTATTTTATTATTATTATTATTTTATTTCATAAGTAAAATTAACTACAAATCCTTAATTAACTCTTTTACGTATTGCATTATTTGTTGTTGTTTTTTTCTCATTTTATTGTTCTATATATAATAATATTTTTCTAAAGAAATGAAGTGTTAATTCATTATTTTGTTCATTAAGCATATTATGCTACTGTACTTTTTGTACAAAACGCCTTTGTAAATTAACTAATTAAAATAACTTTTATCAATGGGTTTTTAAGGAATTATTTGGTTTTTTAGAATTGCTATATTAGAATTGTCAGATTCACTTGAATAATAAATTTACTAGGTTTTTAAGTCAACCAGAAGCACTGAACAGCTGTTTCATCCTTATTTGGAATTATCAGCAGCTCATACATATCAAGTTTATGTATGTGTGTAAAGCTTGGAATGTATGAGCTGCTGATAATTCAAAATAAAGATAAAACAGCTGTACAGTGCTCCTGGTTAACTTAAAAACCTAGTAAATTTATTATTCAAGTGAATCTGACAATTCTAAAAGAAATAACTTTTATTAAAAGTTATTTTTTATTAACAAACTAGTATTTCTATTTTTTTATTCAATTATATTAAAAATATAATTTTGTTTATATAAAACAAATAAGTGTATTTTATTTTATATAAAAATACTACGTTATAGTCAATCCCAAACTTACATAATGAAAAGCAAGGATTTGACCACAAAATAGGAAGACCTGTTACTATAAAAACAACACAAAACGATTCAATGTCTATTAAAATTGTAAATACAACATTTATTATTTTTGCATTACAAAATTCTTTGAGTACTAAATATTCTATCTATTAAAATTGCAATATTTTTTGGCTTTTACTTAATTAAGTCTCTTATCAATATTATGCTATTACTTGTTTACGGTAGATTGTCCATGTTACTAATATTACAACTTAATTAATCTTTTTTATTCAAACTTTAAAATAGTAATAATACATTTAATTTACCAATTTATTTCTATAACTAAATAGCAACATTTGTCAAAACGAAAAATTTTAAATTAATGTTTAATCTATATAGGGAAAAGTGACGACAGTTTTTTATGACTTATCCAATTGCAGTTATGTTTGTCCCCTTTTTCGAAGATCAAACTTCCTAATTTTTTTATTTAAGTAAAACGAACAGAATTTATAAAATAGTAGATTTTATCTCCAAAAGTTTTATTTCCAGCGTTTTAAAAAATATTGTTCATGACTATTTGGCATAATCACATTTTAAACCACAGGCATCTATATACTACACAATGTTACGATGCACAAAAACAAAACAAGAAATAAACGAAAAACTGAATATATATTTTTTTAAATAAGACAATGCTAAGTAATTAGCCAAAAACATATAATTTGTAAAATAAATGTTAGGTTGAATTAAACGCGTATATTGACAAACAGTGGATTTAAATAAGAATAAACGTAATGTCACAAATAATAATTTTGTTTGTTTAATTTGTCAAAATAAACACCAAAATAAATCAAGTTGTTAATTTTTAAGATGGTTGCAACCAATATTTGTATTTAAAAATATAAATTGTAATTTTTTTAAATCGTAAATGTAACAAATGCTTGATTAACATTGTCAAAAATATACAACTCTTAATTTTCCCTTATGTATTTATTAAACTCAATATACGTTTAACTAAAATGGCGTATACAATAAATAACGTTCTTTCTTATTACAATTTGTCAATAAATACGTTTTTTAAACAAACCAAAGAAAGTATTTTTTACAATTTTTTTTATAAATGACAAGCATATGTATTAGTTTGTCAATTCGGTATCAAGGTACCAGTAGAAACCTTTAGGTAAATAGGTGCATTTATTAGTATTATTATTATTTATTAGAACAACAATTGTTTTGTGCCGGATAATGCAAGTTAATTAAAAAAATACGGGTTTTTTTTACTAAGACGTCGTCAATGCATTATAATTTACAATTTTTATTACATTTTAAATAATAAGTAAAATTAGTTAATAATGATTTTGCAATTATTGCTTTTAATTTGTATTGAGAAAATGTTTGTAAGTTTTGCAAAATAAAAAGTGCTAAACATTGAAATATTACTTCTTTTCCTCCCCCAATTTAATGCATGAATGTTTTCACCCAAAAAAAAACATTTTAGAAAAATCCAACTACAGTCTGCATTTAGTGTCTGGAATCAGATACATGCTTGCTCAAATAAAAAATACAGAACCTATAGCATTTCGGCTTAGGTACAATTTGTCTCAATACATGACAGAAAAATAATAAATTGACGTAAACACATAATTTAATTGCGCTTTCATTACAATAACTTAGAAATAAATTAATTATTTTTGTTGCAAAAAAGTTTTAATAAAAATTTTGTTGTAAAAGCAAGGGAAAGGGTTTGCAATTAACACGCTT
This sequence comes from Cardicola forsteri, assembly GCA_025895645.1. Lineage (NCBI taxonomy): Eukaryota > Metazoa > Platyhelminthes > Trematoda > Strigeidida > Aporocotylidae > Cardicola > Cardicola forsteri. Next base: position 146,955 of record JAKXYG010001233.1, on the reverse strand, counting down.
TTTATACATTTAAAAATTTTTAATTGGGTTTTTTTAAACATACATTTTTTTCGTTTGCAGTTAATTAATAAATACAGTCTACACGTTGCCTCAATTAGTACCTATAACAATTTTAAGTTTTATTTATATTTTTCAAATTGTATTGGCAATTTTAAATGAATAGTATTTTGTATAAATTTTTTTTTATTGACTTTTAAATTTTTAACTGCATTAAATGTTTCCTGAACTGGTACAGTTGTCTAAAAAGCTTTATTCTTACATAATTGTTTTGTTTTAATATATATATATATATACATAAAAGACAATTTCATTTTGTAGTGTAAGGTACAAAAAACTGTTTTATAACCGAAAGTTCACGATTAGTATTTTTTTAATATTTGACTTCATGCTTTATGTAAATGACTTTACTCAACTGGTAATTGCAAACCGTTTGACGTTCAAAGTAATTAAAACAAAATTGTGAATAACATGTCGACAAAATTACAATTGCATAATATTTATTCTATTGCGCAATAGAACACAATTCTCATTTTTCAAATTATGTGGCCACCAAAGTAGACTAAGTTGAGTAACTACAACGCTGTTAAGAAATACTTCAAAAAATGTAGTTATTTAACTGAAACATATCTAGCAACCGCATAATTTACACAAAAAGTTCAAATATACCATATGTAATATTGAATAATGATTAAAATAAAATTATAATTTTATAGATATATACTGTCGGGATGGTCTAGCAGTACAGTGCTCGACTTGGACATGAGTTCGAATCTGTCCACGTTTGGCTTTGTTAAAATTTCCACTACTGAAAGATGCGTTTCCCGTCACAAGATTTGAAGTAGTCAACATTTACATAAACTATCAATTGGTGTAAAATCAATTATTGAGCAAATTTATCAACACAAAATATATATATATATATAATTTTTTTCTTAAGTAACTTTATATTTTTTTTGTATCTTGTAAATATATCTGAATAGTTTATAATTTTTTCTTTTATAATCAGAATACACCTTTTTGTTGTAAATGTTCATTGTCAAGAACGTTTTATTATTTTAAAATTTTTATTTCACATATCACACTGTTAATTAACACATGTGTATTCTTAAAATAGAATATGTATTCATGTATGTTCAATTTTGTTAAAAATATGTGTTTTAAATTAATTTTATTCGTCTTTTTTATTCTCAAAATTGTACATTTTTCTATTTTCAATTTACTTGTTATACACGTTACTGAAAACGTATTAACCAATAAAAGTATCAATGTTTTTATTTAATATTTTATTTGTAAATATAGAAACATTTACACAAAAACCATTATTATTGAAAACGTTTGTAGATAATGTTTTAAAAACTTTTGCATACCATTTAATCCCAATTCATTTATGATTAAGTAATAACTGTTTAGTATAGGTAATTTTAAACATCTAATTGTGTATGTCAAAGCCAACTAAAAATCTGTATTTAATGCTAAAAATTGGATTAGACCAATGCTGACCTAACTACACCATAGTCCGGTTTAAAAAAGAGGATGGTTAGAACGTATGTTAGCAACCTGCGTTTTTTAAAACCCAACAATAAAAAGATCAAGTTACGCCAAAAATGTAAAACCCAGACAATTCTAACAACAAGATTAAATGTGAAAATTGAATAAAGGCTCAATCTTTAAAATTCAGAATGTTTACACCAACATTTTAAAGTACTATTGTGTGCAACAATCTTATTTATTTTTTGCTACCTTGACTGTTTTACAGAGTAAACATCTGTCAGCAGTGGACATTTAAGCGAAGCCGAATGTAGGTACGCATTTTAGTGCCAGTGGTAAAATTTGAACTCATGTCCACCCAGGTCCAAATCGAGCGCTGTACCACAAGACCACCTCGGCACAAAGTGGCTCTGAAGAGGACCGGTATCACAATTCAGTAGGTGACTCAATTAGATCTTAACTTTGTCGGCTTTTTGGAAAGAAGGACGGCATGGATATTTGGAAGTACACCACCTTGGACGATAATAACATTTCCGAGGAACTTGTTTAATATTTCGTCGTTGTGAATAGCCAATTGCAAGTGACGTGAAATGATTTGAATCGTTTTGTTGTTACGGGCAGCATTACCGGCCAGCTAGAAAGCTTCAAAAGTCAAGTACTCCAAGACGGCAACCAAATAGACTAAAGCACCGGCACCGACGCGTTCGGTATAGTTGCCTTTGTGCAAGAAACCGTAAACACAATCGACTGGGAATTGCAATCCAGCACGGGATAATGGGGTCTTAACCTTTAATCGGGATTTTCCTTCTTTACCACGTCCGTTCATAATCATTTATTAGGTTAGCAAAGAAACGCTATGTTCTTCTAGACGGAATAAACCAAAATAAATAAATAATAATAGTAATAATAATTATTGTTATTATTATTATTACTATTATTATTATTATGACTCAGTTAGTCCCATTTCAACTTAAAATATAATAATCCAAAATTATGTATATTGTAATAGGAAGTCATTGTGCATTAACTATTAACCACATTGTGCTGCAAAATAAAGGTCATTAAAAGTATGTCAATAGAGTAAATAAATAACTTATAATCTATTATTTTAATTTAAATATAAGTAATATTGATCACTCTGTTTATAATCTTTCAAAGCACAGAGTTGACAAATTTTAACTATAAGTACACTTTAATAACAATTAGCAATAAATTTCAACATCATAATAAATACAAATCTAGTTTTAATAATAATTCAGTTATGTGAAAATGCAAAAAAGTAAGTTAAATAACAATATTCACACAATATTAAAAGAAAGTAATATTTTTTACATTATTTAATGTTACAATTTATGTTCTAAAGATGTTTTTTTAATTATAATAAATAACACATTTTACTTGTGTTTATATAAAAACTATATTTTGTAAACAATAGCTTATTTGATAATAAAACGTTTTTATCATAAAAGTTACTTCACGTGCATATGCAACAGTAATTTTCCTGTTTATATTAATTTCCTTATTTCGTATATTACTATAGATAAAATAATGGTAGTTGGCTATGTCAATATGGACAACCAGTATAAAAGTATATAAAATAAACAGTGTTTAAATCCAATTACATTGACAAAAACAATTTGTAAAGCAAGCACTTAAACCAACGTAGCGCATATGACTTAATCACTGGAGGTAAAAATGGATAAACAATGGTTTGATGTTTGCTACCAGTACTATATACAAGCCTTTGTTTTGTTTTGGTAAACAACGTTTTTTATAAAATAGTTATATATATATATATATTATTTTTATTTATTTTATGTTTTCTACTTCAAATGTTTTACAAGAAACATTTTTTAGCAGTGGACATTTTAGCGAAGCCGAACGTGAGCCCGCATTTTAGTGCCGGCGATGGGATTCAAACTCATGCCCACCGAGGTCCGAAATCGAGCGCTGTACTACTAGACCACCCCGGCACACACACACATATATATATATATATATATATATATATATATATATGTATATATATGTATATACAATGGTTGGGTTAGTCTAATGATACAACGTTCGACCTAAACCTAGGTGGGCCACTATTGGACCCAATGCTGGCCTCCGTTTGGTTTTACTAAATTGTCCTCTTGCTGAAGGATGTTTTTAATGAATCATTTGAAACAATTAATAAAATGCTTCTTTTATTTTTATTTGTGTAATTTGAATTATAAGTAAAAACGACAGGTTTACACGATTATCTGCAGTAAAAAGTCAAACTTTAATCTAATTGTAAATTTTTTACATTATTTTAAACAATAATACAAATTTTATTTTGTTCAGTTAATTTTTACACAAAACAATTTTTAAAAAGTATATTTTTAACTAAGTTGAACAAGGGTTGGCATTCAGTGTCCGATCAGTTTTCAGTCGAGCGTTTTACCCACACTGCCACTACTCCGATTTTTGAAAAAAATTAATCACGTAATTTAAAATTAAATTCCATGACATTAGATTAATAAAAGAAAGAGATGTTTGCTTGAAGAAAATTGTGGAAAACTAAAAATTTTAATTAAAAATGGTTAACCTATATTTTTATTACTTAATGTCTTATGCATAGAAGTGCACATTTTATATAACCTATTTATAAGCTAAAAATTCCATTATTTTTAAAAAAACATTCGTATTAATATTTTTTTGTTTAATCCAAATTCAGTGATGGTATTGGCGGAAAATGTTTTTTAATAATGTTTTTATTACTGTCATATTTATGTTTTAAGAATATTTTAGTATATGTTAGATGTATCTAATGTAATTAAGTGACGTTATAAAAGCCAATCATTTATAATGCATTAATTTTGATATATATATATATATATATATAGTACAAATTTTACGTTTTGTTATGTTTATTTCTGTTTATGTCAGAAATCATAGACTTTTAGCTAGTTTCTCATTAACAAAGTAGTCTAGTGGTACAGCGCTGGATTCAAACTCAGGTAGACATATGTACGAGTGCTTTCGGCAACATTAAATGTGGGCCTCCATTTGTCTCCGTTATATGTTTATTTGCTAAAATATGTTTCTAGCATAAAATTTAAATAACAAGAACTGAATGAAATAAGCAAAATAATAATAAACAATCGAAGCGTTTTAACATTTATAACGTATAAACTATAATGTCATATTTCTGATGCATCTTGCATTACAAATGTTCTATAATAGAATTTTCTAACATTTTAAAATCCAATTCTTGCTATGTTATTTTTGCCTTTAAGGTATTTATAGTTATGTCAATAAAGTATTTATAATTTTACACTTTTATAGTCATACATGATGCCCCATGAAATTTAATTGTTTTGTACATATTGTTTGGTTTATACACTTTTATGACCGTTTCTTTATGATTTTACCAATTGGAATTTTTAATTGAAAATTGAAAAACAATATAAGAGTAAGAATGTCATTTAGCATATGTTTCCATGTATTTACGTTATTTACCTATTTGTTTTTCATTATTATATATTCTCCAAACATATAAATAATAATTACTTTATTTTAATAAAAAAACAAATTTATTTATAAATAGGAAGTACTTGTATAAAAATTAATTAATTTTATTACAAAAAGGTTTTTTCCTGCATTTTCATTCGTTTATTTTAAATTAACTTTTGAGTTTATTGTGCAAGAATTAATAAAAGAGATTAAAACATGTAATACGCCAAGGAATTTCATTATATTTTTTGTTTTAAAAAACAATGTACACATTTTTAATTGAATATTTAGATAACAAATACACATTTAAATATAAAATTTAATTAATTAAATCCTATAATTACTAATTTTTTAATAGAAAAATATTTATCACTAATTATAATTATTTAATCATGTTTTAAGGTCATATTACGTGATTTTTTAATAATAATTATTTATAAGCACAAAATAATGTTTGCGAATAATATTTCTTTTTTAAATGTTTAATTTTAAATAAATTTAAAGAGTAATATTTAAAATATTTAAATTATAGGTTTTTTAAAATATAAGTTTGTATTTAACAATCATTTGTGTGCGATAATGTTAGACTTTTCACAGGATATCGTTTTTATTTTGAAGGGTTTTACGCACATGCCGGAATTAAAATATGCGCTATTTAATTTAATAATTATTTTTAAATTACAAACAAAAATCAGCTTTAATAATTATTTTAATACTATTTTATATATAACCATTTTATATAGAAAAAAGGAAAAAATTACAGTTTCTACATGACAAACGTTTTTATATATGCTACTATATTTTACGTAGAATAAATTGTATAATCTGCGTTTTGTTCCAGAATATTTACTAAAAAATAAAACTCAATTTGTTATCTGCAATGCAAATAGACTTTATGTTTTATAGCAAAAAAATGTATGCACTTGCAGGAAATATAAATTAAAATCACATATTTATAGCTAAAATATTTTAAAATTAAATTTTTGTTCATTATTAGTTTTTTAGTCAGTTTTTGTAACGTGACATTTGTTTTTTTTGGTACAAATATTAGACAATATATTTTTTTAAATAAATTTTTATAATGATTAAAACATTTTCTATATATATATATATATATATATATATATATATATATTACAATTTTGAAATCTGCTACCACATTTATCAGTATCTAGATAGTAATTTTAAAATATAGATGCCCACACATTTTCGAGTTTTTAGCACTGCAGCCACATATGCCATTGAGATATACACTATAAATATTATTTTCTTTAAATATTAGAAAATTGTCAGATTATCCAACTTTAACTAAAAAGTAATGATTAAAGTGAAATTCTAAGCCCCTTTAAATGCAAAGTTTTATTTGCTCCATTTACTAAATTAGACTATTTAAATAAACATTTTGTATTTTATTGTTATTTTTATATTTGAATGTTAAAATGAATAATTAAATTTTAGTATTAATTGACTTACGCAACAAAAACAAACTAAACAATTTCTATATTTTGCGTTCCTTGTAGGACAAATTTAGCGTCTTAGCAATCGGTATAGCTTTGTTATAAATAAACTAATGCAGAAAGTAAAAGTTAAATAAATTTTAGAAAAATAATTAAGTCTACAATATTTATTTATTTTAAAACGCTTTTGCTTTCAAATAAGTGCAAGACAGCAAGGTAACAGTAACAGTAAAAACAACAAAAACGGAAGCATTTCGTTGTCCCATGTTATCAAACACTTTATGAACATTTTTGGTTAATCCCATGAAACATTTATTTTAATTTGATTCTCCCGAATGATTCCCAACCTCGTGTTCTGTAGTTTACCAATTTTTCTTTTGTTATTATCAATCGTTTAATCCAAAACCGTTCTTGCTAGTCTCTCGGGCGGTAAACGTAGAATTTGACTAAGTATTTTTTGTCGCATCAAAGGTTTTGCAAATCGAACATTGAACTCTTCTTCAGCTTTTATTCAATTTTATAATATGACGTCCTCTTATTGTTTTTGTAGCAACATAGATTTTTTACATAAGCCAGGTGGCTAACCTTACGTTTAAACTCCCCATCATTATCCAGGCTTAAAACGGGCTAAAATGGTTTGTTTCAAATCATCTTTACGCGGACAATATTTAAACTTTTAAAAAATAATTTCACGAGAACCTTGATAAATGACAAATATTTTTATTTAAATTATATTTTTACAAACATTTAAAATGTAATTTATATTAAAATTTCTAAAATTTAATATTTTTCGTTTAATGATATTATTATTTTAAAACTTTCTTTTGTGATAATTTTTGAGTTGTAATTATTTTAAACAACAATCATTTTAAATTTTTTTTATATTTTAACGTTTTTTTAACATATGTATTAATTTATGCGCATAATTGTCACAGCTAGACAAAACAATTATAATTACATTTATGGATAAAAAGAAATACATAAATAACAATTATTATTATGTCAGTGACAATAACTGTTTATTGTAATCTATCTTGATTAAGTTTTTTCGATAAACTTCTGTACAACAAAAGTTTAATTTAATTCTTTAACGTTTATATCTGGGTTTTTTTAAATTTGCCAATTTTTAAAATATGTAAGCCACTGCTTTGCATGTTTAATAAAATTTACAATATTTTTTCCGTCTTCTACAACATTTCAAAACTCAATATTGATTATACTCAATACTACTAGTTTATGGTTGTGACTACGGTCAGTATGTTTTAAAATGCAATTTAGTAGTTTTCTTAGTATATTTGTCACTATTTAATGTTCATTTTTCTTAAGAAATAATTTTTCATTAACCGTAAAGAATATTTTTTTAATTACATAACTTTACAACAAAAATTATATGCAATAATCTTAACATTGGGTTTTGTATATAAAAAGTAGAATTATGTTTAACTAAATTTTTAAAAAAATAGTAAACACATTATTATTAAAATATTTTTAGTAAAATTGTACAATTTTAAAAAAAATATGTAATTTAAAAGCAACTATAAATTTTTATATAATTAAACCCAAATATGTTGAAATAATATGGACGTATTATTTAGTACCAGTCATCAAAATTAGCTGATTTAAATGAAATAGTTTATCAGTTTCACGTCATTACAATTACATATTTATTATGGTGGCTTGTGTTAGTTAGATAGTTACGAGACAATTCTATACGATACAAACATATGATATTTTTTTGTGTATTAAGATTATTATTATTAATAATAATATTATTATAGATTTAATTATCAACATGATTGTTTTTTACTAGCATTTTACCAATTTACAAGAATTTAATTTAAGTCCATACTTTAATGCAAAATTATAAAAACGTAAAATTTTTACAATTTTAACAACTGTTGTTATAGCAACACAAAAACAGTTTTTTATTTAATTACATTAAATACACAAAAATACAATGGATGTATTAAGTGTTTATTTACTCCTATTAAAGTGACTGTAAACCAATCTTTTATGTTAACAAAACAATTCGTTTTAATAATCTGCACTTGTAACAATTGTTGACAATTGTATTATTTAAACTAGTTATAGCCAAATAATAAATAATCATTTTATTCCCTTTTTTGCCTTTTCAATAAACAATAATTTTGATAATTTTTTTTATTAATGTAACTAAAAATAATTGACGCTTAATAGTCTCTTTTTAATAAAACCGTATAATTTATTATTTTTTAATTTATATTTTTGTTTTGTTGTTTTTACAAAAAATATTTATCTAAGGGTATACATTGACACACCCAGTATCAAGATTAAATTTCCGTTTATTAGAGTTAGAGTCTAAAATGCGTATCTACTTGTGCCATATCTGTAGGTTGAACCTAAATACAAATATGTTGTTTTAAAAAAGTGTTTTTGAATTCCTCAAAGCCAAGCTTTTAAAAAACAATGAAAAAATCTATTTATTAACTCAACTAAGAATGCCGTAAACTGCAAATGGTTTTTGTTTGCCTAACATTAGCACAGTCAAAGTAGCATTCACCACCTTCTATCACATCTAAACAACTTACCTACAATGGCAGTGACAAATATATTTACTATAAAAAATAAATTTACAGGTCGAAGGTCATCCATCCGTAGCTCAGTGGTTTAAGGCACTGGCCTGACACCAGATAGGGCGTGAGTTCAAGTTCATGTGTGTGTAAAAACTTGAAAGGTATGCGCTGCTGATACTTCCAAATAAGGATGAAACAGCTGTACAGTGCTCCTGGTTGACTGAAAAACCTAGTAAATTTATTATTCAGGTGAATCTGACAATACTAATATAATATTTCTAAAAACATAATCCATTAAAAACCCCATTGACAAATATATTCGTCAAGATAATCGTCGCTTTGCCAACTACACCAAAGAACACATTTCTAATTTAATTTATTATGAGTGCAACCAAAATAAACGTTTATGTATCTTATTTATATTATTTAATTTATTACACACAAATTAATAACTTGATTCCAATAATAGTTTTAAGATGTAAATTAGAGCTTAGGCTTTTAATATGTTTAAAAAGTATTAAATACAATATATTTTGACTGTAATTTATTTAGAAAAGGTATCTCAATAAACATTAATGTCTAATAAAAGATTGTTTTCTATTTTAATTTAACATTTTTTATATAACATGCATCAACTTATTTGCATTATGTAAACTTAGAATATAAAAAAAAAAATTTTATTTCTGTATTTAGGGCACTCTTTACCACACCAAATGCGTTTTTACAAGTTGGACTATTCTTTTAGAGCAAAATTGTGTTGTTCTGCTCACATTGTTTCAAGAGTTTGTTTTGTTATATATGTCTGGTTAGGTGGGGTCGTTGCATTGAAAATAAACTGCCAATTTTTTAAATTATTTTTCTATTTGGTTTTTACTTCTTGTATGTCTTGTAAAAAACAGTTTATTAGCAATTTGATTTTTAGAAAAACAATACAATGGTCCGCATTTAATACGGTACTTAAATTCCTGTTTACCCCAATTTTAATACTTATAGCTTTATCAAATCTGCTATTAAGGCAATATAAAAATAGTACTTATTTCATATGTTATTTATGGTATGTTTATTGTTGAAAATTTAGTCATATATTATAAAAAATATATTTGAATTAATATATATATATATATATATATACATAAATGCTTGAATAATTATTTCATTTTACTATTTTACTATTTTAAACCTTTTACAAAAAACATGCCTTTCAAAAGTGGACGTTGTAATGAAACCGTTTGTTTGTCCAAATTTAGCGTCGTTGGTCGGACTCAAACCTTAATGCTTACTCAGATTTGAGTAGAGCGATTAGACTGTTAGACTACCTGGCAAGTTTAGTAATTGTTTATGCCCAATAAATGTTTTGTAAAAATACAACATAGTCACATTAATTAGATCTGTTCCATTTCTAACCTTTCTTGGTAGTTTGTACGCTAATTTCCAATTACCAAACAAATTAATGTAGAAATATTGTAATTATGCAAATTTTGCAATGTCAAAATATTAGAATATTTGAATAAAACATTAAGCGTTTAACTAAAAAAATAATTTTAAATTGTTTCTTTTACAATAAATTCTACATAATATAAATAATTATTATTTATGGTGCCTGTCAATTTCAAACGTTGTCATCACAATAGAGCACTTTGTGTTTGACATTAATTGAATGAATATAAGTTGCATAAGAAGTATTTGTTTAATTTAATTTTTTTTAAATACCAATAACCTTTTTATTTAATCAAACTGTTTTAACAATTAGTTTAATTAATGGAAATATATATATATATATATATATATATATATATATATATATATATATATATATATATATATATATAAATTAAATACATTGCGATAATTTCATTTAGTTAAAATTTTTAATTTTTGCAAAATTTATGTTTAGATAAATTTAAATTCCAGTTTTTATGTTTTGATTAAAATATATGTAGTATAGTAAAAGTTGTAAACTGCTGTTTTTTGGTATAATTAATTTGCATGAAAGAACAGTGGAAAGAAGAAGGAAAACATTTAAAAGTAATTTATCAAATTATGTTGTGCGTAAATTTACATATATATATATATATACTCTAAACTATTTGGAAAAAAAGTTATATAAATAAAAAAAATTAATGAACTTCATATTTAGAACAATAAAAAATAGTGACAGGCTTTGTAGTAATTTTAAAATTGATGATAGTTTTATTTAATAGAGATAGTTACTTATGTACCAATGTACATTAAACGTCAAATTTAGATTCTGGTAAAACGTTTATTTGTTATTTGTACATATATATATATATATATATATATATATATTCTTGCATAAGTAGTTAGTTAATGTTACTTGATACCTAGTAAATACATCGAGCAATAAATTAACACACAATGTACAATTTGGGTTTTCCGTACACTATTTTACATTGTGCAACGTATTTCCGCCGTCCATTTATTCGTAATAAATAATTTTTACTTTGTACAATTTTTTATCTTACACGTATATCCTATTTATTATTTTCTAACGTTAACTTAAGACTGACTAAAATGGTATTATAGATCTTACCAAAAAAACGTCATTTGATTGCTTTAATAATTTATTAATTTTTGTTTATTTTTACTATTTTAAATGATTTACAAAAACCATCTTTTAACAGTGGGAATTTTAGTCAAGCCAAACGTTGGCCCACACTTAGTGCCTGTGACGGGATTCCAACTTATGCCTACTTAGGTCTAAATTTGAGCGCTGAACCGCTGGACCACCCCGGTATTATTAATTAGTTACTATTAATACTAACCTACTCATTATTATTATTGTTATTATTATTATTATTATTATTATTATTATTTGAAATGTTTTACAAAAAATTAATTAAAATATGTTACATTATATTTCTCAACATTTGTAAGTGAATTATTAATAAATTTTTATTTAACCAATCTGAAGTTTGTGTTAATAACAAACTGAGTTAATGCGTAAAGCTAACTAACGCTTTTCTAAACATTTTTATTATAACAACAACTTTCAAAATACGCTGTGGTCTATAAGTTACCACCATATATTGTCCCTTTAGCAGATGGAGGTAAAATAAACTGTTCAACAACATTTTTTAGCAGTGGAGATTTTAGTGAAGCCGAACGTTGGCCCGCATTTAGTGCCGGTGGTGGGATTAGAATCCATGACTACCGAGGTCCAAATTCGAGCGCTGTACCGCTAGACCACCCCGGCAAGTAATTTTAATTTGTAGTTTGTAGTGCAATTTTTTCAAAATTTGGAGTATTGACTTTTATTAATGTTTATTTATTTAGGTCTATACAGAAGGAAATAATTATATTTCAACCTAGATGTTAATTAAACATAGTTATCTTAATTCCAAATATTGAATAAGTTTTACGTAACAATTAATAATAAATCATTAACTAATCACGTAAAAAAATTATTTTTAGTTTCCGATATTTAATTAATTTTTAATGTAAATATTTGCAATTATTAATACATTTATTTATACTACGTTTTAATTTTTGTACATAAAATTGTATAATTTTAATTTTACCGGAGTGGTACAGCGCTGGACTCGAACTTATGTAAGTATAAGTGCCATTAGAATGTCTACTTATTAAAAAAATACTTTTGTAAAGCATTCAACCAATAATAATAATATTATTACTACTACTACTACTAACAATAATAATAATTTTGCTTAACTTATTTTTTAGTCTCTTAATATACTACTTAAATATATTTACGAAATACATGTTTAGCATGTATATATTTGATACAACCAAACAATAAACCGCATTCAGTGTTAGTAGTTAAATTTACCATGTATTCATCCACTAGATTACAAGTATAGTGACTAAGTCACTGATCTGGAGCAATCAATTTACAGGTAACACATATTGAATAAAAAATATTTTTTTAAAACTCTGCTTAGCATATTTATTTTTTTTACTTTTAATTAATTTATATAAAATACAGTTTGTAAATGTCTATTTATATTACTAGGATTGCACTTTGCATACATATTTGTTTGCTTAGATAAAAACTATCAGTTCACTTTTTTGTGCGATGTTTAAAGTAATCTTAACATAGTTTGGTATATTCAAAGTATCCAATTTATTTGATGTTAATTATTTTGTCTTTTTCAATATACAATAATTTATTGGTTTACATAAACCACATAAATAAATACAAAACATAATTTATTTTTCAATGTTTATTATAGTCTAATTTTAATAAATTTAAAGAAGTTTTAATTTGTTTAATGTCAAAAATAATAAACTTTTTAACAGCATGCATTAAAGACCCCCATATTTAATATATTGTGTTTGTATTTAAATAAAATACATTAGTATAACAAATTTTAAATTGTTTTAATTTAATTGTATTCGGTTTTAGTGCTTTTGTTGCCAAAATTATTTTGGATTACAAGTAAACCTTTTCAATTTTCTCAATTTCTGGCGGATTACGTTTTGCAACTATTTGTAACATTACTTTTATTGTTGTTTACCAGTAGTAATAATTTGCTTTTAAAAAAAGATAGGTTTTCTAGTAAATACATTCCATACATTGTTCTCTTTTTAATTCTTCTAATAAGCAATTATATAAAAACTTTTTTTTTTAAATAATAATTTAATAATAACATGTTTGTTATAAAGTTTAACAATAATGTACACTTGAATAAACTAACTAATCATTTTTTAATACAAAAAATATATTTATTAAAATAATTAAAAGTAACATTTTTCTAATTTATAAAACAAGGTTTAATTATTATAATTAATTTATTATTAGTAGTACTTGTGGTAGTATTAATTTTATTAATTTAGATTTAAATAAATTTTTAAATTAATAATTAATTAAACCACTTTTTAGAGTTTATTGTTTAAGTTTTACACAAAATTAATCTTAACAAGTGGACATTCTAATGGATTTAGATAAGGTTCAACAATAGAGTGCTAATAGTGGTAAAAACATTCCTTTAAAAAAGGAGTCTAATAGTAACCTAAATACTTGTTTTATTACTGTTTTCGATTGACACTGTAAATAAAGTGTTTAATAAAATAATTTTTTAAATATATTAATATTATATAGAGTATCGGGTTAAATGTTTAGAAAATCAATTGTTTAAATTAATAAGTGAGGTTAAATTTTTGGTTTTAAAAACACTATATTATAACATTAGATAACTTAGTACTTCTAAAAAATATTCTATATAAGTACAAAACATTATTTTGTTGAATAAAATCGCATACCTAAATACAAGTGCAAAAGAAATATTTTACAAACTGTATGCATTTAAAAAATATTTTAAATATTATAAAATCTTGTAATTTAAACATAAACTTTTATTATGTTAAATTCAATTTCAAAACATGCTTAATTTAATGTATTGAAAATAAAAAGGATTAGGTAGTTAATATTGGTAAAAAAAATGTATTAACAGTACTATTAAATTTCTTTTAATAAATTGTTTAATTTTTTTATATTTAATTAACTGTTATTACTATTTAAAAACAAAATCAAATATTTAAATTTTATTCAAATTTAAAATTGACACTGCAATTATTATACTTTTGAAATGCAATTAATATTTATTGATACATTTATGACTAAAATAATTTTGCATCTACTTTTTAGGCATTTTTGAAGCTATTAATTTAATTTGTTGTTTATTTCTACTTTGCTAATAGTATACAATAACCTTTATTAATTACTATTCTATCAATGATCGTATATTTACAAATTATTAAACTAAAATATAAAGCAATCTAATCCATATTCTAATTTATTTCAATTGTAGTTATTATTATCACCAAATAAAATATCAATTATATTGTATATATATATATATATATATATAATTACAAAACCCTTTTGCTTCAAAAATAAGCATGGGGCAATAATACAGTAATTACAGCAGAAAAACAACAATAAAGTTCTATAGTTCAAAAAGAACATAAGACAACAAAATGTTTTCAAGTATTTTAACATTCTGCCAAACGTTTTGCTTAAACCCATGAAACATTCATGTTAATTAAATTTTCCCAAAACGTTCTTAACCAAGTTTTCTGTGATCTATCAACCTTCCTTTCACCATTTTCGATCTTTTATTCCAAAACCATTCTTGTTAGTCCTTTGGGCGGTAAATATTTAAATAATACAGTTTAAATTATATATATGTATAATATTATAAAAAAACAGAATTTTAAAAAATTAATATGATTATATATCGTTTTTTTAAAATCCTAATAATTTAAACAAATATATTAAATATTAATAATTCTCAAAATGCTAATTTATTACATTAAATTAAATTAATTGTTTTTATTTTCTTTCAACATAACTTTTGACTGCTTTTGCTGTTATTAATTTAAAATTTTATGCAAAATGAATAAATCAAATTGCAAACATATATTTTCTTTTAGATCATAAATTAATTATCAAATTAAAATTTTTGACTTTAGCGCCACATATTTTTACAAACAAGTGTGAAATTTTTTGAATTAATTAGAAAATGCATTAATAATCAAACTTTTTGTTAAAAACGATATTTAGTAATTTTATTTTAAAATTGGGGATGTCAGTAGTTTTTGCTATTAAAAAAATTAATTAGATTACTTATATAAATATATTTAATTTTAAAGGCATTTAGTAAAAGTGAGATTTAAATTCTACATTCACTTTTTATTAAAACGCAGTTTAAACATTTCGATACTTTTTGAATAATTAAATCAGGTTTATTTGTTTTCAAGACTAAGTAAGAAAATAAGTAGATTATATTAATATGTACAGTTTTTATTAAACTTTTGCTTATTTTATTAAAAGGTTGTTTAAATACTAATGTTTATCATTTTAAAACAACCATTTTTACGTTTTACATTATCTAATAGTAAATTTACTACTCTTATAACCTACCGGAATAACTGAGTTTATGAAGTAGTGAACATACATTAATGCACATGCATCTAAGTCCTACTTGTGGCATTTAATGCACTCTATTATTAAACTTTTCTAAATTCTCCATTTTCTAAAAAATAAAGGTTCACATACTTGAAACCATAAAAATCAAAAAAGGAGTAACAACATTTCGTGATTGCTCCATATTTTCTTGTTTTATTAATTTTGTCTTTGTAACACCTTGTAACACTCGTAAAAACCAATGGCCTACACTATAAATGTTTCGTGTTTAACATTTATAAAATAATAATTAATTCGTTTATTTAAACTTTGAGTTGTTTAAATATATTGTTTTAGAATATTGTCAATGCTATTGCAACATAGTATTAAAATTTATAATAAATGTATATCATCCAACATATAAAATTATCGTTTATCCTTAATATAAATAAATTTGAAAACAGTTAAAAAAATCACGTTTTATTTTGCTTACAAAATAAATGAAACTATAAAAATGCAAATTATATTTGTTTCAAAAAATAAATTAAGGTTTTTTAGTTTTAATTTATACGTAATAATAATAATAATAGTAATAATAATAATAATAATAATAATAATAATAATAATAATAATAATAATAATAATAAATAATAATAATAATATATTTTAAGAATATTTTAATATATTATATTTGAATTAATTTTAAAAATTCTTTGCAATTAAAGTTTAGATAAATTACAAGATAAATTTTATTCTTAAATTGAAAAGTATTTAATGATAACAGTAGAAACGTGATCATATAGCTAAAAAATTGCTTTTAAATTAATATATATATATATATATATATATATGTCATAAATGTTAGTAATTTATTTGAAAATACAAATATGTATTAACCTCAAAATTAAATTATAAACGCAATATTTTTATAAAATGAATTAATATTAGAATTTCTAAAGTAACTAATTAATAAAAACGCTTAGTGTGAACCAAATAACAGCACACTAGAGCTGAATCTTTCTCGTTAGAAATTATATACCTTGTATAGCTTACAAGTTTTACACAGACTCAAACTTACGCCATTTTAGGCTTGGAAACAAAGTTTTTATTTAATATCAATTAAATTTGTAGATACATATATTTTCAAAACATAATTAATAAATGTCTAATAACTGTTCTCAAGTTGGTGTTAAGAAAGTAGGATAATTAAAGTATACAACTAACAAACATTTATATGGGAAAAGCTACGTTATTGTTAAGGAAACAACAAAAATTGACAATTTATAAAAAAGAACTATTGGCAAAAACGATTAAATTTGAAAACGTTTGCTTATCTGCTAAGTTAAGAGTAGAAAAGTAAACGCAATCAATATGGGTTAAATGCATTTAGCACTTAATAAAATCTATAAATAAACCACATTAATAACGTTAATAAATTTTTAAAAGCTAAAATATTATTCAGCTTTTTATCTTAAAAATAGAAAGCTTTTAGTTTTATTATTATTATTATTATAACTCCACCTAATTTGGACCAGAAATAATTCAATCTAGCCAGTCCCAATCATGGATAAAGGACGACGGTTTGAGCGCAAGGTTAGCAACCTAGCCTCTGTAAAAAACTTATACCAAAACAATAGAAGGACGCCATTTTAGTAAACAGTAGCAAAAAGTAGTTGTACGTATTTAGATGACAGTTGCATAAATGTCAGGGTTGAGTGAAAGCCGAAAGGAACCTCAATCTTTGATTTGTAGAAGCTTCAATGCTAAAAGTTTAACCAGTGTTGGGACATGGAATGTGCGCACACTTTTTTATACTGCACAGTTAAAACAAGTCATTCGAGAAATACAAAATACAACTAAGATATGGAAATATTTTAAGGTCATTTAAAAATTGGAGATGCATTTATTCTATATTCTGGACATGAAGACCATTATATTCACGGAGCTGGTATTATGTTGAGTAAAAATGCTGCTAAAGCTATGATTGGATTAAAGCCCGTGAGTGACCGTATTATTTCAGCCAGATTCAACACCAGATTTACAAGGGTAACAATTGTACAAGTCTATGCCCCTATTGAGGCTACTGAGGAGAACCAAAAATATATCTTATATGATCAATTACAAAGTTTGTTGGATGGTGTGCCAAAAAGAGACATCAAATATTGATTGGTAAATTTAAATGCGAAATTAAACAAAGACAGATCTGGGTACCTCTCAAATGTTGAACCATATAACTATGTTGATAGCGTAAATGATAATAGTTATAGATTGTTGACGCTAAACAGTAATTGTAGAATAAGTGTTGACAACCCATTTTTTCGCTCACAAAAATGTACACAAGGCGACGTAGGTTTCTCTCGACAAAAAAACAGCAAACGAGATTGACTACATTTGTATTAATACAAAATGGTGATCTTATTTACAAGATGTATGTGCATATCGCGGTGCAAATGTTGGTTCTGATCACTATCTTGTTGTTAGAACCCACGAAAAAATTACTTCCATTTTAGTGTGATAAATTTAAGCAACCAAATATCTAATCAATTTTGCGATTCCTTTCAAAATCTAAAAAGGGTAGAAAAGTCTAATGATCAATAGAAATTGTTTCATTAAACAATTACAGACTGTGCAACAAATGTCGCTGTACAAAGAAACAATGGATTTCAAAGGTCTCCTAGAAACTGATTGATCTCAAAAAGGAAACAAAATTAGAAAGCAATTAATCTAACAATCCTGTTATTTAAAAAATAATTGATGATAAGTATAGAACTTTAAATAAACAGGTTAAAAAAGCTGCTGCAAAAATAAGAATAATTGGTTTGAAACCAGATAAAAAGAAGCAGAAAAGGTATAAGCAAAAAATGATTCCAAGACTGTATAAAATTGTGAAACAACTGTCGGGAATTAGAAAGAATACCGATATTCTAATCATAGGCAAAGATGGTAGTTTATTTCTAACAGATAATGAGCAATCATCTAAATGGTTAGAGCATTTTAATGAGGTACCTAATCAGCCCATGCCAAATACCCTCATAGATTTGGATAATTATAATAATTTGAATGTGACTCAAATTCCAAAAATATGTATTAATGACATTTCTGTAACTTAAGTAATTTATGCAATTCACAGGTTGAAAAACAATAAAGCAGGAAGACTTGACAAGATAACTGCAGAGATGCTCAAACATGGAGGTAGTGTTGTAGCATGTGAGATTGCTTATTTATTTAATGTTATATGGTATAATAAACAAGTTCCAAATGATTGGTGGCTTAAAAGTATTTTTAAAATTTTCTAGTGTGATCACATTTGAAATTATGAGATCATGAGAAAAACTAACTCTCGTTCATTGCATGACATCATTACAATTAGACGAAGAAAATTACTTGGTCAAATTCTACGTTTACCGCCCGGAAGACCAGCAAAAATGGGTTTGGAATAGAAGAAAAGTTGGGGTATATTACAAAAATTAGGCTAAAAACTATTCGGGATATGATGAAACAAACCATTTGGCAGAAGGTTCAAATACATAGAAACATTTTGTTGTCTCATGTTCTTTTAAATTACGAGACCTTGTTGTTGTTGCTGTTGTCTTATTGTCTCATAATTATTTTTAAAACAAAAGAGTTTTGTATAATATAATAATAGTAATTATTATTATTATTATTATTATTTTTATTATTATTATTATTATTATTATTATTATTATCATTATTATTATTATTATTATTAGTATTAACAACAACAACAAATTTTATAAAAGCTTAACATGCTTTTAGACAAAAAATTATTTAAAATATTCAACGTAATAACAAAACATAATAAAACATTTTGTCTGATTTGGATGTTTTGCAAAGAAAAACGTATTTTATCAAATGGACATTAAGCACGGTCCAAGACAAAAACCTACATTTAAAAGTGTCAATAACATTATTCTCCTATTGTGTACTACCTAGTTACTAATTTAATTACTTGTAAAATTCTGGCAAATCTTTAATAAAATAAAAGTTAAAAACAAACATTTTAATGTAAAAAAATATTTGTTTGTACCGTAATACATTTTGCTTATTTTTTAAAATAATAATTTAAAATTTAAAAATGGTATTTTATAACCTTCAATTTTATTTATTATAAAGGTGCAATTTTTCTTCAAAATTTGCTTAATATAATTAGAGATATTTGCAACATTGTATTTATGTTTCAATGCATAATTAACTAGACTATTATTACTGCTATTATTACTATTACTATTACTATTATTATTAATATTATTATTACTATTATTACTATTATTATTATTATTAATGTTACTATTATTCTTATTATTATTAATATTATAATTACTATTATTACTATTATTAGTATTATGTTTACTTAAATAATCTCTTGCTAGAATCTTTGCTAGTATATTCGTAATATTTTTAATTTAAACATAGAATAGCTTCTACAATTAAATGCATTGGTTGCTTATAATAAAGCTATGTTTGCTCCTGATACATATATGCAACAATAATAAATTTTTTTATATTGTCAATTCTTTCATCATAATTTATTATTACCAAATAAAGTTTTCAATTTAATATTATATAATTAATCATTTACAAATTTTACGGTTTCGTTAAATTTTATAAAACGTTTTTTTCCAAATTATATACGCATATTTATGTAAAACAATTTCTGTCTAACATTAAAAATAGAAATTTTTAATATGTAAATTTTTGTGTATTTAATTAAAAATAAACGCGTAATAAATTGCAAATTTTCTAAATAAAAATTTGAATAATTATTTTATTCAATTTAATTTTTGTAATAAATTTAAATTAATTTTTAAAAGTTAAATGTTAAATTATTTTTATACCAGTTTATTGAATTTTTGTTGTATTTTGCAAAAGATATATTATTTATTGGCCAATTAAAATTAACCGAGACAGATAAAATGGAATTTAGTTTTTTCTTTATTTTAACTTGTGATGAAATATATTTTTCCAACAGGTTAATTAAATGCTCCACCCCCCCCCAATAAAGTTTTAAACAAGGTTGTAATGTACACTAAATAAATAACTACAAGTAAATTAAAATAAATACAATTTATTTAAACAAATTTTGAAATAATACATTTATTATTTTTGTTGCTAAACATGCAGTAATTAGATTCACTGTAAATAATAATTTTACACAGTTTGTCTGTTTTAATGCATTGTGTTCAATAGCTAAGGCATCAGCTAGACACTTGATAAACCTTGAATGTAGGTGCGTGTAAAACTTAAAATGTATGTAATGATGATGATTCCATACAAGAATAAAACAGCTGTACAGTGCTATTGATTGGCTCAAACCAAATTAGATTAATTATTTAATACTTTTAAATAATTCCAAATAAAACCATCATCATCATCATCATCATCATCATTATCATCAACATCGGGGATGAATATCCCCCACCGGTTATTATCACCCAGGATAGTCCAAAAAACACAAAACGTCTGCAAAAAACGTCAATTTTTGTAGTCTGTACTTAAAAAACGACACTTGAGGTGTGCTGACATTCAATGTTAATTACAACCCCTCCAATGTTCTCCGTTTGCTGCATAGGGTAAACAAACGGACGCCCATTTAAATAATTCATTTGGACGAGGGGACTTAGCATAAATCAAAGGACTGACTTTGCGTGCTACAATGTCCGTTCAAATTTTCCGTTGGCCGCCTGGTCTTCTTTTCCATCCGGGTAATGGATGGGCTTCCATAGCTATTCTGGCTGGATGAGTGGGCGATCTACGTAAAACATGGCCAATCCATTTTAATCGTCTTTCTTTAACTGTGCTAGAGATACATGACCAATAAATGTTAAAAGATTTACAAATATCTGAGAATGGCCAAAATATCTTATTAGTTAAAACTATAAGAAGACGTGAACTGTAAGATAAATTCTCGTCAGTCACAAACATAAAATTTTAGTATATATATATATATATATATAAAGGGGAGGTACAAATGGTATTTAAGTTAGTTTGTGACTAATGAGAATATACAAAATGAATCCATCTCACAGTTTACATTTTCTTATATTTTTATTTAAAATCCTAATAATTTTGATATATGCACTCTAAAAACCCCATAATTCCCTATTGTAATATTATAATCACAGTGAGTTCTATTCAGACTCAACTCGGCCAAAATACGTTTTAAGCAAGAACTTATCAATTGCTTTGATTAATTGTAAATCAATTTTTTTAAATGTTAATTTATCTTTGTTTCTGTTATTAATTAAAATAAAATGTGTTCACTATTTTTGTATTTTTGTGTATTTTTAATAAAAAAGATGAACTTTTTTAAACTTTTTACGTGTTAGTAATAAGTTATAAATAATTTCGTTTACATACTAATATTCCAATGTAAACAAACAGTTATACAATTCATGCATATAACTATTGCCGTGCAATATAGCAATAAATGTGTTCTGTTCAAAATCGTTTTGGTGACTTCTGTAATAATTACATTATCCAATTTAAATTTTTTTACTTTTAGTAAAATTATATAACTGGAAAAAGATTTTAAATTCTACCGTTAGTAGTTACTTTTTCAATTACTTCAGCAGTTGTTTCAACATTAGAACGCATTTTTGTAAATTAATCCTTCTATCCTTCCTCTTACAATAAACCAAGTTATTCTTTTTTTAAATATTAAAATTTTTTAACTACTATTAAACATTCTAATACTCTAATAATATTACTATATCAAAAATTATATTAATAAATAGTTGGGTACGTTTTTCAACTACAATAATTTATATTTTAATCTCTCTAAACAATGTATTTTTATACAAACACAACCCCAGCTGTTTTTAAGCCATGTTTAAAATAGAAATGGTTGCGTACATTCATAAAACTAAATATATTATTGTCCAAATGACAACAAAAAAATTAACTTACAGTCCAGTTCGAATGAAGAAAGGCAAAAACTGTTCAAAGTGGGAATGATTACCTACTGTCATACGTCACATAAGAGTTCAAAATACCCAAGTTAACTATATAATTATAATAGTTTTTTGTACTTAAAATATTTTTTTAAATAATACATTTTTATTATCTATAACTTAAAGAATTATCACATTTTCAATTCCTTAAATTAAATAATAAGTAATATATTTTAAGTTGTTTTTTTATAACAAACATTTTAAATAGAGTTACCAACTGATCTTTGTTTTGTATATCATATTTTTATATTTTAAAATTAATTTAACAAATTTGTTTAAAACATCACGTAATTACAAATAATAATTAAAAAAATTTATATTCCTTAAAACACAAATTTGTTAACCATTTTTATTAAAATATACTTTTCAATAATATAAAAACTAATATTTTTACCAAATTATAAATTAAGAATAATATAAATATAGTTTGTTATAAAGTTAGCTAACAGGTGAAATCTTTTTGTTGCTAGTGAAGCACTGAGCAATTTTTGATTAATTCTTTTACACTGTAATGGTTTTTTATTTTTTATTTACAATTATATAGCTTTTACAAGTGCAGAGTTGTCAGTTCTACAATTCAATTCCGCTAATTTCTCAAATATAAACTTGGGAAATGTATATTAATTACAATTGGTTTATTTTAAGATCAACTCCAAATTATTGTTTAATTATAGTAATATGTCTTAAAGCAACACGTTAAAGTAAAAAATGACACTAATTATGTATTATCTCATTGATAAAATTTAAATTTGTACAACATTTTTTTAATTTATGATAAGTTATAGAAATTTAAAAAAATGTATATCATTAACCAACTACTTTACTTATATATAAAAATAATTTTTAAATAAATTTATCATATTTTGTATTAATTTCCGTTTAAAATGTTCATTATTAATGTAGTTTTGCTCCAGTCTTTTTTAGAAATAATGTAATACAAATACACATTTCCTATAAATGTTATTTATGTACGTGAATTGGACAAAGTGAATTTCCGCTACATTTTTTTAAACTACGCATGACTACTTAAAAAAGCATAAAAATGAAAATTGCTACACTTGTTTGACAAAATTCACTAATGCTATCATTGAATTCAATGTTTTCCATAATTCACCTAATTTAAAGTATATATCATGTATGTATGTTGAATGTTTTCAAATTATGACACAGATATCTTGATTTTCTATTAGCAAAATAGAACAAAAAAATAATAACAAATATAGTATTTGTAAGCGTTTTTTAGATAAATTTTGTTGTAAACACTAATGTTGTCTCTTTACATAAATGTACATGTAATGTTATTTTAAACAGAGTTGTAATGTTAAGTTGTTTATTGTGTGTTAATAAATAATATTTTTTTAATAATTTTGTGTTAAATAAATTCAATCTAATGTCTAACAGATTTATTATTGTTATTAGTATTATCATCAATATTATTGTGATTATTATTATTATTAATATTATTATCATCATCATTATTAATTTACTACTAAAAGGTTATTACAGCTTATATTTATGCAAAACACTTTCCTTTACTGACAATGTATTATCTATTATTATAACTATTATTATTATTATTAATATTACTATGTTCAGGCTTTAGGATACAATATGTATATTTTTTGAATTTATTGATTTATCGTTTTACGGGAAACATTTTTAGCAAAAAAACATTATATTGAGGACTAACAAGGTTTAGCATTCGGTTCTGGTATTACGACCAAACTTTATGAATAAGTCTGGCTCTTTAGCTATTTGTGGCATAAACAAATCTAAGAAAACGTTCAACCTAGAGCAAATTGAGAAACGTTCTAGGTATAATAACTGAGGAATAACTAAGGAACCGTATTGTTACATTTTTAAATACCTAAATTTAATTTTGTATGATGTATTTTTAATTTTTATTTATGTTTGCTACTTTGAATGTTTTACGGAAAATATCTTTCAGCAACGGACATTTAAGGTAAGGCGAACGTAGGCCCACCAATGTCCAAATCGAGCGATGCACCGCTAACTATTAATAATTATTAATCAATTTAAAATATTATTTTAATTATTTACAAATTAGTATGACAAGATTTTCAAAGTTTTTAACAAAAAAGTAATTAATTAAAAACATACAATCAAAACTATTTGTTCGTAATTTAAAAACGTGTGGTTAAATGTTTTTATTAAAGTATAAGTATATTGGGTTGACACCAATTTATTAATAAAAAATCAAATTTAATAGCAATGTGTACTTGCTTGTTTGACTGATTAATTATGATTAATATTTAGTGTACCCATGTCTGAGTAATAATGGAGAAAAAATCGTTAGACTTAATACTAAGTAACCATAGGTTTACATGTCACTAAGAGCACGATTTCTTGCTCTCATTTAGCTTAGTAATACAAACCAAGTAAAAAATCATTTAAATATGGTTAAGTTTTAAAATAATTATGTGTTTTTATCTCTAATTCTAAGTAAAATATCAATAAATAAATTTGTTCATTATTTTATTTAGATATAATTATATAACTTTCATATATATATATATATATATATATACAAAACTTGGTAGCTTACGTTTTTGTATAGTATCAACAACATTTGTTTACCAAAATGGAATAGTAGTTAAGTTGGTGCACTCTTATTCTAATATCTAGGATTTATAATCCCCCCCTATTAATTATAATTACAAACTTCTATTTAGATTGACCAAATGTCCGCTTACCTCTTGCAAAACATTTAAAACAAAATTTATAAATCAATAAATAGTTGCAAAATGACAGATTTCAATATGTTTCATTTTAATTAATGTTTACACTGAGGTGACACTAGTGACACTGACTGCCACATCTTGTCCCAAACCTTGCAACTTGATAAAATGAAGTAAGCAATGTATTGATCTTGATTAAGACCATAATGTCAATAGAATATCAGTTATTAATGTGTAATACCTTTTTTAACATATAATTTATTTATGCTTTTGTAGCCCCATATTAGAAATTTATTAAATAAAATGAATTTATTATGTATGTTTCATCAACTAATAGTAGTGTTAATTTTTTTATTTATTTAAATCAAATTATTTTTTAAATTTGCCTTACATAGTACAAATAAGCATATTCAATTATAATGATTTATTTTTCACACATGTAAATGTAAAAAGGTTAAAAGTTAGGACCAAATATATTTATGGAAAGATATGCAATTATTTTTAACAAGTTATGTGCATATGTTATTATTTATTTCATCATCATCATTATCTGTAATTTAACTAAATACTACAGTTTGTTATAAATATAACATCTTTCAATTAGAAAATCAAATTTCATAATACTGATCATTTGTATTTACAAAGGTTTACTTTGTATCTTATAAAATTTACTGTTTGTTTAATATTCCTTTTTCTGGCAGTATATCAAGATGACGCATGCAACCTAATGATTATGCTTATTCATCTGTAGACGGGATTATTTCCACAACCACTATTCAATGCGGATTGTTTTCCGTATAAAGATCTACTTGTTGGAAATGTTACTTACAAAACACTTAAGCAGTAAGGACCAGACAACAAACGGTTGTACTGTTTTTTATTTGCAAGTAATTAGTTGATGCTTTAAATAAAACGTTGCAGTTTAAAAATGCGTTTCTTTTACATCAAAAGTGGACTAGTCAATATTTCAAGGTTATTACAATACAATTTAACAAAAATCCTTTTTTTTAATTTAATTAGTTACAATTTGCATTTTGATAATTTTTTTACCAGTAATTTGTTCGTTTTTTCTAACATTGAGTTTAAATTTAAATTTTTTATGAGTTCTGCCCCCTACTTCTCGCAATTTCGTAAACCTCAGCATGCTATAATCTTAACAGAAAAAATACCACAAGTACACTATGCTACAATTGTGTTAAATGTCAGTTTTGCTAAAACATGCAAAATAAAACACCACCATAAATAGTTCCAAGTTCAGTTGACAAAACAAGAGAGAGAAAACAAGTGTACAACATGTAGAACTATATACTGTTACAAAAACGAAAAAAAATCATTATTCCAAAATATAATGGCAAATAAGTGAAAAGCTGAGGCAACCTTCAATGTTACAAATCTAGAGTATAATTACTTCGAACAATCCTTTTGCCCCATGTTCTTCAAAGCAATAGAGAAGTCAACTATTTGAGATGCCAGATTTTTAAATCTCACACCGTTAATCCATATGGACATGTAGAATGTAGTCGACAATTAGAACAGGTTTTTTTTAAGTAAGAGTTGTCAAAAAGCAAACGTATTATGCAGCACAAATTTGAGTAGCATTCACTTGGTACAACCTTGATGTTCTATGTTCTTTAAAGCAAAAAGTACGTACTAATAAAAAATTAAAATCAATATTAAAAATAGTACATTATTTTGAACGTTTGGCATTAAAAATGCCGCATAATTAAGATTAGGCTGTTATATCAATTTTGCTATTACCCTGGTATTATAATTATGATTTCACTTCTTGGCAATAATCTTATTAAATGCTGTTCTCTTGTTGCTACTTTAGCAGGCTTTTACAAAGGCCAGGTTCCTAGCATTGCGATCTAACTCTCTGCCTTTTGTTAAACGGACGTGGAATTAATAATAGTAATAATAACAAACATGCTTGTAAAAACATTTAGCAAAATTGTGTAAAAATCTTTTTTAATATTTTTCTTCTAAAAACGAAGGTAGTTTACTGGACAACAAAAAATTGTTAATATAGAATATCTATCTGTAAACGTTTAAATATATTCAAATTAATACGAATACATTTACAAATCAAACATTAGCTTTTTAGATTTCCTTATTTAATAAATTTAATCTACCATTACTATTTTACATATATGTGGTTATTGTCGAGAAACCAATGTATAGTTTCAATTAAACACGTTTTTTTCAAAATTAACATGGCTACTTGAAAGCCATAACCAAATAAAAAACTTTGTTTATTATTCATACATATAAGAATAAAGCAATGTTTACATAATGAAATTTCAGCTCTTGTTTGTATATTAATTAATAACAACATAAGTTCAATTATTTTTTATTATTCTTTTATCTTTTGTATTGTAGTCCTTGAGTGCTATTAACTTCTAACTCAATTGTTTACCATTTATTATTTATTTATGCTTACTACTTTGAATGTTTTACGATAAACATCTTTCAGCAGTGGACATTTTAGTGTAGCCAAACGTTGGCCCACATTTAGTGCCGGTGGTGGGATTCGAACTCCCATGCCCACCCAGTCAAGTCGAACACTGTACCGCTGAGACCACCCCAATAAGCTGTAGCTATCACTTGCATAATAATTTATATATATATATATATATATATATATATATATATTATAATTATATAAAGATGAACAAGTTTATTTATTGTAAACAATTTATTAATAAACAAAAGTTATTTACGGATTTTTGGAAAATTTAGGAAAGTTGTCATTGAAAGGCAATTAAAAATAAGCTAATTAATTTGATTAGAATTAAAGAGCCATAATTTCAACAATTGTTTTCATTACCATACACAATAATTTTGTATTCGTATACCCAAAAATTATTAGCTAAATGGTTTAAAGTAAGATAAACTAAAATATTATTATTTTCTTGAAAAATATTAACAAGCACATACAAACTAAAAAAGCTTCCTACTTAGATTATAAAGAAATTGGTTTTTGTCCTCTACATCAGTTTACTATGCTTAGATAAATAACTTGACTGAAAAACCCAGTAAAAACTGCTGTACGACTAAAGATGGTAAACGATAGCAAACATAGTCAAGTTTAGCTGCACGTAGACCTAACTAAAGTGAATGTCATGTGGAATAAAGCGCCTTATGCTCTTGAAAACAGTAAATTTTAAACAATTATAAAAAGTCAATGACACATTACATAAACATTAATCATCTGTAAATGAGGAAAAAGGAATATATATTTCAAACATTACTTTGAAAGTGTAAGGACAAATTTGCATTATTAACAATTGAAATATCTAATTTAGATTTCTTGTTGATTATTTGTACCAGCCAAAATACACTAATAAAAAACACATCCAGTCTACATTGTTGCATGTATTACATCATTACCACTATATATAATAACAAAACTAAGTCACACTTCCTTCTTTTCTTGTCCAAAACGTTTTTTTCTAATATACAAAAAACGATTTTTTAGGTCGGTTTATACAACTTAAACAAACAAAAAAAATGGATATTTTTTAATATATGCGAAAGTATACAGCAATAACTATAATTGTTTCAATTTAGAAAGACCGAATTATAAAAATAGAGAAACTACATCGGTTTATATATCTATATATATATATTAACAAATCAATAAATATTACATATTTAACAATGGGGTTTTTAAGGGATTATGTTTTTAGAAATGTTATACTAGTATCGTCAGATTCACTTGAATAATAAATTTACTAGGTTTTCCAGTCAACCAGGAGCATTACATATGTTTATATATACCGATACATGTATGCTAAATATATTCCTAGTAGGGGATTAAATCTTTGTATTACTACTACTACTAATAATAATAATAATAATAATAGTAATAGTAATAGTAATAATAATAATAATGAGAATAATAATAATAACAATAATAGGAATATGTAAATTATTGTTTGGCATTGCTAAATGTCTACTTGCTAAAGGTAGTTTTTGGGTGATATTTGAGTTGGTAGAGCTGATTGAGGATGGATTCTAGTACCATAACCGGTACTAAATGCAGACCTCCCGTTTCGCTTACCTCAATGTCCACTGACCAATAATTTATTTTAGTAAACATTTAAAACAGTAACAAAAATAATAATATATGCCTTAAATGTTACTGCAGTCACTTGTCCTACTCAACAACAATTACAATTAGTGGGGCGCCCATGTACTAAAAGTTGGTTATATTAATATGCAAAATCTAAAATCATATATTAAATAATATACTTGTTTATACTAATATTATGTACAACACAAATCATCATGTCCCGAGGTGATCTACCATTATAGAGCTTGACTCAAACCTACATATGTATAAGTTTCACCCCCACCACCGGCACCAAATGCTGATCTACGCTCGGCTTCTGAATGTCTCCCGTAAGTAAAAACAAAATAAAACGTTGTTGGTTACATAGTCACTTCCCTAATAGTTCTTATTATTATTACTATTATTATTATTATTATTATTATTATTATTATTATTATTATTATTATTATTATTATTATTATTATTATTATTATTATTATTATTATTATTATTATTATTATTATTATTATTATTATTATTATTATTATTATTATTATTATTATTATTATTATTATTATTATTATTATTATTATTATTATTATTATTATTATTATTATTATTATTATTATTATTATTATTATTATTATTATTATTACTATTATTATTATTATTATTATTATTATTATTATTATTATTATTATTATTATTATTATTATTATTATTATTATTATTACTATTATTATTATTATTATTATTATTATTATTATTATTATTATTATTATTATTATTATTACTACTACTACTATTATTATTATTATTATTATTATTATTATTATTATTATTATTATTATTATTATTGTTAGTTTTGCCTTTAAATTAGCTAACAATTTAGAGGATGTGGTACTCATATCCTTAAAAAACGAATACATTTTTGTGTTGTAACAGACCTAATAGTGTACAATATCTATCTTTCAACAGCTAATCCAAACATTAAAATACTAAGTTACCTTTGAGCTTATTGTGTCTTAATTAGACCAAAGTTGAATTAATAATACAAAGGTCATTACTTTATTGTTTAAAAAATACTAAACATATATATGCATCATTCCAATTCTAATCAAAATAGTCACTCAGATCAATGTTAGGATCCAACAAATGATCTTCCAATGTAGTTAAATCAAGCTGATTCAAAATTACATTTTCAAATGTTTCTTCCAAATCCGTTTCACCAATCAACAAAGCTCCTTGCATTCGGCCATTTTTCATCACGCATTTGACGTATTCTTTGCTGGGCGTAATGCGCATCAACAAATAGCAATCGGGTGAAGTTAAATCCATGTTTTGACCATTAAAACGTCCAAGTAAAACAATCTTGAATTAATAGAAAAAGAAAATAGTTTGTTAAACAAACGAGTACTAAAACACCCCTATAGAAAACATTCATTCATTTATACAACATATAAACTATCTGGTTTCTTGGCTAGTAGACGACATCCTTGTGACGTCGCTACTGTTCGCAAACATTGACGAAGCCGTCGGATTTTTTGTCAGAGTTATCTTCTTTACCCGAACGGCTACATATGGTATATGTATACCTCAAGATATATTTTCAGTATCCTGGGTGTATGTTCGCACCCACCCGATATAGCGGAAGCCCAGTAATACCGCCGCGCACTCGGACCCTGCTGTTATTAGTCTAGATGCCTAGGGGCACCTAGTCCAGGATGCACCACGTAGAGGACTAACAGTCAGGAATATCCCCATCATTAAAAGTTGAGACTTTATAAGCATTACTCAAATCCTCATAATCATTAACATCCCATTTTAGTAAACAAACCGTTTTCAAAAACAAAAAATTGATATTATTCTTGTGCTTCTTGATTTTTGGTTAGTTTATAGACCATTAAATAGATTTTATGCTATATTTAGTCAACTTTAGAAATCGACATGACTCTGTACATGCGTTGCCTACGCTGGCTTTGCGTCAACAAAACAACGTACAGCTTTATTGTAAAAAAAATTACAGTCAGATTAAATAGTAATTGACACTAGGAACTCTTTATTTAAACATTTGAGACAAATGCAAAAAAACAATTGTATTCATTTATGCAAACATTTCTTCTACATATTCGTAGCCATTTTTTTCTACATAATTGACAAAATATCTTTATTAATACAAATTTATCACTGTCGTAAATCGTTCTACGCATTAAATGGGACAAATTAAAACAATTAAGTACTTCAACCATCAACTTTTTAATATATTACATTTTACTTGAGTATTATTTATAATTATAACCCCTAAAGAAATTGTTGTACAACTATTATAGAATAAATGAACAGTAAGAATTAAAAATGATAACAAAGACATAAAATATTCTATATTTAATTCTATATTTATTTAGAACTAATTGTTGCTAACAGTGAAAGAAACTGACACCTATACAAACGGAATTATTAAATAGAATCCATATATATTTTTACAATAAGTAATAGTTTAACAGCTACAGTTTGCGTTTGTTAAACACACCATCATATTAAATACAATGAACATGTAAAAATGTTAAAAAAATAATTCATTTTTCTCGTATTAAAAAAAATAATTTTAAGTGTTATTCGTTTTAATGTGAGTATGTTGCTATAGGTACAATGACATTTGTGTAAATGAATTTTGTAAAAAGTTTAATATTTTGTATTGTAGAAAACGTTTTCCATTTACATTTCAAATGGTTACAAATGTCTTACATTTTTAGAAGTAAAATGGACAAATTACTGAGAGTTTTAATCAAACGTCTAAAATGTATAGTTTTGTTTACTAGAAACTTTACTAAGCAAGATTAAGAAATAAAAATAGTATATTCCTTAAAATTATAAAATGCTATTTACGAGAATTGAAATACTAACAACCATGAAGACTTGAGTAATGATTATAAAGTGTCCGTTTGAAATGATAGTAATATCCCTAATTGTCACCTTCATGGGGTACATTCTAAATTAGGTGTACTTAAATATCTAAACTAACACAGTTAAAACCAAGGGGTATAACAGGTTTCAAGCTTAGTGGATTAGTGCAAGCATACACTACAGTACCTAACAGTAAAGCTAAACGTATACTCTATATAGCCGTTGGGCTAAGAAAGTTAACCCTTACAAAAAATCAGGTGACTTTGTCAATCTTTGCAAACAGTGGCGCTGTTACAAGGATGTCATCTAACAGCTGGAAAACGTTATGCTTATTTTATGTATTAATATACAAATAATGAAGAGTTGACCACACCATCAAACATTACAACAATATAGAAAATACTATTTACAAAACATCAATTAGTTACCAGTAAAGCCATTGAAAGTTGAGATATATATTATTCTAAAATGAAAAAGTTGAACGTGTTTTGTAAAAAAATTAATGGAACCGTTGCCATGTTTTTGCTATTTTCGTTAATGACGAATACAACACTAATTGAAAAAAACTAACATTTTTTTAATCCAAACTGAGGTACAGGGTATGTTATAACATTGTAAGAATCTTTACTTCAAGCGGTTAGAAAAATACCCACAATTGACATACAATGCTTTAGTTTGGAATAAAATAAATTGGATCAAAGACGCCAAGAAATATTCCCTCTTCCCACATTGTGAGGATGTTTTCTAAAACCGAAATGCAATGCACTTAAGTGGGATTTACAACTGCATTAAAAATCAATGTTCTGTATTATAGTTTTAAAAAGTTAACTTTAATATTATTTGAATTCACTGTATTTGCTTGACAATTAAAACATTGCACAAGCTAAAATAAAAATAAATATTATTTCTAAATTTGGCACTTAATGGACCTAACTTTAATCATATATTTTTTTTTAATTACAATTAAACAAGGCATTCATAAATATATTCAAATTAAAAAATTACCTGTTTAAACGTTTTTTCGAAAATAAGGCATATCAAACTACCGCAAGTGGATACGGAAAAAGTGACCATACTTATTTACATATTAATGAAATAACAATTGTATTTTATTTTCTAATATAGTATTGCATAATGTATACGAAATTGAAAAGTTCTTAGTTCAAAATTATTAGGCGGCCAAAAGAGTTTACGTTTGATAGCTACGTTAACTATAGGCATGCATTAAGGGAGTAAACCTCGAACAACTAAAAAATATATTATTAAGCTGTGAAACGCTACATGTAATAGTTGATTTCTAAATAGGATTCGTCTCTAAGTTTGAACAGCCCTATACTACTGCAGTCTTTAACCAATAACATTTATTTCATTCAGTTGGTGAAGTAGTCACCTGATCATTATTTCTATATTTGTACAACATATTAAACAATCGATTCCGGTAAGTTTATAAAAATAAATGTAGAAGTTTAACGTTACTTGGCTAGTAGACGGCATCCTTATAACGGCGCCACTGTTTACAAAAATAAACAAGACCACTGATTTGTCAATGTTATTTCTCTTAGCCCAAGGGCTATAGATGGTATAGGTATACTTTAAGATACCTTTTAAATATCCACCAAAACAGAAGTCCAGTTGCACCGCTGTACATTCGGTCCCTGTTGTGTCAATTTAGGCACTTAAATTCATCTAGTCCAGAATGCGCCACGTAGAAGAACAGTTAGAGTTATCATAATTAAATCCGCAGGATCATTAGCATCCCCTTATATTCTATATTATCCTATGTTCGTCCAGGAGATCCCGAAATAAAAGATTATAGGATACGTCTAGCAGCCCCATTGTTGGAAACAAAAAATGCTAAATACTAAAAAAACAAGAGGAAACACGGCTTACATAAAGCGTACTCCCATACAAACGGAAACGCCAGAGACTGTACAAATAGAAGGCGTTACCCAAATTCCGTCTAACTAAATGAATTATGAATTAAGCGAGTAGCATGTCTACTTCATCAATAGATGAATTAATTATATTTTAATAGTTATATTGATTATTTGTTTAAATAAAATATTGAATTTTCTTTTGTTTGTCTAGCCACTTTATTACAAACAAAGTTTATATTATTTAATAACTGAACTTTTTAAATAAAGCATGACTATTATGCTAAATAAGAAACTCATTATGCTGTCAATTAAACAAACATTTAACCGTAAATGTAAATTTAGATTATAATCAATAAATAGCTCATTTTAAATAATTCAAACTTTAGAAAAAACAAAAATGTTAACCTTTGAAAAAACCATGAAATAACAATTTTTGCTGACAGATTATGTTTTCCTTTAAAAAGAAAACAAAAAACGCTTGCCAGGAATCATCTGAATACATTGCGCATATATATATATATATATATATATATATATATATATATATATATATATATAAAATAATTAGTGTTGAAAACAGTTATTAAACTAAAACATTTGTAGCAATCACATAACATACAATAAAGACGTCACTTTAATTATGAAACGTACACTATTATCTGATAAAATAAAGTATTATTTTATAGATATATATTGTAACTAATATAAAAATTACATAAAACATTAACTGACTCATAATCTAAGATTGAGTAAAATTACCAACATAAAATATAATGTCAAATATATTTAAAAATGAAAAACATATCCAATTTTTAGGGTTAATAAATTGTTTTATGTATAATTTACTCCAAAATATTAAATAATAAATGAGATGGCTCATGTTTGTAACTACTTGGCTTAAATGTTTTGGTATGATCTTGGTTAACATGCTGATATATTTTTATGTAATTTTAATTTTAACAAAAAAATTGATTTAAACAAATTTTTTTATTTAAATATACTTATACATGTTAAGCTATATTACTCAAAAAATAAAATAAATAACATTAGTGTTAGAACAATAAAACAGGAATTTTCAAAAATATAATTATTTTATTTTAGCCCGTTTATTATTAAATTAAGTTTTTTATTTAAACAAAATAAATTTTAATACAATTGCAAGTAATTTTGTTAAATTACAATATAAAGTATTACTTTTATAAATAATTGTAACCCTGGCATGAGTAAAATACATTTTAGCTTTAAAAATATTGATATATTTTACTAGAAAAAGACCACTGTTAAAATTGGTTAATATAATTCTTTACATAAGGGTTATTTAATACTTTTTATAAAACCAATTTAATATTTGTTGCTTTTATATATATATATATATATATATATATATTGTTCTAACTGTAAATTTTAAGTTTGTACAAAAATGTTTATACATAGCAACTTATTTTATTATCTAACATATTAATCCTTTTAAGTCAGTGTTTTATTAGCTACAATTAAAAGTAATTAGTATTAAAAACAATTTTATTTTACTATTACAAAACAATTTTGGTGTTTTTATTTTGCAATAAAAAATTAACTAAACTTCCTGTGATACAGAAGATAAAACATATTATATTTTCTGCTCCTAAGTAACAAATAACTAAATTTGTAGTAATTATATTTTATAATTTAACAAAATAGTGTATTTTATTGTTTTTCCGTTAAATAATAATATTTTTAACAAACAAAAAATAACTTTTTAATATCTTTAAGAAAATACCCAAAATATAATTAAAAATATTAATATTATTTTTAAATCATTTTAATAAGATATACTGTATTTCTAATTTTAATTTGTATGCAAATATAAATTTTTAACTTAAATTTAACAACAAATGAATATTTTAAAGTAAAAACCGGCACAATGTTTTCAAAATAACATTACACAAAATTGGTTTTAAAATTATTTCAAAATTTTGGTTACTATGATAACTTTTAAGTATAAGCATACTTTAAAAATTATTTATTTAATATTTAAATATTGAAAAATAATTAATTAATTTTTTTTTAATATAAATTAATTTTTAATTTCAATTTTTTTCATCAGGTAATAACAACGTAAATTTTGTGTTGTAGAAACATAAACTTAAAGTATTAAAATGTATTTTTGAATAATTATTTTAAGCACATTAATTAAAAATTCATTAATTATTATTAAAAAAGTGTAAATTGCATTTTGTTATTCTGTTTAAATGAGTGTTGTTTTCAAAATATACTTTTTTGGCCAACTTGGCATTTTTAAATAAATATTTCGAATCAATTATTAAGTACTTAACATTATTTTAAATTCTTAATAATTACTTTTACAGAAAAGCGTTAAGAGATTACAAATTAATTTAGAATAAAGTTTTTTTGAATTTTCAACACTAATTTATTCAAGGGGTATATATATATATAAGTTGATTTAACTGAAACAATAACATTATGCATAACACTTGACATGTATTAATTGCATTAGTATTATTATGCTAAATAAAAAATTACTGTCCTCGCGACTAAACAAACATTTATCATAAGATAAAAAATACTAAATTTGTTTTGCAAATTCACAGTTACATAATTGGCCTACATATTTAAATATGAAAAGTTAAATTATAATCAACAAAAAAACTCATATTGAAATAATTCAGACATTTAAAAAATGAATGTTTTAACCTTTAAACATTCCCTGTAATAACAATTTTCCCAATATACTAACAACTATTTATTCAATACAACAAAAAATGTTTGCTAAAATCATTTAAATGTATTGGGTAATTTATAATTTGATTTAGTTAAAGCAATGCAATTATGCATAACAGATTGCATCACAATACTCGCTTATTGAGATACTAATGATCCTTAGGAATAATGCATATAAAGTGTCAAATAGCAATGATGGTGATATTCCTGACTGTTCCTCCTCTACGTGGTGCATCCTGGACTGGGCGTCACACATGTATCTAGACTAATAACGGCCGAAACCGAGTGCACAGCGGTATAACTTGGCTTTCACTGGATTCCCACTCAGTAAATAATTGCTAGCATACATCCAAGATGCTTATAAGGTATCTCAAGATATTCATTTGCCATTTGTAGCCAGTTAGGATTGTGGATGCGTCAACAAGCATCAACCTCTTTATCCCCCCCCCAAGAAGATCGTCTCGTCAATTCCTGTAAACACTGGACGCAGTCTTCTAGTAAAGAAAATTCACTTTCACCTCCCCAAATTCAATTCACACCTGGCAACCTCTTTGCACAAGAATTCGAGATGTTATGCAAATTTGGAACTCTGTCACCAACTTTTGTCGTTGTTGTTGTTGTTGTAGTTGCTATCGGTCACTTCTTCATTAATTCCAAGTTTCAATAGCTTCTCGAATTCCCATCCGAAAAAATTGTCGAATTCAACTTAAGGAGGGATAAATGAATTTTCTTATCTAGAAAATCGCTTCCTTGCGACGACGGAATTGATGAGGCGATTTTCTTTAGGGTTTGACGTCGGTTCACAAATCCACATGCGTAACCGGTTACATATAGTAAATAGCTACCTTCAGTTACCACTTAAGCATTTTGAGGAGGAACAGTCAGGAATATTAGCATCATTGGAAGTTGAGATTTTATAAGCATTGCTCAAATCCTCAGAAACATTAGCATCTCTACAAAACAAAATATTATTTAAACGTAGTAAACATACTTTGGCCAATAAACCACATCCCGATAACGACGCTACTGGCAACAATGTTGACCAGGCTACCATATTTTCACCCAACTCACTTAATTCATTCGGGTAAATAGTTACACGTAGTTTAAGTATATGTAAAAGATACCTTTTCAGTACCATAAATGAAGTACATTTTAATTCATCCCTATTAATTACTATTAGTAAATTTAAACGAATCACTTAATAAGATATTTAAATCCTTAAAAAAATAATCAATTTACTTTAATTCATTTTCAAATCAAGTGCCTTTTTGCTACTTTCAATTAAACTGTTATAAAAAATAACAAAAAAAGTTGCAATATAATTGCGAATTTCATACACACAAAACATTGAGAACTTTGTCAAATCAACAACCGTGATGTATATCTTCAAACTGAAATATTAACAAGTCCAATCCAATACCTCAAAATCCTCAAAAATATGGCGTACAACACCTAATGTGTTTTTGTCAAATGTCCTTATTTCAATTAAAAAATTAATTATTAATAAGTCCAAAATTTCAGAATAAAATAATTGCTCTGACACATTATTACCGTCTTGTAAAACAACGGGAAATTGTCATACACACACAAATACACAGTGAATGCAACACATATGCACATCACTTGTCACAGACACTATATATATATATATATATATATATATATATATATATATATATATATATATATATATATATATATATATATATATAGAAACACATTCAATCGCATTAAGATTGAACATTGTGATATCAACGAAAAAAGTAACAAATGAAGTTGTCAAAAGTATAACATTGAATTTTATAAAATTGTATCCAAATTTAGAGATATAAAATATTTGGGTGGCCTGATACAAAAACCCCCACTGGGATTTCCATTCAAAATGAGTATTCATATTATTATTAATAATAATAATAATAATACCTTATTAGGCTAAGTGTACAAATGACAAATTAGAAAATAAAACAAAGATAAACACAAAATAATTAAAATTTGATTTTAGTTTATAACATTTTTATTTAATAAAAAAACTCTCTGTTTTACTTACTTTATATTGCATATTATACATGATGTGATTAGAATAGCCCAACCAAATAAAATAATAATTGTAAAAAATTAAATACGGTTCCTACATTTAAAGTATCTTCTAGTCCCATATTAATAATAATAATTATTATTATTGCTTGAATGCTTTACAAAAAACATTTTTCAGCACGTAACGAAGCCAAACGAAGGCCCCCATCTAGTACCAGTACTGAGAATCGAACTCATAACCACCCAAATTCGAGTCGGGCGCTGTACCACTAAGCGGTCCCGGCACAAAAACAAAGGAGTAGTGTGAAGTATTTCCACTGACAAAAACTGGACGCCCGAGAAAGCCCAATTAGGGATCGTTGTGAGCTTCAGCCCGCTAAAGTGCAATAACTAGCATCAACCCGAGGTCAGGGCATTCATGATCACTTTAAACCCAACACCAGATAAGTTTTATATGGGAAGGAAACTTCATATATATATATATATATATATATATATATATACAGTGAAAGTTGAAAAGTAATAAAATTTCTTGGCTAATAAACAGAGTTTCTGTTTATAAAAAATATAAAGTTATTTGATATCTTATCAGGATTATCTTCCTTATCCCAATAGCTATTTAAAGTATATGTGTACCTTGAAATACTATTCGAGCACCCTAAGTGTTTACTTGCACTCAGCCCCAATCCACATTATTCTCAGTCTACGATGTACCCCATGAAGGTACACAAACAGAATTTTTACCATTATTAGAATTTGGATTGTTAATGATCTTGAGGATTTGAGTAATGTTTATAAAGTCTTAATTTCTAATAATGGTAATATTCCTGACTGTTCTCCTCCATGTGGTACATCCTGTACTAGATTGCCATAGACATGTAGACTAATAATAACAAGGACTGAGTGTACAACGATATAACTGGGCTTTCGCTACGGCAGGTGGGTACAAGTATACATCGAGAGTAGTTAAAAGGTATCACAAGGGGTATGTGTACCATATGTAGCCCTTGAACTGAGACATAACCCTGGTAACAAATCAGGCGGCCTTCTCAATATTCTTCGTTAATTCTT
Organism: Cardicola forsteri; assembly: GCA_025895645.1. Taxonomy (NCBI): domain Eukaryota; kingdom Metazoa; phylum Platyhelminthes; class Trematoda; order Strigeidida; family Aporocotylidae; genus Cardicola; species Cardicola forsteri. Next base: position 106,758 of record JAKXYG010001233.1, on the reverse strand, counting down.
CGACACTTAGTACGCTAATCAAGCAATCAAAATCGATCGTTTAATATGCCCCACAAATATAGAACTAATAAAGAGGTGACTATGTCATCAACCACAATAATTCATTTTGGTTGGTGACGTGATCACCTCTTCATTATTTCCATATATATACGACATAGCAAACGATCGATTTCGATGGTTTGATAAGCGTAACACAAACGTAGAAGAATAACAAAGTTTCTTGGCTGGTAGACAGCATCCTTGTGACGTCACCACTGTTCGCAAAGATTGACGAAGCCACCTGATTTTTTGTCAGGGTTATCTCCAAATAGCCCAAGGGCTACATATGGTATACGTATACCTTTAGATACCTCTTAAGTATCCTGGGTGAATGTTTGCACCCACCCGCCGTAGCGAAAGCCCAGTTATACCGCTATGAACTCGGACCCTGCTGCTATTAGTCTACATGTCTAGGGGCATCTAGTCCAGGATGTACCACATGGAAGACTAACAGTCAGGAATATCACCATCATTGGAAATTGAAACTTTATAAGAATTACTTAAATCCTCAGGATCATTAGCATCCCACCACAATGAAATGAATGAATTATTAAAATTTGAGAATTTACAATCATTAGTCAAATCCTCGAAATCATTAGAATCCCTCTAGTTTTAACGATAATAATAATAATCCCAACTTGGTACTTTCATATAGCATATCCTAGAATCAAATCAAAGTGACGCAAACACCGAATGCACAGATATACATCGACATTTGCATTAGTTTAATTCAATATAAGATTCAGTTTTCTGCTTCAACCTAACTTTGCTGTCGATCCATACAAACACATAAACATAATTGAGTAAATAAAATTAATCGATCAACAAAACAATAATACCCCCTAAATACTACGTCCCAATCACTTATCCTTATCAAACCAAAATTGAACTAAATAAACAAATCCTACAACTAACCTTTTTTCCAAAAAAATAAGTAATGTGAGTGAATAATTCAAACGAAAAATCCAATGGTATATGTGAGTCACCTTGCGTGTGTCCAAACATGCATTTTGCCGCCTGATTATTGAAATAATTTAATAAACCATATAAAAATTAATTACATTTAACGACTACTCATAAGTAGTTAACATTTTCTATTTAAAAATGATTAATTAAATAAATTCAGTGTAACCTTAAAGAAATTTTTGTATAGTAATTGAAGCAGCCTTATTAAATTTAAATATTTTTCAATAAAAGTAGCTTATTTGTCTTCTCTACAAAATAATAATGCTAACAAACAACCTTAACAACAATTTAAGCAGTAAACACTTATCAAAACACTTAACAAATCTATCTAGCTTTAGCTGTAGCTAAATGTATCAAATCTTTAGAACAATGCTACAGTGTATGTTATTTTTAGTACCATTTATAATTCGCTGTATGTTTAACCAATTTAAACTGGAACATTTTGGATAACTATAATAGTAACATTCCTCTAGTCCAAATTTAAATAGTATTAAGGATTTCTTTTTCTGAGTTTCTCAAACGACAAACCAATAGTTTATGAAAATAACGTATCACATGTAAAAAACAATCGTTTATGTAATAAAAAATTGCATTTTACGGGATTATATTAATTCGTTTATAGACTTCTATCTTAAGAAGATTAAATAATTAAAAACCAAGAACATAATTTAAATTGTTAAAATTGTAAAGTTTGCAACTTTTCTTTTGAATGCTTATGCATTTTTCGTAATATAAATTATTTTTTAACAAATCATGTCAGTTTTTGTTAACATTTCAATAAAGTATAATATTGTGTAACGCACACATATATATATATATATATATATACTGCCACCAACTCAACGCTACACATTCTACCAAACCACCAAACAAGTCATTTCAATAAGAACAAAGATGGTTCAGTCGTACTCGTGCGATTTAGTTTACTATTTTCTCAATCAGAATTATCCTCCTGCCAGTGTTATATCTCCCAAAATGCAATGCTTATCAACTTCCGCCCTACCCCCAACACAAAAAAAGAAATCTTCCCCCCCCCCAATTATCTCAAAAGTTGTACCTGAAATCCCATTTGTCTAGCTTGATTCCACAACCGCATTTGAAACCAATGTTCGGCCCAGTTCCAATTAGGATAGGCACAATCGCCAGCCGCGTAGACATCGGCCAAACTCGTACGCATTTGATCGTCAACCATCAGTCCGCCTCCCAACAAATCCGAAGCCATTTGGACGTCTCGACCGAGACACAAACAATCGTCGTCGGTCAGATTCGACTGTCCAAATGTGACTTGAACGCCGACGGCAGATACGATCAAATCGCAGCCGTAAATTTCGTCGTTAGTCAGACGCACGTAAACAGGCCACGACGGATCTTCTTGCGATTGGCTAAAGGGATTTTGAATGCAAGTTTTGTCCGATGATGTAATGGCAGGGTCGTTAGAAGACAAAATATCTTGAACTTGTACGTTGTACACAATCTGCAGTTGGAAAGAAATGCTCAAATTAATTGTCAGGATTACATTTAAATAAAATTATAATGCGTCATCGGGATAATTTTAGTTATAAAATTGCATTGCTGCATGTTATGCAGATGTTATGCAAATGAATAAATAAACGGAAAAAAACTCAGTAATTGGTAATCTGGTATTTCAGTCAAGAACCAAACAATCTAGATGTAGTTCAAGCATTGGGTTTCCTTTATAATTTCAAATAAAATTAATAGAATACGTAAACTGTGAAATGAATTCATTTCGTATATTCTCTTCAGTCACAAACACTTAAAAAAAAGTGTATATATATACATAAATGGCTCATCCTAATCAAATTTGGATAACCTGAATGTACTATAATTATTGCCGGAGTGGTACACTTGGTACAGTACTAAATGCGGGCCCCCATTTGGCTTTGCTAAATATCCACTTACTGAAAATGTTTCTTGTGAAACAATCAAGTAGTAAGAAAAAATTAATTAATTTATCCATATTAAAGTCCCTCTAACAACTGTCATATCTTTCTATCAAAGTATCCAAAGTAATAATAGAACAATATTTATAATAATATCTAAAGCCCATTGTTACTTAAACTCTAATACCAATTTCTCCTAACTCTAATAATTCTAAAACACTAGGTTTTGAAAACAAATGAAATAAAATATTAAAATAAAAGTGTTTCCAATACGAACTGTATGATATATCCCTCAGTTAATTGATTACAAGGAATATATAGTTTGCAGTGTGTTAGGTTGTATACCCAAAAGCACAAAAAAGTATAATGCTATGTACTCAATCCCTGCTACGTTTCAATCTTAATCAATAAATGGAAACCGTGAAAGCAAAAAAATGGGCAATATTACAGACATTGAAATATTTTTTAAGTTTTCCAAATCAGCACGTACCTTCAATCGACCATCATCCAGTAATCCTTTCAAATCGCGTCCAAAAGCCCAATCTGGACCGAGTGCAACGCCATGTATTTTCGAATTTCCCTGATCGGTAATCAATGTCATTTGTCCGGCACAATCGTCCGAAACGACATAACGCATTCGCCTAATTTGGGGTGTTGCATCGCGTTTATTCAAACCGGACCTTTTGGAATCAAGCAAAAATCGTGCAGCTGACGAATCGAGAAATGGAGCGCTAATATTCGAATGTTTAATTGCCCAAACAATTTCACAGCCGCTAACCTCGTAGGCTATTTCAGTGGCGATGCCGCCGTTACCAATCAAACACAATCGGCGGGTTCCTAGAAACAATCAATTCAAATCAATCTTAGCTGCATAAAAACCAAGTGTGCCACTAGTTGCTCTTGAATATTTTAACAACTGTAATACTGTTAGATTGTCTAATTCTAGGCGGAAACTGGTAACTCTTCTTCAAACTCTAAGACGACCCAGTTTGATGACTAGTGATGTTCCCGCTAAACTGTCCAACCACAGAATCAATAAAATAAATAATAGCAACCGATTGACTAATTGTTACTACTTAAATGTTTTACTGAAAATATCTTTCTGCAAGTTGACTTTTCGCGAAGCCAAACGGGAGTTCGCATTTAGTGTCGGTGGTGGCACTCGAACACGAAAATTGATGTTAAACGCTTCATACAGCTTCAATCATTCATCTTCAATAAAAGGATAAATATTCAACCATATATCCAACATTGTCTCAGTTATTAAAATTAAACTTGTATTTACATAGTTCAACATACATGTTTTAATTTTTTAAACAAAAGCAGTCGATTTTTTATATTAACATAGTCTTAGATCAAAATTAATCATCAACTAGCAATTAGCTGGACAATGTAAATGTATCCTTCTTTATGTTAAATTTATTTGTAACTTTTTTTAATATTACAATTTTGTTTAAATAATAATTTCTTAAACTTTTTTATTTAAAATACTCCTTAAAATTATTTAAGATATGGATACAGCATCAAGTCATTATTTTTACGTTTGTGAAAATAACAATTTTGCATCATACGCAAAGTTAAGTACAAATTAAGTCAATAACTAAATCAATTATTTTTAAAATACTAAATCGAATAATTTACTTGATACATATTAAATCACGTAAATGAAAACGAAATAAAAAATAGTAGAATTTTTTTAGACAGTTATTTTTTCCTGTTTGGTTTAATCTAAACCAACGGTCTAATTTTTGTTAACATGAAAAATTAATTTTACGTGTAACATATGAGGAAAAAGAAAATATACTTTAACTGATTGCATTTGGACAAAAATATTGAAAAATAATACAATAAAATCTGAATAATCAATTGATTCACAGTATGCTAATGATGCTGAGGATTTGAGTAATGCTTATAAAGTCTCAATTTCCAATGATGGTGATATTCCTGACTGTTCGTCCTCCACGTGGTGCATCCTGGACTAGGTGCCTATAGGTATTTAGACTAATAACAGCAGGGTTCGAGTTCACAGCGGTATAACTGGGTTTCCGCTACGGCGTAAGTGGGTGCGAACATACATCCAGGATATAGCAGACCAAAGGTATACGTATACCATATGTAGCCCTTGGGCTAAGGGAGACAAACTTTATAAAAAATCAGGCGGCCTCGTCAATCTTTGCGAACAGTAGCGACGTCACAAGAATGGCGTCTACCAGCCAAGCTAAATGGTTATTTTTCCACGTTGACGTTACGCTTATCAAACCATTAAAATCGATCGTTTATATGTCGTATAAATATGGGAAATAATGAAGACGTGACCACGTCACCAACTAAAATGAAATTCACAGTATGCCAGAGTGGTCTAGTCGTAGAACGCTAGACTCAAACCTGGGTTGGAATGGCTCGAAACCCACCACAGGCACCAAATGTGAGCCCACGTTCGGCTCCACTAAAATGTCCACTGCTAAAGATATTTTCCGTAAAACATTGTAATTAATTAAAGCAAAATAATGAGTAACATAAAATAAATAAATAAATATTCGTAGCATTAATCCAGGATAAACTCGCAGTGTTTGGATCATCACTTTACTCTCATGTTAAAAATACAAATATAAATTTCTTATCTTTGTGATTAAAATACATTAATTTGTATTTTTCAAACAAATAATATTTTTTTTAAGTTTTTGTACTGGCTTTGTGTATACATAAACTTTTAATCATATCATGGTGTAAAGTTTTAAGATTTAAACCTGGAATTTATTTATAATATAAATTAATTTTTAGAATAACTACTTAATTTTAAAGAATGATATTTCATTTTAAAATACATGATTGCATAAACAAATACGTAACGCTGTACATTTAATTAATAGCGAACTAGCTATTCTATTATAGTGTAATTAACATCAAAATAATTTATTACTATAAAAATAAACAGAAAAGCTTTTCAGTAATTAGAATAGAAAAGTTCGCTTTGTTACATTAATGCTGAACACATTATTCAAAATGTAATTAGTTACTTATAAAAGAATAATAAAAATGGGTTATTAACTAATAAAGATTATGAATAAGTAAAAACTTATTGTAGATTTAATTTTACTTTTAATTTTTTTTTTATATTTAAAATACCCAACTGTTATTTTGAACAGTTTGATAACATGTTCTACAAATTTTAAAACAACTGCAACTTTACGTGTACTATTAACTATAAAATAAAACAACACTTTCCTATTGCAAAACATAAAGTAATCAATTAAGCAGTGAAAAATCAATAATTATTATTATTTTTTATTTTTTTTTATTATTATTATTATTATTATTATTATTATAGTAATAATAGTAACAATAATAATAGTAATAGTAATAGTAATAATAGTAATAATAATAATAATAATAATAATAATAATAATAATAATAATAATAATAATAATAATAATAATAATAATAATAATAATAATGGTAACAATAATAATAGTAATAGTAATTATAATTATAATAATAATAATTATTATTATTATTACTTTACTATTATTATTATTATTATAGGAACAATAATAATAATAATGTTATGTTTCCTTATTAGAAAACAATTTAAATCAGATAATTTTAAGTTGAGAACAACGTTTAAAATCGCTCGATTTCTAGGATCAAATATTTTCTATTTGTAAAACGTTTTTTACAATTTTACCAAATTTATTTTTGTTTACAATTAAATTACCTTATTCTCTACTGTGCCCAATAACCGAAAAAAAGGAATCAAAACAGACATATCAAATTATAACCAAGCCGTTGGCAATAGTCACCCAATTAATATCAGTATACAAATCGGTCCTTTGTTCTTGTGATAAACATATATTGCCTTTATTTACGCTGTCTCGTATCACATCAACAGCAGAACATACTGTTGCATTGACCTGACACCCAATAGAACTTGACTTCAAATTTGTGTGTGAATGGTATGCACTACATATGAAACAGCTATGCAGTGCTCTTGGTTGACTAAAACCAAGTGGACTTATTATTCAAGTGAATTTGGTAAATCTAATAAAAACCAAACGTTTTGCTTGTGCCCATAAAACATTCATTTCAATTAGATCTTCCCGAATAGTTCTAGCCAAGTTTTCTTTGGTCTGCCAACCTTTCTTTTACATTTACAATTGTCCATTCCAAAACTGTTCTTGCTGGTCTTTCGGGCGGTAAACATAGAATTTAACCAAGTAATTTTCTTCGTCTAATTGCAATAATGTCATAGAGTGAACGAGAGTCAGTTCTTCTCATGATCTCATCATTTGAGATGTGATTGTGCCAGGTAATCATTAAAATATTTCTAAGACATTAACGAAAAACATCCACAATCTTATCAATATTGTCCGTACGTTTCCATGTTTCTACGTTTCACTCCCATATATTACCGTAGGAATAATTATTGATGCGTACAAACAAAGTTTTGTTTGCAGGCGAATGGAAGAACATGACCATATTGATTTAAATCTATTGAAGACTGACATTGCCTTTCCAAGTCTGGATTTAACATCAATTTTGGTTTTTCCGTCTTTACCAATGATGCTTCCCAGATATGTAAAGGAATCACCAGTATCAATATTTTGTTCACTAATTTTGATGGGCAAATTATTGTTTGACTTGATGTACAACACTTTTGTCTTTGAACAATTAATTTGTAAGCCAGTATGAGAACTGATATCATTGAGTCGTGTTGTCATATTTTGAACCATTTCTGGAGTTTCACTGAGTAAACTAATATATCTGCAAAATCCAAATCTGTTAATCTGCCTTGGTTCCTTTGATACCATAAGACAAATTATTCATGGATTGAGTCATAATAAAAACATTTACCAGAAGAAACAAAAACGGTGACAAAATATTTCCTTGACGTACTCCCGTGACAAGTTCGAACATAGCAGTATGACCACTTTTTGTTCGAACATAATAACTTGAATTTTGGTATAGCGAACGCATAATACTGACATATTTCAACGGTATTCCGTAAAACTTAACAATTTTCCACAAAGATTCTCAATGAACACTGTCAAAAGCTTTCATAAAATCAATAACATTGATTATAAGTAATTGCTGAAATTCTTAACTTTGCTCAATAATGTTACGGAGGGTGAGTATTTGTTCAATACAGCTTCTTCCTTTCCGAAAACCTGCTTGTTATTCTCAAAAATGTTTATCTACCACATTACTTAAACGGTTTAAAATTACTTTGCAAAACACCTTACCAGGAACAGACAATAAGGTTATTCCGCTCCAATTATTGCAATCATTCAGACTTCCTTTTTTGGGAAGAGTAGCAATTACTAGTTGCCACTAATCATTTGGAACTTGCTCATTACGCCATATAACATTAAATAAATGAGCAAGCTCACTTGCTATAACATCACCTCCATGTTTGAGCATATCTGCAGTTATCTTGTCAAGTCCTCCTGCCTTATTGTTTTTCAACCTTTGAATTTCATAAATCACTTCAGTTACACAAATGTCATCAAGACATATTTCCGGATTTTGAGTTACATTCATATCATTATCATTATTAAAATCTATGAGAGTATTTAGCATAGGCTGATTAAGTACTTTTTTAAATGCTCTACCCATCTAGATAATTGCTCATCATCTGTTAGAAGTAAACGAACATCTTTTCTTTTGATTGGAATATCGTTGTTCTTTCTAACTCCTGACAGTTGTTTCACAATTTTATACAGAGTTTTGAAATCATTTTTTGCTGCTGCCCTATCTGCTTCTTTGCATCTCCTTTCTAACCAATCATTCTTATCTTTGTGGCAGCGTTTTTTAACCTGTTTATCTAAGTTCTATATTTATCATCAAATATTTTCCAGATAAGAAGATTGTTAAATTGTTCTCTCTCTAATTTTGTTTTCTTTCTGAGATCAATTAAATTCCAGGAGATTAATGAAATCCATTTTTTCTTTGTAAAGCTACATCTTCTACCCAGCACATTTGCTGCACAGTCTGTAATTGTTTTATGAAACAATTTCCATTGATTGTCAGACTTTTGTATTTTTTTAAGGAATTGTAAAAATGATTTGAGGTAAATGGCTGTTTAAGTTTCTCACACGAAAATGGATGTAATTTTTTTGTGGTTTCTATTGTCTTTAATTTTAAACAAGATTGTGATCAGAACCAACATCTTCACCGCTATATGCAGGTACATTTTGCAATGAAGATCGCCATTTTGTGCTAATACAAATGTAATCAATCTCGTTTGTTGTTTTTTCGTCGGAAGAAACCCACGTTTTCTTGTATATTTTTGTGAGCAAAAAATGTGTTGCCAACACTCATTCCACAATGACTGTTTATCGTCAACAACCTATAACCATTATCATTTATGTTATCTGCACAAGCAAAACGTTTGGCAGAATGTTCAAATACATAGAAACATTTTGTTGTCTCATGTTCTTTTTTGAATGACGAGACTTTGATGTTAATTTTTGCGTAATTGTTATCTTATTGCCCCATGCTTATTTTTTAAAGCAAAAGGGTTTTGTAATAATAATAATAATAAAAACCCTTAAAAACTTAATAATATAAAACAAGTCTATTGGTCACACTTTATTATTAGAAGTTTGGTCTATCTATTTTATTAGTCAATGAACGTGAGGAGTGTGCCCTTGAAAATTTATCCAATCAAATTTGTCTAATCGATACACACATGCACTCAAACTAAACGACAAACCTTTCAATCGTTTTTCAAATGTCTCCAAACTTTCCGTATCGCGCAAAACAATTACATTTGGATGATGTGATCCTATCGACCGTGGTACAGCTCCCGTTGTCAAACACAAACGGCCATATTGAATGGGACTTTGACTTTTTACAAATACAAGATGCTTTGATGAGCTAGAAATAAACATTATTATTATAGTCAGTGAAATATCAACCAGTTGTAATTGTTTGGTAATTAAACCTTTTAGTTTTAGTACTGTCAGAGTGGACACCGCTTCGTGTTTACATCTGGACGACTAAATATTAACTACTACGTTACTCTATATGGTACTTTCGTAATTTTGATAATACATATTATACCACCACCGGTACTAAATACAGGTTGTCATTTGGCTTCGCTACATCTCCATCTGCTGAAAAATGCTTGCGGCAAACATTAAAGCAGTAAGAACTAAAAAAGTGGAAACATTAAATGACCCTGTAGTTTTTCACTAAGCTACAATTAAATTCGTTATTGTTACTACTACTACTACTACTACTACTGCTACTACTACTACTACTACTACTACTACTACTACTACTACTACTACTACTACTACTACTACTACTACTACTACTACTACTACTACTAATACTACTACTACTACTACTACTACTACTACTACTACTACTACTACTACTACCACTACTACTACTACTACTACTACTACTACTACTACTACTACTACTACTACTACTACTACTACTACTACTACTACTACTACTACTACTACTACTACTACTACTACTAATAATAATAATAATAATAATAATAATAATAATAATAATAATAATGGGATGCTAATGATCCTGAGGATTTGAGTAATGCTTATAAAGTCTCAATTTCCAATGATGGTAATATTCCTGACTGTTAGTCTTCCACGTGGTGCATCCTGACCAGGTGCCCCTAGGCATCTAGACTAATAACAGCAGGGTCCGGAGTGCGCAGCGGTATAACTGTACCTGCTACGGCGGGTGGGTGCGAACATACACCCAGGATACTTGCGCGTATCTAACTGTATACGTATACCATATGTAGCCCTTGGACTAAGGGAGATAACCCTGACAAAAATCAGGCGGCCTCGTCAATCTTTGCGGAACAGTGGCGACGTCACAAGAATGCCGTCTACCAGCCAAGAAACTTTGTTATTCTTCCACGTTTGTCTACGCTTTGTCAAGCCATCGAAATCGATCGTTCTACATGTCGTATAAATATGGGAAATAATGAAGAGGTGACCACGTCACTAACCAAAATGAATGAATGAATGAATAATAATACACAATAATAATAATAATAATAATAATAATAATAATAAGTATTATTATTAATAATAAATATTATTATTATTATTATTATTATTATATAATAATAATAACATTCAGTAATAGCTCTAAACATAAATCGTTTTATTTAAACTGAACAACAAACCAAACATCAAAATATTTTATCTTTATATCGTTATGGTGTCCATAGATAACTAATGGATTAGTGCAAGTTAGCACAGTTCTAATAAAATTAAGTTACAAGTTAGATCTTTGAGAGCTGACAACCTTGCTGTAATTGTTCCAGCACAGCCATCTGTTGCCCCAACCACCCGGTTGCCTTGACAATTATTGTATAACAAATTGATAAGACAAAAACACACACTCGATACTCGTTACTGTGCCATAAAGCACAGTCAACGTGTTGGTCCATGTTTGCGACCAAACATCGGCACCAACTTCTTCCACTTCAAACGATTCAATCAAATTGGTAATGCGTCGCAAATTAACGGTAGTCTTGACTGTCGGACTTGCTGAAATCAGACAAACACGGTAATTGGTTCCCCGATCAAAATTGGCTCCTCCGCCAAACCGACTCGGTCTGATAAGCTCGCACAACGTTTCGACACACACGATCCCGCTCACACCTCCACCAACAACCACAAAGTCAAAAACCGTCGACTGGCATACGTTTGAAACATTCATCAAACTGAAATAGCAAAAATTCAAATTATATAAATAAGTTCATCATCATTGCCATTGTGGTTGGTGGTGTAGTCACCTCCTCATTATTTCTATATGTGTACGACATATTAAACGATCAACTTCGATGACTTGGTAAGCGTAGCACAAACGTAAAAGAATAGTAATAGACGGCATCCATGTGACGGCACCCGTGTTCCAAATAGGATCTGTCATTCGATTAACTTGGATAGGTTGGAGTTGTAAAAAATCAACCGCACCATGTTCCGAGGTGGTCTAGCGGTACAGCGCTCGACTTGTACCTGGGTTCGAATCCCACCACCAGCACTAAATGCGGGCTCCGCTAAAATGTCCACTGCTGAAAGACGTTTCCAGTAAGACATTCAAAGTAGTAAAAATAAAATTAATAATAGTAAGTTTAAGAAGGTACTATTGTCAGATTGTCCAAACCTAAAAAAGATATAATTCTCAAAATATCGAACCCATAACCTACTTAGCACTGAGCCACTCGGTTAACAATTTTTATAAAATGCTATTTATTTTTGGTGGAATAAAACGTTTTGTTTTATATTTGCTGTACTCATTAACAAACAGTAAATGCTGTTTATATGATTATAATCCAAATTCATTCATTCATATAAACTGTAATAAAGTTTACCTATTCAGACAGAAAATTATTTAACCAATATTTAATCAACTGTCCTTATGTAAATTATATTCGTGACAATCTGATTTATCAGTTAGAAATCTGCCTCTTGACTAAGAGCGGACACCTGAATTTATGTAAATTGCATCTGTTAAAGAATCTCCATTCCGTATTACTGCGTTTGACGACGTGTATAGCGATCTAATAATGTTAACAATCTTGGCAGGGATTCCTTTGGCAATAAGAAGATTCCACAACAGGTTGCGATCAACAGAATCAAAGGCGGCTAAATAATCTATAATGCATAATAATCTATATAAGAACAGGTTATTACCTTTGAATATTGCTTATTCTACAAACCTGAACAAGTAAACAACACTAAAACTCTAAAATTAATACATCTTTGCTGTGGTCGTCTAGTGGTACAGGATTCGAATATGGATAAGCATGTGTTCGATCCCCACCACCTACACCTTCGTTTAGCTTCGCTGAAACTTACACTTTCTTAAAAACGTTTCTCGTAAAGCATTAATAATAATAATAAACCGTAAAGTGTGCACATATTCGTGAAACCAAATAGTGGTGCAGTTAGTCCTACACAAATCTAACCCAGCTAACATACCTCTATTGAGAGTCCTGTTTGACAAACTGGTTATTTTACTTTTTGTATATACATTTTGCCGCAGTTATTGTTATAACTAAAGTTAATTGTCAGTTTTAAAAACTTACAGTGTGATGTAAACAATCTTATAAAACGTTGGAACTACTGTTACTCAAAAAGTTCCAGAGTTGAGCTATTTATTTAATTTGGTTTTTACAGTTTTAATGTTTGATGGAAGACGTTTTATTAGTTAGTTTAGTGAAACCGAACAAGAATTAGTACTTAGAGCCAAACCCATGTCCGCTCAGTTTTAAATCTAGCGCTCCAATTATTCCAATTTGTACAATGGAATCAATACACTACATATTAATGCAACAAAAGAATCATTCAGTAATAAAAGCTCTAGTCTCCGGACTAGAGTTCAATTCATTGACTATAATCTGTTTATAATTAGACAATAGTTGCTAATAATCTCCTTCCTGTATCTCCACGTAATAGATCTTAAAATCAAACTAAAATAGAACAAAAACCGAGTGTATAGCGGTATTACTAGCCTTCCGCCTTAAAAGATAGATTTAAGCATATACCCGGGGAGTTTAAAAGGTATCTGAATATGTGTGTATATACTATGTGTTGCTATTCGACTAAGAAAGACAATCTTGACATAAAATTAGACTGCTTTGTTAATTTTGTAAACAGTCGTGCCGTCCATTAGCCAACAAACTTCATTACTTCCCTACGTTTGTTGCACTTACAAGGTAGCCTTTGCATATAAAATATGAGAAGCACTCGTTGGTTCTGCGCTGTAAATAAAGAAATAACAAGTGGTCACATCACCAACCTATTCTTCTTGTAACAATATCACAATCCCAAAATAATGCATGGGCCAAACTAGTAGCACTAAAATACTTGATTTAGGTGTTATGTTTAAAAAACAATTAATTTTACATTAAAATTTAATAAAAATTTTTAACACAATTATAAGAACCTCCGCTGTAAATACACAAATAAATGACATGAAAGTAAACTTTTCATAAAAATTGATTTTAAAGAATAAAATCTTTCATAATATTTATAACCCTAGATGGATTATTAGCATCTAGGTTGTTATAAAAAAGTTTATTATTTAATACTTATAAATACCTGACTATCCATATATATATAAAGTAATCATTATACATTCAAAAACTGTCAAATATCCCCCAGATAATATTACATAAATACGTATAACCATTTATAATCCTACACAAAAACACTATCGCTCCGGACAACATAATTTGACATTGTTCGAAATATGACCATATGCCAGTTGGTAATAAAAGATATCTACCTTATAAATCTTTTCTTTTCGCTACCACGTTTTCACTCCCATATATTATTATAGGAATAATAATTCATAAGTATAAAAGTTTGTCTTTAAGCGGATAGAAGAGCATAACCATATTGGTTTGAGTCTACGAAAGACTGATATCACCTTTGAAAATTTGGTTTTAACATGAATTTCGATTTTTCCGTCTTTACCAATGATCCTTCTCAATTTATAAAACAATCAACGGATGCAATATTTTGTCCACTTATTTTAATAGAAAACTAATCATTTGGCTTTGTGCATAAAACTTTCGTTTTTGAACAATTAATCTGTCCAATCCAAGAACGTATGTCACAGATGTGTCATATGTCGCATTATTTCTGGTATCTAAATAAATCAATATCAACTGTAAAATCTGAATTTATTAATCTGTTATGGTTTTACTTAATATCAGATTCCGAATTATTCATGGACCGCGTCATAAAATCTATTACCAATAAAAACAGAAATGATAATAATCTTAAATATGAATCATTGTTGGTCCAACAAAAGCATATAGTCACTTCCAAATAAATATAAAACAATATTTCAATCCACCTTAAATTTAAAATACAAAAAATAATTTATTCTACCAGTCCTATACTATTCTTAAAACTAGTAAACATCTCTATCACCTAAATATATTCAAGCAACACCAAATTTTTTTTAATTACTTAGTAATATTACAACTTAAAATTCTATATTAATGCTAAAAAGTTTAATAAATCAACAAACTTTGGTATATATTTATAAAATGCTTATGCATTCACAATCAATCACAGCTACCATATACAATTTAAAAAAAGTTATTATGTAAAAAGTGTATATAAAATCAAAAATTGATGTACAATATAAAAGTATAAAAACAAAATGCATATCACTATTAAATTGAAGTCATCATAATAAATAATATAACATAGCAAAAAGCATTCATTTATTTACAAACATCACGCTGATTTTTGAATCCTGCAAAAGCGCATTCCCATTTCCAACATAGACAAATGTTCATCCAAGTTAGACATCATTTCATTAGCTCGTTCAATTCTATGCACAAACAACGTCCGGTAAAATAAAATAGCAAATATCACAAAAATAAGTGTGCCCGGTACAATGACTAACGTGCCACTAATTGCAGCAGCTATGCTGAATGATGCAAATTTAACCCAACATGCTAGCACAATAACAGCAAGAAATAAAACTATACCTATTACTGTGCTAAAAATCCAAGCTACTTCAACAAACCTATAAAAATAAGTATTTATAATATTAATAAAATTACGTTTTAAGAGTATGATGTGGTGCTTCCAAATAATTATCATCAGATAAATTGGCATAACAATCAACGTGTGGTAAAATACAAGTGCTTATAAGCAAAGCCAAAATATGTACAACTACCAAGAGACATGCAAATACAGTGAATGCAATTAATACAGGTTCAGGTGGTGATTGAGAATTATTATTAAAAATCTATAATAAATTGGTAAATTATTAATAAAGAAATCACAATTTACCTCAAGCTCAACTATAGCGACCATTGCAAAACCAGCCAATAAAGCCGAAGTTCTACTAGTTTGTTCCAACTTTGATCGGCACAAAGCCAAATTACGCCATGAAATATTTTGAAGAGCCGTAACTGAATTTGTTTTTTTATTCATATTAAAATATCTAAACCAATAATAACAATAATTAAACAGCAATTTTAAAACGCTTTAATAAAATTTCTAAATTAGGATTGTAAATGTGGGATCTTTATCATGTATGTTGGAATTTCGTATTCAAATTGATTAGGTCAGTGACCCTTTAATATTTTTTTTAATTAAATACTGTATTCATAAAATTATTTTAAAAATTACTACAAACGCTTTTTAAAAAATTAATAGATATACTTAACAGTCTATGCTTTGCTACTGCATAAAACGCTTACCGTAAATTTGACAAATTTACAAGGTCACCTAATCTAAAAGCCGCCACAATAACACAATGGTATATATAAATGAGAATAAAGTAAAGTTTATTTTTGGATATATAATACAATTTTACAATGTTAAATATTTATTTATAAAATTAAAATAATAAATAATAAAACAGAGTTAAACTTATATAATATTCATTTAATTAATAATTGTATCATAAATATATTTATCATTTGTATTATGTATGTATTTTTTCTTAAAAAAGTAAAATGCATTGTAAAAAACAAAAATTAATAAAATTAAAAATTAATCAATAATAACTGTTTTTCTAATATTAACACTTATTTATTTGATTTTACATTAAAATACTTATATCTTTTATTATTACAATTACAAGTGTAGTTAGATCAAATACTTCATTAAAAGTATATTCAGCGTTATAGAAAACAACATATGTAATAAATAAATAACATTTTATACAAAATGACTAGTTAAAAGATAAGCAGTCTTTGAGGTGAAAACATCAAAACACATTTATTAGCATTTAAAAGACACAAGAAGAGTTTATTCTTTATGAGTTCAGGGTTGGTTAAATATCTTGCTAAGTAAGCAATGGACAAATTACGGTAAATGGTTGTCTTTAATTAATTATAAATAAATTTTCTTCTTATTTTGCAAACTGAAATTGTCCTTTTGATCAGCAAACGACAATTCCTAAAGTGTTCCTCAATTATTTTGTTAGTAGTTTAATGCCTTCTAACTTAGCTACCATAGTAACACATCCTTTTAAAATAACAAAATCTTCTTTTAGCTAATTTAAAAACATAACTGGTGAGTTATACAAAATACAGGAAAAAAGATTAAATTAAAAAATAAATCAATTATTTTGTTATTAATATGAAGATATCTTAATTTTGTTTATATAATAGTAAAATTGCCTAGTTTTTGTAAATATTAGATTTAAGTAATTGGACCAAGTTAGTTTATTATTTAGATAAACTCAAAGATAATTTAAATTATTACTGGGGTCTATGTTAGTGTTTTTAAGTTGAACTGAGAATTTAAGTTGCATGTAAAGCTTAGAGGGCTTTATCGTTGTAAATTTTACCATTTTACATTGTTGTGAATTTAAAAGAAGATTAAAGTCCTCAGACCATCGTTCAATCTAATCAGTATTATTTTTTAAATGTTTAACATTGTGAGCTGCATAGTACTAATGCATAGTACCATATGATCAGTGTATTTAAATAAACCTAAAGTAGACGAAACTTTTAGAGGGTTGACATAAAGTGAAAAAGGAAAATGAGATAGTACGGCCGCTTGCAATACACAATTACTATTATTCTTTAAAGTGGATATTTTAAAACCACATTTTCTGTACTGTTTCTAGTCCTACAGATAATTTGATAACCATTTAATAATATGATTGGATGAGTCTAGATTGATCAAACTTTTTATTATTTTCTTCCTTGAAATGCTGTCAAATGCAGATTTATAATCTAAAAATAAGCACCTAATGAAGAATCTGCCTTTGTCTGATGATTTAGCAATATTGTGAACTAAGATGGCTACACAACTCGCGATGTAAGGCGTGCGTCATCATTCATTTTATATTTCCCCCAGAATTATACTGATATTGTCGATAAACAGAACCGAGGATCAAAAGGAGTTTTGTTCCTACTCAACTCGTGTATCAACCTGTAACCTGTAACAATCTAAATTTGTAAGCAAATTACATGAAATCATTGCTAAGTTTTAGCGTAGATCTTAACTCTTTAAGTATTAACTTTTTGGTGATTTTAAGTGTGCATGCAATAGGTCTGAAATCAGAAGCATTATTGGAATAAGATGTTTTAGATATTGGAGTTTCAGGTTTCAGGTTTATACACGAGTTAAATAGGAGAGAAAACTCCTTTTAGTACTCGGTTCTGGGTATCAGATATCAATATCAAACGATATAAAAACATAAAAATAATAAAAGCAAATAATTAGATAAAATTATAAAGATAGTGCGAATCATAAGCCGATTTGAAGGACTGTAGGGACGAGGCTGAAACGATGTTGGCAGGTAAGCTGTTCCATGCGGAAATAACCCTGTAAGAAAAGTGATGGGAGCTCTGACGAGAGTGGACCCTGGGTTTGGAGATCTTAAACGATTGTCCTCGACGGTAGTCGTTGGAGAGGGTACAGAGATTAAGGTGGTGGGTGTGAAGGAGTTTGTAGACTAAAATAAGGTCGCCCCGGAGTCTCCTATCTTCGAGTGAAAAAAGTTTGAGAGCTTTGAGACGATTTCAATATGAGGAATATTTGAGTGACCACGGCTGTCTAGTAAAGCTTCTTTGTACCTTGTCCAGTTTCAATATATCCCCTCTTAGAATTGGAGACGTAACTTGAATGCAATATTCAAGATGCAGCCGGATATAGAGTTGAAAGAGGAGGCGGGTACAACTAATCGGAAAAATTTGACTAGCTGATAGCATCTAAAAATAGCCTTATTATGATGACACGAAAAGTTGAGAGAGGGGCTGAAGGTCACGCCTAAATCCTTTACCAGGTTAACTGCAGCGATTAGCTGCGAGTTAGGAGCTATGAAACTGTTGCCTGAGGGTTGGCCAAGGGTAAAGTGGCTGCATTTAGAGATATTCAAAGGGAGGGAATTATCAATGGACCAATTGAAGATGCTATTAATGTCCTCCTGTAATTGAACCGGGTTCGTACCCCAGATTTTAACATCGTCTGCGTAAAGCAAGATGTTGGAGTGAACAATCGAGGGTAGATCATTAATGTATATAATAAATAATAAGAGACCTAGAACTGACCCTTGAGGAACACTTGAAGAGATAGGGATAGGGGAGGAGGATACATTACCTAGCTTAACTCTAAACTGACGGTTTGTCAGGCAGTCCTGTATCCACGTTAAAAGAGGAGGGCTAACACCGAAAGACTTCAGCTTGCTTAACAACGCGGAATGTGGCACCTTGTCGAAGGCTTTACAAAAGTCGAAGTAGATAACATCGACGGAAGGGGAGCGTTCGAGTAGACCCGTAACACTTTTTGTAAACAATAATAGATTAGAGAGGCAGGATCTCGTTGGCATAAATCCATGTTGAGCGGAGTTTATGAAATTATTGTTTAAAATAAAATTAATAAGATGAGATTTGATGATTTTTTCGAGAATTTTACTGGGGCTTGATAAGATACTGATGGGTCTATAGCTATCGGGGATAAACCTACTGCTGGTCTTATAGATTGGACGGATGTAGGCAAGCTTCCAAATTGAAGGCACTATTCCAAGCTGTAGAGAGAGATTAAAGATAAAGGCGAGGGGGGAGCAAGAACCAATGCACATTCTTTGAGAACTCTAGGATAAAGCTCGTCAGCTCCACAAGAGGAAGATTTTACCGATCTAAGATAGTTAGCGACCATTGAGTGTGTAACAATAGGACACCCAGAGCCAAAAGTGGGCTTGGGTGCCAGAATAATAGAAGAATCTGTATTAAAGATAGATTTAAAGTATGTACCAAAATTTTCGCAGGTTTCATGTGATGAAAGGAAGGACCGTTTTGGTCCTTTAGCCTGGGATAGGAGAGGTCTCGCCCACGTTTAAATTTAATATATTTAAAAAGGAGGCTTTTATTAGACTTGGAATTTTCAAGAAATGTGCGTAGTTTGAAATATTTAAGCCGCCTGAATACTGAGACTACTACATGCTGAGTGAGAGCATGCTCAATGCTAAATTGAAGAAGAGAATAATCGAAAGGATATGAGGAACAAGTCAGAACCTCCCAATTAATAGAAGGGGCATTGAAGTCTCCTATCAAGATCAAAGAACTGCGAGTTGTAGATAACATCGAGTGAAGGTCATGGAGTAAGGTAAGATTAGAGGCTTCGGAGAATAGAGAAGAGGACAAGCAATTTTGAGGAGAGTAAGATATTAACTGAGAGGAGATCATATCCTGAATAAGGACGATTTGAATGCTCAACAACTAAAAAATTTAAGTCATCCTTAATGTAGAATAAACAACCTTTACATTTATGATTACAAGGATCTGATCTGATGATATTATAGCCATCGATTAGCAACTCATTATCACTAATATCTTCGTGAAGGCATTGGCAACTAAAGTGTTTGTGTTGTAAAGAGAATCCATAGATTTTTTAAGGTCAGAGTTCTATACGTTAAGCTCTTTGACTAGGTCGAGGAGGAAATCTAATTTGGGATCAGATGGGGGAGTAATTTTGGTCTCTCTGACCCAAAGACAATTGATACAGTAAAAATCAGTATCGCTATTCGCTAACTCGTTGTAAAGAGTTTCCGAAAGACCGGTGCAGTACTCGTGAAACCAGGTAGAGCAACCAGAACAGAGCATACCTGATTTTACTGACTTACTACATCCACGTCTTCCACAAAACGACGAGTTGGGGGACTCATTGAAATGCAATCTAAAGTGAAAACTGAAATACAACAAATATTACAAAGCAAAACAGGCAATGTGACAATCAGGTATAAATACAAAGTTTTAAGCACGACTACAAATAAAATCGCACTTGTTCAAACAATTGCGCAACACAAGCTACACAATTGACACAAAAAGCACACAAAAAAATATATAAAAACAAGCTAACCACAGAGCATAAAAACGATGTAAAAACGCAGTAATTGAGCAATACAAATTGCGACAATCACCGTAAAAAAAACAAATAACACAAAAACAACAATTAAAACGATTAACGCGTAATGAACAGTGAGCAAGCGCAAAACAACAAGGCTACTTTTGATCAGCACGTCACGCAAGCGTACCGCAGTGATTCCAGAAATTCTCCAATAGTCTGAAATAATGGCCTCATTGATAGATTTAAATATTATTAAATTTAGTAAATCTTTAATTTCGGGATAGTAATGTTTGAGCATCAACACTCGTGAGACGCGCGTCACGCTACACGTCCATTAAAGCGTTATTCAATTTTTTCTCTTTTCTTTATTTGTGAAAATTATTGTAATATTTTTGCATTGTAATACATAACTTGTTTTTTGTGTTTTTACTCGTTTTTCTGTAATTGTTAATTTCCACTTTGATTTTGTCTTAATTTCATTTTTTTTCTGTAAAATCCCCTTTACCTCACCATCTATTTTATATTTCCTTCTGAATCTTACTGACATCATCGATAAATAGAACTGAGAATCAAAAGGAGTTTTACTCTTACTCAACTCGTGTATTAACCTGCAACCTGTAATATTTCCAGGCCATCTGATCCTAGGAATGTGTTGCTTTTTAACTCAAATAATACATTATGCAAATCATAACCAACATTTGAAGCGTTACTGGAGAGGTTCTTATTATTGTCGCAATCTGTGTTTGCTAGAGATTAATTATTTACAATAATGTTCATTTAAAATATTTACATCCATATTATTAATTTATTTTTTCCAAATTATTTTTGGGTTGCTGTTGAAAAAATAGGTCTTATTCGTACATGCATTTATGTTTTATGTTTCCATGTTAATTAATTTTAAATTTATCGTAACATCTTGACCTGAATACCTCTTTTAGCCTACATGATTTTTTCAGCTTTGACAAGGTAATGTTGTCGTCAGTTATACAAAAGTTTTTGCATAGAGTAAAATTTGTTGTATGTTTTACTCAAAATGTTCAGTGGCCTCGTTCAGATTGAGTATACTGATCATGTGCAAGTTGCTTTGCAAAAATGCGTTGTTGAGCAAATTAATATTAATTTGTGTAAAATTTCTTACATAAATATATGATTTGGTAGTTTGGTTTAGAAACTTAACATAATTTAGTTTGGAATATATGCAATAATTAAATATTGATAACGGGGTCATGCTTTTGGCAACATAATGCTGTGAGGTATTAGTAAAAACATAGTTTAATTGTGAGTCACCACTAGTGGAAAAATCAACAATATTAATTAAGCCTATTAAAGAAAACAGTAGTATCAATTTTCATCTTTCAAAAAATTAGTTTTTTACAATATAAAATAATGTAATAATATTACAAATATACATTTATTGATATACTTACGCCGGAATAACAAAAATCGGTAAGTCGTAGAGTTAAATGTAAGTAGATATAAATTCTATTACTAATACAAGATACTAATTTTGGTTTCCTTTTTAAATATCTATTTACAATAAATATTCTTGCAAACATTTTGGCAATAAGAATTAAATAAATACAATGTATTAATAAATTAGATAAAATAAAACTACTTCTATCTCTACTCAGTACATAAATATATTTTAGACTAGCAATACAAACAAAACGTGCTAAGTTATTCTATAAACGTATTTATCAATTTAACGGTTTTTTGCTTTGTCGTTATATAACCTTCGTTTTTTAATATTACATTTTTATTAAACCATGTACCCAAACTAAAGTTTAACAATAACAATTAATAATTAACATTTTAAGGTAGTACTTTATTTATATATAAAAAATTATAAATATATTTTACTAAACGACTTAACTTTCTTTGCAACTTTAGCATCTTAAGTGATATTTTAAATCTTATCCACAAGTTATCTAAAAATGACGGTTTTATTATTATTCAACGTTTAACATATCACCTTTTCTCAGAGTAAAAATAGCCAATGAATGCGCACTAGCAATATTTGTGTATCAGAAAATAATTCTGGTTGTGTATAATTAATTATATTAATATTGATAATTTACAATTTAAGTTAAAAATAGCGTAACATATTTGGAAAATTATTAACAATGTCATTTAATCCACTTTATTTCTACATTGAAGCTTTTTACAATCACCAATGTTTTATAAGCATACAAATAAAAGTTTTAAAACCGATCATCAACAAAAAATCATCACAAAAAGGGTCTTAACAATTAGCAATTTAGTTCTTCAAAACATTTAAATGATGTCTAAAAACGTTTGCATTCATTTAATTACAAAACATGAATATAAATCAAAGTAAAAGTTAAATAATTATAAAATACATTTATTAGTACAAAATATGAAATAAAAAATATACAGAATTAGATTTAGTCTTCTAAACATGTCTTTAATTAAGCATACATATTGACGGCATCTGGACGAACTCGAACAGAAATTGGGGATGCTTCAAAGCAATCATTATCAATCCAAAAGTATTCATTCTAAAACATCAATAATAATAGTTATTACAATAATAATCACCAAAAAATAGTGATAATCAAAACATAAAAAACTTTTTTATATATTTATCTCTTTTCGTATGCAATTTAATAACTGGTAACATTTTTATGTCACTTATGTAGTCATCACAATACCAATACTACTAATAATAACAATAATCTTACACACTGTTAGCAAGGTTAACATTAAATAATAGTTTCTAAATACGTGCATATGCCATTTCTGTAAAAATATTTTTATATCTAGTCAAGGTAAACACGTACAAACAAGTCAATACAACTATGTTGTATTACTTTTTGGATAAATAATAACAGAAAATATTTATATAATTGACAGTAAATGCATTTTCATATAAATTTTTAAAACAATATTTATAACATATAATTTATGCAAATAAATCAAACAAACTTCTATTTGGGCAGGATATAATTTCAATTGATCACAGTAAATGGATTCACCCACAATTGAATTTGTACGATTATATGGCTGAGAAAATAACCATATTCTAAATTTATTTAAAAAATCTCCAAAACTGTCGTAATTCTGCAAAATGTCAACGCGAATCCGATTCTATATAGTAAAAATGTAAAATACCACTAACGCTTGTCATAATAAAATTACATTAAAAATAAAATCATAATTAAGTTACATATATCTAATCTCATATACAACAGATTTACATTACTTAAATTTCGGATTCTTAAAAAATCATTAATTACAATACAAGTTAAATAATATAATTTTTAAAAAGTAGAATTGTTCGCTTACTCCATCCAAAGACAGTACATATCCCGAACACTGTTTTAATTCTAAAAACCGTTCAATTCCACACTCAGGATTTTCCACAAGTTTCATTTTCTTCATTTCATCCAAATCAGTTTGAACAGCACGGGAATTTGTATTGTTACAGGTAAAACCAAAAAATTTACGAAGGAATGAAGTTTTCCTTATTGATTTAGATAACGCAGATAAATTTGCTTTCTCCTTTACCAAACAAAACAAAAAAAATATTAAAGTGGCCGACTCTAATGACCAATTTTTCAATAACCATCTAACATCAACCACGATAGTCAGCCAAACATCAATTTTATAACCAGGATGTTAATAATCCTGAGTATTGCTTAAAACGTTTCAATTTCCAATGACAGTCATCACCCTTTTTCCGTACCTCTATATAATACATTCGAAACCCCGACTAACATAAATCAGAAATGAAGTGAAGCACTTCAAATTGTATTAAAGTATATATATATATATATATATATATATATATATATATATATATATATATATATTCAAAAAATTTCAACTATAGAGATTTAAGTTCAAGTTAATACAACTCACTAACAAGCAAAATAGCATACACAAACACACACACATTGCATAAGAATCAAGCTTTGATGTAGTTACGAACTGTTTTGTGTACATAAACTGGGGTTCAATGTGGGAATATAAACAGATTGAAGGATTTTTGAAGTCAATTTGGTGATTGGTTTGGAGTAAATGAAAGGATATAAATGAAGTTGTACGTATTCACTTCCGTTCAATCTCTTATTAATCCAAATTGGAAATATGTTCTACAGCCCAATTAGCTAAGCGACGCATTGTTCTACCAATATAATTGTCACCGCAACTGTAGGTAACCTAATAAATGCAATATGATGTGTAAAATGTTGCCTTGACTGCTTTAATATTGGGTAAAGGCAGATCTTTGGCTGTGTATAGCATTCCTAGCTGAATGAAAAGAAAGGTCCCTTTTATTGTTCCTTTAAGCCTAATTTTACTAAAATTCAGAATATCATTCCATTCTTATAACAATTTTAATTATACCGGCTTCTTTTCATTTGTATTTTATCCTGTGTTTTGCGTAACTTGTAATATTAATCGATAAAGTCCACTAAGTAATTAAAGATTGTTTAATAATTCCTTTTCCTTCATCAATTGTGTCATTTGAGTAAATTTTCTGTGTACAGTTAAATAAGATTTTGACAAATGAACATTTGCGTTGAAGTGGTTGAAAACGTTTGAAGTGTAGATATCGATTAGTCTAAGTAGGTTTGTGGTAAACTTTACGTTGAACCGGCCTGTTATTTCGTGATATTGATACATCTAAAAAGTTGTTTGTACTATCTTTCTCAAACTCGTATTTAGTTTTGGTATAAGGATGCATTTTGTTGAAAATGTGCATAATTAATAAATATCGTGTTTATTGTAACCTACAACAAATATAGGATCCACGCATCGTTTGCATAAAGCCATGTTCTTTTATTTTTCTATTAATCCATTGTTCCATTTTTTATAGAAAAATATTTGTTAGTGTGGGTCCTAATGGACTGCCCCTGACTACATCGTCTGTCTGAATATAACATTTGTTATGGAAATTACATGTGATATTTTGGATGCAAAACAGAATTAATTCTTTTAAATAAACAAGAATTTCTGTCATTTCATTTACATTATGTTGTGATATAAATATCCCACCATTTCTTCTAGAGATACGTTTATGAAAAGTAACTCGATATCAATTTAGGCCATTGTTTTAATACATATATTAAGTTCATCTATTTGTTGAATAAACTCAAACGTATCTTCTTAATGATACGTGTTCATTTGTTTCTTAATTAAATTAATCAAGTGTATTAATATTTGGTTAGTTTATGATATGGCGAATTTACCATAGATAAAATCAGTCTATTCTAAATGTTTTTGGGAGGTTTTGGTAGTCCATACAATTCAATTGGCTTTAAAAGCTAATATGCTGATTCATTGATAACATGATAATCTTGAATAAAAAAATCAAAAGTTAAGCCCTAGACCGCTAGTTCATTAAAAATATTTTTGTCGTTGAATGACATCATACCTGTAATTATTTTTTGATTTTGTTATATAGTTGGTACCGAGGTCACGCCTTTGTTATTTCCACATTTGGAGAGCATATATTATATCCCATTGGTTTCATATGCAAAGGAAATTTAATATGCACAATTATGTTTCTTGTTTAACAAACGGTATCCTTTTAAAATAATACCATTGTTCTCAAAAAATGATAAACCTATCTAATTCTTTCTTACAGTTATCTCCCTTAGCCGATTAACTATATATAGTATATATTTACTTCATAATACCTTAAGTATCCTAAATATATGGTTGCATTCCTTTATAAGGCAAAATTTAATTAAGCCACTGTGCACTGGGCTAATAATCAATGTTAATCTGAGTCTAAAATAAACTATATAAAGGTATAGAATTAAAAACATTACCATCATTAAAAAAGGATATTTCATTAACGCTACTTAAAATGTCAAGATTATAAGCATCCCTTGACTAACTAAACGTGCACATAAAACAAATTACCTCTAATTTTCTATCCACACATTTTGAACAACCGTTACATGAAGGTTGATAAACCAAATGGGAAATTTGTTTATCCAAATGTAAATCACCTGATAAACGCATCCAAAACCAGATCGACGTAATGTAAAATCGTAAATTACGATACCATGACACGGGAGAATCCAATTGCAATGGAATAAGTCTTTTAGTCGTGTGTTCTTTCCTTTTGGGATCACTATTTTTCCATTGTCCGCCCCCATATTCTACATCCCGCCATCCCGTCCATTCCAAACCCAATAAAGCATAAACTTTATTCAAAGATTCTTGTGGTTTATCATTTCCATTGTTCTAAACGTTTTTCAGAAAAAAAAATAAACTAAAAACTACTTTAAAATATCTCCGGTATAAATGTTTTTATAATAAATCAGGAATTAAATAATGTACACCAAATAATAATACAAAATACAGTTCTATACCATTAAAACATAAAATTCTTACATTTGGCAATATAGTAACCTCCAAAACATTATGTCTCTTCGCTGTTTCATTTATAACAGGTAATAATGCTTTATAAACCCAGCTAAAAATTAATCAAATATTTCAAATAATGAAAAACCTCTCCATTTCTTCCTTGGGAAAAGATTTGTTAACATACGCATTCCAAACACCAAGAGGAATTGCACCAATTAGCATTTGATTTAAATTAGTTTTCTAGTATACAAAAAATATAAAAAAATATAGCATACCCAATAATCTGGCCTAGCCAAAAGACCTGTAACAGTCTAAAGATTTATTTATCTTAACATAGAAAACTAACTTTCCGTAGTAAGTAATCATCACCAGCTACTAAAACACCATCTGTTGTAGCAGGATCTAATTCTTCTACACATTTTTCAATTTCTGAATCTGTGTTTAAAAAAATCATCTGAACATCCAGTCCGCTAAGATGTAACAATGGAGCTGCATATGCTTCAAAATCTTTATAAATTTGACTAAAAAACGTTCACTAACAGATAAAAACTAACCCATGTCTAGAAAATGGATTCAAAAACACTTTCAAACGCCTAAGTTTCTGTAAGGACTCGACTAATTTGTAATTTTCAGACTAAAAATATCAAATTAATTCAAAAACTTGACTCACAATAATAGAATGGCATTGTGCTCTGCATAATAAATTTCGTCTATTAAAAGAAATATACCGTATTCATTAATTACCTACCTATATTTATCGCAAATGTAACTTTGCGTATAATACAAGCAACCGGAAAAAAATAAAAGCTTTTTAGGATGTGTACGTATAAAATTCACAAGTAAAGCCATTCTATTTAAAAATATTGATCATAAGTTAAAAAATTAAAATAATTTTTCAATACCTAGAAACACAAAACAATGCTAATATAATAAATATATAATAAAAATATATTAAATACAAAGTTTCTGAAAAATAAAAGTTGTAAAACAATTATGTATACAAAAATAAAACCTAACGCGGCAACCCAAAGTTTGTGGATTAAACTATAGCTATATCAACATCAATTTTCAATAATTAAAAAAAAACAATTCACGAAGAAATAAACTAGATTTACTTTACATTTTTGTAAAAGGGCAAGTTAAAAAAATATTAGTCAATCATCATCGAATACTCGTCAAGTATTAAACATAAGGCTAAACCATAGTATAAATATACATTATAAACTTAAAAAAAGTTTAATAAATAAACGAAAAAATCGTTTTTAAGATAAATTTATAAAATATAAAATTTAATAGCAAGTAATAATAATAATAAAAATAATAATGTACATAAAATCATTAAAATTAAAGATGTTTAAAAGTGAATCCGTTGTTTAAAAGTACTTTCAAGGTTTGTGTCGTGATACAATTAATGTAAGTACAGTTAAAAAACACTTTAAAATTATTATAAAAATTTTAAAATTAAATTTAAATACATAAAAAAATTATTTAATAATAATTAATTCTAATTTTAAAACTAAAAATATTATAAAAATTCAGTAATTTTTGTATACAATTTTGTATACAATTTTTATATAATTTATTAACTATATATTACAAAATTAATGTATATAATACTACAATATTAACAAAAAAATATAAAACTTATTTTAGTTAATATTATTAATTTACATGCATTACATAAATAATATCCATTACAAATATTTCCGTATTATAACCTTTCAATTTTTTTGTAAATACGGTAATAAACCAAAGCAAAATGGAAATTAACTTGCTATTACATTTTACAATATTAATTTTTTTTATTTTAAGCATATTTAACACTTAGATAATGCTTTATCAATATATTTTTTTTTAATTTCTAAAAACATTTCTAATTATAACGTAGA
This sequence comes from Cardicola forsteri, assembly GCA_025895645.1. Classification (NCBI taxonomy): domain Eukaryota; kingdom Metazoa; phylum Platyhelminthes; class Trematoda; order Strigeidida; family Aporocotylidae; genus Cardicola; species Cardicola forsteri. Next base: position 77,793 of record JAKXYG010001233.1, on the reverse strand, counting down.
ACAACATTTGAAATAACAATAAAACATATTGCCTCTATTAATTAAAACGTAAAAACAAGCACAATTTAGTAAAATAAAATATTGATTAAAATACATATATATATAAAAACAGCTACAACCTTTAAAATGTCAAAAATTTAAGTAGCATTTACTGTCCTATATAATTTCTTCTAGCCGCTTTAAATGCAAATCTATCAATGTACTGATATAATCCCTTATAATGCAACGTTTAAAACATCAATAATTTGCTTTATAAGTAATACATTATTTTACAAATTATTAACTTACCATTATAAAAAAACATAACACTTGGATTCGGGCTGTAGAAGATTAAATATACGAATGTTTGTTTTTAGATTAACAAGTTTATTAGTTTAATAAATCAAACTTATAGCAAATGCTAAGTTATACTAAAAAACACATTACTAATTTTTAACTCGTGAACCAACCTGTGCCGGGGTGATTGGCGGTACAGCGCTCGATTTGAACCTCAGTGGACATAGGCTCAAATCCTACCACCGGCACTAAAATGCGGGTCTACGTTCGGTTTTGATAAAATGTCCACTGCTGAAAGATGTTTTTCGTAAAACATTTAAAGTAACAAACATAAAATAAAAAAATAACCTGTAATCTGTTAATCTTTAACTATAATATATCATTATATCAGAAAAAAAATTAAAAAATAGAACATAATTAGATAAATTTGGAAAGCACATGTTAATCATAGACCATTTAGAACCATGAAATGACGGCGCTGAGACTACATAAAAGAGTAACTTGTTCCATGATGTAATAGTTTTGTGAGAAATGTAATGACCCTTTAGCCGAAAACAAGCCTTAAAAAATTTTAAGTCATGGTGAATAAAAGGGGAAATAATACTAGAACTTATTAACTAATACGCAATTCCAAATCTGTTTATCGCTTAATGGAAACAGTTTTAGTGAATCTATTCTCTGATGGTAGGGTAACTTGTGGAGAGTACGAGGTAATTTAGTGACTTTCCCGTGTACTTTGTCTACTCTAAAGAAATCCGATTTTAGCAATAGAGTTGTTATTTAGGTATAATATTGTAGATGTGATCTAAAGTACAGCATATACACCATGCGCAAACATTTTGGGGCATTTATCTAAACTCCTTTTAAAGGACTTAATAAGCCTGTAGCATGTTTCAATTGCTTTGGTATTATGACCCGTTAAATTAAGAGATTAGTTAGGTATAACACTCAAGTTTTTAATTAAATTTACCAATTTAATAAGCAAACGGTAAAAAATATGCACAATAAAAACAATTCTAAATGGTTTTCCAAAAGAAATGTGCCTGTATTTAGATAGACTAAGAGGCAAATGATTATCAATTGTTATATATATATATATATATATATATATATATATATATATATACATATATATACATATATATATATATATATATATATATATATATATATATAACTCCTAAGCTAATTAGTGTTAAAAATGTAGTTATTAAAGTAAAACATCTGTAGCAATCACATAACTCAAAAAAGAACTTAGTTTAATCATGTTATATACAATATTATATAATAAGTAAGATACAATTACAATTTTGTTAATATCTACTGTTAATATAAAAAATAATTGTATAAAAATTAAACTTGTTCAAAATTACAAATCGGGTAAAATTATTAATATAAAATATAACGTCAAATGTGAAAAAAACAGAACACATGGAATATTTTCAGTTACCAAATAATTGGTTAAATAATAAAAAACAAAATGTTTAATTATTAATGTGATTGCCTTTCTTTTTAACCACTTGATCAAGGCGGTTTAGAATGCTGTCAATGAGATTGTTGATATATTCTTGTTTCATCTCATATTAAACAACAAACTGAATACGATCACACAAATCCTCAATTTCAGTATGCTTATTGATGTTGCGTTTTAGCATACTAAAGAAAATTTTAATAACATTGATATCCGGGCTGTTAGGTGACAATTGAGTGAAAAATCGTTTTTTTGATTTTAGCCCCTCCACTGTTTAAATGTAAATATAAAGCAAATATAGTAAACTTAGATAAATATGACGTTACATTCTTGGACGTATGACATGGAGCATTGTCCTGAAAAACATTAGTAAGCCTGGTGTGATTGTGTTGCATTCCATTATAAAAAACTTCCTTCATTAATAAAACAAAATTTTCACTATTAAAGTACAGGATATAATTTTCCATTTAATAGGTTTATTATACTTAATACCAAACCAACACATCACTTGTCAAGGGTGGGCTTTTTTTCTAACTACCGGAAGTAAATGTTTCTGAAAATTAGGCCCGCGTAGTAATTTATTTTTGTATCCAAATGGTTTATTCCGAACTATTGTTTTATCAGCATAATATACAGAACGCCAATAAGACAATCTTTGTTTAATCCACTTGTTATAAAACATAAATCTACATTCTTTTTGTTTTTTTATTAATAAGTGGTTTAACTATTGGCGATTCACGTGTTAAACCAAATTCTCTTGCACGGCTTCTCACTATCGAATAACTAAATTTATGTAAATTATCTTTTACAATATTTAAAATAAGCTTGTTGTAAATTTTTTAAATTCTGTTAAAATTTTTCAATTATCGGTCTTACTTGTTTTCCTTTTTCTTCCAACATAATTATAGTTTCTTGGTTTTTGTCCATTCAAAACACGATTAATTGTTGTAAGACTTACTCTATGCAATTCCGCTAATTGTTTAGGCAAAAATCCATAGTTTTTTAATTTTTTTATAACATGGTGTTTATTGTCATTAAAATGGTAATCTTTTCTATCGTTGGTATTTATTTTACAGAACGAAAACAGATAAGGGAATTAATCTGATTCTCAAGGTCAATTATAATTTAAAATTAAAACATGTTTTTAGATTACCGAAAAAAATTTTTTTTTTAAATATATTTCTAAGTAATTTAATTTTAATTTTAATTAGTATTATGACGGTACAACTGGATCAAAGTTGAATGTATAAATTTGACTTATTAAACGTTGTTTATTTTTAATGAAATTAAGCACACAAATTAATAATCGACCAATTATTATAAAAATTATATAGATTCAACTTATTATCCACGTTTATATGAGCGTTGTTTTTAAAATATGCTATTTTGGCCGACTCAGCGTCTTTAAATAAATATTTCTAAATAAATATAAAGCACCTATTACATATTTTACATTATTTTAAATTCTCAATATTTATTTTTATTAAAAAATAATTGGAGATATCAAATTAATTTAGATTAATTTTTTTTCTAAATTGTCAACACTAATTTATTCAGTGGCTGTATATATATATATATATATATATATATATATATATATATATATATAAATCTTACGTCTTCCTGAAGAAGTTCAGAGTTGGTCCTCCAGATCCTCGTAAAATGGGATGCTAGAGTAAACAACAGAAATCAAGTCGTTAATAAAAAGGATACAAAGCAGGAGTCTAATGCAAATCCTTGAGAGATACCGGATGAGGATAAGTCTGCGTCTATTTAAACTTTGAAAAGCGATTTAAAAGAAATTCATTATCTAAGCAAGGTGAGGCGCGCGTCACGCTACACGTCCATTGGAGTGTTATTCATCCTTTTTTCTTTTTTTCTTTTTTAAAAATTATTGCAGTGTTTTTTGCATTGTAATAGGCACTTGTTTTATTATTTTTTTTTATATTTATAATTTTGCTCGTTTTCTATAATTGTTAATTTTCACTATCTACCTTGATTTTATCTTGATTTTAAATACTTTTTTCTGTGACTAATTCCCCCTTTACCTCACCATCCATTTTATATTTCCCCCCAAATCTTACTAATATCATTGAAAAATAGAACCGAGGATCGAAAAGAGTTTTACTCCTACTCAACTCGTGTATTAACCTGTAACCTGTAAGCTACGATAGAGTTAATAATTTTTAGTAACCTTAATTTAAATAAAAATAATGAGTGAGGAACTTTGTCAAATGTTTTGGAAAAATTAAAGTAGATAGCATCAACAGAATTATTACTGTCAAAAATGCTGGTGATGCTATTTAAATAAATAATCAGATTGGTAAGATATTTTGAATGTTGATATTTGATATTTTGAACGGAGTACTAAAGGAGTTTCTTCCTACATATACCTAAATACCTGCAAATATCTGAGGCACAAATCTATGCTAAGCAGGATTCCTGATGTCTAATTTGTGTTTTTTTGACTTAGGTAGCAAACCTACTTAATCAGTATGCAAGTGTTTAAAACGTGATTGTAGTTGGAGAATGCACTGTCGTGTTTATTGGTTTATTTCGCTGTTAATGCCGTAATCAACACAGTGTGCTATAATTAGTTGACATGTAGCTGGGACTCCTAAATAAGATAAGTTATTAAAAAAAAATCAAAAACGTGACGTTGAGCGTCGTACTCCTATAGATACATTGTAGCGTGTAGTTTCTAAATTTGTCAGAAACAGGAGCTTTTAAATTCTTAATTAAACTAATATTACGTTCTTTAAAATAACTCCCTAACAATAATAAATTTTTTTCCTGGTTTTTATAATTACTTACATAACAGTAATAATTAAACAATAACTCTTTTATAATTTTTTTTATTACAAATAATGCAAAAGCAAATACATATGTTACAAAAAGTTTATTATTTTATAAATATTTATTAGGTTATTTACAATTAAATTTTAGTTTTTGACATATATAACATTTTTAAACTTCACTAATAAACTAAAAACATAGTTAAACCTAAAATAATACAATAAACACACACGTAATATGAAATAAAATAAACATTACTACAGAATATTTAGTATTTGAAAAATACTTGTTATTAACATTACAAATCAATTTACTTATTGAAAATATGTTTTTTCTTTAATAAATTTTGTTACCGAAATAAAAATTTAAAATTATTTTAGTTTTTGTTTGGTTAAAATTATTTAACATAAAAAATGTATCTAAAAAATTAATAAAAGTTGTTCCATAAAAGTTTTTAAAATAGTAAACATTTTCAAATAATATTTTTTTACTAGTTTACTTTAATTTACTTCGACTGTTGACGGTTTTTATAACCCATTCCATACCTCCCTGAGTAAAAAATATAAAAATACATATACAATATAAATTAAAATAACTATTATAATATATATTTTACAAATAAAATGTGTTATTTAAGTACACATACAGAAAATTGTTTACATGTGTACTAAAAAACTTTTTTTTTGTTATTTTGAATTCTGTCAAATACATGTGGTTTTATTACATTTACAAAGTATTAAAATTAGATAAAATGTTAAATTATTTTCTAAAATAGGTAGCTTAAAACTATGTTATAATTTATATTTATTATTTATTATAATGTTTCTGTTTACGCTTAAAAATAATAAATTTTAATTTTGCATAAAAATGGTTTTAAAAACTTTAAAATGCACTTATTTGTTTACAATTAATTTTTTTTTAATAATTTATTATATTTAATTTTAACATATTTAAATTGAAAAATAAATGACATTATTATTACAAAAGATAAAAAGCAAAATTACAAGGTATGAAATAATAAATAATGTAAAAGTGTTAATTTTGCCAATAAATTAAATAATTATACAGATATTTAGCAGTGTTTAATAAAAAACACAAAAGCATAAAATAAATTTAAAAAATTAATGCTTAACAATTGTAAATGTTTTTTGAATTCCATAATTTATTTTAATTGTGTTAATACTTAAGGAAATGAATACACGCCAACATTGTAATATAGTCATTCTATCAAATATAAAATTTTAAAATAATAATAATAATTTTTATTATTATCCAAACATTTTATTAGTATGTTATAAAGCTACTGTGCATAATTATCAACAATAGTGTTTTGAAATAAACAGTTAATATTGATCTGCACTAAACATCACATGTGTAATTACTAAGCTCTTAAGTATTTAATCGTACATTGTTATTAATAAAATAAAATATATTAGAATAATAACAATTAATTTTATTTAAAATAATTAAACATTATTAAGTTTTATTTTTAATTTAATAAAAAAATATTTTGTACATTTGTGTAATATTAATTTTTATTTATTAAATAAAATGTTCGCTTAATATCCAAATTATTTTTATTACCTAAATGTTAAACACAAGATAATTTTAAAACAGTTGTTTTTTTAATTTAAAAAATAAAAAATATTTTTAAAATTAATTATTTAACAATTTGTTTAATTATTTAAATTTAATAAAACAAACATAATTTAAATTTTCTCAACTTTGTAACATGTTATTAATAATAAGTAAAAACATTAATTTGTTATACATTAATTTTAATTTAACATTTATGATATTCATATTCCTTAAATACCTTTAAAATACCATGAATGTATGCACCTATCCGCTAAGACATAAACCCAATTATACCGCTGTGCACTTGGTCTCTGATACATGTTAATTTAAGTCTAGGATAATGTACTGTGATACCGTGGAAGTACGAAAACAAAATTATTATCATTATTAAAAATTGAAATCTTATAAGGACTTTTTTAATTTTTAGAATTATAAACAATTTTACCTTTTAAGTGACCCCTCTTACCAGATATCTTATATAAACTTATCGTACTGTTTAGAATTTAATAGTTTACGGTGTGCTATTTAATAACAAAAAAATTAATTTACATTCTATATTATGTTAGATTGTTTTGCAATACTTTTAGTTTATTTAAACAAATTAGATTTATTATTCAGAACTTTTAACAATTTTAATATTGCATAAATTATAAAATATATGTTGTTAAAATACTAATATAACTCAGTAATAAACCGATCTAGCCAGTCTTAAGCCTGGATAAAAGATGATGGTTTGCAGCAATAAGAGCATTCAACAGTAACAAATCTACGCTAATAATAATTATATTTCAACTTTGTTTACTACAAAACCAGATAAAAGAACTAACCAAAAACAGAGACTTTTGTTAAAAAAGTTTCTCTCTTTTATAAAAAATTTGTAATACAAAAAAAGTTAAAATGTTAATATAAAAAATTATTTTTGTGTAAACCTAATTACTAATGTTAATGTTTTTAATTACAAGCATTTCAATATTTGCGTTTTTAATTTTTTGTCTTTATTAACACAAAATTTATATTTATATTTATTATTTACATACACCAACACAATTATTTATTTTATTTTGGATCTAAGTAGCACAATAACTAAACTACTAAACCTGTAGTTTAGTAGATGTTCGTGAGTAAAATTAAATTTTAACATTGTTAATAAATACCAAATTTTGGTTAACTAAAGTATATATTTATTTTCTAAAAATGTTTTTAAACAAAAAATACTAATATTTTTATGTTTATAAACAATTAATACAAACAAAATATATTTATTGTTTATTTTTTAATATTTCTACACAATATTACAATTTACCAAAATAAATTAACAATAGATTAACTTTTTATAATTTGTTAAAAAAAATATTATTTTTAATTTGTTTAAATAAATAAATTAATTAATATTAAAAAGTTTAATTTTAATAAAAAAATTAATTTAAAAATATTATTGGTAGTTTTAAAAGCAGGACATAATTGCTTTAAATGCAACTTACTTGTACACCAGTACCAGAAATTGCTGAACATCCTTGTATTTGCCATGCTCGGTCACGAATAGACAATAATCCTAAACTGTCTGAAATATTGCTTGGAGACAAGGCTGTTAATAAATCTTGTTTATTTGCAAATATCATAAGTGGCACTCCATGCAATTTTTCTTCAAGTAGTAATTCAGACAATTCCTAAAATAAACAAAAGTTAAATTTATAAATTTAAAATACGTTTTTAATAAAATTTATATAATTATTTTTATTATTTTAAATGTTTAAAGAAAAACATCTTTTAACAATGGAAATTTTAACATAAAATGTAGTTGTAAAAACGTATATGCATTAAACAAATATATTATAATTTAAACGAAAACGTTTTATGTTATGTTACATTTTTTAATATTTAACAACAAATTTTAATTTTGTAAAGTAATTTGTTTTATATACTAAACAAATTTAGCGTTTTATAAATAAAAGGCTACTAAGCTACTTCTTTTTTATTAAAGTTGCATTAGTATTTTAAATTAAGTTGTAGCCACAATTTAGGCAATAAATAATAAAAACTTTTTTAATTTACTAATTAACACAAAATTTAATAAAAATATACCATTTAACTTTAGTAAAATAAAAAGTTTTTGTGAAACCACACTTCTCCATTTTATTTTATTTCAGGAATTTCCAATTTATTTAAAAAATAATTCAAGTTTGTTTTTATTTTTATAAAAATTGTCAGTTCTTGTTTCCCTTAATTTAACTAGATTATAAGAGCTTTTAGCATAAGTAATTATATGTTTTTTAAACGTTTTGCGCATTTAAAATCTATTTTTCAGGTCTAATAGTATTTATTTTAAAGTTTTTAAAAATATGCTAATATTTTAGCACTTGATTTTGCTCATTTAATTATTTTGTATTTAATAAATAAAAAAATAACGGGGCTTAGAAACTAGCACTAGAAATTTTGCTTTTTTAGTTTTTTAAATTTGTAACAAATTTTGTTGATAAAAATTAATTAGAAACAACAAACGTGTTTTAGTTAATTCAAGTTTTTAGACGCAATTTAAAAAAATGTGAATAAGTTGTTTTTGTTTATTTTTTTATGTTATTAATAAAACTTTATTTAAAAAAATTGTAGTTAAATTGCTATCCATCACTTAAATCAGACAGTTATTAACTTGAAAAAGTCAAGAAAATAAACTTTTCCACAAGTTTAAACTCAAATCAAACTCCAAATGATTAAAAATATTCATGTTTTTTTGCTATGTAATAAAAATTTTAAAACAATTTAATTTTTCTTTATTAGTTTTTAAATCTAATTAAATTTTACGTTTTCTTATATTTTTAAAATTTATTAATAATATAATCAATATACAACTAACTTCACCTGTTTCTTCTAATCTTTTTTTGTCACCACTATCAACAACGTAAATCTATTAATAAATAAAAAATGTATATTATTTTACTAAAACATCCGTATTTTCAAAATAATTTTTCCAATAAGGACGAATTTTTCGTTGACCTCCAATATCCCAAACATTCAGTTTAAATCCTTGACTGCAAACACTTTTAATATTAAAACCCTAGTAATAATTATATTATAAACAAAAATACTTGAGTTGGTGTAATTTGTGATACATCTTCAGATGCAAGATGCTTAAGAATCGACGTTTTTCCTGCATTATCTAGACCCAGTAAAAGAATTCTGATTTCTTGATTAGGTTTAGATTTAAGTTTTCTTAAAATACTTAACAAACCCTAAATATATAATAATAAATTTAAATAAATGTAATTAGTAAACTAACCATTAAGAATTTTGTTAATGCGTATGTTGTCAAGGTAAATTAATATATAACAAATTATTCACTTAAACATTATTGTTAAAATAATAATAACAATAATTTTAAAATAAATTTAAAACACACATAAATATTTTAATGTTTGTATAAAATTAAAAATTATTTTAACATTTTTTTATTAAATTATAAAAATTTTAAATTTTTAGCAATCTTATTTTAGTCTATAAACTCCTTAACACTTCAATCTTTTTGCCCTCTCCAACGACTCTCAACAAGGACATCCGTTTAAAATTTCCAAACCTAGGATCCATTCTAGTTTAAGTTCCCATCACTTTTCGTACAGGGTTATTTATGCATGGAACAGTTTACCTGCCCATATTGTCTCGGCCTCGACCCTAAATTCCTTCAAGTTGGCCTGCGATTCGTACTACCTTTATATTTTATTTAATTATTTTTACTTTTTATTTCTATATTGCCTTGACATTTGATACTTGATTCTCAGGACCGAGTACCAAAAGTAGTTTCTCTCCTATTTAACTCGTGTACAAACCTGAAACCTAAAACCTGAATAATTTTTTTTTGTAAAAACAAATTATTTTTAAGTTATTTACTGTTGTACAAAAATATGCCTAGAAGCACAAAATTATTTTTAGGTATTACAAAATAAGAATAAAAAATTAATTTTTATTATACCAGTTGTTATTATTGCCTTAAATACATTTACAGGTTACAGGTTAGTACACGAGTTTATTAGGAGAAATCTCTTTATGGTCCTCGGTTCAAAAATATCAAATATCAATCAAATAAAAATGATAAAATAAGATAAAAGCAATACAACATGAAACATATGAGTTAAAATGTTAAACCAGTCTAAATAGGGCAAACTTATTATATAGTAATTTAAAAGCATGGAGATTAGGAGCATCAACAATGTGTGCTGGGAGGTTATTCTAGGCAGATACTACCCTATGAGAGAAAAAGTGTTGTCTTATCTTCTTATTCGCCCGAAGCTTAAGTAACTTAAAATTATGATTTTTACGACAATCCTCTGCTTTCGTAAAGTGGGAATATAAAGAGTCAGGCTTAAATAATTGGTAAACTAGAATTAAGTCGCCTCGGAGTCTTCTATCTGTTAATGGGAAGAGATTAAGACTAGAAAGCCTATTTCCATACGGGAGGTGCTTAAAAGCACAGGGAAGTCTCGTCAATTTTCTTTAATCTTTTTCTAATAGAATCGAATCTTTATTGAGCACTGGGGAAGTTACTTGAACGCAATTTTCGAGGTGTGGTCTAATATATAACATATATAAAAGTCGAGCTAAGTCCGGGGAAATTTTACCTAGGTGTCGTCTGAAAAAGTGCATAAGATGAATATATTTCTGAGAAGCCTTGGAATAGTGGGCTGAAAACTAGAGGGATGAATCAATTACTACATCCAGATCCCTGACAGTATGCACTTTTAAGATAAGCGGCCGTTCAGGTAACGGCACGAAATAACTATTGGTATTCGTCTTACCTAATGCTAAATGAAAACACTTAGACCAATTTAGAGGGAGTTTATTTGCAGAGGACCATTTATAGATATTCCTAATATCCGATTGCAGTAATTCAGGGTTGGAGCCCCAGATCTTCACATCGTCAGCATAGAGCAAAATGTTCGAATAAACTACTGTTGGTAAATAAATAAAATAAATAAGAGGGCCTAAGACCGATCCTTGTGAAACTCCTGAGCCAATGTCACACCAAGGAGAGGTGTCACAACCCAATTTAACACTAAAACTACGATTTGTTAAAATTTCCCTGATCTAAGAAAAAAGGGAATCTAAGATACCCAGATTAGCTAGTTTATTTAGTAATAGCTGATGGTGAACCTTGTCGAAAGTCTTTGCAGAATTAAAGTAAATGGCATCTACAGTGAGACCTTAATCGAGAAAGGATGTGAGACTATTTGTGTAGGACAGTAAATTGGAGAGACAAGATCTTTATGGCAAGAAACCGTGTTGGTCCGGATGAATTAACTTATTCTTAAAGAGAAAATCAAGTAATGCTTAATTAACCTTTCTAACACTTTGCTCAGGGCTGATAAAATACTATCGGCTTATAACTTAACGGAGAGTAACAATCACCTGACTAATAAATGGGTCTAATATAAGCTTGTTTCCAAACTTGGGGTAGAGTCCCTGTAATAATAGATTGGTTAAAAATCTCAGCTAATATTGGGGAAATAATATCCGCACATTCCTTCAGAACACGAGAGTAGATGCCATCAGGTCCACGGGATGTGAATTTGAGTTTAATAAGTTGATGTAATACTAAAGGAATAGTGAAAGTAGGTAAGGTCACCAAGAAGGGAGAATTGATTTTAATGGGAGAATAATGATTATCTGGTGTATAAACTGACTTAAAATAGGAGCTAAAAGACAAGCAATTATTTAATACACCAAATATGTTGCACATTGAGCATAGCAAGTAATGTATAAACAGAATAACAATGAATACAGTTATAAAGCGGCCTAAACCTAAAAATTAGATATATTTTACATTTTTAAATATATTTGACGTTATATTTTATGTTGGTAATTTTACTTAATTTTAGATTATGAGTCAGTTAATGTTTTATGTTAATTTTTTATTAGTTACAAAATATATATTTATAAAATTATACTTGTATTTTAATTATCAGATATTATTGTACGTTTTTATAATTAAAGTGACGTCTTTATTGTATGTTATGTGATTGCTACAAAAGTTTTAGTTTAATAACTACGTTTTTAACACTAATTAGTTTAGGAGTTGTACATACCTGGCTGGCTATCGAATGGCTGCTCTATGTTTTTATAACACCCAAATTAAATACTTTTTACCGTTAATATTTCTATATTTTTGAAATTTTTCAATATTTTTCTTTCTGTAAATCAATTTTGTTTTCACATTTTTATTAAATGAAATCAAATAGATTAAAATTTAACAGAAATGCACTTTTATCCCTAAAATTCCACTCTCGACTATGCCCAAGTTTAATTTTAAACAATTTTTCTTATAAACAAGTGTTTAAACTAACCGTAAATTTTATCACAATGGGTTTCAAAAAAGCTTTGAAATTAAAAATACCTAATGAAATGTGTTTACTGCTACTATTATCATTAAACTGTAACTCAATATATGATAAAAATTCTGATTTACGATCTCTTATAACGGGTAAATTGCATATAGATAGATGTGTGATATTAATTCAAGAATCATAGTTGAATAAATATGTTGATAATAATTTTATAGCATTTAATGGATTTTTCATCTTTTGACTTAATCGAAAAAATTGTACTAAAAAACGCGGAGGAGGCCTTATTGCATATATTAATAAAGAATACTGCACAAATCCTAAATCAAAATTTGGATATTCGCAAAATAGAATTAAGTACTTAATTGTCAATTGCAGAAATAAATATATATCTCACTCTAAAAATATTGGCATTATAAATTTTGCATAACATCTTCTACTAGCACTGTAGAAATTAATTGTTTTTACAATCAGTTAATTGATTATTTTATATATGTTAATGAAAATGCTTTAATCATATTAGCTGGTAATTTCAATCATGTAAATATCATCTTATTCAAACTAATACGCCTCACTAATCTAGTTAATTTTCCTACAAGACTTGAAACACTACTGGATTATATTTTTACAAATGCCCCAGATTATTTTTCAATAAAACAACACGCACCTCATTCAGCATCAGACCACTCTATTATTCGTTTACTTTCAAAAATATATTCAAAGCATTATCATACATCAACTTTAAATGTAGCAAAACTTAAATCCGCTCTATTGAACATTGTTAACATAAATTTTAACAATCTTAGCCTAAATAATGCTACGATGCTGTTACTGATTTTATTAACACTTATATTAACAACTATTGTCCAGTAGTTAAGGTTAAGATTACAAACAACCATATTTTCCTATTTAATCGTAAAAGGCTTAGACAAGAAAAAGAGTTGGCATATAAATCTAGTCAATATACCAAATTGAAGAGCTTAAACAAACAAATTATACTTAAAATTAACAAACTTAATAACTATGCTAATAAATATTTTCTATCAAACCATAATTCACCATCTATTTAAAAAAATATTAAAAAATTTTTAATAAATTAAAAACAAATCAATTTAAGATGGATGCTAAAAAACTAAATGATTACTTCAATTAACTAAAAATTATTTAAGACCTATTATCAACTTTAATATTTAAAAATCAATTAACAGTTGTAAACCAAGCGCTTTATTTGCATCTGATAGAATAAGTTACAATTTATTAAAGCTCTGCATGCCAGCTGTTGCTCCATCATTATCTACAGTAATAAACAAATCTAGTATGAATTGTGAAGTAGCTGATATTTGGTGTATCTCACAAATCACACCTATTCCAAACGTTTTTGTTTTATCAACAAATCCAGAACACTATTGCCTAATTGCTTGCACCTCAGCGATTTTAAAATTAATTGAGAAGATAATTCTTAACAACCTTAAGTCTATATTGAACATCAGCAATGATCATTATCAATTTGCATATAAAAATAATTATTCTGCAGACTTTGTAGCCAGTCTTGTTTATTACATTAGTGAATCTTTTGGCAAAGGAAAATGTTTAATCTACTGCATGTTTCTTGAGTATAAATCTGTTTTAAATAGTATATCAGGAAAAAAATTAATTTAACGTCTTGAAATACTTGAAACACCTGACCACATTTTGAACTGGCTGCAAAATTATTTCTTAAAAAGAAAACAGTTTACACAAATTAGTCGTAATAAACCAGAGTTAACAGAAAATAATAATGGAATTCTACTGTTCGTAGTTCCATTACAAGTTCCACAGCCAGAAGAGGAATTTATAGCGGAAAACGTTATAAAATTAAGATAAAAAGCAGGGAAATATACAATGGATAATGTTAAAATTATAAAAAATGAGCAGAAATAATGAATATATCAAAGAGAAACAAAAACGTTCTGCATTATTATACAAAAACAGTGTAATAATCTTTAAAGGATAAAAAAGGAAAATTTAAGATAACACCCGACTTGAAGTAGTGTTAAGTGCGCCTCATCACGTGAGTTTAAATGACGTTTATTTACTTTAATTTTGTTGTGTACAACTTTACTTGTTTTCTTTTAATTAAATAATAAGTAACTTTTAGGTAAATGGTTTTCTAGATTAATTATAGTTTTTACTTTAAACTTCTAGAATCGCTTACAAATTTAATTTTAAATATTGCATTTCATAAAAGCAGATAACACTTTTGAATGGAAATTAGTGTGTTGGCTTTATGTCCAGAATATAAGTATAACTAGAAGACAATCTAATTAATATTATAATTGCTGAATACTTTTATTGGTATTTCAAGTTGCTATTTACAAGTAAGACTATAGCTAACTGCATTCCTACGAACTACAAATGTTCAATTTTATTCTTATTCATAATCATTGATATCAACAATTTTAAATTCATAAATAATATTGTAAATAAACCCAAATGTAGTAAAATCTGGTTGATCAGGAAAAAATGTTGAACCTTATAAGCCAACAAATAAACTGTTAAAACCAGATTACTTCTTATAGCAAAACTAAAGTACACCTTAAAAAACGCCCGCAATTACTTATGTAGCCAAAAATCTGTGTTTGCACGCGAGGTAAGGCGTACGTCACGCTACACGTTAAGCGGAGAGTTATTTATCTTCTTCTCCTTTCTTTTTAAAAAATTAGAACAGTGTTTTTGCATTGTAATGCAAAACTTGTTTTATTATTACTTTTGTATATTTATTATTTTTGCTCTCTTTCTATAATGCTATAACTGTTCAACTATCTATCTTGATTTCAAAAAACGTTTTCTGTAACAAATCCTCCTTTACATCACCATCCATTTCATATTCCCCCTAAAAATTTGAAAACTGAGTACTAAAAGATGTTTTGGCCTACTCAACTAGTAAACAATCTCGAAACTTCGGTATATATGCAGCAAGTTAATTATAAAAAATCATAAAGAATACTTTAACTGTCTACTTAACAATTTAAAATTATAACCACTTAATCGTTATTATTATTGCTGAAAATTTAAAAATTAACAAGCATTACATTTTGTGACTTGCAAATCGTATTCAATTGTTGGTTTAAATACCCTATTTTACATAATTATGTTAAGATAATGTTTTAACGTAGCTAAATAGTTCGTTTCCTGTTATAACAATCTATGTGGGAAAATAATGCAAGCTAATCTGTCGCTATTTAAAAAGTGATAAATCTAGTAATCATACGTCCAAGTACTTGTAAAATATATATATATATATACAAATGTAATTAAAACAATTCAAATATTTACAAATAATTAAAAAAAAAGTTAATCCGATTGGACAATAATTGCCTGAATTCCAGCATCCTTTCTAGCCAAAAACCGTTGCCGGGCTGCTTCGATTTCATCGAGTCCTGTAACCATCGGACGTGCAAATATATAATCCGATCTTGAAGTAGAATTGCTTTTTGAAGTTGTTTTCTTTATTTCTAAAATTCTGAAAGATAAAATGTTAACCATAATACCACTATTTATAACGATGTATTAGTTAATGTGCACAAATATATAGCTTTAAATAATTCTTAAGGTTTCACAGCAGATTAAAAAGTTCTTTTCAATAAAAATGTACTAAAATAAACCAAATCTTTTAATGTTTAAATTTAATAAAAACATAAAAAACATTTGAAACTAATATATATATACAGGGGCTAAAATAGGAGCTGTCAAAATTAGCATATTAAAATTGATTGACTTTCCTTACATCACTTAAGCATATTAGGCACATCAACATTTTACTAAAATAAGCATTAAACATCACATTAGCAATATCAATATTCAAAACACTTATAAACTTATGTAAACAAAATTATTTTTTTGAAATTAGTGTTGCGTAATCTATTTATGTTTTTAGCTTTATATGTATAAAATTTTTAAGTGTGACTATCACCATTTACCCACTTGAATGCAATTTATCCAAAAATTCCAAGACACTTAACTATTTATAATTATAAAAAAGTGAAAACACAATTAACTTTAAGTATCGATAGTCCATATTATTTTAGCATAATTACTTAGTTGAAAAAAATATAACTTTCAAGTTAAAATAGCAAACATTGAAAAATAAGAGTTCACTGACAAGTACCATTTTAGACCCTGTATATATATATACCTCCTCAAAACCACGATAATAGTAATTTATTAATAATGGCTTCAAACTATAAACAAATTATCTAAAAATTTTAATGAGAGTACTAAGATGTTAAATAATTTTATAAAAAATACTAAAGAACTATTAAATTTTATTGATATTAATATAAATCGATTTTGTGCTATAAGGTTTTAGATTTTTAAAATTCACCAGCTTTCATTTTATAAATGCATTTAGAAATAATAATTCCATTTATTTAATTTTACACCACCAACATACATTAGCTTGACTTATTAACAAACGCTTGCAGTTTAAAACAAAAACAGAATCCCATAAAGTAGTGTCTGTTCCAAAAATTTAAGAAAACATAAATTACAAAAAGGCATGACGAATTTATAGTAAAATGTAAACATTTAAAATTTTGATAATAATTTTGAAAGCTTTTATTTAATTGAATGATGCTAATGATCCTGAGGATTTGAGTCATGCTAATAAAGTCTCAATTTCAAATTATGGTGATATTCTTGACTGTTCGTCCTCCACGTGGTGCATCCTGTACTAGGTACTGAGAGGTATCTAGATTAATAACAGTAGGAACATAGTGCTCAGCAGTATAACTGGGCTAACGCTTCAGCAAGTAGGTGCAAGTATACACACAGAGTACTTAAAAGATATCAATGTATACGTATACTATATGTAGCCATTGGGCTAAGGAAGATAACCCTGACAAAAAATCAGGTGGATTCGTCAACATTTACGAACAGTGGCGATGTCAGAAGGATGCCGTCTACCAGCCACAAACTTTTTTATTATTCTACGTTTGTTACGCTTATCAAGCCGTCAAATTCTATCGTTTTATATGCCGTATAAATATAAAAGATAATGAAGAGGTAATCACGTCACTAACCAAAATGAAAGAATGAACGATCCTACTTAAAATGTAATTTTAATCTAAAAAATTAAATATTAATAAATTTGAAACTCGGTAGGCAAGGGTTTCAATGTTATCACTGGCAATAAACGCTAATCCTCACTTAACTAAGCTAAATGTCTACTTGCTAAAAAATGTTTTCCGTATAACATTCAAACTATAGAACACAAAAATCAATAATTCTTTAAAAAGTCCTCCCAATATGGTATTTTATCTAGATATGCATTAATAGAACCACCAGTTGATCCCATATATTGTATTAATATGACAATGTGCAATAGATAATGTAGAAAAGTGCACAATAGTAGCAAAATGCTTACGCCTGTAAAAGCCAAGCCTTGGTAAACTAACGGCAGTTTAATATGATAAAGAAACATGGTGCACTTATATTACATCTCCCTTCTAAGTTTATATAGAAATAAGAGTTAAAATGACTTTAGATAACAGCAACATGTACTCAAAATGCAGTAGTCTTACTGGTAATATTAAATCAATGAAAAAATACAAATATGAAAAATCTGTAAAATTCCAACCAGGAAACAATTTGTTTAATCGTAATTTAAATCTATGAAAAATGCAATGCTCAAAAAACTGAACCCATATCTAGTCCAGAGACTGAAATATCACTATGCCGGGGTGGTCTAGCGGTACAGCGCTCGAATTCGGACCTCGGTGGACATGGGTTCGAATCCCATCGGTGGCACTAAAATGCGGGCCCACGTTTGGCTTCGCTAATTGTCCACTGCTGAAAAATGTTTCTTGTAAAACATTCAAAGTAGCAAACATAAAATAAAATTAAAAAAATAAAATAATGAGCAACTTTTTCACATTGAAAATAATTTAAAAACCAAACCTAATGTTGTAACTTGCAAACAAAACTATCAGTCAATTATGGTACTCACTTTAACCATAATGGAAAAATTAATATTAAAACAATAATAATAATTATTATTATTACCGTTGGGCTTCTTGTTTGGGTAAGTTTGGCTGTTTGGTTTCACACTTTGGAGTTGTGTACTTTGCGTGCTCATTATCTTTATTTATACATTCATCAGTTTCAGAAACTAGTGTTTTAGATAACTGTGTATTTTGGTCATCCTTTGTATTCTGTTCTTGATCTGGCTTTGTAGAATCGGTTATTTGTTCCTTCTCAGTATCCTTTTGTATAAAAATCAAAATTATAGATTTTATTATTTATAATTAAATAATTCAAAATAAAAAATTTCAACCATTTAACTATAAAATGACTTAAACATATAATTAAATTTTAAATAATATAAATAATCTTAAGTGGAAAAGTGCATCAAATAGTCAATAATAATATTAAAATATGTCATTTTTTAACGTACAAACTATTTTGAAAATAACGTTTATATTAAAATATAAAATTTTTGAAATTAAAAAAATATTTTGTTAAAATAAATAGTTCAATTATACTAAATTTAAACAAAAAAATATACACAAAAACTTAGCAAAATGCATTTATGCTTAGTTCAATAGTTAAGAAACAATAAGCATATTAAAACGTAAAGTAAGGGATAAAACAAATGATGAGGTATGGTGTCAAGAGTATAATTGTCCTTATCAAAGCTAAAAATTACATTAAATCGTCCAATGTTTAGTCCAACGGTATACATCTACTTTGAGATTCCTGTTTAGTACTCTGAGTGAATACATGAACTCACCAGTCTAAAATGAAACCGTTATACTGTTGTGTATTTGGTCCCTGTTGTGTTAGTCTGTGCTCAGGTTCACTTAGTCCAAAATACGCCATATGACGGTAACAACTAGAGTTATTACTGTCATCAGAAATTGAGACTATAAGCATTACTCAAATTCTCAAGATCATTAACAATACAAAACAAAAATTAAAAACCTCATTTTCTCCTTCAAAATAATATAAATCAACTTTAAACTGCTTTATTTCATCACACTTACCTGTAAAATTAATGTTTAAATAAAATATTTTAATATCCCACTCTAATTAGTACCCATAAAAGTAGTGGATGAATATGCTACAGCCAGAAAATGTCACTAAAATGTATTTAAAAAAATTGAAAAATTAAGAACACGTAAAACCAAGAAAAAACCTTAATATATCAAATACTACAACTGAAGGGTAAAATGTATATATCAATTAACGTAATAAAAAGATTACAGTGAAGAGTATAATAAAATATATAACTTATGTTTAATCTCCATACTGATACAAATACAATTATTTATAAATGTACAAACAGAAATTTAATGTTCAATTAATAAATTAGCATTATCATATATATATATATATATATATATATATATATATATATAATTTTTGCTCACTTTCCAAAACTTTTAACTCTATTTTTTGTCTTAATTTCCAAACTTTTTCTACTATAAACCCCTCTTTACCTTACCCTCAATTTTCTATTCTCCTCCGATTACTTGAGATACATTTTAACCGAGAATCAAAACTGATAACAAAAATGTAAACAGCATTTTAAAAAATAAATTAGTAACAACTACCATTAACAATAACAAATAACATAAACAATCAGTACATAAAAACCAGTTTTGACTAAAAACGCAAAACAATTCAAACCACCGCAAATGATTTCAAAATACTTCTTTCAAAGTGTACAACCACATTCATAGATTCCCATCCCTTAAAACATTAAAGTTTGTTGGTTGTAGTTTTACCTTGTTCTCTAATTTTTTTCCGATTTAAGTAATGCACAAAAATAACTTTAAAAAGAAATCACCATTTTATGCAGAAATAAACAATCAACTGAATAAAAACTTGCAGAAATCAAAAATTAATTTTTATCTTTAATTTATACTAAAAAAATATAAATAGACTAAAATGTAATATCAACTTTTATATTAGTTAAAAAGTTTTAAAATTACACTAACATCACCTACAACAAAATAGTTAAATAGTTTAATGACATATAATTAAAACAAACCTCTCCTGATGCAACAATAATCCATTATTGTTAATTAAAAATAAAGTATCCATAAGATTTTAAAATGTAAATGTGCATTCTCGACGACTTTCACGCTATTTTAATCTGCACTTCATCTTAAAAACAATAGATAGGTCGTTCAATTAACAAATCCCTGCACGCCTCCGAGATCCATGGACAATGAAAAGGGGTTACTTATGATGTTGTGTGAACTTGAATTAACAAAAACTACTTTGCAACCAACTGCCGTTTTTTATACATTTCAAAAGCACTTAACAGAACCAAAGTTTGGCTTATACAAGTAATGTACAAAAACTAACAATTATATAAAAAACTATTAAAAAACATAATACTTCAGCTATTGTTTAAGTTTAACCGGTTACCTGATGGTCAAACATGTAGCGATAGAATCCACCCAAACCGTCTTGTTTTTTTATATCCATCAGTTCATCACGTACATTCTGTTCTTTGCGTTTTAAAACTAGATCGTTCAAACTAGTCAATTTTTCTTTGTATGCTGAAGTGACAAACGACTCTTTGTCACCATAAAGTTTAGCCTCAGATTCAAGTTCTTTCTGAGCCTTGCGCTCTACACATAACTCTCTTTCAAGTTTTCGTTCACTAGCTGCACTAATTAGTTTTTTAACATATTTAGCCTACAAAATAAAATAATTACTACATACCTGCTTGGGAGCACTAGTAACAGATGTTGGTTTAGAACTTTGTGAATTTTCATAAAATTCATCATACTGAAAAATTGTGGGATCTTCTCCCAAAGCTTTTTCAATGTTTTCTTTAGTCTTAAAATAATTTAAAAACTAGAAAACAACCTTCTTGTTTATTTTCGCCTGTAAAGTAAAACCATCACCTTGTCGTTCTGGTAATTTCTAGTTAAATAAATGTATGTATATTATCTTACTAGAGTTTTTGTTTCATCGTCTGAAGTAGAATCAAAAATGCAATTGGCTATAATTTTTGGCTCGTTTTTAGTCTTTCTTGTAGGGAAACTAAGTCCATACGATTTTTTAACACCGTATTCGGTCATAGTTCTAGTTTGACCTCGTAAATTGTTACATTCAAACAATAAAAACACAGTTTAAAAATAATTTTTTTAGTAATTTTTTTTATTTAAAATTTATTAAATAACAATTTTTTACATAAATATTACAATTACTAACTTTAAATAAAGAAGTAGCTTTCAGTACACAAAAAAATATTTACAATTATAAAATACAATACAATTAGCAGTATGTAATACCAGTCTAAAAATAAATTAATAAATTAAAATTAAATTACAAACTAAAAAAACTCAAAATTAACGTATACTCAAAATTTATGTTCAATATGATATGCGTGAAGAGACATGATATTACTTAGGAAACGTACCATAGTTAATAGTTTAAAAATATAACAGTATGCATAAAATGTAAATGACTCATGTGTAAACATAACTAATTAAACAATATCCTAGATAAAGGATAATGAATGGTTACAAACTATAATGGGCAAATTACAGACAACAGTAGTTAGTCAGACAAAAAACATATTCATGATTTAGATAGGCTTATGTATAGGTCACTTTGAACTTTGTTGGAATTGGATAATAACTTTGCTAAATATGGCAGACACAAATTTAAATACACATTTGTTCTGCATTTAACGTGGATAAGTGATCTTCTCGTCATTCCCAATGCAATTGATTTGCTGAAATCACGATAAAGTAGATGATTGGAGTTGTTAAATATACGATTGATAAATTGAAAACATTGTTTAAAGTGTCAATAAATTATGTTATTAATAATGTCATTGTAAGGAGTGCCCGATAATGATAATACAATTTTTTAACTTTATAAAATCGTTTCTTTCTGGTTCCGGAAATATTACAGGAGAGAAATATAATACTATTGGATAAAATGTAGCTTTAAAATATGTATTAATAACATGTTGGCAAACACAAAAGTTCCTTAACCGTATTATGTAGTAACATAAACCTCGAGTTTTTGTGACCAAATAGTCGATGTGATCAGATTAGGTAAGTTTGTTATTCAGTAAAACACCAAGATATTGAAAACTATCACAAGTATCAATCACCACATTTTTAGTACAAACCCTTCAATAAATTTGAATCAATTGTGTTAAAGGTTTGTATGAGCTAAAATTAATTACATTACATTTTGTAAAATTTAATTTTAGACTATGTTTTGTTGACCAATTTACTATGCTTATAATTATAAAGCTAAGTGAACATTATACTAAATGTTTAACCAAAGCGTTATTTTAAATATTGTTGTTTATCTCTTAAATATTATTATGGTGCATTTTCATTGTAGTACAAATTTTATATTTATTTACTATTATTTTTACATTTATATTATTGTATTTTTATTATGATGTTATTTTTAAGTTATTTTTTATTTTTAATTATATTTTTGATTTATTATATTTTACTTTAGCTTATACTTAAAATGCAACAAAACCGAGTATTAAAAACGTTTTTTCCATTTAACTATATTAGTTTCCAACTTAAAATTATTTGTATTGGTTTTTTTCCAGTCTTTCATTTCATTTTTTTATCTCATTGTATACAAAAGTTCCAATTGGTTTTAAACTTTGAAAAATGTCAAAGCTCAATTTAGGTAGTATTTCCCCCGGTTGTAATTATATGTATAATACATGCCTTACAACAGACCTCATTTAAAATATTGCGTCCAAGTCACAGCTTCCATCTTTAAAGTAGATACGCATAAATTAGATAAAATTCAACAAATATTTAAAATACTTCTCAGGTTACTCCAAATGCAGCATACAAAATCCGTTTAAAATCGGTCAAGTTATTCTCTTTATGCGATAATACTCTGAGACGACCTCATTAGTTTACCAGTCTACCAATACCGTTTTATCATTATTTTTTGTATTTTATTTTATTTTATGGTCCGATTTTATTTTTTACCAACACTATTAAAGTAATGCATTTAATCATTGAGCATAAATGCATAAAGTGAAGTAAGGCGTGCGTCACGGTATGCGTTAAGTGGAGCATTATTTATCTTTTTCCTTCTTCTTGTTTTTGCATTGTAATACAAAACTTGTTTTGTTATTAATTTTTCTCGCTTCTGAAAATTATTAACTTATTTTTTTAATTTAAATTTTAAAATTATTTTCTGTAATAAAATACCCCTTTACCTCACCCTTCCCATTTTATACTTTCTCCTAATAATTTGAAATAATTTAAGAACTAAATATTAAAAGACGTTTTGACCTACTCAACTTGTAAACAATCCTAAATTTTAAATCTTTATTTCCACTATAAATTTCGATTTTTTCTGTATTAAAAACTCTCTTACTTTTATTTATTATTTTCTATTTTTAAAAAGATCAAATAATAAAAGGCGAGTTACCAAAAAAATGTTTACTTAATTTTTCCTGCTAAGTTTTTTTAAAATTTATTTATTGTCGTTCATATTCATTTATTATTGTCTACCCAGTGCAAACTAACATCAGGTGTGCCACAAGGATCAGTCCTAGGTCCCCTACTTTTCATCTTGTTTGTCAATGATCTATTTGCGAAAGTTCAATCAAACATTCTGCTGTATGCGGATGATGTTAAAATCTGGGGCACAAACCCGAAACTTTTGCAACAAGATATTAATAATATCCATCTTTAGTCGGTTAAAAATAAGCTTTCTTTAAATTTAGAAAAGTGTAAGCATATAACTTTTGGACGATCCTCAGGGGTGACATTTACGATTTCGGATAAATTTATTGCAACAGTAAAAATGGTTAAAAATCTGGGTGTTACATTTACGTCATCCCTAGTCTTCACATTACATCACAAATTAGCGACCCAAAAATGTTTTAGCCTGATTAAGTTTTTCAGACGCAATTTAGGAAAAATTTCGATAAACAGCCTTTAACTACTATTTATGTTATATATAAGACCACATTTAGAATACTGTATCTAGGTTACTGCCCCATCGCTAAAAGGTGATATATATCAACTGGAAAGAGTCCAAAGAATGCTCTCCAGACTCCCTCATAAGCTTCGTTTCAAGTCGTATTCAGAACGTTTACGAATGTTAAAATTATTCCTTTTAGGAGATAGGAGACTCCGAGATGACTTAATCTTAATATATCAGTTATTCGTAAGCAATAGAATTACTCATTTTTTAAAATGTAAATAATGGTAACCTTAGGGGACATTGTCTAAAGATTCACAAACCCAGAGCTCTCACTCGTGTTAGACTAAATCATTTCACACACAGATTAATTACAGAATTGAATAAGTTTTCCAGTCATGTAGTCAATTCTAAATCCTTAGGGTCATTTAAGATAAATTATGGTCAACACATGCTCTCAAATTTTATTTAATTTCTAATTTACATTTTCACTTTTCTCCACCATATTTTTATTACTTTTTTCTCAATTATTTATTTTTCTTGTCTCAGCTTTTTTCTCCCTCTTTATTCTCTCCGATTTCAAATTTTTAGATACTTTGAGAACCGAGGATTAAAAGGATAAAGTCCTACGCACATCGTGTATTAACCTGTAACCTATAACAATAAAACCATTTAACAGTTTGTTTTTATTATTATTATAACAAAGAATATTATTAAAAATTAATTTTTTGTTTTTATAAATTATTTTTTAATTAATTAAAAAATAAATATTTTTTTTGTTTGTTTTGACATTTTGCGTATATTCAACCCAGTTTTATATTTGTTTTATATTTTGTGTTCAACACGTGTTTCCAGTTGAATTTAATGTAAGTTTACTTCTATCAATGCTCTCTAATGTTACCTTTGTAATTTATGAAAATTATTATGCTGATTTTTAATACTGATTTTTAATTTATCGGTTTATTTTATAATTTATTTTAAATTATTATTTAATATATAATTATAATTTATTTAGGATTATTATATTGGTTTGAATAAAGCTTCTATCTGTTGGAGGAAATTTATAATGTGCATGAAGAATTTTTATTAAATATATTTGTGATTAGTTCAGAATTAGTTTTTAAGATTAAGAGTCTATGTTTTAGTTTTTATTAGAGTATAAATAGTTTTGTATTTGTTTAAATTAAAAAAAAGAAGTTGAGGGTTAAATTTGATGGATGATTTAAAAAAAAATTTGTTTAAAATCTATATGGTTAACAATATTGTATCTTGTAACATTAAACTATCAATTAGGTTGCTTCACAGTTTTGTTAATTTATGAAATTGTTATTTTATTTGTGAACTTAATTCAAAATGTTTTTTTAAACTTATTTAACGACGTTTAAATTGTGTAGTACAAATTATCTTTGAGATTGGCTATTATAGCTACATTATTGTGATATATTGTATTTAGCTTACTTTGTTTTTGACTTGTCGAAAAAATTAAGGTGAGTTTATAATCTAATTTTTTTGTAAATCTTTATAGTAAAGGCTATTTTGCATTTGGAATAAACAGCTTAATTATTTGGCTTTAAATATTTACTTCAGATGACGTTAAAATATGAATTTTTAAAGTTTTTTGAAATTATATGAATTATTTTTACGACTGGGAGCATTTTTGTATTGTAATTCCGTTTTAACGATAGAAAAGATGAGAAGAAAAGTGAAAATTTTTTATATGTATAGGCTTGGTCAACCTAATGTGTTTATTTTAAATATTGATTTTTGTTTAATACTGAAGTTCTTAGAAAATTGATGGTTAATTTATCACTTCAAATAATTATAGAATTATATGATTCGGATATATTTTACTTATTCAAGCCACTATGAAATATGAAAACTTGCCCACTGGTGGTTTTCGGGCATTTTTTAAACAGTTAAAACTTACCTAGGAAATGTGTTTGGAGGACATTCATTGGTAAGAGCACAATTTTTAGATTAGCGTGTATTAGATTGCTTACTAATTGTTTTTTGTACATGACTATACAATATAATCGTTGCATTATAGAGTTCTATAACTCTATTGATGGGATTAATTAATGGTGTAGTTGGTTATGTTCAACTCTTATTTGATCAGGAAATTCAATTGGATGATTGTATAACACTTTTAGGTTGCCCAAGTTTATAGAAGAGATAATGTTTAGGGAATGGAATCGATCTACTAAATCAAGGGATGGAATCGTGACTGCTTTGTTAACAGTTTAAAAAAATATAATTTGTTTTATTTAGTATTAATTAAGAAATTATTATATAGTTTAAAAAATTCTTTAAAAACACATATTATATAATGAACTTTTAAAGATGGAGCAATATTTTCACTGATTTAAAATGTATCTAGAAACGAAAAGTTAATTTGCAGATGTATTGAAATCTGTTGATGAGAATTAGTGTAGAAGTTTAGTGTTTTCTGGAGTTTATCATGTTCATTATAGATTTAGTTTGTGACAATTAGTTGGGGGCATATATATTTTTAGTGTGTGATTTTGAGGATGGTTTAAGAAATATGTATTGGTTTTTATTTAAGTTTTGTAATTTTGTGTTTTTACTCTAATGCTGTGAATTTATGTAAATACATAAATTGCATTTATTAAAGTAATATTTAGGCTTAACTTGTTTATTTAAAGATTTGTTTCTAAATTTTTTAAATTTGAAACTTTAAAGAATTTTAATTATTTGCAGTGATATTTTTAAACATTACTTGATCCATGTAGTTCGTTTTAATTTAATAAATAACTGTTTGTTATAGTCTCTGCTGTATTTATTCTACTTTTTACATTAAAAAAAAACTTATTAGGTTTGTAGAAATTAATTATCTTTATATATTAATTCTCAATTGTTTTTGAATGTGTACCGGAGTACATTTACAGAATTTCTAGTTTACTTATTCTTAAATTTAATTATTTCAAAATTTACTACTTGTCAATTATTAGTAGTGTAATATGAACTTTTAAAAATGGTTGGTTATTTAAAGCATTGGATTCCCTCTATAATTCCTAACAATAATAATAGAAGACGTGAACTGTGAGATGAGTTCATTTCGTATATTTCCTTCACTCACAAACATATAAAGAATCCGTATATATATACATAAAAATATGTGATATAATATAATGTAATTAATTAACTTAACATTAATAACTATACAGAAATACACATACGCAATATGCCTATTTTAAGTCCAAGATAAATTTAATGAAGTTACATATTTTTTTCTGCACACAAAATGGGTTTTAATGTGTGAATGGAAACAGATTCAAGTGTTTTTAATATACTAGCAGCTTGATAAGTTATGAACACTTTAAAACAATCATTAAAGTTCACTTTGTTCTTTTGTTTAAATCAAATGACGTAATATTGACGAAATGCACAAACGTTCATTTGAGTTGGACTCTTTATCGATCCAATTAGGAATGTGTTCTTTGGCCCTTTCAGCTAAGCGACGAGTTGTCCGACCAGTATACTTGTCACTGCAACTGCAAGTAGATACAATGGGAGGTGGAGAACATTGATTTAGCTGTTTTTACGTTGGACAAAGGCAGTACATAACATTCTCAATTGGGTTGATGGATATGTCCTTTCGATCGCACTTTTAAGCCTTATTTTTAGGAGGTTCATGATATCATCTCCTTTAAAAGGCAGTTTTATAAAAACCGGCTTGATGTCGTTTACAACTTTTTCTTTAGTTATGAGTGACTTTGAATATAAATTGATAAATTCTTCTTAGAATATCCGTTATTGATTAGAGTTTGTTTTGTGGTTTCTAATTCTCTATCATTGGTGTTACTTGAACATATTCTTTGTGCACAGTTAAATAATGTTTTAACCAGTGCACGTTTTTGTTGAATAGGTTGGAAACTTTTAAAATGAAGATATTAACCTGTCCAGGTAGGCTTGTGGTAAATCTTACGTTGAATAGACCCATCATTTCTTTGTATCAGTGTTATATCCAAAAAATTAATTGTATCATTTTCTTCAACCTCTCATTTGATTTTGATATTAGGATAAATGTTGTTAAAGATTTGCAGTAATTGATAAATATCTTGATTATTGTGGGTCATAATAAATATCGTGAACGTACCGTTTGTACACAACCATATTTTTATTACTCCTTTTATTAAATCTTCAAATATTCGCCAATATTGGTCCTAACGGACTTCCCATGGTAACCCCATCCATTTGAATATATGATTTGCCACAAAAATTGAATCTGATATTTTGTGTACAAAGTAGAATTAATTCTTGCAAGTATTCAAACGGAATTTTGATATTTATTTTGTTTGATGTAATGTAGTCATTTAGATAATTTATAGTTTCTTCTAAAGGTACATTTGTGAACAGTGACTCAATGTCAATTGAGGTCATTATTTTGTTCCGAACATTTAATGTATCCACATGATCAAAACATTCAAATGTGTCTTTCAGGTTATTTACATTCATATGTTTTTCAACAGAATCGATTATTTGTTTTAACTGTTTGGCCGATTTGTGATATGGCGAATTGACCGTTGATAAAATTGGTCTAATGGCCACATTATTTTTGTGTTTTTTGGTAGTCCATAGAGTTGATGTGTAACGCTGCCAATTGTTTTTAACTGTTGAAATTCCCATTCATTAATAAAATTATGTAGCTTAAGAATTTGGAGTTTATAATTTATTTGCTTTTCAATTAAATTAATGTTGTCCTTGGTGAATGTAGGCTTGAATTTAGAAACATAATTGAGAATATTATTGGTTTTTTGGATATATCCATTCTTGTTCATGATGACTGTGCCTTAACCTTTGTCTGGTCTAAGAATAGTGACGTCCTTGTTTTGTTTGAGTTCTTTTAACGCCCGAATGTATTTTTGTTGTACGGGACACCGTTGTGATAATTTTGATAGGTTATAATGATGAGCCAAATCAACAAGTTTAGTTTTAAACCAATTGTCCTGATCGGAATTCGTTGTATTATTGCTTTTTATTTGATTGTACAAATTTTCAAATTTAGCTTTAACGACGTTAGAGGGGGTTTTATTTGGTTTAATTTTGAAATTCATTCTTAATGATAAACTGTGTGATTGTTCATCGCTCAATATTAAATCTGATAAATGGGTTATTGTGTTAGTGTTATTGCATTCGGCATCAAAATCAGATTGCAATAATTTGCTTGATAACCGTTTCCCAGTGTCATGACGGGTTTTCTTTATAACATAACTGGAGAATTGAATGAACTTGATTTGACACACAATAGATAATTGACTGATAATATGCAGCATTTTTGAGTGTGTTTTTGTATTGTTCAATTGCCGTTGAAGAAGATTCGATATGGGATAATGTTAATCTTCCAAGATATTGATTTGTAACGGCAAGCTGGTTTAGTTTCAAGTATTTTATAAATTCTCTTGGAAAAGTGTCTACTTGTAACAACTGTTGGTACATGTTTAATAGACATTGATCGGTAACGATTTAACATCTCAAAGCAATTATTTTATTTAGTACTTGGATAACCGACTTTGTAAATATTACGTCATTTGGTTTAAACAAAACACCGAGTTAACTTTAATAATTGTTTTAAAGTGTTGATAGCTGCTCAAGCTGCTAATATGTTGAATATACTTGAATTTTTTTTCATTCACCCATTCAAACCCATTTTGTGTACACAAAAACAATTTGTAACTTCATTAAATTTAAGTTGGTTATTTCTTGGTGCAGTAAAACAGTACGTTTCAAAAGATTTATAAAGTGATAATATATGTGAATGATTGTACACCTTTTAAAAAGGATGGCGTTAATATAATCGAGTTTTTGGTAAACAAAATTTTAATTATACAAAAAGGGTTTGTTAATAATTTATGTACCCACCATTTGTCAATACCAAACACTAGCAGAAGTAAATTTAATCGACAATTTTTCTTACTTTTATGCAGAATTTGTGATGAATTAGAGCTATTTAAAAACAATTTTATTTTTAAAAAATTGAAACAAAAGATTGTGGTTAATTTTAATTTTTAGGATTTTTATTTATTCAAGTGACGTTTATTATTTTTTGGATTCACTGTATTTATGAAATGACTGATTGAGTATATTTTTCTTAAGAATTTTTTGTATATCTTTTAAGGGTAAACAAATGTTTTTAAAATATAAATATTCATTAATACAGGGGTTTATTGAATTTTGTATAATAGACACTGATGTAATTTTTATTTTGTAATTATTCGGTTTTGAAAAGCGAATTGAGGACACAACCAATGTTGGTAACAAAGCCAACTCTTTATTAGTTCTAAGTTTTTATAGCATTCCGTATGATCCCCTTATACATGTCTCACTACAAAAATATTGACATTATAAATATTTACATAGCACCTTCTACTAGCACTGTGGAAATTGATTATTTCTACGACCAACTAGTTGATTATCTTATCAATGTTGATGAAAATACTTTAATCATATTAGCTGGTGATTTCAATCATGCGAATACTAACATATTCAAACTAATGGGCCTTACTAATCTAGTTAATTTTTCTACAAGACTTCAAAAACAACTAGATTATATTTTTACAAATGCCCCCGATTACTTTTCAGTAAAACAACACGCAGCTCTTTCAACATCTGACCATTCAATAATTCGTCTACTTCCAAAAATATACTCGAAGCATTATCATTCTAAATATTTGAAGCCTATTTTTAAATCATTCATACATGTGCGAGATACATCGAATTCAAATGTAGCATTACTTAAATCCGCACTATTGAACATTAATAACATCAATTTTAACAATCTTAGCCTTAATGATGCTACTGTACTTTTTACTGACCTTATTAACATCTATATTTACAAATATTGTCCAGTAGTTAAGGTTGAGATTACAAACAATAATATTTCTTCATTAAATCTTAAAAGGCTTAGACGAGAAAAAGAGGTAGCAGATAAATCTAGTCAATATACTAAATTAAAGAACTTAAACAAGCAAATTAGACTGGAAATAAACAAACTTAATAACTATGCTAATAATTATTTTCAATCAAACCGTGATTCACAATCTATTTGGAAAAATATTAACAAAATTTTTAACAAATCAAAAGCAAATCAATGTAAGATGGATGCTAAAGAACTAAATGATTACTTTACTTCAAACAACTCAAATATATCAGAATTTAATCAATTAACTGAAAATTATTCAACACCTATCATCAACTTTAATATTCAAAAATTAATTAACAGTTGTAAAACAAGCACATCACTTGGACCTGATGGAATAAGTTGCAATTTATTAAAGCTTTGCATGCCAGCAATTGCTCCATCCTTATCTACAATAATAAACAAGTCTATTATGAATTGTGAAGTAGCTGATACTTGGCGTATCTCACGAATCACACCTATTCCAAAAGTTTCTGTCCCATCAACAAATCCAGAACATTATCGCCCAATTGCTTACACCTCAGTGTTTTTAAAATTAACTGAGAAAATAATACTTAACGACCTCAAGTTTATATTGAACATTAGTAATGATCATTATCAATTTGCATATAAAAATAATTATTCTACTGTAGACTGTGTAGCCAGCCTTGTTCATTACATTACTGAATCGCTTGACAAAGGAATATGTTCAATATACTGCATGTTTCTAGATTACAAATCTGCTTTCAATAGCATATCAAGAGAAAAATTACTTAAACGTCTTGAGCTACTTGAAACGCCCAACCACATTTTAAACTGGCTACGAAATTATTTCTCAAAAAGAAAACAATATACACAAATTGGTCGTAATAAATCAGAGTTAACAGAAAATAATAATGGAGTTCCACAAGGTGCAGTACTATCTCCGTTTTTATTTTCACTGTACGTAGATCCATTGATAGTGCCGAAGCCATCACTTTTGTTTAAATTTGCAGATGATATGGTATTGTACACAAAGGTTTCTTCAAACAATGATCTAAACAATTTTGAAAATTCTATTAATAAAATTGAAAAATGGTCTACTAACTTTGATCTCAATTTAAATCCATCAAAATGCAAGTTTATTAAATTTACAACGAGGCGTCCAAGAGAAACAATGGAATTAAACAGAACATTCAAGTTAAATCAAACAAATATATGCACCTGTAACAAAATTAAATATCTTGGTGTAAACATAAATAGCATACTTACCTGGTGTGATCATGTAGAGCAAATCCTTATGCTACTATATAAGAAGATTAAGAAAACTAAATGTTAACAATTATATTACTAAATTGTTCATTACATCATGCTTTTATCCTTTGATATTATATTGCTCACCCATAATTTTTCCTGGTTTATTAAAACAGGATTACATTATTTTAAAAAGATGCATATCATTGGTATCAAAATCTTCAGGAATCAAATATTCTATCTTATTGAATGATATTGTTGGTAAACATTTTAAATCCTGTATACAATTAGCATCAAGGATTGAAAATAATAACAATCACCCGCTACATGCAGCTTTTAACAATTCTAAAGCTTCTGGAAAAACAAGAAGAACTTACCTGCACATGAAAGCCAAAACTAATCAATACAAAAATTCATGTCTGCCCTACTTATCCAGAGTATTAACCAATCCAGAATCAAACCAAATTGAACTACTAAGAAACCTATCAAAGTAGGAATTGTTCCACCTACGCATTCATTTGAACTAATTTGGACATCTCACAGTACAAGTTGTGCCTTATAATGACTTATTCTATGTACAGCAATTTTGAATATTATTTTTTTTAAAATCACATGCATACTATATAGACTATATTTATATTCATTAACATAGGACATTCTATTTCATTTTGATCCCATTATTTGTACTACAACTTTTTTTTAATATTGATGGTAAAAATGTATTTTATGCTGAATGTATCTCTAGTGAGATATTAAAGCTTAATACTAATAATAATAAAAATAATAATAATACTGTTTACGGTTTTTGGGGGCACGCTGAGATATTTCAGTCTAATGACTTTGCCATTGTTTCCAAGATGAATTCCCAACCAAACTAGCGTGAAGATCGTCCTGAACAGCATCCATCTATTTTGATCATCTTTCCTTTTTTCCAATCGGTATTTGGAAAAGCCAAGGTTATGATATGTGAAATTGCATTAGGATTTCTACGAAGAAGAACGTGACTAAACCGGCGCAATCTCCGTTGTTGCAACTCCAATGATCGAAAAACGGAATTGTAGGTCATCTCGAGTTTGCTATATACTGATCTTTTTCGTGCAATTTCTTGATAAGGACGATGCAAAGTGGGTGTTGTGCCAAATGTATCTGAGGCATCCTGCTTCAAATTTGTTAAGCTATGTCATCTTTGACCTTGTAAGAGTCCAAGTTTCAGCTGCGTACAACAAAAAGCGAATTGAGGACAGGATTATAGGATAAGTTAGTTTTCACTTTAGACTGATGATTGATCTGTTGGAACGGCACAGTTCAATCGGTTTGACATAAACAAAAGTTACCGGAACGTCATTGGTGCAGCAGAGGAATTTCAATTCCCAATTTTTTCACTGACTAAGTATACCACAGGAACAAAGTTTTGAATCAAGTTTTTCTTTTTTTTATATGGGCTTTTTTCTAAAGCTGACAATTCTCATTTACCCACAACAACTGGGATTGAGGTACTAGTGACTCACCTTTTTTTTTTTCTCATGATAGCAAGAACAAATTTTCCGGTTTTAAGTTTTAAGCCATCTAGGAGTACTTTGTAAATGGAATGCGAATGATCTTGAGGATTTGAGTAATGCTTACAAGGTTTCAATTTTCACTGATGGTGATATTCCTATCTCTTCCTCTTCTACGTCTTGGAATCTTGCCGGCTGGCAACATTCGGACCCATGTGCTAATATAATTTGTTTTATTTTAAGACTATCATTTTTAAAATATGCAATTATTGCTTTAAAATTTGGTTAGGAATTGATACAATGTATTGGAACACTAAATGTTTCAGTAGTTGAACGTTTTTTGTGTGCTTAATCAGGCATTTGATATCAATCAATGATGAAAGTTTCTGCTCATAGACGTATCTGTATTTTCGTCGATAGAGACTGCGGAAAGGGATTCAATTTTGTCAAATGTGTTATTTTAACAAATAATAGATTAGTTAGTCATTTACAGAGGGATCTACTATATATATACTGATCAAAATTATTACTATAAATTATGTAATGTTATTGCTAGATCTCTGTCCTCGGTGGTAATGATAATGATGTTTAAGGAACTATTGATTAATTTTTTTACATTAAAAAAGTTTATTTGTTATTTATATGAAAATTTGTGGCATCCAACATTTTGTAAATGACTTTTATTTTGCTTCAAATTTTTGTTTGGAGTGATGTTTCAAATATTGTTTTCAATTATTTTACTCAAGTTATATTTTGGCCCGCATTCTGAAGTCATTTATTTTCAATGTACATGTTTTATTTGCTCACTGACAAAACTGGTCAGTGTTTTATAATTTGCCTTAGTTTTCTAATTGAATGGCTTTACGAGTTTATCGATTATATGTATGAAGTTTTTATCTACATATTTAAAAATTTTAGATTTATAAATAGTAAGTTCATTGTGCATTATTTTTAGGCGACACGTGCTACTTGTAGCTAGTGACAGTGGTTTTTCTAACGATCTAAATGAATTGGGATGTTAATGATCCTGAGGATTTGAGTAATGCTAATAGTCTCAATTTCCAACGATGGTGATAGCTCTGACTGTTTGTTATCCACGTGGTACATCCTGGAATAGGTGCCTATAGGCATATAGACTAATAATAGCAGGGACAGAATGAACACACTATATCTAGTCCTTGGGTTAAGGGAGATAACCCTGACAAAAAATCAGTTGGATTCGTCAATCTTTGCGAAAAGTGGCGACGTCACAAGGATGCCATCTATCAGCCAAGAAGCCTTGTTATTCTTCCATACGTTTGTTACGTTAATCAAGTCATCGAATTCGTTTGTTTGCTATGCCGTATAAATATGGAAAATAGTGAAGAGGTGACCACGTCATAAACCAAAATGAATGACCTTAATGAATGCTATTGCTACAGTAAATATTAGTAATATTTCTAGGTTATTTTTGGATCGCACACTTTCAATTGATTAAATGTACTTTTGCTGAGAGTGATCTAGCGCTAGACTAATTCTTCACAATAGGATCCGAAATTTTTTTTGCTTAAACAAATGACACGATTGTTTTGTACTTTTTTACTTGTGGGATACTAATGATTCTGAGGATTTGAATAATGCTTATAAGGTTTCAATTTCTAATGATGGTGGTATTCCTGACGTGGTGCACCCAGGACTAGGTGCCTCTAGGCATCTAGACTAATAACAGCAGGGTCCGAGTGCACAGCGGTATAACTTGGCTTCCGCTACGGCGGGTGGGTGCGAACATACACCCAGGATACTTAAAACGTGTCTAAAGGTATACGTATACCATATATAGCCCTTGGGCTAAGGGAGATAACCCTGATAAAAATCAGGCGGCCTCGTCAACCTTTGCGAATAGTGGCGACTTCACAAGGATGCCGTCTATCAGCCAAGAAACTCTGTTATTCTTCCACGTTTTTGTTACGCTTATCAACCCATCGAAATCAATTGTTTATATGTCGTATAAATATGGTAAATAATGAAGAGATGACCACGTCACTCGTTGTTTTAAGTAATTTCTATTTTAGAAAAACAACCACTTTTTTATCAATTTCTTCACAAGATGACAATCATACTAAATGTTAGCATATTTGGGTTAGATTACAAATTTTAAAATTAATGAACATATTGCACAATTTCCCCTTTATTGACGCCATAGTGTGCACCCACTTTAATTACTATACTTATGTGTGTGTGTGTGTGTTAGTTAGCACAACATAATATTAAAAGTGTTTTTCACTTTTTCTAAGAGTATGAATCGACGGGAAAGCAAATTTGTGCTAATTGTTTTTTACGTGACAGCATTCACGATTTCGTTTTTAGGTGCACAAAAGACAGACAAACTAGGTAGACCTTGATCACACGCTATGTGTATACTTTTACTTTTTGCTTGTCACAATTGAAGGATATTTATCTTATTGTGTTTGTGATAATTTACGATTGGCATTTTCTGTGTAATCGTACTAGTTTGTTGATGTATTGCTTTGGTATTGAACGTTGTGTGTATATATATGTGTGTGTGTGTGAATTGTGCAACGCATAGACGCACATCATTGGTGTTTTTTCATATTGCTCATTAGTGCTCAGACGGACACGTTTTGTGTACTCACATAAACATCCGTTTGTTTTTGATTAGTATTGTACTTTTGTGTGTTTGTCAATTGTATAATATATATATATATATATACATCTATGTATGTGTGCACACATTACTTTTTGTCAATATATAATACATACTATTGTGTGATACATATCTTGTTTTTAATTGTTTTACTTTTATGATTGTGCAAGATCTTTAATTTGTTGTGTCCTTTTTGGCTCTATTTGCTCAATTGAAATTATTCTGATATGTATGGTTGGATATCCATTTGTTTGTGATTGCTTGCGTGTGTGTGTATATATATATTTATAAATTTCTGTAGTCTGTGCTCATTTCTTTAGTCATTTGATCAAAATATAAATCTGAAAAATGCCAATGTCCTCATAGATTGCCAAAAGTTACTTAAACAAGCACATCCATATTGTGACATTTTAGACATATTGAACGATTGTTTCTTTTTGCTTTATTGAAAGACGCCTTATCATTTTATTAAAATACAAACAAACACAATTTTCCTTATGATAATGATGGTGGAATAGTAATCATTGATTACAACGTAATTGCAACAAAAATTATGGATCAAGTTAAAGTTGAACATGGCACTTTGCAATGTGCTGCTCCCGTGTCCACTACTGCCAAGACCAATCAAATGGACAATTGTAGTCGTGTTGTTACGACGATAATGAACACCGTTGAAATGAATGCATCTACTGCACCGCTATTTAGCGGCGTACAACCCTCGTCCAACGTGACTGATTCCTGTACAACTTTGGACGACTGCAAAAGTTTGACACCGACAAGCGACTTTGTCAATTCACTGTCTACTACCCAATCGTCTTTTGGCTTGAATTTGTCTCAGCAGCCAACCAGCTGTTCGCAATCCTCTGTCACGTCGTCCAATTCCTTGAATACTACGCCACTTGTCAGCAGTATCCCCAAACCTGCAACACCTTCGATTAGACGTCCTCGACATAAGCCAGCCGAACGCAAAGAACTGCTCGAATTGGCCGTAAACGACGTTTTGTGTTCGCAAATATCGATGAGACGTGCAGCGCAGAAATACAATTTGGCCAAATCATCACTGTGTGACTATGTACGCAAAAATGGAATTGTATTGCCCAATTATAGATTAAAATCGTATGGTAACAGTCATAATAATAATAATAATAGTAATAATAATCAGCATGTCTTTTCTTCTCCAAATACGATCAATAATAATACCAACAACAACACAAGTGCCATCAATCATAGTGGGCCTTGTGTCAGTCAAGTGGGTTTGAATAGTAACGATTCGGAAAACCGCTTGAATTGGATGAATCTAGCTTTGAAGCGCCAATCAAGTTTGATGAATGCATGCAAGCGAGTTGCTTCGGGATCGTTTGCCCAGTCGCCGCACGATTTATCTACCGATCATTCCTTTGGCGATACTTCCAAAACACATTTGGACCGAATAACCAGTCCGTTTGCCAATCGGTTGAATAGTAGTAGTGAAAGTGATGTGCTACGATCGTTTCATGATAATGACCAACAGCCGAATCACAATTTGGAAAACAAAACTCTTGACGCTGATCCCGTTTCCATGCATTCGCTCATCATGGACGGTCTTTCGATGCTCGACACGGAATTCAATACACATGTACGCCAGTCGACTACTCCATCTGTATCTTCGTCCATTTTCAATAACGTCGATTTGCTCAGTTCGTCTAAAGCAGCGCGTTTGGAAAGTCCGTGGCACAACTCGGCCGGATTGCCTACTCAAGTACCGCTGCGTTCGTGGACTGGCGGTGGACTGCACACATCCAATTTGCCACTTCAAACACACCCACCACCACCACCACCATTATCGGGGATTCGGCAAACTTTCGATCCAATGATGATGATGCAGCACATGTTTCAAAATGCAGATAAACTGGGGCAGCATTTGACTCCGCTATGGGTCAATAATTGCTTGATGCGAGCTTTGTCCGAAAATATGGATACCGATTGGATCAAAGATGTCCTTTTGAAAAGTGCGGCGCCCAAGGTATCCAACATGAATTGTGACAAATCAATGAATGAGGATAGTTGTACAAATGAAGGCTGTGTTGAAATAAGGAGTACAACTAGTGATACACCAACTACTCATACTACAATGACGAATAATGTAAGTAGTAATTCCAAAGTTGGTGATCTTGATAATACTGATGAGGGCGACAAATGTGCATCTGATCAGTGCGTAAATTCATTTTATACATTTTTGAATAACAACGCGTCTCTCGCTAATAATATTAGTGCTGCAATTACTACTACTACTACTAATAATAATGTTAATAATGCAAACAGTACTTTTCCTTGTGGCGCAGAAAATTTGAATATGGGTGGTGGTGTAAGTAATTAACTTTTGTATGGTTGCAATTGTTTGATAGTTTAAATGGAAGAATAAATTTTGGTTTATGTTGTTTGATGACGACGTAGTGTAATTTTTAAGTTGATTACATGATTGTGTACGCTCACGAATGTTTGTCATTACAATTTGAAATATTTGAGACCATGTTTTGAGGTTAATGTTTCCGAGTTGTGGCCTTGTGTCTTGTGAAGATGATATACGTTCTAATGTTTTGTTTGGTGTGTATTTTTGAATGTTTTAAATAGGCATCTGTTTGGTAATTAACAATTGTTGTTTTAAAAACAATTTTAGGCTTGGTTATTTTTTGTAGAAAAACTACGCGTTTTTGTATAGTTGTGGACTAGTTTGTCATTTATTGTTGCTTGAAAATGTAGACGTGTTTTTTGTATGCTTTCTGGAAATATTAAGTATAGAAAAGTGGATTATTAACGAAATACTGGATTGTAACGTGTAATTTTCAGTGATAGATTAAGGAGTGATAATTTTTGTTTTAAAAGAGACTAATTTTTAATGGGAGTGTTTTGTTTAAATGCTAAATATGAGTTAATTGTACCAATATTGAGAATTATTTTATTGTGGTTATGCAACATTTTTGTGAAAAGCCATTCGTAACCTTTTTAAATGGTTATTATATAATAATGAGAGTAATTGGAAACGTTTTTTGATTTAAAAAAAATTAGAAGTTGTGCATAATTTCTAACTTTTATGGTTCGAAATTCTTGTTGTATTGTGTGTGTACCATTTTTACTTTTTAAAATCTATATAAATAATGATTATTGTTTGTTTAAATACTTTGGTAGACGAGCAAAAATGTAACTTCTCAATATGATTTTGGTCTTTGTGAGACATAGAAATATTTGGACATTGATGATGTGCACGCAGTCTTTCTATGTAGATGTGTACAAATATTTGTTTTGCGTAGTTTTCTTTTTTTTGGATTTTGAACTTAGCGAAACGAATGCACATAGTCACACGAACACCGACATATATATATATTAAAGCTTAATAATATATATATATATATATATATATATATATACTTTGTCACAAACATTCGAATAATGGGTTTGATTTGAAAAAGAATAGAAAAACTTTATATTTGGTTGTTATTATTTTAAAATAGCAAATTTTTAGTAGTTTTGTTGGTGAAATCTTCGTTCACTACTAATATGCTTTTATGCAACCACTTATGTCATATCTAATTTTTAAAACTAATTATTGTTATTCTTTATTTTATTTTATTTATGTTTGCTACTTTGAATGTTTTACGGGAAACATCTTTCAGCAGTGGACATTTTCCCGAAGCCAAACGTGGGCTTGCATTTAGTGCCAGTGGTGGGATTCGAGCTCATGCCCACCCAAGTCCAAATCGAGTGCTTTACCGCTAGACCACTCCGGCATAAGTGTTTGATTGGCATCAGGCTTTTGAATTTTTTATAACGATGTAATTGTACTTTATAATGTTACTTTTTATATAATTATATTAAGGTTGTCAATAATTAGGAATGGAAATTGAAGCTTTGTGATGATAAAGTTGATGTAATACTCAAGCATTCAGTTGTTTATAGAGAAGGCTTAGTGTCAAATTTTATAAATTATTAACCATCTTTTTAAACAGCTGATGCATTGCCACAAAGTGGATAGGATTGTACGTTTGATTACCGATTTTTATCAACTTTGCTGAAATTGTGCTAGGAGTGGGATTTGAGTTCACGTCCACATTATCATGAGCAAGATGCTAACAACACTGAGGGTTTGAGTATTGTTTGTGAAATCTCCACAGTGGGCATAATTGGGTTTCCAATTTGGTAGATGGGTTCATGCACCTGCCCAAGGTATTTTATTTATTTTATGTTTGCTACTTTGAATGTTTTACGAGAAACATCTTTCAGCAGTGGACATTTTAGCGAAGCCAAACGTGGGCCCGCATTTTAGTGCCGGCAATGGGATTCGAACCCATGTCCACCGAGGTCCGAATTCGAGCGCTGTACCGCTAGGCCACCCCGGCTTCTTACAGTATACGCATACCAAAAACCTTTTCTACTTTTGACATTTAGTTTCGCATATGAAATCATGGTAGGCGATTGCTTGACGAGCTTTTTGAATATGGAAATAGTGAAGTGACGATTATGTCACTAACGAAGTAAATATCGTCGTAAGCCAATCGTTTAGTGTTTTGAAGTATTTAGCCACTCCGGCTAAACTTTGTCATTTTTAATCTTTAATTCTTTTCTATATATATATATATATATATATATATATATATATATATATATTAGCGCGATTTGGTAAACAACGTTCTTTGGACTGCATTAGCTCCAAAATTAGCCAACTTTTTGTCGGCAAGCAATACTAATTTGCCACTTGATCCACTTGCATTTCGCAATCCACTTTTGCCGCCAATCACTGTCAACCCAAGCGGTTCTACCCAATCGTCGACATTTGGATTTGGCACTTATTCTAAAAACAATTCAAACGAAATGTCAGCACACATTGCCGGTTTAATCAACTTTATCAATAAATCCCCATCCCCTTTTCACGGTAAGTGTGACTTGCATTGAATGTTGTGCGATTGGATATCATATTGTTTATTCCACAAACTGTTTTTTTCAATGGATATTTTTTTATACCTAACGAATTTGTCCAAATTTGTGGACTGCGGAAGACGGTTTTAGGTATGATGCACGAAATGTACTTAAAGAGGCATTCAACTTTCGACAGAGTTCAGGATGAATCTTTAAAATATGTTTCACATATGTGAGCCCGCATTTAGTGCCGGTGCTGGGATTGGAACCCATGCCCACCTAGGTCTAAATCGAGCGCTGTACCGCTAGCCATATAAACGACAATCGATTTTCATCTAAAGTCTTGTTTTCTATCCAAACAGGAAATATTATGGACGACGTCAATTAAAGACTAGTGAGATGAAGTTGTTTTGCAAATAACGATTATTGTTGTGTAGGCGTTTTAATGGTTAGAGAAATTGTTTGATTGGACATTTAAGGACATGACTTAAAATTGTTTGCAGTGGCGTTTTTATGTTTATCTTGTTTATTATTATTATTATTATTATTAATTGTTGCTACTGTTTTGTTTTACATTCTCTCTATTTGTTTGTTTGTTTATTGGGTTGCTTGTGACGTTGTTTACAGTGTTTCGTCAGCATCATATGACAGCATTGCTACGTCACTTTATATCACGTTTTGCCGATATTTATTTGCTGTTTGCGGGTTGTATTT
Source organism: Cardicola forsteri (assembly GCA_025895645.1). Lineage (NCBI taxonomy): Eukaryota > Metazoa > Platyhelminthes > Trematoda > Strigeidida > Aporocotylidae > Cardicola > Cardicola forsteri. Next base: position 35,525 of record JAKXYG010001233.1, on the reverse strand, counting down.
TTGAGCAAGTGGACATTTAGCAAAATCTTTTACTGGTTTGTGATTGGAGTTGGATCGAACTACGAATATTATAGCGCCTTAATCACTGATAATGGACAGTATTTCAACTTCTACCATTAAATGCTCATTCTTGTTTTTACTGAACCCATATGTTAACGTGATGACCAATATTGAAGTAGTGAAAAAACTACTGAAACGAGTTCAAATATACTTTTTTTTTGACAAATGGCGTACTTGCGACTAGATAAACATTTAATAACATTTTCCACAACTCTTGCCATTCCAACATATTTATTGATTTTTATTACTTCATTGTTTCCAGTATTGTGGTGCAGGCCAGTTGGAAACACATATAGTTGAATATGTCAGTTTTCACTGTTTCTATTTACAGCAATTATATGAGCAGGTTCGGAAATAGGAAAATGGAGAAGTGACTGGACGCTTTGTTCATATTGGTGACATCGAATGTTGCCAGAATGCATGTTATTATATTTTGATGACTTGGTCGCCCCTTTACCATTTCTACATTCGTAGGGAATATCAAACGGTGGCGTCCAATAGTTTTGAGAACACTTACGAATGCAGCGACAATTATTGGCGAGTCTCTCTAATATTTGCCAGGCGTATCTTCATTAACCTAACAGCTACGTGAGGTATATTTCACCTTAAGACATATTTTAAGTATCCTAGGTGTATACTTGCACCTATTCACAAAGAGGAAGTCCAGTGATACCGTTGTGCATTTGTCCGTGATCTGTATTAGTCTATGTTTAGAATGCACCAATTTGGGGGGATAATGAAACAGAATTATCACCATTATTGCAAATTGAGACTTTATTAGCATTACTTGAATTCTCCGGATTACTAACATCCCCTGTTTAAACCGAGACCTTCTAGAAGCTTTATCAGAATGGAGTCATTCTAACTTCAGTTTCAAGTTCGTGTTGAGAAAAGATGAACGGATAGTTGAGGCCTAGGCTTGGCACAGTTTTGCCTTTTTTGAGGGACTAGCTGCACAGACAATTTTTCTTTTTTACTTTGATCATATACTGACGAGAATTGGTGGTTTTACTGGTACAACGTAATATGTGATTTATAATCCATCGATTTGTGTGCAGGCAATATTTGTGCCAATTTTTTGTTTTGTTCGTGTTTACACTTTTGCAAAAGCCAATTTGTGTTGTGTAGGAAAGTCATTTTGTTTAGTTAAACGTTGGTTTTGTTTTTATCAATAAAAGTACTTAAATTGCACACACGCACACACACACAATCTATTTTTATCCTTGATAACAAATTTTCACACATTCATATTAACATCTATTTTAAAATAAAATTATGATTAGTGTAATTAGTTTTATTCATTATCTGTGTGCGAAATGTAGTGTGAGTGTTGATTTAATGATTTTTGCTGTACAGAAAATCAAAATTGTAAGACATCACGCGTGTTTATATATGTATATATACATATATAGGTGTTGAGTTGATTATGAACGTGAGTACAACTTTTTATTAATTTTCGCACGTGAGCAAAAATAGATTTTTAACTCTGGTATATGTTAGCTTTTGCTGAGAAATTAATGATTAGTTGTCAAATATCGTTTAATTACAAATTATAACTTATTTTTAGATGGGAAATTTTATAATATTTAAAATTTTAAATATATTAATCTACTGATTTTATGGGCATGATGTTGCTGGTAGAATATTGAATATAAGCGACATAACAATACGGCCTAGGAATGAACCAGGGTCATAATTCTTTGGAGAAAATTAATGATATGCACTTGAATTAACAATTATTAGGGCTATTTATTATTATTATAATATTATTATTATTATTATTATTATTATTATTACTGTTGTTTAAGGTATATGTAATAGCGACTACATTTATTTAAGAAAGTTTTTGCTTTTAGTTTTTCTGTGTCAGTAACAAGTAGAATGTCAATATAAATTTTCCCATATTGCTTTGATTCCAACTGGACTTGTAGATCACTTCGGATAAAATTGTAGAATAATCAAGGAGATACACTGGTTTTAGGTTAGTTAATGATACTGAGAATTTGACTAGTGCTTACAATGGAGATATTTTAAACTATTACTTCTACGTCGCACATCCTTGACTAAATGCAACAAAACATTATCATCATTATTGGGGATAAACATCCCTCACCGATTTTTATAACCGGTGCATTATCGCGAGTAATATTGACAGAGCAGACAGTAGCGTCGCGAGTTACATTCTGTATTGTTTGAGCTTTGAGAATGGTGTTTTTTTTTTAATTTGGCCATCAATATCTGCCCTGTTGACAACGACATTTAATTGATTTTTGTAAGAGTTTTGACAGCAAGTATATAGACCAGTTAGCCGCGGATAGCCATCCTAGTGAAAAGGCGAGCAATTTTTAAACCACCATTTATAGGCCTCTCTCCGGGTGGAGCAAGCATTGTTGTCCCTAAATAGGACGGCTTGGTGATAATATTCAGGTTGACACCGATAAACGTTGTCGCCTTCTTGTCAACGCATTAACGACCTTGTAAGGCCTAAGTATCCGTTTGATCCACGGTTGTTTATTTGGCACAGCCTTATTCACAGCTAACCTTTATTGCTCAAGGTCGTTCTACTATCCGCCACCTGTGGACGCGCTAAGTAGGGATCGATCTCCTCCCTTAGTGCATCAAAGCACCTAAATGAACACAGCAGGGACCGAGTGCACAGACTCCCGTTTTGGTAGTTGAGTACAAACATGTACCTAGGCTACTTAAGCCTTTTAAAGTATACCTATCGTATATGTAGCTGTTAGGCGAAGAACATGACTAACAAAAATTAAGTGGCCTTGTCAATTTTTGCCAACAGGGGTGCCTTCTGTAAGCCAAGAAACTTTGTTATTTTCTACGTTTGTTACATTTATGAAACCATGAGAAACGATCTGTTGATAATGAAGGGGTGTTACCATGTTACTAACCACACTAAATACATTGGTCCTACTTTGGAATTATTCTATTTAAATGTAGATATTGGACTTTATTGGAGAATTCATTAGAAAAGAAGCGCATAAAATTGCAGGAGCCTACAAGAGATCCAGGAAAAGGGCCGAGGTGGTACGCTGCATTCTGCAAGTAGAAGAGTGGAAAATAAAAAGAATATGGACATATTGCATGGGGAGGAAAACTTCAAACGAAAAGGACTAACAGAGAAACACGAGGTTTATTAAAGTAGATGGAGAAAGCTGACTGGAAACACAGAACTCCTTGATCAAAGAGAAAGAGGCTGACTTGACGGTTGCATTAATAAACATTGCCGATTTTTTTTGTTTTATTACATAAATGTGTCAGTTTCACACACAGACACATAACAACTATGCGAATAATGTTCAGCTGTGAAAATATTTTGCAAGTGATAGTGTATTGTTTTATTGTGTACAACTAATGGCTAAGGCTTTGGGGATAAGTCCTAGACATTGTAGTGCGCAGATTTAGTCGTTATATTTGTGCTAAGCTCCCCCTTCCATCTAAATGAATTACTCAATTGGACGTTCGATTTCTTATCATTTGTAGTTAATATAAATCATTAAAGGGCTTCAATTTGCAATGTAATTAACATTTAAAGTTAGCATACTTCAAGTGTCATTTATTAAGTACACATTGCGAACTTTTGGTAATTTGGACTACCTTGGGCGATAATAACCGGTGGGGGATTTTTTATTCCCAATGATGAAGATGATAAGGTCTTGAAATGCGTAGTTTTATTACCGAGAGTGTATGCTGACTCTCATCTGAGATTTTATTCAATGTCCACTTTTTGAAAAGCAGTAGATTAATAGACTAAAAGAATTTACGTATCTTAACTAGGTTGAAAATAAGTGCATTACTGGTTGGTCATATATTTACATATTTATAGTTGAGACTGTATAGACCTAGTCAGATGATTCTCGGGTGTTTAACTTTTTTAATCACTTCTATTTATGTATTAGCATATTTGCCACTGACTGACGTTTTTCAGGTATTACAACAATGCTAATGATCCTGAGGATTTGAGTAATGCTTATAAAATCTCAATTATTCCTGACAGTTCCTCCTATATGTAATATATCCTGGACTAGGTGCCCAAAGACATATAGACTAATAACAACAGGGTTCGAGTGTAAAGCGGCATAACTGGGCTTCCGCTACAACGGGAGAGTGCAAGCATACACCCAGAGTACTTAAAAGGTATCTTAAGGTATATGCATACCATATGTAGGGAGATAACCCTGACAAAAATTCAGGCGGTCACGTCAATCCTTGCGAACAGTAGTGCCGTCACAAGCATGCCGTCTATCAGCTAAGAAACTTTGTTATTCTTCTACGTTTGTTGCACTTATCAAGCCTTCGAAGTAGATCGTTGAATATGTGCCGTGCAAATATAGAAAATAACGAAGAGGTAACTACGTCACTAATCAAATAAAAAATCTTTTTTGTTATAGTTAATGCAAATAGTTTGAATAAAAGTTATTGATAAAATTTTGGGAATTATGTAAACTCAAAAGCATTCTGTATTTGTCGAGGACAGTTAATTGTGTATTATTCCACGGCTAGTGTTAGTGCAAGGTTTGACAATTATTCTAGTTTCGATGTCTACTTATTATCGTAATCATAATAGCAATTAATGATGTTTTGTTCACCCATATGTGGACGTATATGCACACACACACACACACACACACACAATGTGTATACGAGTTGTTGTGCGAATCCAAATAGTTGGTCTTAAAAAAAGAAACTGATGGCTTGCATTTTTCTAGCTATTCAATATTGAATTAATGTTGTTGTTGTTTTTCATTGAATTGAAAGACAACTACGTTTGAAATGGATCGAGTGTCATTTTGAGCTCTATTCAGTTACAAACCAGCACACAGATACACATATATGCATAGATGTAGAATTATTCAATATATACACACACACACACACACACACACACACACACAAGTCCATTAATGTTACTCGACGTGTTTTGTTTGAAATGAGCACCTCATTTAGATTACTATTATTATTATTATTATTATTATAGTTTGTAATGCGTGTATATTAGAACAAAAACTTGCTGACTTTTTGAAACATATTCATCTGTTTGTTCATTTATTTAACATTTTTAATACAAGATTGTACTCGTTCAGTATCATTTTTTCTCTCTCTCTAATCGTTTTAATCATAATCATCAATTTGAAGTAGTATTGTGCATATTAGTTGTTCATTTGTCGATATGCAGCATTTATTGTTTATTATTATTATTATTATTATTATTATTATTAGTACTAGTAGTAGTAGTAGTAGTAGTAGTAGTATTCAAAAATACATTGTTTCAGTGTTTTCTTATTTATTATCAATGTACGAAAATCGTCTTTAATGGACACAGATTTGGCTCGAATTATTATATTTTCTTGGTTTGAAAAGTTTATTATTATTATTATTATTATTTGTTCACATTGATAAAAATGTTCAATACTTATTTAGTATTGTTTGACATTTTAATTCAGACACATTGTTTTTTTCAAAGTTGTAAAGAGACTTTGTATTTATACCCTGTTTCGGACTTTGATTGTGATTATGGTTGGTGACGCCTAGTCAGCTCTTCATTATTTCTATGTTTGTGCGGCATATTAAACGATTGACTTTTATAGCTTGATAATCGTAACAAACGTAGAATAATAACGAAGTTTATCCGTTAGCCCAAGGGCTACATATGGTATACATAAACCTAGAGATACCTTTTAAGTATCATGGGTGTTTGTCTGCACCTATCCGTCATAGCGGAAGCCCAGTTATACTGCTATGCACTCAGTCCCTGTTGTTATTAGTCTAGATATCTATAGGCACCTAGTCCAGGATGCTCCACATAAAGGAAAAACTGTCAAAAATGTCACCATCATTGGAAATGGAGACTTTACAAGCATTAATCGAATTTTTACAATCATTAGCATCCTATCCGATCTCAGTCTTGTGTTATTGAGAAAGGTTGAAGTGTAGAGTTAGCCATGTTGCTTATTTTTGTTGGGGGTGGGGGAACCACAGCGATTGACATAAATGCACACTATATTTAGTATTGTTTTACAAATGGAATGGCATTTGTTTTTGTGAAAAAAAAACACAATTTACTTATGTTTGTCCAAATTAGATTGAATAATATTTTGCATGCTTACTGTTTATCTTTATATTTTTTTCATTAAGCGGAAAGTATGAAAAGTTAATGTTTAAGCTTTTAACAACAACACAATGTTGTAAAAGGAAACTGTAAAGATAAAGGTCTTTGATGATTTATATGATATTGTGCAAAAACGTCTGGTGAATTATATCTTAGTTATCGCCAATAAATACTGTTAAAAGCTAAAAACGTTTGTGTTACATTGCTTTTTCTTTCGATTTGGACTATTGGCTAAGTTGCGCTAGATTTGTATTCTAACGTACTGGTGTTTGAATTACACTACTGTCACTGGCAAGATAAAAATGCAGTTGAAGTGCATTTTGGTAAAATTTATTATTATAAAAATTTTAGTAATTATGCTGATAGGAAGTATATCTTATTATAGCCGTAGCTCATTGGTTCAAGGCTCTGGCCTGACACCAGATAGGGTGTGAGTTCAAGTTCATGTGTGTGTGTGTGTGTAAAACTTGAAAGGTATACGCTGGTGATGATTCTAAATAAAGATGAAACAGCTGTACAGTCCACCTGGTTGACTTAAAAACCTAGTGGATTTATTATTGTTAGCGACCATACCACGTTGAAATCACCGAAGTTAAGCAACGTTGGGGCCCGGTTAGTACTTGCATGGGTGACCGGCTGGGAATACCGGATGTTGCTGGTTTTGGGGTGCTAATCCCCTAGTCTTTGGACGAAGGGAGATAACGTTGACAAAAAATCAGGCGGCCTCGTCAATCTCATCAACAGTTGCGACTTCACAAGGATGCCGTCTACTAGCCAAGAGATGTCGTTATTCTTCTACGTTTGTTACCCTTATCAAGCCATCGAAGTCGTTTGTTTATATGCCGTACAAATATAGAAAATAATGAAGAGGTGACCACATCATCAACCAAATTTTAAAAAATTTTAAAATAACAATCATGCTTTTTATTTAAGTAAAAAGTCCAAGAATCCTGCTGTTTCAGATTGGGCAACATTTTATCTATTATATAGCAGTTGTGCAAGACCATTTTATAATGGTCCTTACATTCACTGCTGTTCTTACTGGTACCAATGAATAAATAAATACAATTAATCTTACCATTTTTGTATTTAGTAATCCAAAATGCCCGTTCCCTACTTTTGAATCATGGCTTTCGCGAAATTTTTGAAGATGAATCCTGGTCCATTCGCCCCATGGACAAAGTTTTTTTGACCAAAAACGAAACGACTTTCATTGCTGCTGCTGTCGGCGGCAAATTTGATCCCATCCAATCCAGCAGCGGCTTCACAATGCTTGCAGCTCATACGGATAGTCCGTGTTTGCGCCTCAAGCCCAATTCGCACCGGTCCAAAGAAGGCTACGTGCAGTTGGGAGTAGAAACGTACGGCGGTGGTTTGTGGTACACGTGGTTTGATCGCGATCTGTCTGTAGCGGGTCGCGTGTTGGTACGCAAATCGAATCCTCAAGGCATGTCCAAGTTGGAATATCGGCTTATTCATATTAATCGGCCGATTTGCTGTGTGCCCAGTTTGGCTATTCATTTGAGTCAAGATTTGAAAACAACCGGCTTTAAACCCAATCCCGAACAACATTTGTTGCCCATATTGTGCACCAATGTTATAGAGCAGGTAAGGTGATGTAACAGTTGTATTTTGCATTATTTGTAGTTATCTTGGAATGCCAATGATCTTGAGAATGTGAGTATTGGAGTTTCAATTTCCAATAATGATGATGCTATTCCTGACTCACTTCTACGTGGCGCATCTTGGACTAGGTGCACTCAAGTACCTAGTCTAACACAGCAGGGACCGAGTGCACAGCGGTACAACTGAGCTTCCGCCTTGGTAGATAGATGCAAGTATGCATTCAGGGTACTTAAAGGGTATACCATATGTAGCCGTTAGGTTAAGACAGATAACCTTGTCAAAAAATCAAGCTGCCTCATCACTTTGTGAACAGTAGCGCCCTCACAAGGATACCATCTATTAGTCGATAAACGTAGAAACGTTGAGGATTTTTATTAGGCCATCGGACTATAGGATGTCTGACATTGTTTCCCATTTGTCTATATGTAGTTCGGTTTGGTTTAGGCACTGTATTATTATATCTAATTGAAACGATAATGCTAGTGGCTAACTGTATAGGTGTAGATTTCATCCCAACTTTGCACACAAAGCTGTTGATAGTTAGGAATGCTATCTGTGCTATTATCTTGCAGTAACATTTAAATCGTTTATTTGTTTAAAATAAAATTGCTGTGGTGGGCATTTAGCACTGCACTTTTGTGTGAATTTGTCACTGTTGTCAATTTATTTGCATTTCAGTTGACTAAATCAAATGATTCGGAACCCGAATGTCCCAAGTTGGACTCACCACCCAAACACCGTCATCCTCCATCTCTGCTCCGCCTAATCGCCAACACTTTGTCCATCAGTGTCGATGATATTGTCGATTTTGAGCTTTACCTGGCCGACACTCAACCCGCTCAATTAGGTGGTTTGTACAACGAATTTGTTCACGCTCCGCGATTGGACAATTTGTTCAACACATACACCGGCTTGTGCGGCCTAGCCGAATCGACATCTGCTCTGCAGTCGGATGCCAATATTCGCGTTTTGTGTTTGTACGACCACGAGGAAGTCGGCTCAACTTCGACCCAAGGCGCCAATTCTGTCTACACGCTGTCTGTTCTCAAACGACTATTTCAGTCGACGTTGGCGACTGCCGAACAGCACGACATGTCCTGTTGTTTCGAACGATTGTTGACCCGGTCGTTCCTCGTTTCGGCCGACCAAGCTCATGCAGTTCATCCTTCGTGGCCAGACAAACACGAGGCCGAACACAAGCCGCTGTTTCACCGCGGACTTGTGCTCAAGTACAATGCGAATCAGCGCTATACAACAAATTCGATGACGTCGGCAGTTGTTCGTGAATTGGCCAAATTTGCACAAGTTCCCATTCAGGTGAGTAGGATTTCCTGGTGCAATGTTTTATTTTTGTTGTATCTGTGTGTGTGTGTGTGCGTGTGTGTATGTAGAGCAGCAACAGAAGAAGCGGTGTGTATTTTATTTTCGATATTTAATGCACCTTTTTTGTAAGTTGGTATGGTAGTTATTATTTTGAATTTTTTCAATTTTTACCAGAATGATACAAGTAGTTTTAACAGTACATTATTTACTTCACTTTAAGTCTTTTGGTCTCTATGAGAACTTCGAAGTTTTAATACTCCAGTAAGTACGCTCAATATATACATATACGAAAAATTAACCTTTTTTAATGTACACAGCTTTTGATGGATTTATTTTAGCATGAAGTATATTTTTGTAAATTGTGTGGGATTGTTAGCCCTACACTTTAACTCGCACTTTCTTAACACAAATATCATAATGAAATTAGCGGTTCCTTAAGCAGGGGTTCGAGTGATTGGGAAGCATTTGAGTAGTTTTCAATGTTCAAAGATGATGCTAATCCTGAGTGTAAACACATACTCGGGATATTTAAAATGTATTTAAAGTTATGTGTATATGCATTATATATGTATCTTCCGGGTCAAGGGAGATAATCTATAGACGAAACTTTGTAGAAGATCCATTTTGTTGATTTTAGGTCGACAATTTATTTGAATTGTTATAAACGTTGTATTAATTTTTTTGCAATACGAATATCATCACATAGAAAAGCACATTTCTATGCAGATGTATTTATGGTTAATCTAGCATGGTGACGTGGTTTTATGATAGCTAGATGTATTGTTTATTTTAAGATATTTATGATTAACGATTATCATTTTAACTTTTCTTTTTTTAAATCTATTGATTGTTTGCATTTATTTACAATCTTGTTTTGCAAACCGAACAAAAACTTTTCAAAAAGTCTATTGTCTGAAAAATAGACGGGGTCATTGTAGAATCAAGTTCTTGTGCGTATTGTATGTGTGTGCGTGTGTGCTTTTTATTACTACTAATTCTATTGATTGTCCAGGGTTTATTTTTGGACAAAATGTGACTTTCAACTATTTTATTTGTTTTTTAAAATACCAATATTTTTTAATAATATGGGTACATTTATTGTGCTTTTATTTTTAAAATGAATTTATACAATTTGTGCTTTTTTTGAAGTGGCTGGTTCCAGTTTGTTTGTTTGTTTTTGTATACAAATTTTGATTCAATGTAAAGCAAAGAGGTCATAATATGCACATAATAATAAACAGACAATATTTGTAATAGAATAAGTGCTTTTGCAGTGCTTCTGATTTTTTTAAAGTTAATAACAGTCGAAAACAGAGTGCACTTTAGACAGTGGAGTATTGGAGCAAGAGCGCAGCGTTCTCAACAGTTGCTAAAATTGTATCGTAGATGTCGACGCGTGCATTGTCGTGAATCAGCAGTCTGGTGCTTTGATCACTTAGTCACTATGACAATTTATATTAATGGCAAAATAGGTCAATGAATTCAAATTATGAGGGGTCAATGGGTTGGGGCTCGAGTGACCTAACAGTATGCAATTTTAAAATTATGCATATATGTGGGACCAATCAATGACGCAGTTGGTTTTACGTAAATCCAATCCTAATTTAGAGGTCCTGTATGAAGAATTATTGATTTTTTGTTTGTACTACATACGATTGTTAATTGAGTGGAACTTTTAAATTGAGAATGACAGAGCCACGTCGAACCAATTGGTCTACTCGACTGGTTTTATGTAGCTTTTGTTTTGGCATGGATAATGTAGAAATATTTTACTTCTAAAATTGCATAGGTTAAGAAAACCCATACAACCGCGAATTTAGTTTTACGTATTTATAACCTAGCCAAGATGGTGTAAGAACTAGGGACTTATTATGGGCTGTTCAAGGGTTATATATTTGAATTGTCAAATTTATTGTAAAGCCTATTTCGTCCTTGCTTGTAATCATTAACAGTACATACCTTTTGAAGTCTCATATAAACTGGAACCTTTGCCCCATCCTCGTGTTAGATCAAAGGTTTAATCACTATTTGTTGATGACAAGTTATTTGTAATATTTTCCCAATAAAAGGAATTTGTTGGTCGTCAAGATTCACATTGTGGTTCGACTATCGGTCCAATGCTTTCTTCCCAACTGGGCGTGGCTTCCGTCGATTTGGGATTTCCCCAACTGGCCATGCACTCGTGTCGCGAAATGTGCTGCTCTTCGAGCATCCAGCAGGCAATTCAATTCTATGCAGTCTATTTTGCCCATTTGACCCAATGGTGGCCTGTTTGCACCAAACATGTGGCATCAGCTGATTCGACTGATCCAAGTTCGGCCGACTAGCATAATGGAGGTTGATGGGCATTTGAATGTGTTTTTTTTCAATGAAGTGCTTAGTTTAACTGTGTCTCGTGTTTTATTCCTCTTGTTTGTTTGTTTGTTTGTTTGTTTGTTTGTGTATGGGTGTACATGGATTTATAGGTTTTATTTTGTTTTAATCAATGCCCAAAGTCTTTCGCATTTTAGGCCTTGAGTAAAGCAGCTACCTGTTAAAAAAAACAATTAGTTTATTTTCAGTTTTTTGTTGTTGAAATTTTAATTAGATTTTTGCAAGTAAAAGTTTATTTCTAGTATGTATTTTTGAGTAATGTCAATGTAATTATTTTAACAATAGTTTCGATTCTAATCTGGTATTGCTAACATAATTGTTTTCTTTTTAAATTTCAATTAGCCATGACGTTTATATTCATATTTTTTCACAATTGCCACTTTCATTTTTTTGGTTCTATATATATATATATATATATATTGTTCTCAGTCAAATATTGTGCAGTATATTACACCTTCTGCTGTTTTTGGTTGTTCACGTCGAAACCGTTCTTACTAGTTTTGTGGACAGTATACTACAACAATAACAACAACAACAAAAGTTTATCATCATCAACTCCCACCGATTATTATTATCCATGGTAGTCCAAAATACCAAAAAGCCCGCGAAACATCAACTTTTGCAACGTGCACTTAATAAACGACACTTGAAGTATGCTGACTTTAAATGTTAATTGCATCCCGATTTGAATCCTTACAATGATCTATCTATATTAACTGTATACGGTAAGTAATCAAACGTTAAATTAAGTAATTCATTTGGATGGAGGGGGGCTGAGCATAAATAAAAGGATTGAGTTTGCTTGTTACAATATCTGTTCAGGTTATTTGCTGGCCACCTGGTCTCTTTTTTTATCCAGGTAATGGTTGAACTTACATGGCTATTCTGGCTGAGTGGGCAACTTGTATAAAACAAGACCAATCCATTTTGGTGGCAGAACCACTTCATTGATCTCAAGTTTGCATAGTATCTTGAATAATCCCTTTCAACCGTTCATGGTTTTCAGAGGAGGGTAGAGATATTTCAGCTCAACGACTTAGCCATTATCTCATGATAAAGTCCCGGCCAAAATAGCGCGAAGATTCTTCCGAACAGCAACTATCCAGGTATGTGCCGGGGTGGTCTAGCGGTACAGTGCTCGAATTCGGACCTCGGTAGGTATGGGTTCGAATCCCATCACCGGCACTAAAATGCGGGCTTTGCTAAAATGTCCACTGCTGAAAGATGTTACTCGTAAAGCATTCAAAGTAGCAAACATAAAGAAATAAAATAAATGAAAATGTTTTAGACTATTTTTCCTTTTCTTCCAATCGGCATTTGGACGGGTGATGTATCAGGATTTTTATGAAGAACGTGTCCAAATCAACCCAATATTTGTTGTGACACTAATGATGGAAGATCGTGAAATTGCAGGTAATCTTGAATCTGACGGATGCTGATGCTTTTTTGATACGGATGATGCGTAATAAACGTTGAATTACACCAAATTATTTTCTTTGTCTAATTATGGTGGTGGATAAAAGTTAGTTCCTTTTATGATTTCACTTTTGAAAACACCGGGTAAGTTTTAGAATGCTTTAACAAGATAGGAAATAAGAAAACATCTAGCATCATATAAATCTTGTTTGTTTGCTTTCAAGGTCTTTGATTATATGTAAGTATTTGGATGTGTAAATAGAAGCACAATTGAAATCTACTTATTACTAGGTCTAGTCAGTTTTTAAAAATGTGACAAACTGTTTTTTTTTGGTTGCTTGTAATGAGAATTTGAGAAAAAACCATTTGGCAGTCATATATATCGTAATATTTAAAAGTGAATTGTTAGTATTACATTTTAAAAATGTTACTTTTGATACGGTTTCAATTTGTGCTCAACAAATTGATTTTCAATAGTGGGTTGATTTAACATTTTATGTTAAAATGTAATTTTGTGTTGTAATGTATTTGTTTTCGAATTAGCAAGATGATTTAAAAAGATTGTGGTGCTATATCAACTTGGAACTAATAGGGAAGTGGCTTTACTACTGGTTTAGCGGTACAGTGCTCGACTCCAACCATGGCTTCGATTAGCACCACTAGCACAAAATGCTGACCCTCGTACGACTTTGTTGAAATGTCCACTGCTGAAAGATGTTTCTTGTGTAAAGCATTGAAGCAACAATATGTTGATTTATTCTTTACATTTTCATTTTGGTTGGTGACGTGGTCACCTCTTCATTATTTCCCATATTTATACGACATAGCAAACGACCGATTTCGATGGCTTGACAAGCGTAACACAAACGTGGAAGAATAATAAAGTTTCTTGGCTGGTAGACGGCATCCTTGTGACGTCGCCACTGTTTGTAAAGATTGACGAGGCCGCCTGATTTTTTGTCAGGGTTATCTCCCTTAGCCCAAGGGCTACATATGATATACGTATACCTTTAGATACCTTTAAAGTATCCTGGGTGTATGTTCGCACCTACCCGCTGTGCACTTGGACCCTGCTGTTATTAGTCTAGATGCCTAGGGGCACCTAGTCCAGGATGCACCACGTGGAGGACTAACAGTCAGGAATATCACCATCATTGGATATTGAGACTTGATAAGCATTACTCAAATCCTCAGGATCATTAGCACCCCTTTTACAATTTGCATATTCTATAAAACCTTTAAGTACCAGCATGATTTGATCAAACACAACACTCAATGTGCGCTACGTGCCTGTGTCCCAATTTTTTGCTTTTTTATAACATACTTTGCGATAAACATGTTTCAGCAAATTGGCATTCGGCACAGGTGAACGAGAATTGGCATTTAGAGTGCCGGTGGTGATAGGACTTTTCCAATCTATATCGACCCAGTTTCAAGTTAAACGCTCTACTTTTTTTGTATCAAAAACAAGCATCTGCTCAAGTTTTCGAACTGAATTGTTGAACAATATCCATTCTTGTTTTACGAGTCAACATTGACAAAAAAAATCGGAAGTTGATATTTTGGTACATGTGGAGATTGTATATTAAATAATTCATTATTTTTGAATTACTAGAATAAGGTTGTTAAGTGCATTAATTTTTCATGAGTCAGGATGTGCTTTTTACATATCAAGGAATTATTAGAACATAATCATTTGAGTGATAAAGGGAAGGCTAATAATAGGGCGAAGGTCATTTGATAGTTAGAAATTCTGTTTTTAAATTGAACAACTTGGGATTCTAGTCTGGTTTACTACCCTTTAGACAACACACGTGAACGCTGTACTACATGTCTGTAGTTGGCTTCGATACAATAGCACTCCATGCCACTTTTGTAATATCTTAACCAAAACCCATAAAAACAATACATTGCAATTGCATAATAAAATGTATATAATGCATCCACGTTTAAAATATGACAACAATGAGTGAAATAAGCACTTGTTAAGAAGATACTACAATCAATACACATTTTACATAATCTAGAAAACTACAAAACCAACTAAATGAAATTGCTGGTTTTGTATACAGCACAGTTTTTAGAAAACGTTCATGTGTCAAGTGTATTATTGTCGAGTTACACGTCTCTCTATGCCAATATTAGGTTGACACAATTAATAGCTACAACTTTTAGTAATTGCAAAACAACCAATCAACACATTTAACTAGTGCAAACAATATTCAGTTTTTAATTTCATACATACCTTTTATTGGTAACTCTGTATGCTAGTATATTATAATTATGTTTATTATACTGTTCTTGAGCGCAATATTCGAATTGTTAAGTTTACTAATTAATAAATCCACTTGGGTTGAACCAACGGAGAGAACTGTATAACTGTTTCATATTCATATTTGAACTCGTAAACATTGTATATTTTTGATGTTTTGCACGCTATTATTGTTATTACTATTACTAATATTAATAATAATAGTTATTATTACCAATATTAATGATAATAATGAAAAACTTAAATAAAATGTATTTATTAGATTTTATTGCTTTAGTGTTCTACTAGAAAAACGTTTATTAGCACGGTTGCAGAGAAGCTGTTATTGTTACTATCAGGCAATCGAAGTTCTAACATTTTCCAGAAGTCAACATTACGCTGTATATAAATGTATAAACGAAGAGATTTCAAATAAAGATAGTAGTGCTAAGATATGCATATTGAACATTGCATTATATACTAACTTACTACATCCCATTCTGATCGAAGCCTACCTTTAGTAAAGTTAAACAAGGATTCATATGTATAATGTCTAAAATAAGCAACATAAAAGACAATTTACAAAAGCTGTCCTGAAGAAACAGTATACAATTAAGACTCTTACTTTAATATTTGCTTGAAAACACTAGGATTTTCAGTGTAGAGTAAACTGAACAAGATTTTTACCAAAGTATGTAAACGTTGATTGATAACAAATAACACAAAACCCATCTGTTATGACAGCAATACAAAGTATTATTAATGTCAACGTTAAAAAATATTTTTTCTACTTTTCAATTCGTATTCAATATTTTTAGTTTACAGTGTCTACAAATTCACATCTTTAATATTAAACATTTTCTATTATTATTGGGTTTTTGTATGTCAATATTCAATTAAATTTAGCTATATATGTATACAATTTTTATCTCTTTTATGGGAGGTTACTGTTTCTGGTCACCATTTTCTATCTGGTTCTGTTGGCCGCGTCACTCATTTTTAGCCCCTATTCTTCATAAAAGGGATGCTAACGATTTTAAGGGTTTGAGTAATGATGATGATATTCCTGACTGCTCGGTTTCTACGTGGTGCATCCTACAATAGGTACCCCTAGGTATCTAGAATAATAACAGCAGAGACCGAGTGATCAGTGGTATAACTAGGTTCCCACTTTGTCGGGTTGGTGCAAGCATACACCCAGGTTACTTAAAAGGTATACCATATGTAGGCCTTGGGATAAGGGAGATAACCCTGACAAAATTCAGGTGGCCTCGCCAATTTGTGTAAACAGTGACGACGTCACAAGGATGCTGTCTACCAGCCAAGAAACTTTGTTATTCTTCCACGTTTGTCTACGCTTGTCGAGCCATCGAAATCGATCGTTTTATATCCCATTTACATATAGAAAATAATGAAGAGGTGATCACTTCATCAATCAAAATGAATGAATGAAGTGAATTCTTTACAACTGTCCAAACAATAATCCAAGTATATTCTTTTTGGTCGACCTCGGTTTCTTCTTCTTCCTTCTACTTCCATTGCCAAAAATTGCCTTGTCACGTCATTTTCGTCTCTTTGTACAATGTGGCAAAACTAGCTCCATCTTCCTATAACCTTTACTAATCTTTAACTTTGTTCGAATAGCAACATTTTCTTTTTCGTCAGGTCTGACCAGTTACAACAACCATCTAAGTATCTTCATTTTCATTCGGTTTAGTTATCTTTTTTGGGTTTTTCGAATACGCCTAATTTCCAATCCATCAATGATGACCGGTCTCACTGCAGTTTTTACATTTTGCCTTTTCTCGTCTCTACTATCCTTTTATGACACAATACTTCGTGTAAATTTTCTTTGCCTGTGTTCTTTGAGCATCCAAATCTCCATTCGTTGGTAGCGACAAGCCCAGATATTAAAACCTTCCCACTTTTGTCAATTTTTGGTTTTCTATCTTGATTTCGCCAACATCTTTTATTGCTGTTCGCAGATATTGACTGCCTTATCCTTGTTAACTTTTAAAACTCAATTTTATAGTGTCTTTTTCCAGTGCCCTAATCTTCTCTTTAGAATTTCTTGTTGTCTACCTATCTTTATAGATAAGAGGTACAAAACAGAATTATTGTACATTGAAACATGTGCTTGTGGCCGTGACTTTTAGTTTGAGATGTCAGCAATATGTAGATAAGATCGATTTATTGAAGTTTATATATGTATTATTTGGTTTTTATAACTCAAATGTTTGACTAGAAACAATTTTCACCAAATAAATATTTATCGAAGCATACAAAATAATATCATTATTATCGTGTTCGTATATAAAGCGAAATAAATGTAGACCAATAATTTTAATTCATTTATCATGTATTATTTTCTTTTCATAATTTGTCCATTAGCCAGAACAGAAGAGTTCGAACAATACAAATGTTTTGTCCTTATTGAATGTGACATGTAAACTGTATCTATTGTAGTTTATCAAATATGTTTGGTTCTTGTTTTGTGCGCTAGAATGGTACAAATTCACATACAGATATATGTATGCAGACATATACATAAATAATTATTGTTTTTTTATTCTGACTATTATTATTAATATTATTCACATTGAATATTGATATTATTGTGGTTGAGTCTAAAAATGGCTGTTAGTATCAATTGTTTGTAACTGGAATTGAACTAGTTTCTATTAGAACAAATTTGCTGTTTTAAATATGAATTTGTTTGTCTTAGATAGCGTTACAAGCAATAAGTATAACTTATTAAGTAATGTAGTGGAAAAAATGCATTGCTAAATGTAAGATTTAAAAACCACATTTACTATTTGAATACCAAACACTATCGAATAAGGCCACATTTGATGAAGTTAACCAAAGATTGGCAATTAGAGGCGACAATTGAATCCTCCTTGTTTACTTGTGTACAGTTGTAGCGACTCAACTACAAACATTAAAATATATTTCGTTATTTTGGTGTTTGTTAACGCTATTTTTTCTATGTTCAATGCAGATTATTATTTTCAATATGGTATTTGCATAGGTAAAAGCTGTGTACGTTTGCGTTACTTTGAAATATAAATTTACAAAATGTTTTCTTAAGCTACAACTATAAAACAATACTACTACTACTACTACTAATAATAATAACAATAATATTAATATTATTATTATTATTATTATTAATAATAATAATAATAATAATAATAATAGTAGTAGTAGTAGTAGTAGTAGTAATAGTAGTAGTAGTAGTAGTAGTAGTAGTAGTAACAGTAGTAATTATTATTATTGTAGTAATATTAATAATAATAGTGAGAATAACAATATTAGTAACATATAATAAGATTTTTATTGTGTTTAAATTTTAATTAAACTTAAATAATTTGATTATGTTTTTTTGTCAACGATAAGCTTATAATTGATTACAAGAATTTGTTTGTTAAAATGAATTGAGTATGCAGTTTAAAAAAAGGAGATTGTTGTTTAGATCACCATCCTGCATATGACAAAGAGCATGGTTTTTACTTATAAATTGCAAAAACAAAATAAACGTATTTTCAAAAAACAAACAATTAGTTTGTTTTTCTCAGGTCCATGTAAATTAACCAAAATTGCTGTTTTTTAATGGTACAACAATAATTAACTTCTCACTAATTAAGTAATTACATTAAACGTTCTCTCTTCGCTAGCATTTAGATTGTAGTAATTTGGATATATACCAACTCGTGTTGCATTTGTCTAACAATGCTAAAAGCATTATAATTGTTTTTTAAAAAAGGTGAAATAGAATGTTTACTTTATGACGAAATGGTTAAATAATAATAGTAATTGTAATCTCTCGGCTAAAAGTTTACAAGTTTAACCATCAATAATCGCTGTCTTTCTCAAAAAATAGAATACCTACATAATCAGCTGGTTGTTAGATTTGTTTTATGGGACACGTCATCTCAGTTAACATACCGCAAAGCATTTCCCAATAAATGTTAGTCAACTTCTGTGTAGTTTTCCAAAGAGTAAAAATCTACTTATTTTAATCTATCGTACATGATCATCATGATCATCATCATTGGGGATAAACATCCCCCACCAGTTATTATCACCCAGGATAGTCCAAAAACCAAAACGTCTGCAAAAACGTCAACTTTTGTAATGTGTACTTAAAGAACGACACTTGAGGTGTGCTGACATTAAATGTTCATTACACCCCGAGATAAACCCCTCCAATGATCTCTGTTGGCTGCATAGGGTAAATAAACGGACGCCCATTTAAATAATTCATTTGGACGAGGAGGCTTAGCATAAATTAAAGAACTGACTTCGCGTGCTACAATGTTTGTCCAAATTTTCCTTTGGCCGCCTGGCCTTCTTTTCCATTCGGATAATGGATGGGGTTCCATAGCTATTTTGGCTTGATGAGTGGGCGATCTACGTAAAATATGGCTAATCCATTTTGATCGTTTTTTCTTTTAGTTTGCTAGAGATACATGACAAATAAATGTTAAGTGACTTATAAATATCTGGGAATGGTCGAAATATTTGATTAGTTATTAAATGAGTACGTTCAATAGAGGACAATGAGGAAAACCATATGGATCTTAAATATCTTTACTCAAAATGAACAAGCTTTTGTGTATCCACTTGGGTGAGAATCCAAGTTTCGCATGCATAAAGTAGAATGGAACACACTAAATTCTTATATATTCTAATCTTGGTTTTAATAGAAATATTACTTTTGTTCCATAAAGGTTTACTTAAACGGCCAAAGGCTGCAGCAGAGAGGCGAATACGACGCCGAATCTATCGTACAATAAAGGTAAAATTCGTTTTATAATTTAAACAATTTATCCAAACTGATAATCTTTTCAACTGGACATTTTGTTTTAATATTAAAAATAAATTTTATTTCACTTTTATTGCTTGAATCTTTTTACGGTAAAAATTTAACCGACAAGGAGGGTGGAATTTAGACAATCCATCAACAACAAAAGGTGGTGACAAAACCACATCTTCATAAATTCCGAGTTTACATAACATTTCCAATAATCCCTGGCCATTGTTCACGGTTTTCCGAGGCGTGTAGAAATACATCAATCCATTCAGTTTCAACTTTGGCGTTCTACCAAGTTTGCTAGCTCTAAAAGACTTTGTTTTAGACAACTTCCCTTTAACTATCTTTTATTTGCTAGTCCAAAACCAGTTTTTCTAATATATAACAAACGAGAATTTGTGTTGAGAGTTGAGACTATTTTTGATGGAGTTATATACATATATATATATATATATATATATATATATATATATATATTAATGCTAAGTTAATTAAACAATATTACATCATATATTTTAATGTATATATATACTGATTCTTAATATGTTTGTAACTGAAGAGAATATGCGAAATGAATTCATCTCATAGATTACTTCTTTTATTATTTTTGTTTGGATATATATATATATTATTCTGTATCAATTTTATACTTTGGTATTATTTATGTATGTATACAAACATGTTCAACTCATTTGTAATTAAAATTCAAAGCAATTAAATTTTACTATCAATATGATAAATATCTACTAATCATCATACGACCAATCCTGCTGAGTCGAAAATAAAATGTAGTTTCTTACAGAGTTTAAAACAAAAACTAATTTACTTTACTTATGTTGCCAATTAGTGTATTTAATTGGGCTGCTAACGGTTGCATTGTTTGTTATAGAAATCAATAAAATTATTATTTAACTGGTTATTGCTTATTGCATTGATACGTAAACATGCAGCAAGTGCTTTTTATAAAAAAGTAGTATGTATGCATCAATCTCGAGCACTACTGTACTGAAATGAAAGTTGTTGTGAGCATTCGATTGAATCCCATGATCAGTATTAAAAACCACAAATCCCGTTTGACATTGCTGAAGGTCTATTTGCTTAAAAAGGTTTGTCCTTAAATACTTAAGCAATTAAAAACGAATAAAATATATTATACACAATTTTAAAAGCAACTTTGATGCGTTTTTCAACCTTGTATTAATTGATAATTTATTTTTTATTGTTATCTATTGCTTAGACGCTTAAGTAGGAAACATGTTTTAGTAAGTAGATATTTAGCCAATGCAAACAATGACCGCCCTTGAGTGCCGGTAATGAAAGGTGCACTCATTTCCACCCAGTTTTGAGTTTGACGCTTTAGTCACTTTTTGTCATTTTGGTATTTATTATTATTATTATTATTTATTACTGTTGTTGTTGCTATTATTTTTATTATTTATTTATTTATTTTTATTAATTTTAATGTTTTACGGGGTAAACATCTTTCAGCAGTGGACATTTTAGCAAAGTCGAACGTAGGCCTATATTTAGTGCCAGTAGTGGAAATCAAATGCATGCCTTCCCAGAGTCGAGTCGATTGCTTTACCCCTAGAGCACTCTGGCACATGGATGTTGAGTGCATTTGGATGATTAGTAGACAATATTATATTGTTTGGATGCAAGAAAATACCGTGACGTTTCCCCACTAACAAAGTCTGCGCATCTGAGCGAACCCGATTTGGGATCATCGCGAGCATTGACCCACCAAAGTGGAGTAGCAAGCCTCTACTTGGGGTCAAGGCATTCGTGATCAATCTGAACTCGTTGCCAGGTAAGTTTGTTTATGTTATGTAGCAATTAAGACGCTTACAATAACAACCCATCTTGAACAACATTCTCAATTAAACGTGGTTTAATTTTGTTTGTTAGAGATTTTTTATCCAACTTATCAAATTTTAATAATGTTCAAAATATAGAGACAATAAATAATAATAATAAATTTTATCTTATTGTGTTTGGGACAAATTCTTCCATTCTCAAATCCAACCTACCTACGTTTACTAACTTCTAAAATATGTAATCTATAACGTGGTTTTTTCCCATATAACCTGCGCTAATTTACCCGTATCATTCTATGTTTGGACATTTAAAAATTTAATTTAATTTATTTCTTTTTTTGCTTGTCCCATTATATTGGTAACGTTTTACGGTTTTGATTATTTTTTATCGTGTACTTCCCATAATGAGATTTAATTTGGGTACACTTATCACTGTTTTTAGCAGCGTATTCTTTTATTACTTGAAATTGCCACTTTTAAGTTGAACTTATAGCATAAAGGTACTGTACACAAAAACATTGATTATGTAAATTAAAATGTTTATTAGCAGAGTTGTGTTTGTTTTATTTTGTTACGAAGTCAAGTAAACGTCAAATATGAGTTTTTAACTAAAATACCCACATTAAAATATGCATTTGTCATGAGAATTAAATTAGTGATATTAAAATATGTACAATGTTTTCAAAAGACACATTTGAAAAAAATATAATAGTTTTTAGTCATTTTTAAAATTTTGCAAAAAACCTATACACTTACACTGTTGCTACTAATATACGAACATAGGAATTTAAAATATGCAACATAAGCAACATATATACAAGAAGATTGTCACTTTAAGTAAATTGTCCAATGAATGAAATGTCTAGAGGACTCATTGGTAATGTAATGGGTTGCGTATGTGTGTATTTTTTGTATTGAGTAAAAGCATGTATAACACATATCAATGATACTTGGTGTACAAACACATAATTGCAATTAAGTAATACATTATAGTTTGAATAAATTGTTGATTTGACGGCTAATAAACTATTTAATTTTTTCTTTTTGTACAATTTTTTTCTTTTCGCAAATTGTTTATAGCTAGTTTTCTGTGTTTGGTTCCGTATTGAACGCATTTAAAGTATGAAACAGTTTCAATATGAGATTTTTGGTGTCGGATATCCTACCCTACAGCGAACCTTCTTTGTTTATCTAGGCGTAGGACTGGCTAAATTGGTTAATTTCCAATCCTATTTAAGCGGATATTGTAAATTATTTCATTCATGTGCCTCAATTACGGTTTTATTTCAAATACCAATAATTATATTATTATATATTATACAAAACTCGTTTGCTTTAAAAATAAGCGCGGGGCAATAAGACAACAATTACAGCAAAACAACAACAACAACAAAGTCTCGTTGGCATTGAAGATTCTGCAAATCGAAGATTGATCTTTTTTTCGGCTTTCACTCAACCCTGTCATTTGTGTAACTCTATCATCCAGATACGTGCGATCACTTTTTGCCGTTGTTTGCCAGAATGGCGTCCACTTATTGTTTCCGTAGCAATATAAATGCTTTACAGAGGCTAGATTGCTAACCTTGTGCTTGAACCCTCCTTCTTTATCCAGGTTTGGTACTGGTTAGATTGAATCATTTCTTATCCAAATTAAACGGAATTTGATCCAAACTAGGTGAGTTAATAAATATTACTATTGACGTTTCTTTATAGTTGTAATTAATAAAATCTAATAATTATCATTTTTCAAAATACATAAATCAATCGATAAATAGTTCCTTAAACACGATTTTATAATTACATATATATTGGTCGAGTTAAAGTCGTATAAAACTAACTGTACCATTATCTGGTTTTATGCATTTGTTTGTGCATATATTTACTTAAAACTTGAATACTGTTTAGTTAACAGAACGTCACCAGGCTTTAAACCCAAGATATCTCAATATAAAAAAATCGGTACTTTTACCATTTTAAACGTTTTACAATAATTTAAACAATTGATTAAGAAATTGTTAAATATTTATTTACCAAATGAGTTTTTGTCAAGTATTTAAATAACAAAAGCCGAAATAAAAAAATTAACAAATAATTACCGCAAAGATAAAAACGATTGGTTAGAAAGCAGATGCAAAGAACCAGATAAGGCAGCAGAAAAAAATGATTCGAAGACTGTATAGAATTGTCAAACAACTGTCAGATGTTTACTTTTAGCAGACAATGAGCAATCATTTAGATGAGTAGAGCATTTTTAAGAAGTACTTAATCATCCCATGCCAAATATCCTTACAGATTTTGATAATGATAAAGATGTGATTCAAAATCCGGAAATATATATTGATGACATTTCTGTAATTGAAGTGATACATGCAATTCAATGGTTGAAAAACAATAAAGCAGGAGGACTTGACGAGATAACATGCCCAAACATGAAGGTGACGTTGTAGCATGCAAGCTTGCTTATTTATTTAATGTTATATGGCATAATAAACAAGTTCCAACTAATTGGCGGTAAGGAGTAATTGTTGCTCTTCCCAAAATAGGAAGTCTCGACGATTGCAATAATTGGTAAGGAAAAACCTCATTGTCTGTTGCTGGTAAAGTGTTTTGCAAAGTGGTTTTAAACCGTTTAAGTAATGCGGCAAATAAACATCTTAGAGAACAATAAGTAGGTTTTTGGAAAGGAAGAAGTTGTATTGAACAAATATTTACTGTCTGTAACATTATTGAGCAAAGTCAAGAATTTCAGCAATCGCTTACAAACAATTTTATTGATTTTATGAAAGCTTTTGACAGTGTTTATCGAGAATCTTTGTAGAAAAATTTTAAGTTGTACGGAATATCGTTAAAGATGTAATTATTATGCGTTGGGTAAAAAAATTAAAGTTGTTGTGTTCTAATAAACAGTGGTTATACTACTATGTTCGAAATTGTTACAAGAATACGTCAAGGATGTATTTTGTCACCGTTTCCGTTTTTTCTCAATTAATTTTATTATTATTTTTTTCATAAATAATTTGTCTTATGGCATTAAATAGAAACATGGTAGATTAACAGATTTGTGCTTTGCAGATGAAATTAATTTACTCACTGGAACTCCAGAAATGATGCAAAATTTAACAACACGTCACAGTACTATTAGTTTTAGTTTTGGATTATGGATAAAAGTGTTGTGCGCAATGTCAAACGATTATTTGCCCATCAAAATTAGCAGACAAAATGTTGATTCTGTTGATTCCTTTACGTA
Organism: Cardicola forsteri; assembly: GCA_025895645.1. Lineage (NCBI taxonomy): Eukaryota > Metazoa > Platyhelminthes > Trematoda > Strigeidida > Aporocotylidae > Cardicola > Cardicola forsteri. The sequence continues at coordinate 10,472 of JAKXYG010001233.1, read as the reverse complement.
TCTGGGGAGCATCATTGGTAAAGACGAAAAAACCGAAATTGATGTTAAAGCCAGACTTGGAAAGGCAATGTCAGTCTTTTATAGACTCAAATTATTATGGTCACCACTACCATTCAATTAATCCTGTTTGTTCAATTCCACGTTTCACTCCAATTGACGTAGGAATGACTACTAATGCGTACAAACGAAGTTTTGACTTTCGGTGGATGGAAAAGCATGACTATATTGATTTGAGTCTATGGAAGACTGACATTGCCTTTCTAAGTTTGGCTTTAACATCATTTACATTTGGACAGTAGAGGGGCTAAAATCGAAAAAGCTATCTTTCACTCAATTACCACCTTAAAGCTCGGATATTAATGTTATTAAAAATGTTTAGTATGCTTAAGCGTAACAGCAATAAGCATACTGAAATTTAGGATTTATGTAAACGCATTCGGTTTGTTGTTCAATATGAGATGAAACAAGAATATATCAACACTCTTATTGACAGCATTCCAAAACACCTGGATCAGGTTCTTCAAAAGAAAGGCAATCACATAGATTATTTAATTTTTTGAACTTTGTAATATTTTTAATCATTTGGTAACTGAAAAAATTGCATATAATCTGTATTATTATTAATCATTGACGTTATAAATCATGTTATTTATTTTACTCCATTTTCGATTTTGCACCAGTTGATATTTTATTCAATCGGTTATTATTTACAATATATATGTATATAATTATAGTTTTTTCAATTATTATGTTGTATTGTATATTTTATAATTGAAGTGACATTTCTCCTGTACGCCATGTAGTTACTAGAAATGTTTTAATTAAATAATAACTTTTTGCGGTCATTGTTGTGACAGTAGTATATATATATATATATATATAGCTAATGTTAATAATAATAAATATGTATCAATGCTGTATCATCTAAGTTACAAATATAAAAATGGGATTTTTTAAAGACAGAAAATTACACATTTCAAGTTTTAATATGTTCAAATTGTTAAAGCATTATGAAATTATTAACTTAAATAATAATGAAAATGTTTTTATAAAATAGAGAGAAACAATATTTCTAATGTTTTGTAAATGTATTCGTTTGATGTTAATTCAATCGTACTTTTGAATAAATTTAGAATTTATTCATAAAATTAGTATTCCTCTTTAAGACACCCATATACAAGAAGTAAGTTAGGTAATGTTGCGTTTAATTAAAATTATATATACACTTGCAATATTTTACAAAAATAGTAGCGTAAATATGTTTTTTTTAAACAGTGTTTATGCTAATCGTTTTTACAAAAACTTATTTAACTTAAAGTAAAAAGTTTGAAACAATGGATATTTAGCGTAATCAAATACAACTCTCACAACAATTAATGCAAAAAAGTGATTATTTAACTAAAACCTCTCTAGCAATTACATAGTATACAAGAGAAACATCACTTCGAATTAAAATATACAATACTATATAATAATTGAAAAAAACTATAATTATGTATACATATATATAAACTCCGCCTAGATTAGATCAGAAATGATTCAATTTAGCCAGTCCCAAGCCTGGATAAAGGAGGAGGATTTGAGCGCAAGGTTAGCAACCTGGCCTGTGTAAAAAAAATTATACTGCTACGGAAACAATAAGAGGACGCCATTCTGGCAAACAACGGCAAAGAAGTAATCGCGCGTATCTCGATGACAGAGTTACATAAATGACAGGGTTGAGTGAAAGCCGAAAGGAAGTTCAATCTTCGATTTGCAGAATTTTTAATGCCAAAACCTTCTCATGTTCTCTTTGAATTACAAGACTTTGATGTTAACTTTTGCTGTAATTGTTATCTTATTGCCCCATGCTTATTTTTTAAAGCAAAAGGGTTTTGTAAAATAAAATTTTAAAAAATATATTGTAAGCAACAACTAATTCTATAAAAGATCAACTGGTGCAAAATTGAAAATGGAGTAAAATGATGCATGTGATTTATAACAACAACTATTAATAAAAATACGGCTAACATACAAATTTTTCAGTAACCAAATGATTAAAGACATTACAAAGTTCAAAAAATTCAATAATCTATGTGATCGCCTTTCTTTTGAACAACCTGATCCAGGTGTTTTGGAATGCTGTCAATGAGAGTGATGATATATTCTTGTTTCATCTCATATTGAACAACAAAACCGAATACGTTTACATAAATCTTTAATTTCGGTATGCTTGTTAATGTTGCGTTTTAGCATACTGAAAAATTTAAAATAACATCCGGGCTGTTAGGTGGCAATTGAGTAAAGATAGATTTTTGTTTTTAGCCCTTCTACTGTCTAAATGTAAGTATAAAGCAAATATGAGTGAACTTAGATAAATATGACGCTACATTTTTGGAGTATGACATAGATGATTGTCCTGAAAAACTGTAGTAACCCCCGTGTAAGTGTGTTGTATTTCATAATCAAAAACACCCTTTATAACTGAAACAAATTTTTTACTATTTAAGGTAGCAGATATAATTTTCCACTTGATAGGTTGAATATACTTAATACCAAACCAACATATTACTTGTCGAGGGTGGGCTTAATTTCTTGCAACCGGAAGTGAATGTTTTTAAAAACTCAACCCACACAACACTGTGTTTTTAAAGACAAATGGTTTATCCTGAATCATTGTTTCATTGGCAATGTATACGGAACGCCAATAACAAAGGTTTCGTTCACTCCATAGTTTGCAAAAGGCTAATCTATCATCCTTTTGTTTTTTGGTAATTAAGGGTTTAACCTTTGGTGATTGTAGAGTTAAACCAGTTTCAATTGCTCTGTTTCTTATTGTGGAATAAGTAAAATTGTTTAAACTATTTTTTTTGGTTTCTGAAATAGGCTTATTATAAAATTTTAATTCTATAACAATTTTCTAATCATATGTTGTAGTCGTTACACATTTTCTTCCAACATAATCATAATTTCGTGGTTTTTGACAGTTAGTAATCCGATAAATTGTTGAAAGGTTAACTCTGCATAAATCTGCCAATCTTTTGGGTAAAAATCCTTCATTTTTAAATTTTTTTAATAACACGATATTCATTTTCGGTAAGATGAAAACATTTTTTATCACTACTGTCCATTTCACAAACGATGCAATCAGAAAGCAAAATTAGCGGATTTTTAAAATCTCAAGGTTAAACGTAAATAATAAGTTATTTGATTTGTTTATAAATTTTTATTTAAAATTTAAAAAAATATTTTTTTATTATTTTTATTCATATAGATTAGAATAATTAAATGTTTATTTTGGTAATTACTATAACATCACAATTAGGGCAGATTTGAATGTTTGTTTAACATCAACTTTAAGGATTAGTTATTGTTCATTTTTAATGAAATGAAGCACACAAAATAATAATAGGCTAATTATTATAAAACTTTTTGTAATTTGAACTTATTATTCACGTTAATATAGAAGTAGATTTTGAATTATGCTATTTTGGTCGACTCAGCCTTTTTAAATAAATACTTCGAAGTATATGTAAATGTACTATTAAGTACTTGACATTATTTTTAATTCTCAATATTTATTTTTATGAAAAAACAATTAGACATAACAAATTAACTTAGATTTAATACTTTTGTAATTTTTTGCGTTAATTTTTGAAATGGCTGTAATGACCTACATTAAGTATCAATAATTGAATAGAGCATCGCCATTTTGATCTACTTGTGTGGCTGCCAATGCTCTAGAAACACTATTAATTTGTAATCTTAAATGGTTAGTTTTTATTGTTCTAATTTGAAGTACGATGTTTTAGGTGCTTTTGGCACAACACCCATTTTGCATCCTCCGTATCAAGAGATTGAACAAAAAAGATCAGCAACTGCCAAATTTCAGCTAACCTCCAATTTCACGATTTTCCATTGCTGGTCTTGGTCGGCACCTTATCTTGGTAACAATGGCTAAGTCAATGGACCAATATATCCCTACATGTTTCCAAAAATTAGGAACAATGGAAGGGGGATTATTCGTAATACTATGCGAACTTGGAACTAATGAAGATGTGGCTTTGCGAATAACTTTAGTGCTATTGTTCTGTTGTTATTTTTCTAATTACTACAAAAGACTAATTATCAATTTTTTAAACAGTTGTTGTACTTTATTTTATGATTAATAAAGTAATGTTAAATTTAAACTTAAAAAACGATTAAAGCTTTTTACAAGCTAAAATTGTTACAATCATGTTTTTTATTTATTAGAAATTAAAGTCTAACTGAACACATCATTATTCCAGCTTTATATAAAAGTAAAGAGTAAAAGTAAACAGACACTATTTGTATGATAGCAAAAATATTGTTATTGCCAGTGTTTTATAACCATCCTCCAATTACTTGACACAATTTAATTTTAAATAAAAAAGTTATAAAAATAACTAACTTCCGTTTACTACATGGCATTACATTTAGAAAAAATATTTGGTTGAATTCTGTTTAAATAGATTAACATGAGCGGTTTGGGAATAAACATATGTAAATGGTAAAAGAAAGGTTGACCAACTAAGAACTAGTTGGAAAAACATAATCAAAAATTAAAATCAAACAAGTATTTTAACATAACATGCAATTGCATAAAACTCCATGCTTTTTTGGAACAAAAAGCTATTGTAATGAAAAATTATAGTCATTGCAAAGTTAATTTTAAGTGTTAGAGCGGCATGAATAGTCAAATTGGATGAGTTCTATTGTCATTACTTGTCATATATATATATATATATATAGCAATTAGTGTATACTTTTCGACCAAAATACTTGTACTTGGCATGCAGTATTTAAATAAAATTATTAAAATTAATTATAATTATATAATGAATACCAGCATGCATTGGAACTGTTTAGAAAAAGTATTTTTTATAAAGTAATGGTGTGTAAATGTTTAATAAAAATTGCATTTATTTGGGTTAAACAAACGCTCAAATAATACGGTTTTATCAATTGATGGACATGAACGTTGTTAGAAAAAGTTTAAAACACTTATTAAATTTTATTATAATAGATTAATAATAATAATTATTATTATTACTATTATTATTATTATTATTATTATTATTATTATTATTATTATTATTATTATTATTATTATTATATTATATCTATTATATCTAGAACGCTTATCAGCATTCAGGAAATGTTTCTCTTCAAATTCAATATGCCAATGTTTGCTATTTTTCTAAATATGTAGTCTATAATGTTTCCTTTTTCTTACATAATCTGTACTATTATTCCTATGTCTTTCAATGTTTGGACATCCACAAAATTCAGTTCTTGGTTATGTTTAATATAGATCTTATTAAATTACATAATATCTGTAAAAGTCAAAAAAATATTTTTCTTTTTTAAATATTTAAAAAAACATTGTTCTTCTTTCAGGTCCAACTAAAATAATTTATGATTAAACTTTTCAAAATATTTTTAATAAGTGATAGTAATTACATCAAGTTACGTGTTGTAAAAAATACATTATTCAAATTTTTGTATTTAAAAAAAAATGAAAAAAAATAATTTAATAATATTTTTTTAAAAGAATAATTTCAGTATGTATGAAAATTGTGACGCATATTATATGAAAGTATGAATGTGGTTGTATTTATCAGAATTGGATTATCTTTAAGCCGCATTCCTATTGTGGTAAATTATACACTTTTTAAAAATGTTAAATAATAACCGGTTTGTTTTTTGCAATTTTTTCGATTTAAATAGACGTTGCGTAACTGGTACATTGTTTTTAAAACCGAATTAAACAAGGGCAGAAAAGCTAAAACATGTGGTTGGCAACCCCATATATACCATAAAAGTTACTGTTCAAAAACGTAAGAAAACCGTATGTTAATAATTCTGAAAATTGAAGTAATACTTTCAAAATCTCAATATCTAATAATAATAATAATAATATTCCTGACTGTTAACTACATGTAGCGCATTTGGATCTTGGCACAACCGTACAATTGACTTTCTGTTCCGGTAGATGGGTGCAAGCATACATACACAGTAATTAAAAGGTATCTTAAGGATTACGTGTACTTTTGTAGCCGTTAGACTGATTCATTACTCTAACAAAAATTCAAACGGTTTTGTTTATCTTTGTAAAAAGCTACACCGTAATGTAGGACGAATTGCCAATTGAAAAAAGGATTCTACACGCTATTCAATGATTCTTCATAAACAAAAAACCTAAATGTACTACTTATTATGCTTGTTCAGATTAAAATAAATAAAAAATGATAATGCGATTTGTATTTTTGATGTAGCATTATAGCAAATATTAAAAAAATTAATTAAAAGTAAATATTTTATCTCAAACCTAAAAATGAAATAATAAAAAAGTTTTATATTTAATAAAAAAATTTAAACAGTGAATGTTTTAAAAATTAATGTGATTGTATTAACTATTAAAGCTTAATAAAAAACACCAATATAAATTTTTTAAATTAATAAATGTCCAAATTTTATATAATTTGAAAATACTTTTATTTCAAATAATATACTTTTATTTATAATCAGGTGATGTTAGTTACAATTTTAAGGTTTTATACTTTTTTAATAAAATGTCAATAATATAAGATTCTTTTGTACCAATTTTAATAAACGACAATTACAGCATAAGTTGTAAAGTACACACTTAACACAGTTTAATTTAAAAAAAATTATAGCTGTCCAAAATTATTCAAATAGTTTTCAAAATATAGTATTCTGAATGTAGCAAGTTAGTTAATGTTCAATGTTAATTGAAAAGTATGTAAATTGCAGGATTAATCTTTGCTTAATAAAGCTGGTTAAAGTGCCAACCCACACCGCCACATTTCTGCATCTAACAGACAAAGGCTACAACAATCACTGACTGGGGACTATTGTTTGACTGTACTGAATGTCAACTTTGTTACAGAATGATTCTAGCAATAGCCAACAATTTATTCTATTAGTATTTATCAAATTAGTAGTAAAATAATACAATTACAATTGAGAAACAATAAAAGAAGAATATTGAATAATAATAATAATAATACTAATAATAATAATAATAATAATAATAATAATAATAATAATAATAATAATAATAATAATAATAATAATAATAATAATAATAATTATATGCAGGCCACGTTGCATTTCTTCTATTATTTGTGCGTTGTTCAACATTTGAACATTTGACTTTTTGTTTTCCCAAGGCGCTTGTTGATTATTGACAATTTTGACAGTCACCTTTACATAAAATTTAGTTGTTTTGTTCACATGGTTTAATTTGTTCTTTTTATTACCACTTTGAGTTGTTAATTTTAAGTTCAACGCTAATAATAATAATAATAATAATAATAATAATAATTTGTATGCCGCTGCAGTAAAACATAAGTGTACCAGAGTATCAAAGGTAGTTAGAGCATTAGACTGCAAACTAAACGGTTGCCAATCTGAGTTATACTACTGATATTAAACATAAACTATCGCCTGGTTTTGTTTGATTTAAACTTGCCAAAAAAAGGTTTATCCCTAAACAATCAAACATTAAAAAGTAAATTTTTTTAAAAATGAATACATTATCTTGTAGGTTAACAAGGACAATTTAAAAAATTAACAATAGGCCAAAACTATTACTTTAATAAAAATAATTAAACCTTTTATATATCCAAATATTATTTATTTTAACTAATAATGTTTTTAAAAGATTAAGACGCTGGCCTAACCCCAAATAGGACGTGTTTCAAGTTCATGTGTGTGCAAAACTTGAAAGATATGCGCTACTGATCATTCTAAATAAGGATGTAACAGCTGTACAGTACTCCTGGTTGACTAAAAGACATAGTAAATTTATTATTCAAGTGGAATCTGACAATTCTAATGTGACAATTCTAAAAACAAACCTAATGTGTTTTGATTATAGAAAACATCTTTAAATAAACTTTTATATTTGATCAGCTGATTGCTTTTCTTTCGACTAATTCCCCTTTCAAGTTTTATATTGTTTTTGGTTAAACAAATTGATGAAATTAAGCAAAAAATATTTTCAATTTTTTTCACTTTTAATTTGATTTGTGTGGGTGTGTAATTTGAAAACAAAAATTGATTCATCCACACCATCATACGTACAGTACATGTTTGCTTTGAATAGAAATGTGTAAATTTATTATTTTTTTCAAAATATTCAAGAAAATTTCAAATATTTTTTGTTTTTGGTCATACATGATAAAGATGTGTAAAATAAACCCTCAAATTTGTGCATAACTTGAAAAAAATACATAATGCAATAAATTACAATCGATTTGTTTTACAGATGACTATTTACAACTGTAATTAATAACATGTTAGTACAGAAAATAACAAAATCGAATCGTAATGAACGTAGTACTATGTTTTAAAGCATTCAGTCAATGTGTCCAGTTTTATACATGTATATATATGTATATAATATGTATATATACATATATATACATATGTTATATTATTAACCCATATCTTAAATAATAGGTATGCATAGTTCATTTCAATTCATAATACACATCATTCTCATCTTAGTGACAACGATCAAAACCACTATTTATTTGAACTTGAAAAACCTACATAATTTGTTTACATGTAGAAAAATTTATAAATATATAAAATAAACATTTAATGTTTTATATTTTCAACAATTTAAGTTACTTATAGAATTGTTAGATTCACTTGAATAATAAATCTACTTGGTTTTAAGTTGACTAGGAGCAATGTAGAACTGTATCGTCCTTATTTGGAATTATTAGCTGTACAGTGTATGTGGTTGACTTAAAACCAAGTGAATTTATTATTCAAGTCAATCTGACAATTCCAAAATAAAAAATTCATTGATAATTTAAGTTACGTCTATGGCATTTATTAATTTATTAGCTACTTCAAATAGGATCACATTAACCTAATAATATTATATATATTATACAAAACCCTGTTGCTTTAAAAATAAACATGGGGCAATAAGAAAACAATTACAGCAAAACAACAATAACAAAGTTTTGTTGGCATTGACGATTCTGCAAATTAAAGATTAATCTTTCTTTCGACTTTTGCTCAACCCTGTCATCTTTGTAACTTTGTAATCTACATACGTGCGATTACTTTTTTGCCGTTGTTTGCCGGAATGGTGTCCTCTTGTATTGTTTCCGTAAAAGTATAAATTTTTTACAGATGCCAGGTTGTTAACCTTGTGCGCTTAAACTCTCCTTCTTTATCCAGGCTTGGGACTAGCTAGATTGAATCATTTTTAATCCAAACTAGGCGAAGTTACGTAGTAATATAATCCTGTAAAATGCCATTTCTCATAAGTTAAATAATTTTCTCTACAATTGATACATAATTTTTCAAGTGGATAATATTTCGTTTAAAAAACCAAATAGAGCTTAGTAACGTTTTCATCTGGACAATAGAGAGGTAAATGCACAAAGGCCAAAATTTTACTTATATAGATTTTTGAAGCTTAAATGTGCAATAAATTATAAGTAAAAATGTCCTACAAATATCTAGACTACTGGAGTTTGTAAAAAAATATGCATGTAACTCCTTTTTATTTTAGGAGCAGATAAATTGAAACATACGTGTGCTATTCTTTACAAATCTAAATGATTAATAGTATCGATCCATTTCTGTAAGCCTAGATTCCTGTTAAAGCAATAACTGTGTACACAAGACACATGAGCAACGTTTTTGCTGTATATTTGTAAATTATAGCAAAATTTAAGTAGATGTCAGATGTTTAAACTGTAAGTCAATATTGTCTTAATTACAGCAGTATAACTTATTCATAAAAGTAGGTATCTAGGCTTCCATTTTTAATAGATTATACGTTTAATATATACGTGCATTACAGTACTGTAAAACTTAGCACAATTCATTAACGTTTGAAAACACTCTCATGTCTTAAAACTAATTTATAAACATGTAGATAAAGTATTGCTGATGAAAAGAGTGATTTAAAAATAAACATAGTAAAATTTAAAAACATATTATTACTAACATTTATTTGTATAAATATAATATTTCGTTTATTATCTAGAAACTAGGATGTGCTAACAAATTTTATAATTTATATTTAATTAAAAATAATTAAACTTTAATTTTTTATATTTTTAAAACAATATTTACGTATATATATACAACACTCACAACAATTACTGCAAAAATGTGATTATTTAAGTAAAACGTTTCTAGCAACTACATAGCATACAAGAGAAAGGTCACTTCGATTATAAAATATACAGTACTAAATAATAATTTTAAAAAATATAATTATATATATATATTGTAAGTAAAAAATGTATAAAATATCAACTGGTGCAAAATCAAAAATGGAGTAAAATGATGAACATGAATTATAAAGACAACTAGTAATAAAAATACAGATTCCGAGAAATTTTTTAGTTAATAAATAATTAATGACATTAGAAAGTTCAAAAAATTCAATAATCTATGTGATCGCCATT